>JBAIAA010000527.1:0-697440 GCA_037893245.1 Crossaster papposus
CCTTAAAAATTAATTTTGGGGTGATTTGAGACATTTTTGGAACAATCATATTTTGGCCTCATTTGAATAGAAATACAAGGCTTACCCCTTACAAATTAATTTTGGGGGAGATTTGAGACATTTTGGAACAAATCATATTTTGGCCTCATTTGAGTAGAAACAAGGCTTACCCCTTACAAATTAATTTTGGGGTGATTTGAGACATTTTTGGAACAATTATATTTTTGGCCTAATTTTACTAAAAAATGCAAGGCTTACCCCTTAGAAATTACTTTTAGGGAGATTTGAGACATTTTGGGAACAAATCATATTTTTGTCTAATTTTACTAAAAAGGCAAGGCTAACCCCTATAAAATTAATTTTGGGGGTGATTTGAGACATTTTGGAACAAATCATATTTTGGCCTCATTTGAATAGAAATACAAGTCTTGGACACAAATCATATTTTGGCCTCATTTGAATAGAAATACAAGGCTTACCCCTTACAAATTAATTTTGGGGAGATTTGAGACATTTTGAAACAAATCTTATTTTGGCCTCATTGGAGTAGAAACAAGGCTTACCCCTTATAAATTAATTTTGGAGGTGATTTGAGACATTTTGGGAACAAATCATATTTTGGTCTAATTTTACTACAAATGCAAGGCTTACCCCTTACAACTTAATTTTGGGGAGATTTGGGACATTTTGGAGACAAATCATATTTGGGCCTCATTGTGAATAGAAATACAAGAGCTTACCCTTACAATACAAGGCTTACCCCTTACAAATTAATTTTGGGGAGATTTGAGACATTTTGGAACAAATCATATTTTGGCCTCATTTGAGTAGAAACAAGGCTTACCCTTAAAAATTAATTTTGGGGTGATTTGAGACATTTTTGGAACAATCATATTTTGGCCTAATTTTACTAAAAAGGCAAGGCTAACCCCTTATAAATTAATTTGGGGGTGATTTGAGACATTTTTGGAACAAACCATATTTTGGCCTCATTTGAATAGAAATACAAGGCTTACCCCTTACAAATTAATTTTGGGGAGATTTGAGACATTTTGGAACAAATCATATTTTGGCCTCATTTGAGTAGAAACAAGGCTTACCCCTTACAAATTAATTTTGGGGTGATTTGAGACATTTTTGGAACAATTATATTTTGGCCTAATTTTACTAAAAATGCAAGGCTTACCCCTTAGAAATTACTTTTAGGGAGATTTGAGACATTTTGGGAACAAATCATATTTTTGTCTAATTTTACTAAAAAGGCAAGGCTAACCCCTTATAAATTAATTTTGGGGTGATTTGAGACATTTTGGAACAAATCATATTTTGGCCTCTTTGGAGTAGAAACAAGGCTTACCCCTTACAAATTAATTTTGGGGAGATTTGAGACATTTTTGGAACAATCATATTTTGGCCTAATTTTACTAAAAAGGCAAGGCTAACCCCTTATAAATTAATTTTGGGGTGATTTGAGACATTTTTGGAACAAACCATATTTTGGCCTCATTTGAATAGAAATACAAGGCTTACCCCTTATAAATTAATTTTAGGGTGATTTGAGAGTTTTTGGAACAAATCATATTTTGGCCTCATTTGAATAGAAATACAAGGCTTACCCCTTACAAACTAATTTTGGGGAGATTTGAGACATTTTGGGAACAAATCATATTTTTGTCTAATTTTACTAAAAATGCAAGGCTTACCCCTTACAAATAAATTTTGGGGAGATTTGAGACATTTTGGAACAAATCATATTTTGGCCTAATTTTACTAAAAAGGCAAGGCTAACCCCTTATAAATTAATTTTGGGGTGATTTGAGACATTTTTGGAACAAACCATATTTTGGCCTCATTTGAATAGAAATACAAGGCTTACCCCTTATAAATTAATTTTAGGGTGATTTGAGAGTTTTTGGAACAAATCATATTTTGGCCTCATTTGAATAGAAATACAAGGCTTACCCCTTACAAATTAATTTTGGGGAGATTTGAGACATTTTGAAACAAATCTTATTTTGGCCTCATTGGAGTAGAAACAAGGCTTACCCCTTATAAATTAATTTTGGGGTGATTTGAGACATTTTTGAACAAATCATATTTTGGTCTAATTTTACTACAAATGCAAGTCTTACCCCTTACAAATTAATTTTGGGGAGATTTGGGACATTTTGGAACAAATCATATTTTGGCCTCATTTGAATAGAAATACAAGGCTTACCCCTTACAAATTAATTTTGGGGAGATTTGAGACATTTTGGAACAAATCATATTTTGGCCTCATTTGAGTAGAAACAAGGCTTACCCCTTAAAAATTAATTTTGGGGTGATTTGAGACATTTTTGGAACAATCATATTTTGGCCTCATTTGAATAGAAATACAAGGCTTACCCCTTACAAATTAATTTTGGGGAGATTTGAGACATTTTGGAACAAATCATATTTTGGCCTCATTTGAGTAGAAACAAGGCTTACCCCTTACAAATTAATTTTGGGGTGATTTGAGACATTTTTGGAACAATTATATTTTGGCCTAATTTTACTAAAAATGCAAGGCTTACCCCTTAGAAATTACTTTTAGGGAGATTTGAGACATTTTGGGAACAAATCATATTTTTGTCTAATTTTACTAAAAAGGCAAGGCTAACCCCTTATAAATTAATTTTGGGGTGATTTGAGACATTTTGGAACAAATCATATTTTGGCCTCATTTGAATAGAAATACAAGGCTTGGAACAAATCATATTTTGGCCTCATTTGAATAGAAATACAAGGCTTACCCCTTACAGATTAATTTTGGGGAGATTTGAGACATTTTGGGAACAAATCATATTTTGGTCTAATTTTACTAAAAATGCAAGGCTTACCCCTTACAAATTAATTTTGGGGAGATTTGAGACATTTTTGGAACAAACCATATTTTGGCCTCATTTGAATGGAAATACAAGGCTTACCCCTTACAAATTAATTTTGGGGAGATTTGAGACATTTTGGAACAAATCATATTTTGGCCTCATTTGAGTAGAAACAAGGCTTACCCCTTACAGATTAATTTTGGGGAGATTTGAGACATTTTGGGAACAAATCATATTTTGGTCTAATTTTACTAAAAATGCAAGGCTTACCCCTTGTAAATTAATTTTGGGGAGATTTGAGACATTTTGGGAACAAATCATATTTTTTGTCTAATTTTAATAAAAAGGCAAGGCTAACCCCTTACAGATTAATTTTGGGGTGATTTGAGACATTTTTAGAACAAATCATATTTTGGCCTAATTTGAATAGAAATACAAGGCTTACCCCTTAAAAATTAATTTTGGGGTGATTTGAGACATTTTTGGAACAATCATATTTTGGCCTAATTTTACTAAAAAGGCAAGGCTAACCCCTTATAAATTAATTTGGGGGTGATTTGAGACATTTTTGGAACAAACCATATTTTGGCCTCATTTGAATAGAAATACAAGGCTTACCCCTTACAAATTAATTTTGGGGAGATTTGAGACATTTTGGAACAAATCATATTTTGGCCTCATTTGAGTAGAAACAAGGCTTACCCCTTACAAATTAATTTTGGGGTGATTTGAGACATTTTTGGAACAATTATATTTTGGCCTAATTTTACTAAAAATGCAAGGCTTACCCCTTAGAAATTACTTTTAGGGAGATTTGAGACATTTTGGGAACAAATCATATTTTTGTCTAATTTTACTAAAAAGGCAAGGCTAACCCCTTATAAATTAATTTTGGGGTGATTTGAGACATTTTGGAACAAATCATATTTTGGCCTCATTTGAATAGAAATACAAGGCTTACCCCTTACAAATTAATTTTGGGGAGATTTGAGACATTTTGGAACAAATCATATTTTGGCCTCATTTGAGTAGAAACAAGGCTTACCCCTTACAAATTAATTTTGGGGTGATTTGAGACATTTTCGGAACAATCATATTTTGGCCTAATTTTACTAAAAAGGCAAGGCTAACCCCTTATAAATTAATTTTGGGGTGATTTGAGACATTTTGGAACAAATCATATTTTGGCCTCATTGGAGTAGAAACAAGGCTTACCCCTTACAAATTAATTTTGGGGAGATTTGAGACATTTTGGAACAAATCATATTTTGGCCTCATTTGAATAGAAATACAAGGCTTACCCCTTACAAATTAATTTTGGGGAGATTTGAGACATTTTGAAACAAATCTTATTTTGGCCTCATTGGAGTAGAAACAAGGCTTACCCCTTATAAATTAATTTTGGGGTGATTTGAGACATTTTTGGAACAAATCATATTTTGGTCTAATTTTACTACAAATGCAAGTCTTACCCCTTACAAATTAATTTTGGGGAGATTTGGGACATTTTGGAACAAATCATATTTTGGCCTCATTTGAATAGAAATACAAGGCTTACCCCTTACAAATTAATTTTGGGGAGATTTGAGACATTTTGGAACAAATCATATTTTGGCCTCATTTGAGTAGAAACAAGGCTTACCCCTTAAAAATTAATTTTGGGGTGATTTGAGACATTTTTGGAACAATCATATTTTGGCCTCATTTGAATAGAAATACAAGGCTTACCCCTTACAAATTAATTTTGGGGAGATTTGAGACATTTTGGAACAAATCATATTTTGGCCTCATTTGAGTAGAAACAAGGCTTACCCCTTACAAATTAATTTTGGGGTGATTTGAGACATTTTTGGAACAATTATATTTTGGCCTAATTTTACTAAAAATGCAAGGCTTACCCCTTAGAAATTACTTTTAGGGAGATTTGAGACATTTTGGGAACAAATCATATTTTTGTCTAATTTTACTAAAAAGGCAAGGCTAACCCCTTATAAATTAATTTTGGGGTGATTTGAGACATTTTGGAACAAATCATATTTTGGCCTCATTTGAATAGAAATACAAGGCTTGGAACAAATCATATTTTGGCCTCATTTGAATAGAAATACAAGGCTTACCCCTTACAAATTAATTTTGGGGAGATTTGAGACATTTTGAAACAAATCTTATTTTGGCCTCATTGGAGTAGAAACAAGGCTTACCCCTTATAAATTAATTTTGGGGTGATTTGAGACATTTTGGGAACAAATCATATTTTGGTCTAATTTTACTACAAATGCAAGGCTTACCCCTTACAAATTAATTTTGGGGAGATTTGGGACATTTTGGAACAAATCATATTTTGGCCTCATTTGAATAGAAATACAAGGCTTACCCCTTACAAATTAATTTTGGGGAGATTTGAGACATTTTGGAACAAATCATATTTTGGCCTCATTTGAGTAGAAACAAGGCTTACCCCTTAAAAATTAATTTTGGGGTGATTTGAGACATTTTTGGAACAATCATATTTTGGCCTAATTTTACTAAAAAGGCAAGGCTAACCCCTTATAAATTAATTTGGGGGTGATTTGAGACATTTTTGGAACAAACCATATTTTGGCCTCATTTGAATAGAAATACAAGGCTTACCCCTTACAAATTAATTTTGGGGAGATTTGAGACATTTTGGAACAAATCATATTTTGGCCTCATTTGAGTAGAAACAAGGCTTACCCCTTACAAATTAATTTTGGGGTGATTTGAGACATTTTTGGAACAATTATATTTTGGCCTAATTTTACTAAAAATGCAAGGCTTACCCCTTAGAAATTACTTTTAGGGAGATTTGAGACATTTTGGGAACAAATCATATTTTTGTCTAATTTTACTAAAAAGGCAAGGCTAACCCCTTATAAATTAATTTTGGGGTGATTTGAGACATTTTGGAACAAATCATATTTTGGCCTCTTTGGAGTAGAAACAAGGCTTACCCCTTACAAATTAATTTTGGGGAGATTTGAGACATTTTTGGAACAATCATATTTTGGCCTAATTTTACTAAAAAGGCAAGGCTAACCCCTTATAAATTAATTTTGGGGTGATTTGAGACATTTTTGGAACAAACCATATTTTGGCCTCATTTGAATAGAAATACAAGGCTTACCCCTTATAAATTAATTTTAGGGTGATTTGAGAGTTTTTGGAACAAATCATATTTTGGCCTCATTTGAATAGAAATACAAGGCTTACCCCTTACAAACTAATTTTGGGGAGATTTGAGACATTTTGGGAACAAATCATATTTTTGTCTAATTTTACTAAAAATGCAAGGCTTACCCCTTACAAATAAATTTTGGGGAGATTTGAGAGTTTTTGGAACAAATCATATTTTGGCCTCATTTGAATAGAAATACAAGGCTTACCCCTTACAAACTAATTTTGGGGAGATTTGAGACATTTTGGGAACAAATCATATTTTGGCCTAATTTTACTAAAAAGGCAAGGCTTACCCCTTATAAATTAATTTTAGGGTGATTTGAGAGTTTTTGGAACAAACCATATTCTGGCCTCATTTGAATAGAAAGGCAAGGCTAACCCCTTACAAATTAATTTTGGGGAGATTTGAGATATTTTGGCCTCATTGGAGTAGAAACAAGGCTTACCCCTTATAAATTAATTTTGGGGTGATTTGAGACATTTTTGGAACAATCATATTTTGGCCTAATTTTACTAAAAAGGCAAGGCTAACCCCTTATAAATTAATTTTGGGGAGATTTGAGACTTTTTGGAACAAATCATATTTTGGCCTCATTGGAGTAGAAACAAGGCTTACCCCTTATAAATTAATTTTGGGGTGATTTGAGACATTTTTGGAACAAACCATATTTTGGTCTAATTTTAATAAAAAGGCAAGGCTAACCCCTTATAAATTAATTTTGGGGAGATTTGAGACTTTTTGGAACAAATCATATTTTGGCCTCATTTGAATAGAAATACAAGTCTTACCCCTTACAAATTAATTTTGGAGAGATTTGAGACATTTGTGGGATTTACTGAACCAAAAGATCTTTAATATTTGTTTTCTTACAATTACTGAGCAAAATCATGTCATTTTTTTACAAATACATTGTTTTGCAGCACACGTTTTGGTCCACTTTTTATCATCAAGGCAAAAATTGGATCTCAGCATAATCTCAAGACATGTTATGAAATAAATTGGTACTAGTGTCACAAACACACAGAACTAGCAAAAATGTTAACAAGCATACATTGTATAAATTTGTACAAGGAACTTCCATAAACTGTTTGTCACAATCACCTATAAATTTGGTTAAAATTACTCAAAGTTTAAAACCTTCAATTTCATTAATATAAATATATACATCTTTAACAATATAAACACCAAATATAACAGTCTTTTCAAACCACATTTTAAGGCAATGTGAAACAAACAAACAATGATGAGTAACTTTTATAAAATCTAAAATGTAACTTTACCGGTGAATGTAAACATTGTTAAACAATTTTACATACATGTACATTTTAAACACATAAAAAACCTCTTTAACAATTCTTAACACATACAAAGAACAAATCTTTACTCAGAATTGCACCTCAAGAAACTAACCACTAAAACTTAAAAATTCTCCTGGAAAGGACCGAGAGTTGATTTGGTTTAAAGCCGTCATAACACCCTGTAAATACGGAACGTTTTGTTGTAGAATAAGAGGTGGAAATATCGCATAAACTCTGGCGTTTGTCGCTTGATGACGTCGCAGAACCTTCCCACTCTGGCTTCTGTTAGGAATTTCACCTCCTCTGCTTTGGCCCCGTTGTAAAGCTGCGAGAAGATAATGAAGATTTTCAATTTTTCGATTAAACTTAAATGAAAACTTTTAGAAAAACAATCTTTAATTTTTTCTGCTCTATTTCATGAATATGTACAATTGAGCAATGGTATATTTTCTTCTTAACCAGTTCACGCCGGATGACGTATATAAACGCAAAAATGTCCCCAAATTCAAAACGGATGACGCATAAACACGCCAAGTTCAAGTTCGGAAAAGTATGTCAGCAGCGAGCAAGGCCGGAAATGCGTGGGTGTGCTTCCCGGCACTATCAGCCTGAACACGCTTCGGATTGAGTTTCGTTAAAAATAATCCCGCCCGTCGGCTCGGCGATGTTAAAATAATCCCGGCGCGAACTGGTTAACACCCCCCCCTTTACTTACATGGCCATTGGTAATGTCAATTAGGTCTGGTAACCTACATCCCGGGGCAGCAGCTCTAGCATAGCAAATACTGTCTTCTAGTATAATGTAGTCGGTGCCCATTGCTTTGTGAATGTCGTAGACTTCATTGGGTGGCCGCCGCCCATAATACTGATACAACTGAGAAAAAGAAACGGGAAAAAAATACAATTCTACTATCAGTTCAGGGGCCAATTTCATAGAGCTGCTAAGCACAACAATTTGCTTAGCATGACAATTTGTCCTTGGCAAAAACAAGGTTACAGACCAAATGTTTACCTGATCTTTATTGTTCTGGATTGATAATCAGCTGTTTTCTTGCTTAGCATGAAAAACATGTATAATTTTGGCTAGTAACCTGTTTTTAATGAGCAAGACTTTTTGTGCTAAGCGAATTTTTTTGCTTAGCAGCTCTATGAAATTGGGCCCTGATCTAAGCCTGAACCCAACACTGAAATAAACGTGAACAGAGGCTAGGTAATTAATTTCATTAGAAACATTAAAACACTGCACTTTACTATGTAAATACACGGTGTGTAAATACATGCCACGACAAATGGTGGCAGGAGTGGGATTCCAACCCACAAGGTCAAAGTCACATTGACAAAGTGTCATCTAAATAGGGTTTGAACCAGGATGCTTGGACTAGAAGGCAAGGAAATCACTCCTATAGTCACAGTGACATCTTACCTGCAATGTCCTCTCTCTAAGATCCTTGTCCTCATAGTGTGGATGGTTCGTCAGTCTGCGACCTGTACACAGCTTGACGCCAGCTAGTAGCTGCATGCTACCACTGAACACAGACGCCTTAGGTGTCTGCTCTCTGTGAGTATCAAGGGGAACAAAGAGAAACAAATCACAAACAAAAACACATCCAGCAAGACAACCTTTACTAATTAATGCTTGTCCTTGAACTTTGAACTTTGCATGACGGGTCGCATGACGGTTCACATTGTGACGATGTTGAAAGGTCCTGCTTCGATCTATTCAACTCAAGTCCCCTAAACGTTTATTCATTGATTTCAAATCCAATTTCTCAGAGTAAATACCTGATCCAATTCATGAGCTCCACAGTGTCAGGGTCGTAAAACTCTCGCAGCTCTTCAAGTTCAGCGTACACTCGAGGCAACGACTGTCACAAGAAACAACAAACGTTTTATCACAACCAAATTCAAACATATTGCACTCCTTTTCAATGAAACAAAGCTAGAATTAGTGCTATAAGAATTACCAATAACAGTTCCTTAAGGAAACGTTCCCATAGACTTGTGCACACAATTTGCCCAACTGTTCTGACCCCTAACCCTAATTTGACCTTTGCCATGTGGCCAGGGATCTCGCCCAAAGAGAATACGGCTTTTGTATATTTTTCAAAGTATACAACTGATACTCACAATGGTCAGAAACACAGCGAGCACAATCAACGTGGTCACATGACGAGCAATCTGCAGCTGTAAATGAAATGAATTTATTCACAAAGTTAAGTCTTAATTCCTTCTATTAACCCTCTTATGGTTTTACCTTTCAAAACCTTTCAAAATCTGCTTAATGGGCAAAATGGCTATCAATAAGTATGAACCTTTCAAAACGCTCCAGAATTTTTTGCTACTGCACTACTACACCTTTCAAAACCTTTTGAAAGTTTTTTTTTTTTTTTCACAAAAGTTTGTTCAGAGAGTTGTTTTACATTTCAAAATCTTTCATAGGTTTTTTTGTCAGACAGTTTTCTCACCTTTCAAAACCTTTCAGTCCAGAAACTTGAAAGGTATTTTTTTTCTCACACCTGTTTCTTCAGAGAGTTGTTTTACCTTTCAAAACCTTTCATAGGTTCCTTTTGTCAGACAGCTTTCTCACCTTTCGAAACCTTTCAGTCCAGAAAACTTGAAAGGTTTTGAAAGGTCTGACAGCTCTATGGTAACTGCCCTGTATATAGGAGGGTTAATAAAAGAAAGACTAGCTAGCCTACTCAATCTGAACCCAAAGATCTTCGTTAACAACACCAACTGATAACTCAGTCAGTCACTCAATGAATCTCAATAAATCTTGTTCCTCACCCCGGTCTCGGACTTGAATCCAAGCCGTGACAACAGCGCCCTCCACGTGTGATAATCGCAGACGCCAATCGCAGCCAGTACGCAGACGTGTGGCAGCCACAGATACTTGAGTCTCTGTATGGCTATGGCTAAGCAAGCTGAGAAGACTGACTGGATGGCTAGGTAGGCTAACTCAGGGCGGTCACTCAGGAGGTGGGCGGAGTCTAAGGCATGTAAGGGAGGGAGAGCAGCATCATCATCTTTCTTAGCTCTGGCTACAGCAGCCTGTTGGCTGCAGTTAAAAAAACAAAACACAAATAATCATGTCAAACACAAATTATTTGCAACTGAGTTTATATGACAAATTTGTACAGATATTTGGCACAAATTTTCAATTTTCTTCCACTAACAACCACCATGACTCACTCACCAAATCTATTATTTAGAAACACCTTATTCTTTTTTTGTATAAAATGAATTGCATTATACAAAACTAATATAAAAAAGAATCTTTTGGTTCCTAGTTTTCATTTCGTCGACCCCGAAATTTTCAAAAGGAGAAACAAATCTCAACATTTACTCACTTCCAAATAAGATTAGATTAAAAGTAATAAATGATAAAATTGCAGGAATTGTGTGTAATTTCAACCAATCTCCCTACCTCCAGTTCTGATAGACCGCAGTGGATAACGCTGTCAACAATCCCACCATTACAACGCTGTAGAGGGGAAACACTAGTCTCTGATTCAGCCGCCATATGGTTTCAATAGGCAGGAATCCAAAGGCTCCATTGCATTGATACATCAGGGCATCAAAATCCCTGGAAAAAAGACCAGCATTTTAATTAACCGTATGGCTTGTCTATAATGACTCGGCTGTGGCTCCATGTTACACACGAGTCTATAGTAGCCACTGCAGCCGCTTCTTATTAACTCATGTAACATCTAGCCGCAGCCAAGTAATGTCTGAAGTTTAGAAACTGCAGTATATCTGGTGAATTTATTATTGAGTTGAAATCCACTGACTGACCTATGACCCTTGACATTTCCATACCTAGTGTTGGCAAGTCCAAACTTAGCCGTCAGAAATTTGAAAATGTGCTGGTCTGCCTCCAAGCCAATGGCAAACTGTAATTACAAAATTGCAAATATATTAAAAAATAATATATTAAAGTTTTCATATTTTTTTGGCAAAGAAAATAGTCACAGATAAACTTGCAAAGTTGTCATCATATCGTCCGGATTGTTGCGTTCGTCTGTTTGAAATACTGTGATTACTATGGAGTTTAGCCTGCACAAATTCTATGACAACTTTGAAAGTCTTGAACATTTATAAAAGGTGTTCTTTTTTAATCTTGTAAAATATATTGTTTACCTTTATGGACATGTTAATGAGCACCATCAGGACTAGAACCAGTACCACATGGGCCAGCAGTTTAATGAACCGGGTTAGAATCCCATCTGGGGAGGAACGATTCCCCTGCTAACAAAGCAACAAATTAAAGAGGATTATTCTAAATTAATTCATATGCGTATTGGTGGAGAGCAGGTGTGTTAAAAAATCAATCAAGTCTTCACAAGAAACAATGGATGAATAATAACGAAGAAATGCTTTTGTCAAAGATCATTGGAATAGCTTGGAACCAGCCAATCGACCTCAGTGGTCAAGAGGTAAGACGTCTACACTAGAAAGCAGACGGTCGTCGGTTCAAGTCCCCACTCGAGTAAAAAAACAATTAATAATACTGAGTATACAGTGTTTATAAAATAAGTCGGTGAGGATAAAACCCAATATTGACTCGTTTGAATAGATTGTGATTTGAGTTAGGACTGGAGGACTTGTGATGGACTCGACTGTATCCCTGGTAGAGAAAGAGACATCTTGTTATTGTTCTTAAGAGTATCACCTTGAGTTACCTGTAATTGAAAGTCGACGAGAGCTGCCACAATGAAACTAAAGACAAGAGAACCCAGGAGCATCTTGTTGAAGAACTGAAGAAGGCAGACGGCCAGGATGGAGATGGCTTGAAGGAGGAGCAATCGGACGACCTGGAGAAAAGGAATCACGACATTCTTAATTTGGTCATTAATGAACCTGAAGACCAGCAGAAAGCATCTTATTAATAATCTTACCTTGTACGTGGGAACCATCTGAAGGCTTGCTGAGCCATACAACGCCATGGCTTGAAGAAGGAACACAAACTGGGCAAACTGCCAAGACAAGACGAAGAGGAACGAAGGCCAGCAGAGAGCATCTTATTAATAATCTTACCTTGTACATGGGAACCATCTGAAGGCTTGCTGAGCCATACAACGCCATGGCTTGAAGGAGGAACACAAACTGGGCAAACTGCCAAGACAAGACGAAGAGAAACGAGCTCAGAAGGATGAAGACCAGGACGACTCTCTGTAAAACCACCCAAAACAAACAAATATTTAATACCAGTAGTATTCATTCTCTAAAGAAAACCTATTTCGCAAGGAAACTCTCTAATCTAATCTCTAAAAGGTATTATGCTTTAGGAAAGTACCTTATCTAAGTACCTTAGATCTGTTTAGATACAACATGACTCAGACGACTAGCATTCATCTTCAATTAGATGGGTTTGCAGGTGACATTAATTAATTACACCCACCTGTCGTTTGCAGGTGACATTAATTAATTACACCCACCTGTCGTTTGCAGGTGACATTAATTAATTACACCCACCTGTCGTATGATGATGACATTAATTAATTACACCCACCTGTCGTTTGATGATGACATTAATTAATTACACCCACCTGTCGTTTGATGATGACATTAATTAATTACACCCACCTGTAGTATGATGGTGATGTTGGGTCTGAGGTAGTAGATAATCAAGGCCATCTGAGTGAACAGTAGCGGCAAGGCAAAGCTCTCTCTGAGTGGAATGGTGTAGTCAACTCTGGTTGTATCTTCCCTGTCGAATAGTCAGAGCAAAACAAGTCAGGAAACCAGACAGTGGTGAATCCATTAATTTTCAATGTGAATTTGTACACACCCTGACCCTAGGGGATTAGGATGAAAAGGCAATCAAGAGAAAATCTAAATGGCAATTTCAGTAATATGAATAGAAGAATAATATATAAAAAAACTTTGCGTGTATACATCCTACGACGCTAAATGGTTATAATGACTGATATCTTGTCCTTACTTGTTGAAAACGTAGAATGCCGCTGCCAATACACCCGCTAGCCAGGATCCACTTAGCATCCATGCCGTGCAGTACAATGCTACTAGGTACATGCCGTGTAGAGCAATGACAGAATAGATGTAGAAGAACATTGGTGGGTAGGATCTCTGTTAAGAGGGGAAGACCAGGACACATGTTGTTCTGTAAAACTTGTGGGGATTTTATTCTCTTCTTTTTTTTTGTGGGGGGAGGGGGGGGGGGGGGGGGATGGGAGTTGACACCATCTGACTAATGGGGGCGCTGTTCACAGCTGATCAGATTGGGGACTATCGGTTGATGGTGCTATCAGGTTGGCGCAGTGGTTCTTTCCTCGCCTTCCACCACTGTGACCCGGGTTCGAATCCGGCCCGGGCCAATATGTGGATTGGTTTTTCAGTCCCTGCCTGACTCCATCGGTTTTTCCCAGGATATTCTTCTGGGTTTTTCTCCCACCTCTAAAACTGTACCTTCTTCTCATTGTCTTCTCTGTGCAGGTTTCTTCAGGCTTACAAGCTACAGTGCCTTGGGCGCTTTTGAGGGATCCTTGGTTTCATTACCAGAATATAATAATAATGCATTGTCGCTTACTGTGTTGTTTTTGTCAACAGGACAACGATATTAGCGACAAAACTAATAATTATGAAGGGCCGGCACCCTACGCCATTGCTCCCTAAGTAACAACCCTGCATCTACATGTACATGTACGACCCCCACGTTAATGTAACATACTCAAACACCGTGAATAGTCCAACCAATTCAATGTTCTCAAATGCCCTCAAAGAGCAGACGGTAATGAAATGATGATCCCAATGACTCATACTCAATGGCAATCAAGGAGTGATGAGTTGGTTAATCATAAGAGATAAGTACCTGGTATCTACACTAAATCAGAGTCGATTGATATTGATGGCAATATGAACTATCATTCAGCTCAGTTCATAATGTAAAAAGGAGGCAGTAAATTAACGGGGATCAGCGAGGATTTCTCATCGGGGAAACTCTGTTATGCCGATGACAGATTACATGTATACTGGGTAACCTTCCAAGCTTTAAAAAAAAAGGCCAAGGAACTTGCAGAGATACATGTAGTTTCATAGTCAAGATACTTGTAGGAAAAAAAGCTGAGGGGGGGAGGGGGAGGTTTTTGGTTTGCCCTTGGCAAACATAATTCTGCATCCTAAGGAGCCAGCCAATTCCAAACCGACTTACCTGGATGAACAAGAAGCTTCTATAGACGATCGCCAATACCACCTCCTGGTAGATATTAAATCGCTCTAAGGCGTTGATGGTGCGCCAATTCTCCGTGTCATTGTCATGAGTCAAGCCACGCAGGCCTGTTGGGCAAGATTAGGACGGGTTATTAATGGGACTGTCATCAGAAATCAGAACAGGGCAGTCCTATCAAGACCAATTGCTGGGATGGTTAGTGAAATACGATGGCAACTGCCGAGGTCAAAATGACAGTGCTTATAGATTGTTAAGTGGAATTCTAAAGCTTCATGTTTTGATACTTGAACTTAAATCAAAATGAGGGTAAAGTCCAAGCGCTTGTAATAAGATTCGCAAATTTTCTTCTGTTTCTGTTTTTATCCCAACAGTCACATTTTAATAAATGAAAACACAAAGACACCACATTCCTACATTGCTTACTGAACATTCTAAATAGTTTTAAAATAAGGCTTTTCAGTATCAAAATGGAAACAATCAGTTTTTGAATGAAATATTTATAATCATCGCTGTTCACTTTTGTTACAAAATTCCGGTAGGCCTACTGTACAAGAGTAGAACTATACTGAACAAATGAAAATCACAAAAACTTTAAACAAAAAGTCTTTAAATCGAATTGCCAAAAAAAATTCACGATCACCGGACGATCAACATTTAGAACCACTGCCCGACGACAGGTGAAAACGAACGTCGTTTTTCTTGTTTTTCTTGGTATCCATGATTGTAAAAATTTGTACAGTCAGTTAGACAAAATTTACTATAAAATACAACCCCCAAATCCACCCATTCCTGACACTTAAGCCCTGTTCGCACTGGACTTAAAATGATAAAACGTACCTAGACGATGGGTCCTTCTCCCATTTTAAGTCCAGTGCGGACAGCCCAGGACGTTTTCCTCTCAGGTACTTCTCCCGAGTCCAGTGGGTACTTCTACCGGCCAACTGCTGCCCGGGAAAACGTCCCTGGTCCCTTTTCCCCAGACGATAAGTCCAGTGCGAACAGCGCGACTCGGTAAAAGCGTCCCAGGAAAACGTACCACCAGGGATCCAGTGCAAGGTCACGCTATACAAGGCACTGCGCATGCGCTCTTTGCATTGTTTACGTGTGGGCACGCTGATGCATGCAAATCGCATCGTTATCGCATCGAATGGGTATACACCGGGGTCAATGCAGAAAGGTCACGCAAAGCGCCCTCATGAGTCATTATAATGACAGCTCGGCTACTTCTCCCACGGTCTCGGTAAAATTTTCCCGTGTCGAAAGTCCAAGTGCGAACAGTGGTCACATTTGACCTTTTTTTATTTGACCATCGTCTCAGTAAAGCCTTCCCCAAAATAAGTCCAATGCGAACACGGCTTTACAAGCAATTACCAACCATGTATCCTACCTTTAACCTAGTATCAGGTGTCAATCACTAACCAGTCAGTCAACCATAAAACCATGCAGTAAACCATCACACTCTGTTAGCTACCACAGTCCACCAATTAGCTGTAATTTAATTGAGCATTTATAGTGTGTACATCCTGTAAGAGATCCCAGGATCCTGGCTGATAATGATAACTGTTGACTGATGGCAAACCTGGTCAAGTGGTCATGGTCTTGGCCAGGCTGCATGGCTATAGCAATAGCCAGAAGAATAAATAACAAGATTGGAAGCAGTGCACGCCTGCCACATTGGGAGCCTACACCTTGAGATGTCCTGATGAGGCTCGCCTGATGGGCACTTCTTGTAAAAAATAGTGGTTAGGAATTAAGGTGTAACTTTACCTTCTGAAATGGACGGCGCAAAGACAAGCTGTTTGTAGAAGAAATAGTAGAAGCCGGCCTCAGTGCGAAATGAAATCTCACGCTCAACCTCCTGAAAAGAACACACCAAAAGAAACCGTTGGAAATTATCAAAGTGCTTCTTGCTATCTATAGCTACGTAGCTCATGTAACACAATCCCAACGCAAACATTACATTAAAGGGAGGATTTGTCGGTCTTTAATTTAATCCAGGAAATAACCAATATTTGAAGTGAACCATGCCCTAGATTTTAACATCACCATTCACATGATGAAGTACAGTGTCAATTGGCAATGACAGATTAAATTAACCACATGTCATCTGTATCCATTCATTCGTCATTCCTATCACAATGATTCACCCAGACCTCTTCCTTCCCTGTTAATTCCCCCCCCCCATCCCCCTCCCCCACTCCCCACCCCACCCGACACAACAAACCAAAATAACTATGTAAATGTTGTTACTCTATCCATAGAGAAAGGAATATGCTCTATCTCAGATACATCACTACACATCACTATCAAGCGCCAACAAAGATCCAACATCCAACACAAAAAGAAAATTGCTATTTTTTGTTCTTGTCAATAAATATTAGATAAGGAAAGGTAATTTAGAATCCTATTAAAAGGTAAACGAGGTCAATGTACTGTCTGCACTTTGGTAGCGCCTGTTTGTACTTTTGTCTGCGTTTAGCGTTGTCCTTGGTTACGCATTATCGCTGACAGTGACTGAATAGCTTAACGTAATCGGTGATGTTCAGCAATTTAGCGTCTCTTACAGCGTGTTGTACTTCAGACAAACATTCATACTAAGAAGGAAATATAAAACTGTCAACAATCTCTTTTTGTAGACGCACTTGAATTATTGATGCTGCTGTTGACGTCAACTGCTAAACATAGCAAGTCATTGCACATATGTACGCACGACACTGTTCAGTTAAAAAAGTCTGATCGATCAAATGTCAAAACTGATCTATCATCAATTAATCTCGACTGACAGTATATTTTCCCTCCACAGTCAACACGCAATCTATTCAACGGAAATGGAGATACATTGTACTAAGATTTACAAATGAGTCAGTTTATAATGGAAATTACTTCCAAGGCAAGTGCATGCATATACATCTTAGGCTGTGTCCGAAACGGGTTTCCAGAGCTACGGCTACATGTACGTCTATTGTCAGCTTGCTCATGTGTAGTTGCAATGTGCGAACACCTAGACAATAGCCATAGACAAGAGAATCGGACACAGCCTTAGCCAAAGTCATCAAGACAGAACCAAGTGCATAATCTCCCTACGGTAGGGTGCCTGCAAATTCCTTGTTGGACTGTTAGGGTTATCTTATGTAACTTATTTATCAAACCTTTCGTAAAATGAAGAAAAAAAAAGACACATTTCTTTAAATTTTATTATTAAACCCAAGCAAGTTTATTTTGGCTTTGTTTCTTCAGAGCCTATTAATAATGTTGCTGTTCATGCTCCTAGCCTGCTGTTCTTTTCATGAGATTTGTTGATTGCCTACAGGCCACCAGCAATGTTTGTCATGTTTGATCATAGCTGGCAGGATTGGGTTGTGTGTATATATTTTTCTTTCAAGACGAGGTTAAAACAGCAACACAAAAACAGCTCGTCATGAAAAAACAAATGATGTATTTTCTTGTTCCAGCTAGTGTCCAGTGTTCCTTCTTATCACCCAAGTTAGGAGAAAAACACTATTTTGTTTGTTTCTTCAGATGCCCTCACTTAACCTGCACCTGCTCCCACTTCTAAGACAATAAACACTCGTCTCCCACCTATGGTGATTCAAATCAAGATCTTATCCCCCCCCCCCCCCCTTAACAGGAAAGTGCAATCTTAGGTTTATGTGCCCACAGTGTCAAAATTGACAAGCATGTAAAATGTACAAACTGCACACAGCACGTAGCATAAACAGTGCAACAGTCATTTTCTTCTCTTTCATTTTTTAAATGTCACTTCTCTTTGTATTCTTCAGTCAGTCAAATCTAATTTCTTCTTCAAATACTACAATTTACTCTCTACCCCTGACATTTTCTCCCTTGAGCCTAGGGCTCTCTATCTCAACAGATCCCTGGAGTTGTATGCAACCTATCTGGAGTGTATTGATCACAGTGAGAGTCACATGTACTCGTTTTTTAAAGCTATATTGTATCATTTGGCTTTTGGTGCATTTCCATTCTTTTTGAGTAAATTATACAATTGTTCAAAATCATCGGTAAGGTTCACAACAAGACATGTTAAAGTTTCGGCTCACTGGGTACTATTCATTAGGAGAAAACGAAGGAAATGTACGCACTGTTTCGGGTCTTTTTCGGACTCGGTTATCATTCGGCCACACTTTGTTAGACTTAAAGCTGCAAGGATTTGCTCATAAAATCTGTTGCCAGGTAATAAACAAATGTTCCTACATGCCTATACCAGAAGCCAGTACAGTTGCTAGGCTTAGAAGCTATGGTATGGAGGAACGAAACGCTATCATTATTATCACTTGCGGGTTTTCAGCTTACCATCTAATCACATTATTTGGTTGGTAGGGGGGATGATAATTGAAGAAGAATAAAGATGCTGTCCCGCAACAAGAAAAATAACCCCACTGCCTTACACATATCCTTGCACAGAATTATTCAGTGTGAATTTACTGTCAATAATGGCTTATACGTGTAGATCAAGTTCCAGTAGCTGTGCATTTTAAAAGGTTTATGCAAAGAATTTTTCTCAGGGACACATTTTGTGAAACTTCCAACTCCTCTTAAATTCATGAAAACTAGTTGACATCCTTTTAGTTTTTGTGTGTATTAAAGTGGGAACTTGTCTAGACATTTATCTTTAGAATTCTTTCACCAATTATTAAATTTTGGACAATATTTCTATTTTTAACACTTCCCAGTAAGAGGCTCCAACCAACCTGGAATCCGTTTGATCACATGGTCATTTGGAGAGATGAATAGATGAATAGGCGTTGGTGATAGAAAAACTTATCATCAGTCATTTATGACAGCAGTGTGCAAGAGTTATCTGAATGCCAACAAAAGCCAACCACCAACACAAAGCCCCTTCCCCCTCCCAGGGGAGATCATTCCTCCCCCCCCCCAGGTCAAAATGGGTTGAAATGATATGAATCCAACCATTGCTGATAATTCAAGCAATTACCAATGGTGTATCCTACCTTTACCTTTAAAGATAGACGGAGCTCTATTGGATGTAAAAGTAGCAACAGACAAGGTGTTTGTTACAAGACGGATTATTGTGGATGTATCACCGATGGTTGCGGATTGGGGTTAATTATTCAGTGACAAAAGTGTCGATGACATCCCTTAGTACATCTTGGGTTTTTTCTTAAAGAATCTTTATGGATGAACTTAGAATTTAGACACCGAGTTGAACAACTCTTCTTCTTAAAGAATGTATAACTTATGCAGAATAAGGTTGAGTTGAGCACAGTTTGGACTACTGTACATGTTATATTTGGAAAATTAATTGTTCCCGGAATTGATAATTAACAAAAAAGAATCATGAGAAAATATTTTGGTTTTTAGCCTATAACATTTTTTTTTAAACTGTCTTGGAAAATCAAACTGGCAGAAAAAAAATGAGACGTGCCATTTTCTAAACCCCAGCTTAGGCTCCGTCTTTGGCTCCATCACCATTGCCAAACTGCATGAACGAAGACAGAGTCAAAGCTGGGGTTTGGAAAACGGCTCTGGTTAACAGCTTTCCAGCGCATTAGGATGGCAAAACTGCAAGTTTATAAAACAAAAACAAATTTATCATCATTTACACATAGTTTCAATGTCAGAATTAAATAATTTACCTTGATATTTGAGAACCACAGCCTGTTCTCATGCAAGTTGTTGATATAGCAAGCGTTGCAATATCCCAAATACATCGCCAAAGCAAAACCAAAGACCAGAGATACGTAGTTAGTCAAAGACGTGCACTGATGGCTGGTTTGCTTGGAAGTCCTGGACGGGAAGTGCATTTTCCCGTTCCGAATCGGCTCAAATCCGTTAGTTTTTCCATGGTGATGATGGTGGTTATTGTTGTTGATATGTTTATGATATCCGTTAGCGACGTTAGAGTTCCGCTTTCGTCCGCTCCCATTATCTCTCCGACCCATCTTTAGTGTCGTCCAATCGGAAATGTACTACTTTGTAGGCCGCCCAATCAGGATTGTTGTTTCAAGTGGAGTGGAGATGTCTCAGAATACTCTGCTGAAGCAATATGAAAACCTGTCCAATCAGAAATGAAGTCTCTTAACCGATTGGCCAATGGAAGAAGCTCACGGTTTCAAAAGGATGAAGAAAAGGATGAAGCAAATCTCTGCTAGTGATGATGACCGAGAGAAGTGTCTATTCCGAGCCAAACAAAGCAGTAAACGGCACGATTAGTTCACTCCTAAACCAGTTAGTGACAGCATCCTCAAAACTGCAAAGAAAAAAGCAACAGACCATGTAGTATAAAGAGACTCGACTCAGGCATGACACTGGCACTGTGTCACCTCAATGTTTACCAACATTCTTGATAACATGAACAGCGTGTCATAATGCTACAAAGCTACAGCAGCAGGCTGTTAATTCCAGCCCTTCAAGACACTATATGCATGCACATGTAGCCAGTCTCTTCTCATCAGATGACAGATCCAAAGCTGCTCACAGGTGCATCCCCTTCCACCTCAGCAAGCTGCTATCAAAGCAAAGGGGGATAACAGTGACACAACAAACCATCCTACCAATTTGCCACACTTGTTGGGGAATGCACTTATGCACAGTCTGTTGTCTGGTTGTCACTTAAGCAACGGAGCAGGGGATATATTTACCCAAGTCCATAGCGTAACGCGAGGGTGATTGCAAGAGAGTTACACACTACACGCACGCACGGCAGATCTGGTGAAATTGATTCATGGTCTGAGGAGGGGAGCACTAAACTGGGCTCGGTGAATTTGTCAGCGTGTGTCTGCGTGTCTGCTCCCTTCCCTCACGGTGGGGATCCGTCAGTCGGAACTTTGAAATGTGAAGGAAGTAAGCTGAGTAGGTTAAAGTGGCTTTTGCACCTGAATATGCTTCGGGCTGGTAAGCTGGTTTTCACCAGAGTGCAATGTCAAAATTAAGGAATTAAAGGAAACCAATTCATGGCTTTAGTTTTAAATATCCTAGCACAAGAAAAAGGTTAAAAGTAAAAATAGCCAAAATACCATTCCTCAAAATACCAATACCCAAGTCCATGGTGTGACACGATGCAAAACTAGTTAGCTTAATGTTCCAAAACTATTTCCCCCACAATTTTACAGTAATAAGAATCGGTTTTTGCTGGAACAAATCATTTTTTTTCTGCACACTCCTTATTACAAACCAAAATACATAAAAAGATTCCACAGAAACGATTTTAACATTTAAATCCGAAAAAGAGAAACTCTCATTCTCCCAGCAGACAAAATTTTCATAAAAAAAAACAAAACAAAAACCTGTTTATGAGAGCGGATCTGTCAAGCAAACATAAGACTCCTAATCAGCTTCAAATTACCATCAGTCAGGCAACCACAGATCAACCATTAAAGAGAAACCTTCCCCTCTACTCTCCGTCCCTAAGCCAATACCGACTCAAATTAACATACAAATTGTCTGTAACTGAAGCTAGGAGAAAGTGATGATGGAAAGATGCGGCCGCCTGGGTTCACTGACATGCACTAATAGTAGAAAGACTTAGTAGTAGTCCTCGGTGGAGAGGAGACTAGCTTGGAATCAAGTCAAGCTGGATCAAATGATCTCAGTCATTATAACTGCAAAATGGGAAAGGACCAATAGTAGTCCGATGGAAAGGAGACTAGCTTGGAATGAAGTCAAGCTGGATCAAATGATCTCAGTCATTATAACTGCAAAATGGGAAAGGACCAATAGTAGTCCGCTGGAAAGGAGACTAGCTAGGAATCAAGTCAAGCTGGATCAAATGATCTCAGTCATTATAACTGCAAAATGGGAAAGGACCAATAGTAGTCCGATGGAAAGGAGACTAGCTTGGAATGAAGTCAAGCTGGATCAAATGATCTCAGTCATTATAACTGCAAAATGGGAAAGGACCAATAGTAGTCCGCTGGAAAGGAGACTAGCTAGGAATCAAGTCAAGCTGGATCAAATGATCTCAGTCATTATAACTGCAAAATGGGAAAGGACCAATAGTAGTCCGCTGGAAAGGAGACTAGCTAGGAATCAAGTCAAGCTGGATCAAATGATCTCAGTCATTATAACTGCAAAATGGGAAAGGACCAATAGTAGTCCGCTGGAAAGGAGACTAGCTTGGAATCAAGTCAAGCTGGATCAAATGATCTCAGTCATTATAACTGCAAAATGGGAAAGGACCAATAGTAGTCTGGTGGAAAGGAGACTAGCTTGGAATCAAGTCAAGCTGGATCAAATGATCTCAGTCATATTAATGCAAATTGGGAAAGGACGCAGCTGGGGCCACTGTCATGGAGCTGCTAATTATTTATAAAAACACAAATTTGCTGAGAACAACAAGATCTCGCTTATTTAAAACAGGTTACCAGCCAAAACTCCATACTTTTCATGATAAAGCAAAGACCAGCTGAATAATATACATTATTTACAATTCACATCATCTGAAAAAATGGTTTGTAACCCGGCTTTTGCCACCAAGAAAGAATTATCATGCTACATGTAAGCAAGTTTGTGCTTATATTAGCTCCCTACATGGCCTGAGCTGGTCACACCTTTTCGCATGAATTCATTTAGTAATTCCACCTGCAAATTAAATTGGCTTTCTTTATTTAATTCAACATCAGACAGGAAATTAAAACCTAATCAGCCAATCTCTTTTGGCTGCCAAGCTCTTTTTTTCTAAGCACATCAAATTTTTGCTTAGATAAAACTTGGTTACAAGCCAACACTCCATGCAAAGTGTGTTACTTGTGAATGGTACCCAGATGATGCTTAGCACATAAATTTGATAAGCAACATTTTCTCTATGGAACGGATCCAATCACTGAAAAGTGCAGTGCCCTTTCAGAGATTACGAACAAGAAAATACATTTTTTCCTTTTTTTTTGTTTCCAGTTCGATGTCAACAATTTCTGAGAAATGGACAATTCTACACCACCAGCTACGCTTCAGTAAATTCAGACTTATTTCTCACAACATCATGACAAAATATCAACATAACAACCTTTTTATTCACATGAAATAAAGTCCATCTCCTGACTAAAATGACAGCTGAAGTACAGAGTCCTGGGTAAAAGTGAAATTTCAATATGGCTTGTGACAGCCCAAGATCATTCAATTACTCAATTTACTGGACTGGGAAACCCCTCCCAAAAATCTATATTAAACATACCTAGCCTGGTGAATGCCACACTTTGTTTTGGCACAATTCCACAAAAGGTAAACCAAGAAAGCCTAAAGCTATGGCTGACCCAAATTTCCCAAGTTATCAAAGCATATGGTGAGTGTCATCATACCATGGTGGTCATACCAAATGAAAACCTGGGTTTCTCTCCCAAAACAGTATGTACAAAGAAAAGGCTGTCATACATTGTACAGCCACCACAACTAAACAAGTTTTAGCCCTTCATTAAAAGAGAAAGAGGGAGGGGGGTTAAAAATCCTTATTTCAACTTTGAAATTCCTAAACTTCTTGCCACACACCTAAAGAATGTCTCTTTATTTTCTTTGTAGACCAGGGTGATTAGTTATTAAAACAAACAGGACCTAGAATTGAGCAGTGTTTTGTTACATTTGGCTGGCCATAGAACTATAAACTAGTTCATTGTGAGCAAAGTTAACTTTCTTTGTGTGTTGCTACAATTGGGCAGGGTCAACAAAACTTTTGCCCAATCAGTGAAGTTCTAAGAGCCTGTGGCATTTTTATGGAATAAAAGGAAGAATGTGATTGGTCAGTGATCCAAGTAATGTAAAACCCTGAAAAGGTGTACAGTCTGTGGGATTGTAGTGTAACTTTTTTTAAATATCCAATCAGAACACTGATATTGAACAAGTTCAAGACAATTTTGGACCAATCACAATTCACAAACCTCATACACTTCCTATGGCACAAACAACAAATGTGATTAGTCAATTCTGATGCAAATCAGCACTGTCCACTCCTACCTTCCAATCAGCACAGAGGTCAAAGAAACACTGAGAACCAATCACAACCCTTCTGAGATCCTGCACTACAGGTCTATTGACCTGCAAAACACGAGGAATCTAATTGGTCAATCTCCTTGCAGATTTTTTTGGCAAATAAATTTATCTTCAAACTTTCCAAAAATGTCCAACTAAAAATTCCCAACCAAAAATTCCCTTCAAGCTGAGATTCCAATTAAATTACTGCAACAGGTGCCAAATCTCAGGCTTTCAAAAGACCCCCTGTCTATAAACCTCTGGCCCTAGAGACAGACCCCCTAGCCTGGTGTCAAACCACAAACATCTAACCAAAATGACCAACCTCTTTAATAGCAAATCACTGATTGACAAGTTTGAGAAAACCACAAGCCACAGATGTATTTTTCGCAGGGACTTTTTCTTGTGATTTCCATTCAGGAAACATTGTGCAGATCTTTAGGAAACTGACGTCTGGTTGAATTATGACAGCAGTCCTATGAGAACCTCAGGGACTAAGTTCTAGAACAAAAGAGGAAATCCCACTTTTCCACCAGAGGGCAGCTTATGTCAAAATAGAAATATAAAAATAAACATTTTCAAAAAGAGGTCAGATTCCCGACTAAAACCAGAAGTGCAAGAAAACCCAATTCAAGAGTACTTGGTTAAAAAGATTTTTTTTCTAATTAATTATACCATCAAAAATTCTTTCAAAAATTTCATTTTTACAAATTGCTACTGTCCAAAAAGAAAAAAGAAAAAGCTTTCAGGATCACACCAAGAATAGAAATCGAAACCCACTTAACGGAGTACAGCGATGTACAAGTACAGTACCATGTAGCAAGCGAGAATGAATAGATCTTATCAGACATCAATGTCAGGTTGTATATCAACAAACAATGACATGATCTGACAGTTGCATATGTTTGCTCCATTACAACTCGCCAGGAGCGATTTCAGAGGATAAATACACACAGACTGCAAATAAATAAGCAAAGTAGTTTTACTAATTCAGGCTATTTGCTACACTGTACTGTTGCATTAGCAAGGTAATGCATTTTTTAAGGTAAAATAGTTAACTCATAAAGCCACAGCCATGGTTCTTTTTTTACGGTAGTCCAGAAAATTATTTTCGATGAGAAAAAGCAAGTGCTGCAAATCTCTTACAAATTTATACCAGTATTTCACATAGAAATCTTGCAACAGTGACAAGAAAGAAGTACCGGTACTTTATGAATTGTTCCAATATGGAGAAAAAAAGACAATCCACGATCCCTCCAAACTAACACAGTTTAGAAATTGACGACAAGAAAAAAAACCATGAAACCTTTTGACAAGAAACGTTTTGATTCTCTATGTGCAGTTGACAAATGACGCAATTATCAGCAACATTTGCAGTGGAGAGCTAGGAATTTTGGTGATTTTACCACATAACTCATATAAAGTGTCATTGTACCAGCTGCTTGGACATTAGAATAGCAGAGAAATCAACAATGAATTCGCCAATATTCTGGAACCCAAAAGAGAAACACAACAAAATAACAATACAAGCAATTTAAAAGCGGAGAACTGAACAGTTTTAATAATAAACTTTGCCATAATAGACAAGAAGACCACAAAATTAGTACTCACAAACGATTACAAGATTTCTCCAAGCTAGTAATACACAATTCCGAACAGTACTGAAGACACAAAAAACTTCAATCCTAAGACATTAAAAATGTTCCCCTCTCCACAAGCAGACAGCAAAATCAACACAACGGGTCGATACAATTGGCTGGAAGGCACTGCGAATTACCCCAACGCATCTAACACCACCACTACCTCACAGTGGCAAGGCTCAAATGGATCCCTTCCTGAACAGTACACCTCTTGGCCCCAAACAAACTCTCCAAACAAGATTTCCTTCAACGCCTAAAGCTCCCTGGAAGCCCCTCAGCCATGGCTAAGTGCTCCGGCAATTTTAAGATGGGCTGTAGGTAAAGCACAGAAGGAAAGGGGGGGGGGGGGAGTAAGAGGGGGCCATGCTCTCAATTTAGAACGCAGACCGAATTCTCTCTAGGCAATATGAGTCAGGTTTGGTTTCCTGTATCTTTCTTCTCAGGGTTGCGAGAACTACTTGGGCGAGTGGCAGAAGATGATTTCGTTTCTGCTTGGATGTCTAGCCTAATGACCCCTAAGGAGTATCTTCTTGGCAGTAAAAGCCCCTTTTTTCAACTTGGACCACGTCCCACTCAGATAAAAAAAAACATTCCTAAAGGAAGTAAATTACGTACTTATGATAAAGGCTGGACATAAAATTACTCTGTGTCAAACAGTGACAAAGAGTGGGTTCATACAGAAATTGTAAAAAGAAGTTTCAAGGGAGAAGTACAGTACGTCTTTAAACTGTTTGCTGTTAAACTAAACCAATTCACTTGCTCTCAAAGCATGAGTAAGGTGTGAAAAAAGATATTGAAAATGGGAATCAAACTTACCCAAAATGAAATTTGATAAATTGGGAGGGTTCACAAAATAGCTCTCTCAATATAATGTATAAAAAAGGAACTTGAGAAAGCATCACCTTGGGATTAATAATGGGGCATCGTGATGACATCCAGCCAATGAATAAACTTGATCCTTTCACGGTTTTACACCCTTCCTTTCCAAAATACCTGTACCTCAACAGCAAAACCCAATTACATCGTAAATGTACTAGAACCGCGGGCCTGATCGTTTTACGTCTCAAAAACAAAAACCAGCCCTTCCTCCTTCCCGTCTCAAATGTCAGACAAATTCCCAGATGGCACACGGTCTGTCTGGCTACCTGGAGCAACATTTACCGCCGAAGGCAGTTTTGATTTTTCCACTCGCCTTCCAAAAAAAAAAATCTGTTTTGATGGGCATTTCTAAATTTGTTTAGTGTAATTGTGGAAGTGGCCCATTTTCTATTTTTGCCCAACCGAAGGTGGGAAAAGTGTAATTGCCTGGTTTCTGATCGCGAATTGATTAGTGCCTCTCTACAGGCTTGTGCACAAGAACCCCTTCATATTAAGAACAGGAGAGTTGGGGGACCACAAAGGCTTGGGGGACCACAAAGGCTTCGGGGAACACAAAGGCTTGGGGGACCACAAAGGCATGGGGGACCACAAAGGCATGGGGGACCACAAAGGCACGGGGGACCACAAAGGCACGGGGGACCACAAAGGCATGGGGGACCACAAAGGCATGGGGGACCACAAAGGCATGGGGGAACACAAGGGCATGGAGGACCACAAGGGCATGGGGGACCACAAAGGCATGGGGGACCACAAAGGCTTGGGGGACCACAAAGGCTTGGGGGACCACAAAGGCTTGGGGGACCACAAAGGCATGGGGGACCACAAAGGCATGGGGGACCACAAAGGCATGGGGGACCACAAAGGCATGGGGAACCACAAAGGCATGTGGGACCACAAAGGCATGGGGGACCACAAAGGCATGGGGGAACACAAAGGCATGGGGGAACACAAAGGCATGGGGGACCACAAAGGCATGGGGGACCACAAAGGCATGGGGGACCACAAGGGCATGGGGGACCACAAGGGCATGGGGGACCACAAAGGCATGGGGGACCACAAAGGCTTGGGGGACCACAAAGGCATGTGTTGTGTGATCCTGTTCCAAACTGCAATTTTCTTGAGTTGCGTTTCTGCCATTCGAGCGCAAGAATGAGTTTCGCGTGTCAAGAACAGACCGCCCGAACCCAGCCTCAGAAACAACAAACTAGAATTTCACAATTACCATTTTGCTTTGTAAATATAAGCAGGTGTCAACCTGAACAGGGTAATGAAGATCATATTTCTAAGCACATAAAATATTTGCTTAGTACAGGATGCTAGCCAAGATGCCATGCAATTAATAATCTGTGACTGGTTCTACGTTATTTTGCTTCTAGCTACTTAAAATTAACCCTTTTAGAAACCCTGTCATCACCCGTAAAATCTTTTCGGAAGGTCGACTCAATCAAGAATGCCCTGCAGTGCAAGGTAAACCCTAATCCCAATGCATGTACCCCTCTTTGATCCGATGAGAAACCTTAATCCCAGAATATACCTCCCCACAGGGGGACGACATAGATACGCAGTCAGCATGGGTCGCGTGACCCACTTACGGCGTTTTTAATATTCCCCCTAGCTTGCCAGGGCAGTGTGACCAAAGGACCGTGCCGCGATTCGTCAAGATGCGCATTAGTCAGGACAGTGTCCGGGGCTGCCCTTTCATCTAAGATTGACAAGATAGAGTATCCAAGCTACTTAGCTAAAAAAGAAGAAAGCTTGAAGGAGGGGGGGGGGGGGGAGACAGGGGTACATGTAGGTAGTAATTTCTCTGACCTGTTTTATAGACACCGAGTTTGAGCCGTGTGATAAATGGGGTCAATTCGCAACAAGTACGATAATGTAGTTTGTTTTGCTAAATTAACTCGGCAGGTTTGGGCTTCAATGTGTGAACTCAGGGTAAAGTTATTCCATGCATTTTGATGTTCATTTTCTGAATGCAATGTATACATGAAGTTGTCCAGCATTATTCAGCCTGAAGAATTTAGCAAATAATATTTAATAATCTGAGGTCCTAAAAAGAATGCAACAATACAATACAATACAATAGAACATTTTTCTGTTGCATATTTTAGGGCAAAACAGTAATTTATACAACTTCCTGATTATTAATTGTCTTCAAACCCAACATATAAAACATTCAATTTATAAATTAACCAACCACATTCTACATAAATGTATTGGTATTCTTGTTGGCTAGAATTTAAAGCAACCACTACATATGTAATTCGTATGCTCTTTGTTTTTGGCAAAATAGAACTGTAGAAAAAAAAGAGAAAAAAAGAAATCCATGCCAAATAATGAAATCATGCCAAGTTTACGATTTCCCAGCAAATGTTTTTAGACCAGGTGATGCGGCACCATCCAATCAATTAATTGCCCTCATTGTGCCGTTGCCATGACAACTGCCCATCCCAATTGACCCAATTCTTGGGAAATCTTCATGTCCCGCCTCGAACCGATAGCTGACAAACAGAGAAACGTGATCGGTGTTTTATTGCGATCGATCGATTGAGGCTGTAATTTCTCCTGGTCCCCTGCAGGGTAGTGTGCGGACCAATTTGCGGCCAGGTCTGCAAGGAGACAGGTGTTTTTCATGGTAAGGTGAGGGTACATGTACATGACGTATCGGTACGTGTTGATTGCATGTCGACCCAGGCACAGCCCTCGGACAACAGTTCTGTTTTGCATTCGATGCTTGTTCAAAGAACTAGATGCCTGTATAACATTGCTCCTGGTTATCACCATGGTTACCAGTAATCCGGTATGTTACCGGTACAAAGACGAACCCACTGAGAGGAAAATTAAGTATCAAACGGGGAAAAATTAAGTATCAAACAGGGAAAAATTAAGTATCAAACAGGGGAAAATTAAGTATCAAACAGGGGGAAATTAAGTATCCGACAAACAGGGGAAAATCTACTAAATTCCTCCGGGGATCTACGCAAATTAGCAACCTTGTCAACAGACGATGCGATGTTTGAAGTCACAAAGCATTTGCTGCCAAACATTGCCATCTGGAGTTAAAATGTGTTCAATTTTTGCGAATTCGCAGCGCGAAAACTCCCCATGACTTCACAAATTCGCGTTCACGTAACGTTCCCGTTAGTCTTAGCTAGCAGTTAAGTTACGGAACTTGCCCACGGCTTCTTCGCCGAACGGAAAATACAGTTTCAGACAAGGAATAAAAACCTTACAAAGTAACTCTAGGAATTCAGAATACATAAACGCCCAAATTGAGCCCAAAAAACCCAAGCAAACTTGTCTGTAGAACGAGTGCTTTAATTTCTCTTTGTTGTTATTTCCCGTGACTAGTTTGCCTTAGCAAAAATTCAGTTTCAAACAGGAAAACTCCATCAGATAACTCAGCGGGAACAGATTCACACAAACAAATCGGACTAAACTGACAGCACTCTTCATGTGAATGATTCCCAGAAGGGTTTTTGCCAAGCAGAAAACTGCGTCTAGGAACTACGGGAAAAAGGGAGAAGTAATTCAAACCACATTCCCAGCAATTGAGTTAATTGAAGGATCAAATTGTTTTCCCCTTTTTTGCGCGAGCCGTTTTGGTTTGTACGTTGACTGGATAATTCAGCGAAGGATCTACAACCGGCCAACACACAGGGGAGGAAAAGTGAGCATGCTGAACGGATTCCTGCCAAAGTGGAAACTAAATCTAAAGTATACTTTACAGGATGTCTGAAGGTTCAGATATGATCAAAAAGTAGTTGTTTTTTGTTGGGGGGGGGGGGGGGGGAGGTTGGGATGGGGAGAGGTTGGAGGGGTGGGGTTAAAGAGAAGACAATGTGAAGAAATTAGTTTTAGATGTAGGAGAAAAACCCTGAAAGAAATTCTTGAGGAAAGCCCACAAGAGTCGAGTATGGACTGAAAACCCAATCCCCATATTGGCCCAGGAGGGATTTGAACCCAGGTCACAGCAGTTAAAAGGCACGGAAAGTACCTCTCCGCCAACCTGACTCAGGTTCATTAATCAACTTCAGTCTTCATGTAGTGTTTGAAAAAGAATACATTTTTAGATATCTTTTTTTTTCGTTACCGCACATGTACAGAATCCTTTTATTGAAAAACATTTTGGTTGCTTTAATAAAACTGTATTTAAAACTCCCCCTTCACATGAAACTTTATATCTATCTGTATACACCTACAATGTGCCGTTACATTTCATGTATGTGCCCGAGGCCACATAGCTCCATCTCCCCCTTCTCCTCTAACACCCCCACCTTCTTAACCCCAACTTGCACCTCAGAACCCAAAATGTTCAAAAGTAAAAGGATACAACAGTTTTCCTAGCTCTCTAAACAAGAAATTGGAACAAGCTGCACAAAGTTCCGATGGTGTGAACTCGATCGAACGACGACGGGGAACGACAGGAACTTTGGTTGACAGGTGGCAGAAACATTGTTTGCGTCAAAAACAGGAGACGGTTAACTGACTTTAGGCAGGGAGAGTGCAAACTACAGGTGTATATACATCATCAAGACCTCCCATCTTCAGAAATCAGAAAAAGTACGTAGTCAAGAAGTATACAGCACTGCATACTTGTAGGTGATCCATTCAGTATTGTGAACTACTCAACAATTAACCCTGCTCTTGTGCGAGGTCACCCCCCTTGTCCGTTTATGTTTGGCTGGTTTGAAGTTCAATGCAGAAAGAAAATACCTCTGGGCGTCGCATCAAAGGCCAGCTTGCAGTGTTTGTACAGTCATAATAGGACTGAATTTCTCAGACTTAAAATCTGTTCATAAAGCTGACCTTTCCTGAAGTGTGAGGTTGTCCATTTAGCTGAAACATCTGATGTACACTTTACCGGAACTTTGTATGGTTACAGAAACAAATCCAGGCTCCTCCCGTTTGTTTTCTAAATGCATCAGCAACAGCAAGGTCCAGCCAATCTGTCGAAGGTGCTGCCTAGCTGTCAGGACCTACAAACCCAAGCCACACGACTACACTGTATTAAACACAAAGCTTGTTATTCCTCTGTCTGGCAAGGATGACCCCAGCAACAATTTTGATTAATTTCCACCCCGGCACAGAACTGTCCCAGTCTTTTGACCAACCACGACGGTTTTAATATCCTCGTTCTAAAGAGCCCGTCTTACGCACAACACACACGCGCCCTGTGACGTGCAAGTGCTCGCATGACTCTTCCGTTTCCGATCGGTGGATCCCCACCCAACTTAAAAAAAAAGTCCAGGAAAAACAACCCGAGTCGGGCGAAAGGAAACACGTTCGGCAATCTCCTGGTTAGGCTCTCTCTCTGTCGTCTTGTTTACCCAGAGAGCAATTTCCCGCTCACAGGAGGAACGAATATTGATTTACTTTGCCGTCGTTGCCCCACTTTCCACACTTCAATCTACTCTTGCCTTGGTGTCAATTATTGTCGGCTATGATCAGCTTTCTTCATCTTGGAATCGCCGTGCCCTTGACTAACTACTAAAGCACACACAGCTTTCCCGTCCCTTCTACAGTATGTTCCATCCCTCCAAAAGAAATAAGATCCACCGACGTCCCTAGCTGACAAGATCACTCGTGCAAACTGTCTCCCAGCTCAGGTGGAATCACTCATCTTGATCCGATCACAAGACACGCTCGAATTCCCTCACCCAAACAGCAGGAAGACATGGACAGGATAGAGTATAGGCTAGAAGGGTCTCAAATTATTGATCTCATCTTGGTCATCGGTTGATTCTACTCGTACATCTTGTGTGAGCTGCATTCTATGTACCGGTACATACTGTTTTACAATTCCTCAAAGGATTACAATAACGCAGATGTGTTTTAACTGCTGAAGAAAATTAAACACAAACCCCAGTAGCATACATATACCATCATTTGATACGTTAAACAAAAATTGCGAATCCAATTCAGAGAGCAAAATAAATAGGAATAAAAACATTCCTTCCTCCGTAGCACAGGTAACATACAGATAAACTCAAGAACAATTCTTCAAATTTACGAATTATTGAATTCTAAACACAAACACTTCGTACAGGACATTGAGTTCATAAAATAGTCACTGATCATGAACTAAATATTTAAAAACAGAATAAAGGCTATCAGTGTGTATCAAATGGTTAAATTTTATTTTAATTCTTTTAATATTTCTTTGAATTTATCGTAAAAATATGTGATCCAGAGACAGAAAACAATCTTCACACATTGAAAGGTAACAGATGGTTGAAATGAGGCAGAAGTACATTACGATCCAATTATTGATGAATGGTGCTCAGACAAGTGAAGTGTCATCAGAGCGGAACTGTTGATGAAGACCAGGTGTTTATCTTGTTAAAAAATGGTCGTTAAATATGAAAATGAGATTACAAGTTGTTAGACAAATTTACCCCCAACCCTTGTGGCAATTCCTCTCCATTCCAACAAATGTTATTTAAATATTAACATACATTTACTTGGTTTTCACCAAATTTATTGAATATTTATTTATCTATAAAATCTGACAGCACATACATGTATTCATCAAAACAACACAATTCAAACCATTCAATGGGGCTTCATTCAAACTAAGTTTATTTCTTTACGTGCATTGGTAAACATCTTCGCAATTTATTTGTGTGAAACTTGCTAAATCTATGAAATTCGCTCTATTACTTGCTGCTCTGTAAATGGCAAAACATGGTCGTGCATGCACGGTCATGAGAGAAATTTAGACAATAAATATCTATTGAAATATATTTTTTAAAGATTTGTCCTTCGTGGGGAGATGTAAGGTTTTATGAAACCTAACCATGCAGCCCACGTACATGTACCGGTACGTCAGTATCGGACGGGGTCTGCTAAAATGTTTTTAATCAGACGGTCTGGGGCAAGCTGTCGCCATCGTACATTTGTGTAAATCAAAAGGGGGCCTCTTGGGGTCACAGTAAAATACATTTTAGTCGGAAAATCGCTTTTAAAAATGGGTAGCCCAATATATTTTTTTGCATTTGACAGTGGTATAATAACTCAAATTAGTGTGAGCACCCTCTAGTGGTGTCAATGTTTTTATTTTATTTTATTTTATTTATTTCATTTATTTATTTTATTTCACATAAAATGTTGAGAATGTGGGTGCTTCCTGTCCGAAAATATCACAGGGTCTGTTTTAAAACACACTACCCTCTGTCTCAGCTACACCCTTCCCACCCCGGCCCCTACTGATGACCAACCCACTTGAAATCAGGAACTACCCCTTAGCTTAGTATGAAAGGGTCCGATTGCTTGGGTGCATCACAGGTTCGCTCGGTCTCACCGCCCAAACTGGGTGATGGAAAACGCTGATGTGGCTTCACAGATTGATGTTATGAAACGCCCAGCATTTCTTATCGAATTGCACGCCGTGCCGAGCCATGGAATTGGTGAGATCCAGCTTACAGTTCACATAAAATCTATCTAATCAAAGATATAAGCGCATCAGTGCTTTCCAGGGCCCAGTATGGACGGGTGGGACAAAGCGAACATTACAGGACCTGGGTGATTGTAGGACCAGGGTTGAATCTTTTTAAATTCTGGCGTGGAACAGAGGGAGGACAACCAATCCAAATACTTACCTTAATGCTACTGAACCACAGTCGATTATCGTGCAATGTGATCAGGTACACAGTAAATGCATAGCCCAGCATTACAGCCACCATTAATCCAACAAGAAACGTCGTCCAGGCAAAGAACCATCGCAGCGTAGTGTGGTCATCAGCTGTGATATCCAGCACCTCATCGTCGGAAGAATTATAGGCAGAGTCAGTCGACGACTCCTCGATAGAGGTGTAGCGTCGCTTGATACGGGGTCTGTTCCTCTCCCTGGGTGGGACTTCGGGCGTGGCTTCGGGCGTGGCTTCGGGCAAGGCTTCGGACGGGGCTTCGGACGGGGCTTCGGGCGGGGCTTCGGGCGGGGCTTCGGGCGGGGCTTCGGGCGGGGCTTCGGGCAAGGCTTCGGGCAGAGCTTCGAGCGGAGCTTCGGGCGGAGCTTCGGGCGGGACTTCGGGCGGGGCTTCGGGCATGGCTTCGGGTGGAGCTTCAGACGGGGCTTCAAGCGGGGCTTCAAGCGGGGCTTCAAGCGGGGCTTCAAGCGGGGCTTCAAGCGGGGTTTCAAGCGGGGCTTCAAGCGGGGCTTCAAGCGGGGCTTCAAGCGGGGCTTCAAGCGAGGTTTCAAGCGGGGCTTCAAGCGGGGCTTCAAGCGGGGCTTCAAGCGGGGCTTCAAGCGGGGTTTCAAGCGGGGTTTCGAGCGGGGTTTCGAGCGGGGTTTCGAGCGGAGCTTTGAGCGGAGATTCAAATGGAGCTTCAAGCGGGACTTTGGGTGGAGCTTTGGGCAAAGCTTCGGGCAAGGCCTCGAGCGGAGCTTCGAGCAGGGCTTCGGGCGGAGCTTTGGACGAAACTTTAGGCGGGGGTTCGAGTGGGGCTTCAAGCGAGGCTTCGAGCGGAGCTTCGGGCGGGACTTTGGGCGGGACTTCGGGCGGGACTTCGGGCGGGGCTTCAGCTGGTGCTTTTGGTGGGGCTTCGGGCGGGGCCTCCTTAGTCTCCACCTGGCTGTTTGTATTCATGTCTTTGAGGGTGTCTGGTTTGAGAGTCGGGACGGAATTTCCGGTGGCCGATCTGTCAGGGTTAGGTTGCCTGATGCGGGATAGGTCGTCAACCATGCTTTGGAGCATCACAGGAGCATCAGGATTTCATCATTGGCCACTGAATTGATCGCAGTCTTTATCCATTTCTCAGCAGCGGAACTGAATCAAACTGCAAGAAAGTCAAGAAATTTGGCTCAACCTACAAGCAGCATGTGTCATCCATGATCCATCTATCGTTAAATTGTCAATAAAACAAAAAAATAACAAAAATAAACTTATTGGTAAATTATCTAATAAAAAACAACTATTACAAATAAAACTATACCCGGTTTCAGCTTACACAAACTCAACAGCCAGCTGCTGATAGAACAATAGCTTTTTGTTTGCACCACCTGTTTCTACCCAATTGGACACTTTTAAAAAACAACACCTTTACTCTTCCATGATGTATAACTGCGCTGTAAACAATGGTTTTTAGCTTCGCCTCAAATAGCCAAGTATGCTGGTGATCCTGGACCATCACATTTCACAGCCATGTCTCGAAATTTTGTTTCTTGGCTTCATGATGTTCAAATTATGCCAGTACAATTTCTAAAAGCCAAAAGCCAAAAGCAACATTAGTTGCATTAACTACTAAACCTACTGTATGTGCAGTTGTTGAAGATTGTTAGGTTTGGTATGCTTTCTAGTACGAGAACCTAGGGGGTTACCGTTAGGGTTAAAAAAAGAAACAATCTAAATAAACGATAAACTTATTGCATTCTTAATACACATATTGGTAAAGAACCTAATTTTATAATTAATTTTTAAGTATTGAAAACAAAATCTATAAATTTGACAAAATTTACTGAAATTAGCTTCTTCAAATTTAAATTTTACTTATAACAAAATGTTACCCTACGGTTGAGAGTACAAATCTTTTGAATTCACGAGGCTCGGCAATATAATATTCAAGTCCATTCTTTCTAGGGAATTTGAATATATAATGACAATCTCCTGGTCCTTGGAAACGCTGGTTGCCTAGGGATGTATCGCTCAGAGAAATGAATTTAATCTCACGCATCCAGGGGTCAACATTTGAAGCGAGTCGAGGAGGAGATTTATGTACGTGCACTGTGCAGTTCTTTGGTTTGCCAAAGCTGTTTGCTTGATTTGTTACATCGCTGAAATATCTGAGGCAATCACTGCATTAACCAAACAACACCTTAATTGCTTCTTATTTTGAGACTCATGTCTAAGGTTGGACAGAGAGATTTGTATCGATCGTTGAAAGCAATTGGCAAGTAATTTTGAGGAAAGAATGTACCGGTAGTATCCGGTAGAGTATTTTAAACGAAATTGGAAATGTTTCTCAGTCCCAGATTCATGTCTTTTCAACATTTTTGCACCGATTGACATATTCATTGAGATGATATGAGGGAAAAGCATTCTCAGGTTGCATCATTCATTCTAGTTTGGATTCCAGAGGGCAGTATTACTGTTTATGCAGCAGAAATTCACAGCTTTTCCCAAAGTCTTCAAATAAAACCTTGTCGTTTGTAGTTTCAATTACAAACGTTTTTCAATAGACTGTACTGGGTAGTTCTTCTATTAGATGCCTCCTCAGAGATAATGACAACAATACTCCCAACTTCCCACACTGACAAATTACCGAGGTCAAATGAAGTGTAGTTATTTTATGAAAGCAAGCACTGGTAATTGCTTGAATTATTATTAATGGGTGGATTTGGGGGTTGTATTTTATAGTAAATATCTTTTTACAATCATGGATGCCGAGAAAAGCAAGAAAACAATTTTTTTCACGATTGCCGGCCGTCAATTTTTTTATAAATTACGATTTTCTTTGAAAAGGTAAAGGATATCTAGTGCAATCATTTAGCTTACTTTCAAATAAGTAAGATACTTCTTAATAATTCGGTAGCCAATATTTTTATATAAATGTTTTTTCTTTCCTCTAAAGATTAGTTTGGCAAAATAAAGTCGACTTTTGTGATGAAAACCCTAGCGATATTCACAATGAATAAATTAGATACAAGAGTGCCTAGATATCTGGGCCTATATTCGCAAGTCATGAATTTACAATGGCCGGCAGCGAGCCTTAGGGAATTGCGGGGAATAGTCAATTTTCAGAGTTATCCATCATCTATGTTTACACTCCAGTATCCGATGGTGAAATCCAATCCATATTAAAGTCAAGTCATCTCATCCAGGGTTTTCTTTGTATTTTTTTATTAGAATCTTCATTATTTTCTTGCAATGATAAGTGTTTACTGTACTGCTGCAATTTAACCGAAGCTGTGAATTCATTCTTTGATTTCAACAAAATAAAAACAAATGGAGAAATTTGTCTTATTATTTATAGTCTTAAAATATTACTTTGCACAATAAATTGCTTGCTAAATTTTGGATAAAACTGCAGCAATGGACAGTAAAGAGCAAGTTTCGTTTCCAAAACTAGATTCAGAATATTCAAAAAACAAAAAATAGATAATAATAACAAAAAATAGATTAATTTATTAAAAAACCCAATAAACATTGCATTATTGCACAAACAAAAACACTCAAATACCAATATGAATTCACCACCCCTTTTGAAAAAAGTACCCTCCGGCTCCCCCCCCCCCCCCCCCCCCCCCCCACCCCACAACAAAAAGAAATTAATATAAAAAAAAAAAATTAAGCGATTACACAAAAAAGCCACCCAAGTCCACGAGACTGGCGACGAGTAAAAATAATGGGGAGGAGGAAAACCCACAAATGATATAGGACAAAAAAATTATTCGGAATCAGAACAATAAAGTAAACCTCAATTAATGCGCCCCCCCCCCCCCCCCCTCTCCCACCCCTCACACCGTACCATAAATGTGATAATATATATTTTTTTAAGACACAAAAATAAAAACATTCAATTAAAAAAGACACAAAAATAAAGACATTCAATTAAATTTAACTGATTTAAAAAAACATACTAGTTTATAAAGAGAACATATATAGACCATTAACTTACCTCTATGAACCGTTGAATGTCAATAACACCTCAATAGTTTTATCTAATATATTGACCTCATTTGTTCAATCAATGGACACAAATTGATGACAATCATCATATATCACCGCGTTTCTATTCCTTCATGATTCGATTGCACGCGTAATAAGCAACGCGCGCTAGACGTATAGCCATGCGCACGTAGCTCGCAGACCAACTAACAGGGCGCCCTCTTTCATGAAGGTATACATTTTTTTTACCATATAAATCGTTAAAGTTTAGCTCAGATGTGCCGAATTAAAATTAAAAAAATGTATAGATTAATTAATTTATAGATTCGAGGTCAGCTTTACAGCTGTTGAAAACCACAGTTGGAGGTTGTGATGGCAAATGTTTTTCTTAAAAAGTGCAGGCAGTTAACATTTTCTGCTGAACTGGGAGATACAAATTTAATATCGATATTTTTTTTAAAGGCTGAATTTCCAAAAGTAATTAGTTTGTAAATATGAAACCGCAACTCATAGGTCGTTTCCAAATTCCTCACCTTATGGAGACCGATATCCATAAGGAAATGCTAAGATCCACAAGGAATTCTGAAGTATAATAACAAAGGAAAGGGCAATTCCATGTCTCCACAAAAATATTAATTCTCTCCCCCCCCCCCCCCCCACCCAATTCAGATCATAATGAAAGACATGCAAGAATGAGGAATACCTCCTACAGCAATTCAACTCTGCTTCAGAAAATGCCTTCCTCAGATAAATTGAAGGCATGATTATACTTTAACACTTAAAATTAGTAAATTACTATAATCAGGGTCATAATCACGAAAAATAAACACAGTTAACAACTCGTTTCAATTTTGAAATAAAAAAATTTATTACATGAATGCAACGACATCGCTTTGCGGGTTTTCCTTCAACAACATTATCTACTAGTCCTGTTGCAAACTGTACAAAAACTCATTTACATACCAATTTACAAGGTGCAGGGTTTGAATTTGGAAAATCGACCAAACACGCACACAAACATCACTAATCATGGCATTATCGCCGAACAATGTACGCCAAAACATGTTCTCATAATTTAGTAAATATTTGGATGCCACAGTTTGTTTCATGCAGATGTTATTTTCTTTTAACCCTTTTTCAAATTCATTATGAAAGCAAAGTTAAGAGTGTTCAGCTGGGGCTTCTAATCTGTAATCAACTTTAGAGAGGTTTGTGACGGGGAAAAACACATGCTATTGCTAACCTTTCTTAAACATTATGCATCGACACTTAAATTTACGCCTAAATTTACTGCTGAAAATATCACGACAATTTCCCTTAACCAGTTCGCGCCGGGATTATTTTAACATCACCGAGCCGACGCGCGGGATTATTTTTAACGAAACTCGATTCGAAGCAGGTTCAGGCCGCCATTACCGGGAAGCACACCCACGCATTTCCGGCCTTGCTCGCTGCTGACAGACATTTCCGGCCTTGCTCTTGGCGTGTTTATGCGTCATCCGTTTTAAATCTGGGAAAACAATTTGCGCTTATATTCGTCATCCGGCGCGAACTGGCTAAACATTTTGCAACGACACTTGTCTTCATGCCTAAATTTACTGCTGAAAATATTACAACAAATCCCCCCAAACGCCTTCTTTTACATTTAACACCATCGTCGTTTTCATGTTGTGTTTTGTATTTTAAGGCTCTCATAAACCTAAACCTCCCCCTTTCTACCAAATTAATATTGCTGATATTCAACATAACTATCCGGCTGTCAAGTCAATAAGCCAGGTCGTTATTTAAACGAACCATTTAAACTGTGCATGTGGTCGCATGACTCACACACGTTAATTACAATAAAAATGAGCGTCCGCTTAACATGACGCCAGCAATTTTATCAAGAATAACCTTGGACTTCAACGAGATACCGAACTGGTTTATTTTGAAAATAGAGGGCAGCATTTTTTCAGCTGTTCAAGACAAAAGAAACTATTAATGTATAAAACATTCAATGACATTAAGAATGATTTTTTACTTGATGAAAACAATTCTGGAAGATATTTATGTATTAACATTCCACATTCCATAAATATTCCATATTTTCAGTGAAGATCCAGGCTCCAGGAAAACTTTATTGTCATTTTTGTCACATTAACTAACTTGATAAAATGTAAGATATTTTAAATGCATACATAATTATGTTGTAATGGATACTCAATTTATTTAAACAGGAAATATGAAAACAAAGCCGAAAAAAAATGCAAACATTGTTCAAATTCATTCTCCAAAACCCACTTGCGGTATTCTAGTTTGTACAAGGAACAATGAATAACCAAAGAATTGATGGCAGACCTAGACATTGTCTTAGACGAAGGCAAACAATTAAAGCAATTCTTATTCCAAGTTGTCAATTTACTTTGGCTGCTTAGCAAAGAGCCACTCGTAAGCAATGTAAATGACAGGAACTGTGGCTGAAGACCACTTCGTTCCAAGCCACAAATGTTCCGTGGCAAACCAATTTTTTGAGTTGACGTTTTCTATTTAGCACTAATAGTTTGTTAGTAGGCAACAAGGAGATTTAAAAACATTAATTTTGTTGAAGCAAGTAGCGAGTTTTGTTTTCTTCTTAGACCTGCCACTTTACTCCTTAAATATTTACCTAGGCAGTTGAAAGTCCTCTTCCAGACAGAGACAATCCAGAAAGAGTTGGATAATCTGTGAGTAAACAATAGAATAAAAACAAAAAATGAGGTTCAGGAAAAGAATTTAGACTTGCACACTTAAGTCCCGTCTCATCAGATTGAGCCAGAAAATCCAAGTCTGAATTTGAAATAGAGGCGATTCTTCTTCTTTTTCTTGCAAGAAATAGTTGATCTTACTTTTGGATTAAGTTGACACCAAATGACTACGTTAGAATACAAGCAGAATGATCACAAACTCGAATCTATTCCTAAAATGCTTGTCAAAAACCCTAAAAGTTTTTAAGATGGGTGTTGAACAGAGATGAACAGACAGACAGACGGACACAAAAAGAGACCAAAACCATATCCACCTTTATCTGGTGCTTTCCCTGTGTTCTCGACCAGACTTCTTACCGGAGTTGCTCCTATGTGACCTGTCTAGTGACCCCTCCCTGGACTCTGACCTCTCTGACCTCTCCTTCCTCCGTTTACGACGATCCGATTTCTTCTCGGAGCTCCTGGATCGAGATTTCTCCCTGTGGCGTCTTGAGGATTTTTGCTCTGACGATCGCGACCTAGATCGCTTCCGTCGTTCCTTCTTGTCCCGACTTTGCTTCTCCGAGTCCTTGGATTTGCTGGTCTCGTGCGACCTGCCGTGATCGCTTTTCACCTTCTTGTCTTGCCCGCTTGTTTTGCTTCGCTTTTTGCGCTTGGAACTAGATTTGGACGTGCTTCGACTAGAGGAGCTGTCGTGATCGCGCGACTCATCCTCCAAGTCCTCATGCTTTCTGCGGCGGCTGCTGCTGCTGCTGCTTTTATGTTTTCTACTAGATTTAGGGGTGGGACTTCTGCGAGACTTACGGTGCGACTCTCGTCGCTTTCTCTCACTTTCTTGGTGCTCAGAGCGGTGGCGGGATTTCTCTCGACCAGAAGACTGAGATCTAGTTCTGTCGCGATCACGACTTCTTCGCCGTTCTCGTTCTCTGCTTCTATGCCTTTTTCTTTCAGGGGTCGGCGAGCGTTCTTTACGGCGCCGCTCTCGGGACCTAGAACCTTTTGGTTCTCTGCTTTTTGATACGCTGCGCGATCGGTTTCCGTGTCTATGCCGTTCTTTGCTACGCGACCTGCTTCGACTTTGCGACATGCTGCTTGTGCTGCTGCTGCTACTGCTGTTGCTGCTATCTGAGCTGCTGCTACTATCTGAATCACTGCTGCTACTGCTAGTGCTTCTTCTGGGCTTTCTCTTCTTCTCTTTAACCATATCGCTGGTCTTGGCAGTAACAGAAGGCTTGTTATCTGTGGCTGGGGATGATTTGCCCTTCTTTCCTTGTTTGGCATCCTCTCGCTCCGGAGAAGTCACCTCTTGTTTGACGTCAGTCTTCTTATCTTCTTTGTCACCTTCCTGTTCTTCAGATTCTTCCTCCTCTGCAATGCAAAACATGTCGAATAAATTGAGACAATGAAAGACACCAAGCTGCGCTGCCAAAGACGCCTGCGTGCGAACGGACGCCCGCGTGCGACGGATGCCTGCGTGCGACAGACTTTACCTCACCTTCTTGTTTACGCATAGCCCAGGCTCTAGTCTTCTCTCTGATGCATATATGTAACTCTTCATCACTGTCGACGTCCTCCTTATCTTCTTCGTCTGACCCGCTGTCTTCGCTGTCTGTTCCGTAAGACGTCAGTCCTCCTGATGGGGAAGAAAAAACAAATATTGCTTTAGTAAACAGAATAGTTTTCTGTTGTCAATACTGCAGAGCAGCCGTTTTTGTGTCGTCTTAGAACTGAAGGCCTTTACATTTGTTCCAAGTTTCACCTTGTGTATGTTAATGTTCAAACTAAGTTACAAACCTATTTGATATATATGGTTTCAAATTCAATATACGGTATGGTATTTAGAGTTCTGTTTGGCATTTGAATTATTTCTTCAAAAGTTTGTTATCATCCCAAGACTGATTTATGAGGTAAATTAATAAATCTTGAATGTAACAAACACAAATACCCATTGAGCCTACTCATCAAGCATGTTACCCTTCATTCCCCAAAACGCCCTCTGTCAACTCCAAACCAGACTTTGGCAGGCGAGAAATCAAAGACTTCAATGTTCGACTTCCAAAACATGCTAATTCTCACCACCGACTTTAAAAATATAAACAATCAATTCTGGAAGATGCTATATCTTGCCTGCCACACTTTAGGAAGAGAGGGCGCTTTACTGAAGGGATCACACGCAATCGATAAAAGACAATTGACCGGTACTCACCGAGCTTGGAGATGGAAGCCAGTGCGGCCGAGCTGGACACTGACAAGATCTTGCTCTGGGCTTTAGTGTGTCACATGACAATGTACGGTAACAGCGGTTAGAGAAATGGTCTCGAAAACGGTCTCAAAATGGCTACAAAGGTCAGGAGCATCATCAATACATGGCATACATACTTGAGAGAAGGGCAGTGAAGGTGTCGAGGGTTTAAACAACCTGTAAAAGCTCATTAGTAATTTGAAAAGCAGGTGCCAAACATTGGTTTCATTTATGGAGTCTAAATCCCTTTTTGATGTTGTCAACAGTTTTAACAGCAAAATGTTCTTTGATAAAGATACATTTTTTCCCACGAAATTTGAAAACAGCTATTTGGAAAAGACTGCCAAACAAAAGAATTTGCAAAATATTTCTTTGTTTTTCCTTCTTTATTCCCTGCTGCAAAAAGAAAGGAATTAATGTTAAAATAATAAAAAAATACATTTTATACATATTTACTTGATAAATGCAAAATCAAGAAATTGCACTATTATTACACTTACTATTTAGAACAACTGGTCAAGAATGGTGTTTATTTATACAAAAAGGATTCAGGGTTTTTTTCAAGACAAAAACTATAGTTGGTTTTTTTCCTGAAAAGAATGTAGTTATTCAATGAAAAATTGAAAAAAAAATTAAATTTCTGTAGAAGGGACAAATTTGAAAAGTCTATATTTGCATTGCATGCTGAATGACCCAAGATATTTCTAATGGATGATTTTCTTCATATTGCACAACCATATACCTACCCTGTTTTGCCTTAATCTTGGCTCTCTTGTAAACCTCCTCAGCCACCACCCTCATTTCTTCATTGGTCACGCTCAGGAGAGTCTCAACCATCAGTTGTTTTACTTTTATCATCTACACAAAATGTAAACAAAACAACAATATTGTATAAATAGATAATTTATAATAATTTGTGAAGAAAGAAAATCCCTATGTTGGGTTCATGTTGTGTGTGATTTGCACAACTTGTAATCAATTTGTGAAATTGTTAACATATGAAGATGTGAATCATCGTTACCATTTCGACTCGTTTTTCCTCCTCAGTCTTGGGTGTTTCGGGCTCCGCCTCCCCCTCCTCCTCCTCCTCAACTACATCTTCCCCAGTCTGCAATGAAGCTACTTTCTTCGGCTTGGCTTCATCATCTGTCTCACGAGACTTCTTAGGAGAATCGTCTGACTCCTCGTCGGTCTCCTCGTCGGTGTCCTAGAAATCAGCGAGAAACAAATAAATGACGACACCCTAAAAATGAATACTGTGCAGTTTAAAGAATAAAGTTTAAAGTTAAGAGAATGTTTGCATTAGAAGGATTCTCTGATTTAAAAATATACTGCATAGTTTAAATAGTGTACCAAATAGTGTACCAATGGTACAGGTGGCATTTAGTCGGAATCATGACCGATTGATCCAAAGCACCTAACTTGACATGCTGAAGAGAACCTTCTGCCTCGTGAGAAAATAGGCCACAGACGCACTACATTATTCCGCGCTTGCGGGATAACAAATAATATACATCACCTGGAAATTGGGTTTGTAAGAAAGAATTTTCATGCTAAGCATATTTGTGTGCTTAGCAGCTCCATGAAATTGGCCAATGATGTGCTATATTGGCTCATGACAGACTTGCACTTTTACATTGTACATCCAGAATTGCTTACATCATATTTAGACTTTGGCGGCAATCCCTGGGCTAGCCTGATCTCATTCTCAACTTCTTGCTCGGCTTTTTTCCTCGCCTCAAGACGTTCCTTCTTCTCCTTCTCCTGTCGTTCCTTCTCCAATTTTTTCTGCTTCTCTCTTTCCATGGAATCCAGGCCTTCCCTGATCCAGGCCGGTAACAGCTTGCGCTTGATAGCATCTGGTTAAGGGTTTACACACACAAAATCAAAGAACTTCAATGACGTAAGATCGTCGTAGCTCTTACCTTAACCCTAACCCCCACGGGGTATTCTATGAGCACCCTGCCAAATGCATCAGATTGCATCGATTGTCAAAGTGACTTGGCTGCAGACTGCAGCAAGATCCATCAGGTCAAAAATCTCAAGGTCAAACTGCTTCAGAGTCTGTGGTCACCTAACACAGCAGAATCCACCTCTGGCATTGTTCAATGGGTATTAGCTCTCATAGTCTTAGACTGTGGTGTTAATGCACTGGTGTTGACAGCTGAATGCATCAAAGTGCACCAGACTTTTTTACCGGATGCATTGTGCATCTATCAGGGTTAGGTTTAACCCTAACAGTCCTCAATCCTTCACTTGTCAGAGGATTGAGGACTGTTAGGGTTAACCAACCTTCAAAACCTGAGAAGCAAGTTTGCCGTACCTAGTTCAGACGCTCCAGCCAATGCCTCAGGCTCCTCAGTCGCACGTCTGTGCAAACTCCGATGGGAATGTCTGTCCTGGATGATGTTGCCATGGCGATCCATCCTCAGTAACTGATCGACGTGAGGTGGGACCTCTCCACCCATGTCTGGGCGTGACTGGTGAGAGTCTGGGTGGAGCCAGTCTGTTGGCTGTTGTTGGTAATAGAAGTCTTGGTTTGCCAGGAAGGTCTGCTGAAACACAAAAGGATGAAAGATGAGATGGATTTAAACTATTTGTAATGACTTAAACACAAATTTTGGATACGAATTAATAATCTTTCAGCAATAAGCAAAAAGTCAATTTTTAAATTGAATATGGAATGAAAACAAAAATGGAATAAAAAGATAAAATGTGGAAAACACTCTTTTTATGAAACAGACATAAACTTCTAGTCTTACTTAGCAAATTTATGCAGTTAAGCAAAAATCAGTCAAGAATCAGTCATAAGCAATTAATATTGTGCGACATTTTGGCTGGTAACACGTTTCTGCTAAGCAATTTTTTCATTTGACTACTGACCTCGTCTTGCATGTACATCCCTTCATGATGCTGCATCGCTGGAGGATGGTGGTAGTCATGGTAACGCTGCTCCTCTTGCTCAGTTTCATCCACCTTATCTCTTGGAGGATGCTGGTTGTCAAATTCATAGTGACGATGCGGCGAGTCGGACCGAGTTAGTTCACACTTGATGCCGCGCACCCCCAGCCCGTGGTTGTGTTCAAAAGTCTGCGGAGCCACCTGGCCGTTGCCATGACTCCCGTGGTTACCTTGGCTACCGTGATCGTAGTCGAATGTCTGGACTTGGGGCTTGTCATCTGGCGGAGGTTGAGGATGCTGAGGGGGCATGGATGGGTGCTGAGGGGGCATGGATGGATGCTGAGGGGGCATGGATGGATGCTGAGGGGGCATGGATGGGTGCTGAGGGGGCGGGTGATGGGGTACTAAGAGGTGCGGAGGTAGGGGTAAATGGGGTCGCACTTGCATGGGGGGAGGGGCCTGCAAGGGTGATGGGGCCTGCAAGGGTGATGGGGCCTGTAAGGGTGATGGGGCCTGTAAGGGTGGAGGGGCCTGCATGGGGGGAGGCGCCTGCATGGGGGGAGGCGCCTGCATGGGGGGAGGCGCCTGCATGGGGGGAGGCGCCTGCATGGGGGGAGGCGCCTGCATGGGGGGGAGATTGGGAGGAGGGGCCTGCATGGGTGGAGGGGCCTGCATGGGAGGAGGGGCCTGCATTGGGGGAGGGGCCTGCATGTGCTGGGCGTCTGGGTGGTGGGGATGGCCAGGGGGTGGCATGTGGGTATTGATTGGTTTCCAACCGCTGGGGCTAAAGAATCCTCCATGTTGAGGAGGCATGGGCATATCGTCTTGATGCCATTGCTTCACACCATGGGGGTCTGTAAGAAACAAAACAAATACTAATTAAAAACAAATCAAGTAATGAACAAATGAAGACAGTGACAACTAATTACTAATGTGTACCTCTGTTGTCTTTATGGGGAGGGTGTGGCATCTCCTGACGGTTGCTGGGCAACGGTGGCGGGGGCTGGTCAGGTAACGGAGGTCGTACATCTTGAGGGAGAGGAGGAGGGGGATGATGATGCTGTTCTTGTTCCCTTGCTTCTTGGGCCAAAGCTTGCACTGCAACACGCTGTCGGATCCACTCCTGAGCAAGAGCAGCCCAATCAGTACCTGTCAAATTCAAGAGGAGGAATTGGACAAGTTAGACTTATGTCGTCATCAAAATAACAACAATTTACTTTTTTTTTAAACTCATCATACATGTAATTGCATTTTTGAGCATTTTGAGGTTCAAATTAAGATTAAATTAACATATTTGGACTAAAATGCTTGAAATAACAGTTAATACAAATTTAAAAAGCAACTTTCTAATTTCTAAAAGTAAATTTTTGTAATTCATTTTTAAAAATTCAATCCCACTAATCTCAAAATGATCAAAATCCAACACTCAATTTTGCATTATTGTAATGAATCGGGACCTTAATGCCAAACTAGCTTCTGTGGAATCTAATTTTAAAATTATGAGTAAAAATGTAATGTGCAATTTCACTCTGACTTTTGATTAAAAAAAAAGTTTTTTAAATGTGAGCCCCCAAAACAAATGCAACTTACCTTCGGTGGCCAAGTAATGTTGCTGGGCCTGGGCCCCCCACTGCCCCCCATGGGTGGGCCACATTGTTACCCTTGATACCAATGGAGGTCACAGTAGACCACTCAATGACCTTTAACTACTTGACCTTCACTGACCTGACCTGGAGGTCAGAGGTCAATAACGTACCTGTCTGGATAGGCGAGTAGGAAGCAAATATATGTCAAATTAAATGCAACAATAATTTACAATGCGATACAGAGTACTCAATTTACTCCTATAATTTACATAAACTTACTTTAAAAATTAACACAATAAACCAGGTATTTGAACAGAACAAGAACGTTTCTGTATACAAATTACAATATATACAAATACAATTACAAAAACACCAGAAAGAATGTAATAATATCCCCTATTCTCGCGGTTGGACATCCGGAAAGCTCGTTAATCTTCCCATTGTTTATGCACTCTAGTGCGAAGCGGAAAATGTAAGGTTTGCATGTTGCTATCGACGGCTTGCCCCTTGACCTTGTGATGATGTCATGCCGACCGCGAGAATCGTACCGCCACCTCAAATCAAAGTACAACTACAACGTGACTACCTGACCGAGTGACGCTACATTCTTTAGATACAATTCTGATTGTTAAATCGTAATTCCACAATAACAATTACTGAATTAGGCTTAAATTATACAATGTAGTACTTTCATTAACAAAATAATCTGGTACCGCGATAAGGTACAGCACTTTCCATAGGGTAGGGCGGCGAAGACCAGACTTGTGCCAACACAAAAATGACAATCGTCGAGGTTTGCCAATTTTGGCAACAACGAATTTCCATCTATTCGAACTTTCCCAGAATTACCTGACGATTGCTGTTTACAAAAGGATGCTAGAATCTTTGATGCATCTCTAGTTATCAACAGTAGGGGAGATCTTGCGATTTGTGACCAGATATTTGGAGGATTCCTAACTCGGCGAACGTAGACCCTGCCGAAAAACCGCCATGCTCTCATTTATGCGCGCATATTTATATGCATAGCTAGCCGGGCCTAGCGCCTAGCCTCTCCGCGCCGCACCCGAATGTCTTAGCAGAGTGGGGCTATCGTCTAGGTGTGAGTTCTACGCGAAGAATTGCTGACAATAGCCATAGCCGTAGCTTTGAAAGCTCGTTTTTGGACTGGACAGAACCATAGACCATTTTTGCAAACTCCAGCTAACTTCAAATGATAAATATAGATACGTACATGTATATTTGTATTTCAATTTCTTATACAAAATTTACAAAGTGAAAACTGAAAAAATAAAGACATTTCTGGGTAGGGGTAGTGTTACCCGCTGGTAAAGTAACAGCCGCCATCGGATCGATTACATATTTACCGTTGAGGGCGCTATTCCGTAGCTATGTTATGATTTTTATTGCACAGGTTGTCGGAGGTAAGTGATCAAATAAATCATGCAAAACACACCTTTCTCCAGGTCCGATTTCATTTAGCTGGATGCCAAATAAGTTTTCAATTACCATCAGATTATTGTAAATTAATAACGGGGCAAAACAATCATGTAAATAGGTTTATTTTCATGGGTAAAGTTGTAAATTGGCACACTGACACTCGCTGACAGCCCCCTTTATAAACTCACACAACAGTCGTACTCGTCGTAGTCCGCGGTAACGGTGAGGCCAAGGGTCAATCTTAATTTGTGAAATGGTTCTAAAATAAGGTGTTTGCTGGCTATACACCTTCGATCTGCATTCAAATTAGTTAGTTAATAATTCTGATTTCTAGCTCGTGTGTAGGAATAGATTTAGTCGCAATGCATTGACATTTTAATGATTGTTGATAAAAACCTGAAGTCGAGCGACGTGTACGACGATTTGTCACTTTGAAATTCTCACATTAAGTCTCGATAATAAACACTCACTGCACATTTCCTTTGCAACTGCTACTAGTCAATATACATGTAACACTCTTATAATTAATGTAATGAAAAAAATGCATATTAGAAAAATTAGGCATAGGATTTAACCCTAACCCTACCTAATGTATGCAGTACTCTCACTGACTTGTGTGCAATGCCTGTAGTAATTTTTAGTATTGGGTACTTCACCCCTAATTGCACTCGTAGTACTTTTTAGCATTGGGTCCCTCTGCTTGCTGAGTGTGCATGGCCCATGTATGCTCTGTAGAGTGTTCTAAACTCGACAGCAAAAATTGTCACTTGGGACACAGCAATGGGTCAAGGCTGGACTACTGCATTTTTTGCCAGGTAAGTATTACTGACCTGTATTGCCACTATAGTATTTTGTAGTTGGCAGTATCTGTACTCTGTCAGTACACACCCAATCATCAGTCACAGAGAGACCCAGTGCTACAAAATACTAAGTAGTATTCTGTAGTATGCAGTTCTTTAGCCCAAAGTAAGGCCTAGGGGGTTAGGGTTAAAGAATGCGTATGCACATGTATACATATCAATAATTTATGTTTACATCAGTGAATCACTATAAAATCACTTTACTTATTGACAGTAAACAATATTATCCACTTTATAATTTCAGTCAGAAGAGGTCCCACTATGGCCCAAGTCAACAAACCGTCTAGTCGAAGTCGACCGAAGGAATTGAAGCCTTTCTACGAGAAGCCATCGGATACTGAAACCAGCTCCGATATTATCAAAGAGGCCAGGTCATCGCTGCGCACAGTGCGGACAAAAAGACCCTTTACACCCATGGAGGATAAACGGACGCTGTTTGGTGGCAGCGCAGCCAGAAGTCAGAGTGATAGACCGCCCTCTGCATTCAGGTGAGAAGATCATCAATTTAAAAATGGAGGAGGAAATATGATTAGATTTGGTATAATATGAAAGTGAAAATTCCTCAAAAGTACGCTGGATGGATAAAAATGCTGTGAACGTTCACTGCACAAATCAAGGTTCCTGAATTTCAAGTTATTATTCAAACAAGGAGTCATTTTTAACAATTGTTTTGAATTTTGTTTTTAGTCTGGGTGCCCGTCATTTTGATGGCAGTGACGTCCGACCAAAGTCAAATACACGACTCACTCCCCTTGATCATGTAAGTCAAATTCTGATTCCATTCAGTTTATTTAAAATTTAAAATATATAATTCCTAACCTTGTAATCTAATACCTGTGATATTTTAATTTTAATATCACTTTTTTTAAATGTAGAGAGAAAAGAAGTACGGAGATTTAAGAATAACTGATTTCCACTTCAACCAAAAGAATCCCTTCATTCCACAGAGCCCAAGCCAGTCCCTAAGCCCAATATCTCCATCATCCAGTGGGGAGAGTCTCCCTCAACTAGCTAAGCCCCCTAAGCCCCCTCCACTAGACCCGTCTCGCCCAGCATCTGGTAAACGACGGATGCACAAATTAAAAAGCGCTCTCAGTCAAGATGGAAATTCCGGTGAGTATTGAGAACCTGAACAAAATAATTTCATATATCATACTAAATTCGACCATCTCAACTAACCAACATTTAAAAATTTGGTGGAAGATCTGAAATCCATCTTTTTTTTCTTTCCTAGTCCAAATTTTACCCCAGCCTTTAGAGAGAAGATTATCCAACCCGCTTCCATCCCCGACTCCACCTGGTGACGATCCTCTCCAGCGAAGGGTGCACAGCGGTCCTAAGGAAAGAACCAGATCAACATTACAGAAGGGCATACCACGCATCAAATCGGCTGATAACATCCCGGTACACAGGCAAGAAAGGTAGATATTATGATTCAAAGTATTCATTAGTAATGGATGCTTATAGAGCGCTGTTAAATAAAGTCAAATTGTAATATTCCCAATATCATCTTAGCTCCCTCTAGGGAGTATATAGCTCCATGCTGCCATTTCAACACAACAATAATCCTCACAGGTACCCATTTACTCCTGGGTGGACAAAGAGTGACAAAGTACCTTGCTCAAGGGCACACGCACCATAACCCCAGTCTGGACTCTGGACTCAAATCCAACCTGCAGAATGACCTGCCGACCAGGAATTCAATGCTTTACGCAGCCACAGCGTAAATAGATAACGATAGAGATGTTTTTGTTTCATTTCATTTGTTTCGATTAATTTTTTTTATTAATTTGTTCTTTTTCAGAGAGCGTGTAAAAAGCAGTGGCTCAACGAGAGCTGAGAGTGGTTACGTCAGTGACCGTGCGTCTAGTGGAAGTCGATCAGGGGGAAGTAGCCGCGAGGAGGAAACGGTAGAGGACGCCCTCTATTGGAATACGAAGGTCAGCCATGTACTGGAAAAACTCGTACCAGAACATGCAGGTTGGTACCATAATTTCTTATATATTTGTTGCTATTGGTTTTTCAAGAAGTAAACAATATTTAAACAAATATTTTAAAACTTGCAATTTTTTTTTTTTTAGGAACAGTCAAGGAATCTGAAGAAGAGAGGTTATGCGCAGCCTGTAGCGCCCTCTATGATGTCCTAGACGAGGGATCCATGTTTGGCAAAGCCTGCAAACGACGACGGACAGCGCTGCGGACAATATTCAAACTGACCGACGTCAGCAATCCCAGGGTGCAACTGCAAGCAGCCAGGCTTATGATGGCCGTGAGTAGATTGACGACCTTTGTGGTTACAGTGCCTCTCATGATATGTCTTCTTTTGTTTCTTCATTTCTGTCTTGTAAGCTTTCTTCTTCTTCTTATCCAGACATACTTTTATCCCTTGAAGTGCCTGTTGATGGATTCATTGAGTTTCTGATTTATCCTTCTTGTAGCTGGGTGTTAGCGGAAACAACTTAAACATGCTCAGCAAGTTGATCTTAAGAGTCAGCAAAGATAACAGCAACGATGTACTCTTCTTGGAAGATAACATCCTCGGTAAGTTAAAATTACCCCCCCAAAAAAAATATATATATTCTTGTTTAATCTGTAGTTACGATTCTGAATAATTGTTCCTACCCGTCTTCTAATTACAATTAAATAAATATCAAGTCTTTTACTTGCATTCAGATTTAATAGTGAATCTGCTCAAGGATATTGACCTTCGGACACACTCCCACGAGCTGTTGGTTTACCTGATTGGATCAATCCGATTCCTGACCCAGAATCACAAGGAGATACTGGACAGGTTCGTCAAGCTAGGAACCGTTGGGCACATCGTTAGGATCATGGCTTCTGTCAACGAAACAGTAAGTCAAAAAGGAAATAGATTTTATTTTTGATTCAGGGATTAAATTTAAAAGAATATTTTGTCTCAATGTCTCCGTGAGGTCTTGAATCCATTATCTTGAAAATGACTTTGATAAAAGCAAGGGTTAACTAAAGTTGCATTTTTACAGATTTTTCCCAGACATTTCTCTGTCTACTCAAAATTTGTGCCACGCCAATCTCACTTGCCCCGTTGTGGTTGACTCCATCACAACTCGATCACAAACTAATCAACTATAAATTGACAACAGTTTTCCTTTTGTATTAGTCATTTCTTGCTGTACTTGTGAAAGGACCTGGGATATACTTACGACTAGACTTGTAATTGATTCATCAACGACAACACTAATCACGTGTCCTACAGTTTCAAACTAACCTCATTTTATCTGTCCGTGTTGATAGAATTCTGAAAGCATCAAGTTTTCCAAAGGCTCAGCCGGCGTCATGCTGCAACTGATCTCTACGATGCGTAACTTCCTGAATCACAAAGATCATCAGACTCTCTTCATGACGCACCATGCCATTCCAGAGATTTGCCGCTCCATGGAGTTATACCCCAGCGACGTCGATACCATGATGCATATTGCCAGAATATTCAGGTATTTTGGTGGTTTTGTGTTCTTCCAAGGAGCACTCAATTTTTGTACAGTTCCTTTGCAAAATATTGCCCTCAATCATGAGGGCATTTCAATGGTGTGTAAGGATTTTTTTTACTTTCACCAAAAGATTGGCTTTCTTCGTTCAAAGTCTAGTATAGTAGGGTGACTTTGGAAATCAGCCTACTACCTTATTCTATGATTCGCACAACCAAAACAGTTTCTATTTGCACTTTTGGGGTATAAATTGTAATATTTAGATTGAATCTTTTTTGTTTTTCAGTAAGCTGACGGTGATCCCCGAGTGTTCCCTTATCCTCGGTGAATACCCCTCAGCCTTCCAGTCTATCCTAGCCTTACTCAGCCGCTACCAGGATCAGCGAGACATGGCTGTCAGGCTCTGCTTTGCCCTGGGAAACATGACGGCAAAAAACGACGATTTCAGGTATTGTCTCTTCAACGCCGAGAACGCAATGGAAACGCTGCTCAACGTGCTTCGACATCATTTTGTCAAAAGTTTACAAGTGAGTGTTCTTGGGCTTTTGTTTGCCCATAGACGTTGAGAATGTTTGTAGTTTTATACTTTTTGTTTTTAATTTAAGCTCGGTTAAACTTTTGTGACATTTCCTTTGAGGTAGAAGTTTGATAAAATTCATGACAAAAAAAAGAAAAAAGAAAAAAACCATACTTTAACCAACTAACAAGAATTTTGTAAAAATTGACAGGTTTATACTAAATAAGAAACACAATTGATATTTAAAATGATTTTCCTTTGTTGAAGAATGTGCTAGGTTTTCAGATCATTCTGAATTTATTGACAGAAGTCTAACTTGCCAGAGGAGACTTCCAAATCTCAAAATGGTGATGGAGAGTCCCCCAATGCTACCAACCTGACAGAAGACGTCTTGATCAAGATAATCCGAGTCATCGCTAACCTGTCCATCAATAACGACATCGGTCCACTGATTGCATCTAACGAGAACTGCGTCGACCAGCTCATGCAGATTCTAGGTCAGAAAAGAATGGAAACAGGCAATCAATTTGGTTCTGAACACTTGCTTTTGTTAGCGTAACACACTTTAGAAGTGCCCAAGTACATTTTCTCACAAATAAGAATGTCTGTATTTTAGCAAGCTTCTGTCCTAAGGCGTGGCAATGTTTCTGCTCTTGATTACCCTGTATGTTTGTTGCATTTTCAGATTACAAGAGCGTACGTACCAGCGAAGAGCTTGTTCTGAACACAGTCATCACCGTCAACAACTTGTCATTCTACGACGTCATCGGCAGCGAGATTGTTGAGAGAAGGATGGAGATTTCCAGATGTAAGTTTGCGATATTGGTCGTGTCCACGACTGACTGGGTGCTTTGCTAGTCAAGCGAGGCAATCCTCGGTACATTATCAAATTTTACTAAATGTGCGTAAAAAAGTTTGGAAGCCACGTTGAATCAATTTCTTGTATAATTTAATTTCTTTCAGTGCTTTTGAAGCTGCTAATGAACGACAACGTGGAAGGAATGAATGAAGCATCCAGGGTGTTTGGTAATCTGTCTCGAGCTGTCGAAGTGAGAGACTACTTGACTTCCAAAAAAGGTAAAAACCTCAACATTTTCTTTACAATTTTCACTTACCGTGCCATAAAAAAACTGATTTCCATTTTCATTTGCCTTTGTCTCATCAGAATTGGAGTGTCAGGTGATGTTGAATAACCAATCAAATTTGATTATCTAAATTTGATTATCTCCACCATTCCAACCTTATGATTAATAAATAATATTTGTGTGTTGTATTTGTTAGTTGATGAAATGATGGTGACGTTACTTGATGCTAGAAACAGAGAAGTTGTCTACACAGCGTGCGGTGTACTCATCAACCTGATGGCTGACAAAAACAGAAGATACATGCTCAAAGAGGAAGGAGGAATCAAAAAGTAGGCTGGGTGCATTTTGGCTTTTCCCAAAACTGTTGGCCAATAAATTTGTGGTAAAGTTGCTTGCTCAAGAACACAAGAACAAAGAACATGAACCCTGTGTAGCCCCGTCTTACTTATTTTGTGAACATTCTCACCAAAACAAGTGATTCTTTTGGAAGAACAATCGTTAAACAATTTCTTCCTTAAACAAAAAAATTATAAGTTTTGAAAAAAGGAACCCACTTTTTTTGTTCAGGTTAATTGATGTTCTGGTGGACTTTGGTCGTTCAGACTGGCAGCTTGCCAGCATGGTGTGCATGACGTTGTGGAACTACAGCGAAAACATTACCAGCTCCGCCGACTGCTTCGGCGAACAGGAAGCAGGAAACCTCATCGATAAACTTGCAGATTTTCTCGGTAAAAATTCCACCTGTTTGGCAATAGATACCACAATTAGTCACCATTTTGTTTGATGAATGTTATAGTATAAAATAGTGAAATTCAATTTAAACTAAAAACATTTAAAATAGTTTTTGGGTTTAATTTTTTTTACATAATTATTGATTTGGTTTGTTTGTTCTTTGATTTAGATGAGGATACTGCAATGGAGGCTCCAGAAGGGGTGGATTGGGATACGGAAACCATGGAATTCATGAGGTCATGCTGGCGGACTGAGTTCTGTCCAGTTGCATCACAGCTTCTTGAAAGAGTAGAGAAACATCAGTCTGACTTGGTACCGATCGGAGACGCTTCTTGATAAATAAGAAGGAGACGTTGGTTGGGTTAGAGGTAGTTGTTAAAATGCAGTAAGCACAAAATGGTTATCACAGAGTTCAGTGTTATGAACTATGGCTTAAAAAGGGCAAATTTTGTATAGCACAGGATTTCGCTAAGCGAAACCCGGTTACCAACCAAAATCTCATTCAATGTATATTACGTACCGGTACCACTGGTTCTCTGCAGATTTTCGCTGAGCATTATTTTTATGCTTTAGTAAGTACAGAGTTATTTTTTCTGATTTCAGAGGAAGAATTAAATTCTCATCAAGTGTCGCGCTATGCACTGGCCCGGGTTGGAGACTGGCCAGAAATTTTACATGAAATAGTTTTGTTTTTTTAATTTTATGCAAGGTTTTCCTGAAAAACAAAAAAACAAGTATAGAAATTAAAAGGTATTGTTTGTGCACCGAAGTCATTCCAGTTTGCTTGTATTCCAGTATTGCCATTTTCAAAAGTAAACAATTATTTGCCAAAGAAATTCCCGTTTTGTTTTTTTGCGACTCGTCAACAGTGAATATCAGGGTATGTGAACCTTTATATTTTCATTCATCAAACATTGAATGGAATGCAGTATTTTTAAATGCAGTCATTTGGTCGAAATTGGCCGTAGTAAACCAAATCAGTTTTACCTTGTGTTTATGGGAGAGGGTTGGTTAATAAAATTGTTTGTATGTTTGTGTTGCACTGTACAAATCGCGGCCATCTTGAATGTTAATTGTGCATAAAACATTTGCTGGTGCTTGATGTTTATCCTTTGATGTCATATCCACAATATTTTCAAAATTAAAAAAATGGTTCTTGTCAACTTACCGTACTTCATGAAAGTTTCTGCAGATCTGTTTTACAATTTTTCGAATTGAAGATGATAATTTCCCAGTGTAGATTATATCAATTTCATGTGTGAAGTATTCCTAGGTAATTGATGACCTTACATAAATCAAGTTTTATTGTGATTTTGGATATGGGGTCAAATTTTAAAAGACTTAGAAAATGTGTGTGAAGTATTCAATACATTCTAGCGAAGTGGACTGTGGGCGTGGCTTGACAGAATTGCGTACATGTCTATTTATAATTCACCCCATTTGCTTGTTTGTAAAATAGTCATTTGCATAATATGTAAATTGCAACTAAAGTGTGGCCACAAGTAAATTGAATTCCACAATTTATGTGAACAATGAATTGTAATTATACTGTCCAAATGTTTTCCATATATTTTAAGTGTTTGATGTAAGCGAAGCCTATGTAAATATTGTGCTAGTTTTAATCACATTGTATAAATACTCGACCGTCCACTTATACAAAAGTTATTCATTTGAAATGTAATGCGTGTGGTTTGCTATTTGTATGAAAAAAATACGTCCAATAAAATAATACAAAAGTTTTATGTGAATTGTTTTGCGTTCATACTCAATATAAAACCAATTTATTAAGAGGAATATTTGTAATTGCCTCGAACAATCATCTACCACATCGCTCTTGTGTGCGTGACCATGTGGGAGAGTCCATTGTATGGAAGGGAAGGCCAAATATAAATATTTCAGGTTCTTCCTTGACGTAACATGTTATTAATTACTATCTTCCCCCAATTTCAAATAGAGTTACCCTAGAGTCACGTACATCTAGTCGATGCTGGTTCTAATATCTGTTGCGTAAAAATGTACAGTAAAACTTCGTAAAAAAACACATTTATAGGCCTATATAAAGTTACCAAGGCAATACATCTGCCATATTTCGTTCTAAAAAGAAGAACATTTTCTGTATTTCCCTTTCACAATGGGAACTAATTTGGAAGTAATGTGAAGCAATGGCGGTCTCAAAGATGTTTGGCAAAACACCGAGAAACGCGCCTCGGAGAGGCCGCAGCGTCTACCGTCGTTCAGCAACAATTCACGGTACAGCGAGGACAAGATTCGCGGTGGTTTTGCTGGTGGTTGCCGTAACTTGTCTGTGCCAGTTTGGAACAGTGTCTACAGCAGGTAGGGCGCCTAATACAATAACGTAACGTTAAGTTAGCCGAACACCGAAAAATATTTTGACTGACATTTTGTAGGCCGAAAAACCATCAACCCGATTAATTACCCCCCGTTGATAGATTATAGATACATCATATGTATCATTTTGTATGAACATTTTTTTTAAACGTTCATATAATATACGGGGCCGTATGACAGTGTAAACAATATATTGATTTGAAAAGAAAGGGTTGCCGCCTAGACAATAATTTAGGTCTTAAACAAGGAAAACACAGACAAACAGTTTAATCAGTTTTATTCATGTGGTGGCTCTGAAAAGAGCCGTTTGTTTTGATGATGATGTAGGCCTAGCCTAGTATTTATTTCTTGGCTGTCTTCTTTCCCTTCTTGGCTGCTGCTGCTCTCTTGGGCTTGGCCTTGGGTTTGGCTGCTGCTTTCTTAGCTGCCTTGGGTTTGGCCGTCTTCTTCCCTGCGGATTTCTTGACTGCCTTCTTCTTGGGCTTGGCTGCTTTTTTGGCGGGTTTCTTGGCCTTCTTGGCTGCCTTAGCCTTGGCTTTCTTGGCGGATGCTGCTGCTGCTTTCTTGGCCTTCTGAGCTGCCTTTCTCGCTCTTGCCTTCTCCCTCTTGGCTGTAGCTCGGGCCTTAGCCTTGGCCTTGGAAGCTTCTTGGGACTTGGCGGATGTCTTGGGCTTGGCTGCCAGCTTGAATGTGCCTGATGCACCGGTGCCCTTGACCTGCTGAAGATCACCCTTGGACACGCCAGTCTTGAGAGCTCGGCGGATGTAAGGAGCCTCCTTGACCGTGTCCACCTTGAAGTTGGCCGCGATGTACTTCTTGATGCCTTGAGCGGACGAGCCACGGCGATCTTGCATGGCAGTAATGGCAGCCGCCACCATCTTGCTAGCGGGAGGGTGAGCCACAGACGTACGCCTCGTGGAGATGCTCGGGGACCTGGCTCGTTTCTTGGAAGGAGACTTGGCCCTCTTGGCAGGAGACCTCTTGGTCGGCGATTGAGACCTAGTTGGGGATTGAGATCGCTTCGGAGAACCAGCCATTGTTGAACTTGTCAAATTAATTCTGACACACAAAAAGTTGACTGGAAATCAGTCAATATCAATGCGCGCGTCAAATTTCGCGGGCGTTTTAATAGTTGTATTGCGGACGTAGTCGACACGGCCAATTACATTATAAACTTTTGTTTTAAAAATGAAATAATGTGTAATATCTGTGCTTATTCAACCAAAACAAATCATTTTCCCCTCAAAACTGTATAATGCAATTCAAACAAAAGTTCAGCAGTCGTTTTAAATATAGTTTAAATACCTCATACCTTGAATTTATAACTTCTATTCCTCCTATTATTTAATTAAAATCTACATGAAAAATTATGTTAGCAAATAATTAATAATGTCAATCAAATTTAGTCAATATTTAGAAGCTAACGAGAACCAAACTGACAAATGTAAAATTTGATGTACAAAGTAGGTCTTATTCTTTATTATGATTGAATAATTTATCGCAAATCAATAACATTTTCGCCTAAAAAAGCATTGGTTTTTACATCGTCCGCACACACAACACCACATCATTTAACGAGGCACGCGCGGTAGACTGCGTTGCGCGCACCCGGCCGGCGACGCGGCACGAATGCGGTACTAACACGACGCGGCATGTTAGCTAGAGCAAAAGTGTTAACTGAAATTTCACAAAAAGTTGAACCCCCCCCCCCCCCCCCCCCCCCCCCCCCCCCCCCCCCCCCCCCCCCCCCCCCACACACACAGGTATGTTTCGACCGGCAATCGTGGACGGGGTATTGTCCGACCGTCTTCCCTCTTTTGTTTATACTTTAACGTTTTTGGATGATCGCCATAGGATTTGTACACGGGAAAAGATCGTGGACGTTGTGTCAATCGTGGACCCATTGTTTGCCTCCCAATTCTTTTGTCCGACGACCACGATTGCCGGTCAATACAAACGCACACACACCCCACTTTTTACACTTGGGATATGCCCCCCCCCCCCCCCCCCCCCCTCCCGCCTTTGGTGGTTCCGCACTAGAAAACATAGAAAATGCGCCCCCCCCCCTCCTCCTTTTTCAAAAGTGTCCCGCCGCTGAACACCGCAGTGGCGCTATAACCTAGCGACTATATACGATCTGCTAATTTTGTCTAATTTTCAGACTTCATGGTGGACTCAATATAGCCTAACTCTATTAATTTTTTCCTAATTATTAAAGTGAATAAGTACTCATCACACTGTCCTTAAACCGTTCTGCTAATTTTGTCATTTTTCAGCCGATTGTCAAACAACGTTGGGCGCAGACGCGGAACTATTGATCGACCGTAAGGTCGCCGGGATAGAGCCGGTCAGATTTACTGTACAGACGGACAAAGAAGCCATCATTGCTTTGTTATCACGGTCATTGCGTGACAGTGACAATTATAGAATAGGTAAGTGACATAATTTAACATATTCTTGACTGATCCACATCATCCACTTACAAACGTTTACATCCTGAAGCGCTGTGCTCACCGTCGCAGTCGCAGCAGCTGCACTGCACAATATACACGAGCGTGCACTGCACAATGGACCAGAGCGTGCAGCTATTGAACACGCCCTGTGCTACAGCATAGCGCAGCTGACGACATCATTCCGAACAGATTAGCGTACCGCGGCCGAGCCGCTCCCTGGCGTCGAAGTACGAGTTGGGGCCAGGCTGTATAGGCCTACAGGATGCCCCCCAAATTGTTCTCACTGAATACAAATATTACAAGAAAAGAAACGATTTAAAAGGCCCGTGAAAAGTTGTGCAGTCATTAAATAACAACGGTGTCTTTACTTATTTGAAATGTGTTCACCTGAACCCTTTTGTGTTTGACGGCGGTTATGGCACGGTGGATCTATCTATATTTGTTGACAGTCATAGGAAAGCAAAACAATACCTCATCCGAGATCAAACGTTGCAGCGGCGGCGGACCAAACAACTGTAAGGTTTTGGTTTCTCCCGTTTCGACGCCGAACATCCTCAACCCGACCGAACCCCGGGGATTCTGGATCCAGTGGGGCAGCGGGCCCGGACCCGGACCCGCTTTAAAAATCAAAGTTGGCAAGCTTGGCGAGGGCGTTGCCTTCATGAACGGAACAGACCCGTTACCCATCCCCATCGTCTGGCTGGGATACACAACGGGACAGAGGGGCGGAGCGAGCTCTTGGAATTTCTGTGGTGAGTTGAACTGGCCTTTGAGGTTTGGCAGAGTTAAGATTAAGTTGATTTTAATTCTGAAGTTTGGCAGAGGAAGATTGTCAAGTTGAGTTTAAATCTCGTTTGTGAGCGTTGTTTAGTTTTTGTTCAGTTCTGTACCTGTACGTGCCGCATGTTTCCTGAAAAAAAAGGAGAAACGCTCCGCGAATTGCAAAGAAAGAACAAAGTGCCGCAATTTCCGGACGCACCGCGACATTGCAAGCGAGAACAAAAAAGCGGGCGAAGGCGCGGGTTTTTTATTGTCCGTCTGCAGGTTGTTGCCATAGCTACGAGTTGAGAAGGCCGATTTGTGTTTGACCCGCCAAAACCGGGACGTGATGGTTTCGGCTGCTCAACGTTTCCTGTCATCAATCATGCATCTACATCGAGTGGAGATCAGCGATCAACTGAAAAGGGTTTGACGACATCATTATCATTTTGAGGCCTAACATTTTAAGTTAGAAAAAAATGAGTTTACCGTGACCGTGAGTTAGATTTTCGAACTAAATTCGATTAACTAAAACATTTAAGAAAACAAACAAACCCAGCAAAATAATTGTTAAAATGCAACCGAAATTCAAAGGCGAGACTACATCTCTGTTGAGGAGAAATGAGTAAACGTAGACATTCCTTGATTCTCCGACTTTACTATGTTCCTTTAACACCCGAGAGATAACATAAATTAAGTGCATTGTTTAGGCTAACGTTATTGTCACATTCGGTTACTGTGTTGCGTAACGAAACAGTTAAAGAAACAAACGGTTCAGTTCTTGAATATACAGATGAATAACAGTTAAGTGTACATTCTTTAAAAAGAATTGACACTTTTCTGAATAGAGTGATAGTTTAATAATAGAGTAGTTTAATAATTGAAGAGAAACGTAATAATGTGCTTCAACCCCAGACTGCGATCGTTGCGGGACTTCATTGGAGTGTTTCGAAACGAACCATTCGGTTGACAAACTCAATTCTTTCTGGGAACACTTATATAATGATCTGCGTACGAAGCATTCATGGTTGTTTAGTAATTGAAATGGCAGCTGGTATGGTATTTTCAGAGTTCGTTATTAGATGTTGTTGAGCATTTGTTTCTTTAGAACGGGATGTAAACAAAGTGCTATAACCTCTCAGTCATTCGAGTGATACATCGACAGTTGTCTGCCTTATAAGTGCTTGGAACTCTCAGAAAAACGTCAGAAAAATTCATTAAATGCTAAAAGACATTAACCTGGCGAATCAAATTGATTAAAATAAAACTTTTTCGAAATGTTCAACCCTTCGTTACTCCAACCAAACGATTGGAATTATTGGGGGAACAAATGTCCAATATTCAATATCCAATTTTATTTATTCACACAAACAGTGTAAATGTACAGGCTTAGGCATAACCACTCTGTACGTTTAAAATTGCACTCCAACAGTGCTGAATGTAGATTAATGCTCTAGTCAGAAACCCAACACAACAGAATACAAATATTAAGGATAATCGGGAAAAAAATGAGTCAAAATGTACCATTTTAAAACAGTAACAAACATGTTAACATATATTGCTTTGAAAAAAGAAATACCCATGGACAGAATATATACAAAACCTTGTACAATATACAATTAAAACCTATGCCCCGACATTACAACATTAACTATATTTCTTTATGCAACAAGGTTGGCAATTGGAAAGGACAACTTTGTACTTACGTAATTAGGTTCGTGTACTGACTTGTAACGCCAAACAAAAGAACAAGTGGACTCCTAGTACCACACCCATAGTCGGCCATTACCAAACTACTGAACTCAATCATAAAATGCTATACCCAGCACGATATGTGGCAGAGGGGTAACCCCCCTCTTATCCCTATACTTTATACGCACTCAACACTATTGTAACCTAACCCATCCCCCCTTGAAACCTAAAAGGAATTCCTGAGATTCCGGGAACACAATGGTCAACACAAAAGAGGGGGGGTTTTCTCTGCCACATATCGTGCTTCATATGTAAAATACACATGAAGCAAGATAGAAGGCAGATAAACCCCTTCCTTTGTGTTCCTGGAATCTCAGCAATTCTTTTCAGATTTCTTTAGGGCATGTGTTAGGTAACAATAGTCTGTAGTGTGTATAGAAACAAAGGGAGTTCGCTCTGCCTTAAATGTGCTGGGTATACACATTTTAATCCAAATCTCGAAGAAATTTTGTTTTAGCGAAGTCCGGAGAACCTAAATCCTTTATGAAGGGATTTACAAGAATCCACATATAAACTAGGGATTAAAGGATTAGGCGGCATTAGCTCATTTGAATTACAATTATGTGCAACTTGAACGCTTTAGTAGCAGAAACTATTAATAAGTGGACTAGTCAATATCTTCCTAGAGGGGGACTATATAGTCAGAATCCATGTGGAGGGGGAGAGGTTGTAACAATTACATGTACCTTTAAATTCAGACTTTCTAACATAAAAACAGCAGTGGACGAAAAGGATTCACACACAAAATATTTGTTGAAATACTTTTAAATTCCCTCAACATTTAAAATATAAAATTCCTATGAATTTCAAAACGATTACTTACAAACCCATACATCTTAGATTACAATATGAGAGAAGGCCAAGAATGCTTTCAAGAAAAAAGGAACCAGATGTTGACCGGGAAAATAGCCAACGTACGTCAATTTGTCTGAAGACATTCACCACGTTTATTTCTTCTTTCCTTTAGCACTCTTTCCTCCCTTCTTATTAGGACTCTTCTTCCCTTTAGGACTCTTGCGTCCCTTAGGAGACGGCGATCTCTTTCTCTCCTGCTCAGCCTTCAGAGCAGCCTCTGCCGCTGCAATCTCCTCAAGACGTTTTCTCTCTGCTTCTAGAAACTTCTGACGGAAGGCTTCCCGTGGCTCGTTGACCTGCAGTCTGCGCTCGTCCAGGGACGTCTGTCCAGGTGAGGAGAAAATAAAGATTTCGTTTGTCACCCGATCATTGGTCTGATTACTTCTCACTTCAGAAATTATTTAACTCTGTCGTTCCTGTGTTGAATTAATCCCCACACTAGCTGCTGATTAAATATGATCTATACTTGTCTTATTGACCTGTCGCAGTAGAATCGTGTCAACGCAGCTTGTGAAATATTGCTTAATCACACGAATTACAAATCGACGCTGATAAACGCACAAAATCTGAGATGAACAACAATTACCGTATACAATTCCATAGAGTTGTCTGAGGGGCTAAGCTACATGCCAGCGAGCGATATGTTAATTACACTATGAGTTATTGAACAATGGGAATGCAGCTCATCCTTAAAACACCGTGAGATTTCACGGAGATTTCAAGATGATTTAAGAGTGAAACTGCATTTCTATTATTCAACAACTCTTAGTGTTACCTGTAACTCAATGCATTTCTGTAGCTGTCTTTCTTTAGTCGTGTTCCTCACTCGTTTATCTTCTTCTCTCGCCTCCATGACAGATTGTCGGAAGGCTCGGTATCGTCTCACCTCCTCCTGTTTCATCTGGGTCTGGCGCTCAATCTCTGCTTTGTCTTTGAGACGCGGCTCCCCGGTGAAGTTGACTGGTCTGTGTTGGAAAGAAAAACGACATAATTGGAGATTTATACAATCGATGCGGGAGCAGATCCAAAATGTCATTTGCCGGGGGAGGGGAGAGGGGGGAGGCTGGCTATATTATTCATTCGATCGCCGCGGGATAAACAAAATCAAATTGCTGAGAAATGGGGGGTTTGCGCATGTTAAAAGGTACTCTAGTAACATTTGCAACAATTGTGGTATTGGGAAACAATATTTTGTTTGTTTGATCGTGTCTCTAGTCGGCGCGCGCGTACCACACTCAACAAAGAGTGCAGTGGTCGAGAACAGGGTAATTAAAGCGCAAGGCAAAGTTTGTGAGCGAGGTAATCAAATCGCCTGCAACATGCATCATTTAGATTAAATTCACTCAGCGGCGAATACGACACGTTATTAAGAAATGTGATTGATATGTTTACATAATACTTGAATCGCAGTTCAACGACGACAGAAATCAGGTACATTTATAAATTTGGTATCGACTTGTTGGTTTTGGGGATGTCGACCCTTTTAAAACCTGCATGGCTCGGGCCTAAAAGGTTTTTAAATTGAAATAAATTGCTAGTTTTAAAAATGACAAATTTTGGAGAATTTTGATGTAAATTGCCTGGAATGTATTTTTGCAGCTAAGGATATGTCAGTTTGGTATTCCAACTGAGCATGTGCACAACAAGGTTCTCTCGGGATAAATGCGGCAAATATAAGCACATTAAGGATACAGGGACGTGTTAACTGAATCTGCATTCTGTGCAATTTTTCGTGCAATAAAAAAGACCTTTTTATGACGATCTCTGTAAATTTGCTGGTACCCCTCTATGCTTTTGCATCGCATACAATGAAATGTTTTTCTCAAAATAAAATCAATCGTCAAATCTTGTTGTGCACACGTGCAGTTGAAATAACTAACCTGTTTATTTCTTTTGGCTAAAAAGTTTTGTTTCATTGTTTCATCCATTTCTAATATCTTCTGGCTTTAATACAGTTTTTTATTTATTTATTATATAATTTTTTTAATTTATTTTATTATATAAATTGTTTTTTGTTTTTTTGTTGTTATTTTTTGGGGGGGATTTTTGTTACTGCAGATTGGGATGTCTTGTTTTTTTTACCTAGTGTAAGGCGTCAGGTCTATGATCTTCAAGGTTTCTTTGGATGGGGGTGGGGGAGGAGGTTCATTTGTTAGAACAGCTTCCGATGGCGGATGCTCGATTTCTGAGGCTGGAGTCTGCGGAGGTACAACTACAGTGGGCAAATAAAAACAAAAACCATTTTGAATCAGAAAGTTTTTTTAAAACAAGATAAAAAATACACATGACTTTTAATTTGATATTCATTAGAACTGACACAAATCTCTTTCATATCTAGTCATAGTAAACAAAAATAATGGCAATTTTTTTGTAACTAACACAATTGTTTTATTTTTAAATTGAATCATTTCAATTCAATTGTAATTTATTGTAAATTTCGACAATGGTTATTGCTTATTAATATTATTAATAAATACCATCATCCAGATTTAGATGTTGTAAAATTGACTGTCAAATTTATTTTTTAATTGAATAATACTAATAAAAACAAAAATGAAATGACTGAGTATTAGTTTTGGCAGCACTTACTTTTCTAGTGTTTTTAATTTTAGTATTTCATTGAACCTATTGTTTTTTATTCAACCTATTATTTCCTTTTTACCTTCCTGTTCTTGTTCTGTCTTCTCCTCTCCATCGTCCTCCATCTCCACCTTGATAAGGTGTTCCTTAAGGAACTTCTCCCTAGCAGTCTGTGCCTTGACTGCTCTTCCTGGCTCAGCTGCCTCCCAAGCCTGCTTCATAGCACGGATCTCATCTTGACGCTCCGAGTCTCGCTTGATCTCAACCTCCTCCTGGTGGATGAGATATGGGGAAAAAACAACAGTTAGGAGCAATGACAACATATACATGCTTTAACAAAGTTGACCCTTTGCACTGATAAAGACCGAACTTCTTCAATCCATCCTTTTAAAGGATGTAAAATAAGACCCATGAAGTCACGAGGTATCTCCTTGACTCAATTTTAAGGAGCAACTTACTGAAAGCGAACTATCTTTGCGAACTACATTTATAGCTAAAATTCAATGGAAAATGGTAAACATATTTCAAGACTAAACAAGAAAATTTGGCTTGAAAATATTGTACAAGATCGGAATGACTTTTGAAGAGAAAAAAATGGGCTATACCAACATTACTAAACATTAAGAAGCTAGCCATATGTGACCTGTCATCACAAAATAAGCATAAAGTCGGCAAAATCAAAAATTGAGATATGGGTATTACTAAATTCTGTGGAAACAGAGCTTTCCAACGGTATATAACACCTAAAGGTTTAATACTCAATTTAAAAAAAAAAAATTTTTTAGTCTGGAGTCTTAATACAGAGATTATGAAAAAACGGGAATTGTTTGCGAGAAATTGTGTGAAAGGCATAGAAAGGCATAGTCAAAATTGTCTCAAAAACTAATTTTGTTTTTATCTGATCGTCCTGACAAATTGGGAATTGATTGTTGGGGATTTAGTCTTAAAAAAAACAATATAATCTCAAAATCGACCACCCCTTCAAATTTTGACTTTGACTGGCCGTACTGGGAAATCACTTCGTGCGACTTTACGCTCATTTTGTGATGACAGGTCACATATATAGACCTGCAATAAAAGCCTTCCTAACTATAAATCTATTGCTGATCCTGTTAACTTACAGTTGGTGTTTGATCCAGCACAACACGTAGTGTCCAGTTAGGCTTAGTGAAATCAAACTGCTGTGATGAAGGTCTCGACATGCTGCCCTTATCCTTATCTCTGTCTTTATCCTTCTCCTTTCCTTTGTCCTTCCCTTTTCCTTTCTTCTCTCCTTTGGTGGAAGGACCCTTGCCCCCCTCCTTACCCGGTGAGGCAGGCCGCTCCTTATTGGCTGGAAAATTGAGACAGGGTCATGAATATTCATGAGGAATCAAGTGGGGAATGAAATGACCGTGATTTTTTTGAAATTATTGGTGATCAAATGGAAAATTGCTGTTTTGTTAATTAATGATGAACTCTTTTTTCCTTTTACAATATCAATGATAGGTACTAATGATCTACATTCTATGCATGAATGGAATGATAAAATAAGTTTGTAATTTAAAGGTAGGATATACCATTTGCAGATATCGAAAATATTTACTACCAAATTTTTAAGAAATATCTTACTCATTTAAAAGTAAATAATGATCCTAGGCATTCAGCAAAATGATTGCGCTAGATATCCTGTAATTATTCAAAATGTTATTGAATTTTATGAAGAAAAATTTGCGATCGCCATCGGGCGAAAACTGTACCAACAAGGCAAATGAATACCAACAGGATATTAAATGCAATTAGTTTTTTGGATGATAGCAGATAGCAGTAACCGTGGGTTTGCTTGTATAAATTCTCCTGGTTGCTATTTAACAAAGGCTAGGTCAATGTTGAGAAACACAGCAGCTGAATAACCAATCGTGAAAAAAGAAAGTTGACACAAGGACAGAGCGGGAACGGCGAGGCTGGCTTGCAAGTTCAACCTTGGCCGATCAATCTACAAAAATAACTACAATGCATGACGGAAAAGCTAAGTATCGTTTGTCTCTGACAATCAAAAAGGTTTTTGAGATCCTTTCAGCTTTCAAACAATTGTACGTCAAATAAGATGCAAGATCATGTAAAACAGACAGGAATTATTCATCAACTTGCGTCGGTGATCGGTGCTTTATTTGACCAGTCGACGGCAAATCAATATCTTGGGTTGGTAATGTCAATTCTGTGTCTTCTAATTACTGGCTGAGATATTATTTTATCAGAGATGTGCAGGTAGTTCTTCATGGTTGCCAGAATTAAGCTGCTTCTTAACTTGCATTTGTTATAGTTATTTACAAATTCAGTTTGCAATCTTCACTGCTCAATGGTTTCCCAACAATTTGCTTTCTGGCAATGATTAATCCAAGGACAATCCTTTTTTTTTTTAAAGTAATGAAATAAAACCACTTTTTGTAAACACAAAGTTCGCACTACATGTATTACAAAAACATTTGACTCTTTGTCATTTGTTATTTGTCATTGTCCGCACTGTATAACTTTGTCTGTATTATACTGCTGTCCCATCAGCCAGTTAATACAGAGAGATAGAAGTGTAAACTGCAAATTCATCAATTTGAAATATATTTTCTTTTTTTAATGTTACCTGGTTTCATTTTGTAAATTCCCAATAAATGAAATTCAAAACCTTTCGCTTTGATCATCTTCTAAGCTACTAATCTGGAATCGGTTTCTGACCTCATCGGTTGGGTACTCAATTCCGATGCACAGACTCACCGCTCACTAAACGTGACATATGTGGATACTGTCCGTAAGTGAACAGCTGTCTTTGTCATACAGTCAATATTTGCTGCCAAAATTGGACAAAATTGAAAATTCAATTGAGTTATCCAGAATCATGGCTATAACTGTCAGTCACGGGTACTGGTACGGGTACAGGTACCGTAATTTTGTATTGAAAGGGTGCACAGCTTCAAAGAAAACATCGTTAAAGTTTAATGATTATGAATTTGTTAATTAGTTATGTCCGTAGTTTGGAAGATCTACATTTAATTTTTTTTTTATTTTTTAGTGTAAATGTCACTTTGAATCGTGTATACGAATCACATTTTTTTTCATTTCTGCTGAATAACGTTTTAATTATAACCTACACTTAGTTGTGTCAAAATGCTTAATATGTTTAAAAATAGCTTGTTTAATTCCTGATTATTGCACCGTCTAAACTTAAATATTATTATACTTATTTTTTTTTTTGGGGGGGGGAGGGGGGGGGGGGGGGGTTTGCTTACTAGACCCATGCAGTACTAGGCGCGGCAACATGTTGCTAATTACAGTTGAATATGAATTTAAAATTCCAATGGAACATGCACACATTCAATGTGATATACATGAGCACATGAACATTTTAAGAATCAGTTTTCTTATTCAATGGTTTCACTCCATATTGCACATAGGACAGAAAACAGATCTAGGAAACAAGTTTGTGCGCAAATATTGCACAACCTTTCTACAAGCATGCAAATAATTGAAGGGAAAGAATAATACCGAGTTTGCCATCTGTCGTCAGAACTTCAATAAAAGGTAAAATATGGCAAAGGGGAATAAGGGGAAAGAAAGAATGAATCAGTCAGAAATGTTAACTGATGAATCTGGTATGGGAACACCGGAACACCATCTCTGAAGTTATTGAAACAAATACATCTATAGGGTGATTTTGTACCAAGAAAATTAAGGTTTGTTGAAGAGGAAAAATGTGCAACAACCTTTTTTTCTGGCTAGGGACAAACAAAACACCTGTAGTGAAGTCGCGATTGTTAAAAAGAAAATTAAAAGGATCACAATAAACTGACTACAGCCATATACTCTAGTATTTCTACAGCAACAAAGTGGTGCATTCAACGTTGATGAGTTTAAAAAGGTACTTGTATTACTCAATGTCAAAATCGCATAAGTTTATAAGCAAGACAACAAGAAGACAAAAAGTCTCGACAAGAAGTACAGTCAAGAAAGCGATATGAAAACAGTGACTTGGGGTAACATTTGTGAGATTCCCCGATGTTTTCTAAGTCGTCATCAAGTACAAAATGATATTTTTGATGCAACGTTTTTTGGCAACTAATGTGTGCAGTGCTAGTTTGCATTAATAAGTGTGTTAGTTTTGCTGATGTGGCTACTGTTGAGTTGGTATGGTATCCAAGCTATTGCCGAGTGCTTTCAATCAAGCCACTGCCTAAGGTTAGCCTAGGAACCATACTACTAGTGATATCTAGGGTTGCTGTGACTACACGGGCATATCCCCAATGGTATGGTAACCAGGCTAGCATCAGGCATTCCCTGACTCAATAATACCCTGGAGATCATACTCAACTTAGCGTTAGTAATCTGCTAGCTTCAAGAAATGTATAATTTAAAATGAGTTAGAATGACTAGAGAGATAGATGCTAATTTTGTGGTTTTGTTTTGAGGGTTATTATTTGCCTCGTTTTCCCCTCTGTGGTCGTTCGCTGATCGTTTCTGATGCCCAGTCTACATCAAGCTCCTCCCCGATTCTATATTCCCTGAATAACGCGGTAGGCGTGGCGATGGTTGTCGGGTGGGCTGGTTGGGTGTGTCGGTAACCAACGGGGAGAGATGTTAATGGTTAAGGGGTTAAAGAAAGGGGTGGGGACTATTCTTAGGTCTCCCATTAAACAAAGCAACCATTAGTATTTGCTGCAATGTGATCATTTGCAAAACAAACAAAAAAGGACCAAAAATATTGTTAGATATGTGCATTATTTTTAAACATGCAAAATTAAGACTAGCTTTAATATTTTTCTTCATGCAATCTTAATATTTGTTTAATGAATTTACACAATCTTAATTATCAAACTGTTGGAAAATTATGTAATCTTCTGTTACTTGCAAAGTTAGTTTAATGTTTCAAGTTGTCGCAAAATAAAACAAAATGTTGCATACACTAAACATCTCCTACAATACTCTATCATTACAATTCCCGCAGTAAACATTTTACCAAATTAACAGGTTAATACAATTTCAAGTTTGAATAAAAAAACAAGTAGATTGGCGTTACCTTTCAGGTCGTTTTTTTCCAGTTCTTTCAGGACCTGTACAAATGCCCAGCTACTCTCAGACATCGGCCAACTCTTACGAAGCACCTTAGCTTGGATGACGTACTTATGAGGCTACAGGCAAAAACAGACATCACGCAAAAATCAATGCCAGATTTTAAGTTTTACCAAAGTGTTAAATTTCCTACTGAGAATTTGCATAAAACTCCGGCTTTTTTGGGGGGAAAGTAGTATCCTCATCGTGAAACTACATCTAAAAGACTATTCGAAACATTTGTTGAGGTGTTCATATCGTCTCACCCTAAATTCTATGTCATCACCTACTTCCTCCAATCTATCTGTAGATCCTTTGCTGGCTCTCTGAAATTAAAAAGAAAGTACAAATTATCGCTTGAATTAGAGAAAACAAAAATGTATTCGTTTGTTTTTCTCTTTTCCTTTTTGTTTGTTTGCTAGACACAAAGGAACAAACCTGTCTGCCGACCAACTTACAGAGTCACAAGGTCTAATTGTTCTCCCCCTCGGTATGATAATCCTCAGGAGCATCCAGTTTAAGAGGCCTGTACTCACTGGTAGATGATGATAAACTCCCGCACTTTGTTCAAACTCTTTGTTTTTTCGTTTGTGCATTAGTTTAGTCTAATCTGTACTTATAAGGAGAAGCGACTGACCGAAGCTCTTCCTTCGTGACTGGAAGCTGACTGCTGACGTTTTTTTGCTGAGTTGAGACTAGACGAGCTCCCGTGATGTGGCTTGGCTCCCCGGCCCATAATAGCTGTAAACAAAGAACAAAAATGCAGGTCTAATTATCAATTAAACAATTGCCACATAATAATCAGAGATATAATCCAAACTCGTTGTGGGCCAACCTTTACGGACTCGACAAGCCAGGTTGTGGCTGAGGTACCACAAGTTGATTCACAAGTTCTACGACAAGTAACGGGGGACAAACTTTATCACGGGTCATTTAAATAGCTTGTGAATTGACTTGGGACTGAATGATTTGTGAATGACTTGTGATGGACTTGCACTGGGGCTTGTTCTCTCGTAAGACTTTGACCGAGACTTACAGACTCTGCTTCCTGATCGTCTCTCCTCCTCCCCCGGCTCCTTATCTCGACGGAAGGGGAAGGCAGGAATGACGGCGTGTCCCTTCCCTATTGTGGTTGACATCACCTCCTCATGATCCAAGACTTGCAGGTTGACGTAGACGTCAGGCTTTGAGGTGCTAAACTGAATGCTGGCTATGTGATCCTCCTGAGGCCTGACTACGTACCTGAAATATGGGGGGGGGGGGGGGGGGGGCAGGTCAGACAAATTAGGTCAAGTTTTGCTTTTCTGATAATATTTTTTTTTAATGTAAACATTATTGCGTCCACCCTAATAAAAAACTGGTAAAGAAAGGTGTACCAATTGGTTCTTACAAGTGTATTCTTAATAACAGACTATTTTAAAGATTAATGTCTACCTCATGATGATGTCCTCTTTGTTAGGGATGTAATAGTCCTTGATTTCGCGGACGTTGAAGCTACTACTGTTGGGATGCTCTTTGAGGGACTGAGGCAGCGGACTGGAAGTGCCAATCAGACGCATCCGCCACTTGCCGCTGGGTAAGGGAAGGTCGATGGTTCGCGCCTCAGCAACGAAGGTGTAGCCTCTCTGTAATGAAGAAAACATTTTGTAGGAAAATATTAGTAATCCTTGTAGTTTGACGCTTAGGGGCTATTTAAAAAAAATTGCTAAGCTATTTAACACAAAAGTTTTTGCTCAGCGAGATAAGGTTACCAGCCATGTCCAAAACTCTATTTAGGGCTATATACTGTCTTTCACAAATATAACTATGTGGGAACATAGCCATAGCACTGAATTTAGTCTTAGATGAACTTAAAGACTTGCGACTAACCTTGTTGCGTTTGTATTCGTATGGTGCAACACGCTGGAAGACCCTTGGAATTTCTTCACCCGTATCGTTGTCGATTACTCGCAGCATGCAGGTTGGGATGGACACGTAGAGTTTGGGGACAACCAACATGGGTTCCTGTACATATAACACATCCCTGTAATGGATACACAAAACAAATATTGATATCATTGATATGTGATTATCATTGATAACACTCAGCACAACAAATTAAAATTATAGATACACTGTACATGTTTCTTTGCATTTCAAAAATATTACAGTTCAAAAAAATCGACCGAGTCGTAATAATACAAACAAAGTTATTTTCTAGTTTGAAATATCCCATATTGTAAACAAGTTGTTTACTAACCTAAAGACAATAAACCACGAGTTGACAGGCTGCTCTTGGTAGGTGCCTTGGAAATCAACGTAGGAGATGCGATTCCACTCATCCTGATAGAAGGGGAAATCTGGCATCATATCAGGATCTATCTTAAACATAGTCCTGGACAAACAAACAAAATAAAAGACACACATTGGCATTGGCAAGGTTAAGTCATCCCACTTCTGCAACCAAGTCATCCCACTTCTGCAACCACTCCTGCAACTAACTTATGACCACCTGTTTCAAACAAGTGTTCTAAAGTCAAGCCAATACAAATTATTAAACAGTTGACAGTTGCAATTGTTGAAATAACTCCAAAGTCTCGTCAATAAAACATTAATACATCAATTTCACCTATCCGAAACCAAATTTTATGAAAATGACAGCAATGTTCTCAACTTGTAAATACTTAAATTTCAGACGACGGCACATTGACAATTATTGATAGCATCCCAGTGCTTTACAAACCTGAATAGATGCAATGAGTGTTGTTCAAAGTTGGCCTCCAGGGTTGACCAGACTTTCAAGAGCTGTTCCTTGGCCTTTAGGTTCTCCTCAGAACCTGCGAGGTTGAAAAAGATATTTAAAAACTACCATGATCACATGACCAGAACTCATCATCTATAAATGGTCAATGCTAATTTGATAAACAGACAGGACGGCTCCATTGAGCATGTTATAGATAGATGACGTTTCCTCACCTGGAGTTCTTGAGGCTCGTATCTTCCGGATAGAGTAACTCTTCCAGTGTTTAGTGATGGTAGTAACTGCCTCGACTTCATCCTCGGATGACTCTCTGTTTGAGTCAATCAATCAACCATAAAATTAAAGACACAATCACAGGTGACAGTTAAGCATATTAAGAGGGGTGATGGGAAACGAAAACTCTCTAGAAAAAAATCCAGTAATCTTCCAGATGATGATAACACCATACTGATAGTCAGAGCATATTGACCAAAATATCACATTACTCAAACAAAACCATATCTTTCTCTAGCGACAAATGGATCTTTTTCTCACTACAAAATAGTGTATCTGTAACTTTTGTATGCAAATTAACTCACCTGTTTTGCCACGAGTCGGGCACCTCACCTGCAAACAAAAATAACCAAACAAAAATTAACACTAAACTGCCTCCCATTACAAGCAAAACCAAAATCTGTTAAAATCACGACTTGAATTTATAAAAACAATAGCAGCTGAATTTGCAGGGAAGGCAGTGAGAAGAAGATAATTAAGCAGTTGAATTGCAGTAATTATAAAAGAGGTTTACCCAAAATACAGTGCATGAGGAAAAACATTAATAAGGTGGCATATGGGTTATAAAACACTGAAGAGATGGAGGCTTTTAACCACAGCTTGTTAATTTCAAAGTAGGGGTGATTTCGATATCCATCTACTAAGATACTGATACTCATGTTAGTTTTTGTAAGCACATTAAAAACTGTTAAGCTGTATTGACAGAACTGGACTTTAATTTGTCTTTGTTCATTCTGCATGCGAGTATTAGTGCTTTAATTCTCCCTATCTCAGTGCAAAAAAGGAGCCAGCTACCCTTTATATCAAAACCTATCGTAACCCATACGCTATGAGAGAGAAAGGTTGTGTTACAGTAGAAGGGTTATACATGTATGATAAATCTAAGAATTAATCCTGGTTAGTTTGCAATCATTTTGTTTGTCTTTCTAACAAATACTATAGCGGCAAGTTTTGACTTATTCCAATGAAGACGACATGAATTTCAGCAAAGGGCGTGTTTTATTAACGAGTATTACGAGTACTATAACGGGTATTGCTTGTAACTCAACAGAGCAAACTTACGTTTCTTGAATTTGGCAGACTTTCTGGAGGCAGCGGTAGCTGAAAGCAAATTTACGTCCGTTGAAATTTAAAGATAAATTGACAAATTGGCGTTTGAAATTAGAGGGAATTTCTTCTTTCATCCTCTTAAAAAATTTCTTCACATTGATAAAGAAAAATGTCAATATTCGTAAGTACATGTACTCTCCTTTTTTCATATTTTTTACAGCACTTTTTAAAAGTAAATTTCTACAAGTGGAACTAGTATGTCCTAATATGCTACCACGCAATCTATATGCTACCACACAAGCTATATGCTACCACGCAATCTATACGCTACCACACAAGCTATATGCTACCACGCAAGCTATAGATGCTACCATGCAAGCTATAGATAATACCATGCAAGCTATAGATGCTACCATGCAAGCTATAGATGCTACCACGCAAGCTATAGATGCTACCATGCAAGCTATAGATAATACCATGCAAGCTATATGCAAGCTATAGATGCTACCATGCAAGCTATATGCTACCATGCAAGCTATAGATAATACCATGCAAGCTATAGATGCTACCATGCAAGCTATAGATGCTACCACGCAAGATGCCACCACGCAAGCTATATGCTACCATGCAAGCTATAGATGTTACCTTATGCAAGCTATAGATGCTACCATGCAAGCTATAGATGCTACTATGCAAGCTATAGATGCTACCATGCAAGCTATAGATGCTACCATGCAAGCTATAGATGCTACCATGCAAGCTATAGATGCTACCATGCAAACATACACGCAAGATGCTACTACGCAATCTATATGCTATATGCAAGATGCTACCATGCAAGATGCTACCATGCAAGATGCTACCATGCAAGATGCTACCACGCAAGCTATATGCTACCACGCAAGCTATATGCTACCACGCAAGCTATAGATGCTACCACGCAAGCTATAGATGCTACCATGCAAGCTATAGATAATACCATGCAAGCTATATGCTACCATGCAAGCTATATATGCTACCACGCAAGCTAGATGCTACCATGCAATCTATAAGCTATCACGCAAGCTATATGCTACAATTAGTACTACCTGTGAATTCGTGTGTGGAAACTCCTATGGTGGGCAGAGCACACAAATTAAGGTGAGGAATGTGATCAGTTATTTATTGAGGAAAGAGGGGGGGGGGTAAATAATGATCTATTATTAACTAAGGTTTTGTCAAGAGGGTGCAGCCCAGGTGGGGCCGGGGGGGGGGGGGGGGGGGGGGGAGTGAGTGCAGCCAGGGTAGGAATAAGACCGAGTGAAAATAGGTTACAAACATTTTAATAGGAATTCACGTTATGCAATTTAAAACGGTTTCTAATCGTCTCCGAGTGATTTGGAAGTCGGAGGCAAAGTTGAAACCGAAGATGAAGCAAGTGTTTCAAAAACCCTCCGAGCATCCCCTCCACCTGCCCAGCAGGGAACCTAAATACCGCCCTCTACCAAGCATGCACCATCCTGATGAGTTATCCTCACACCAGCCTTCATTACCTGGTCGACTACCGGCATAGCTGATGCTAGAGACAGTCTTAGAAGCTACGTCCAGGGTGAAGACCTTCCAGGAGTAGGCAATCTCAGGGCTGAAACTCTCCCCGAACGCCTTGCGAAGAGTCAAGAAGAGAGATTCACCAAAAACCTGGGTTTTTGGAGAGGAAACAAATTTAGGTTTCTACAATTCTTAGGATATATTTCAGAGAGTTCTTCAGAGACTGGTTTCTAATTATTCAACAAACTTTAAAAAGAATTGTTTGCATGGCAACAACCTTTTGGGGTGCTAAAAGTTATGGACATTTATAGTTTTTCATCTTTTCCCAAAATCCTTTCCTCTTATAAATTAAAAAAAAAAAAATTTTTTTAAGTGATTTTGAAATAATTTTGATTGCCAATTTTTTAGCATTTTCATTTTGTGTGGATTAAAACAATTTTTTTTTACAAATTTTCACGGACATTATTTTTCATGAGGCTTTCCTAATTATCTGTGAAAATCAAAAATGAACCCACGTCAAAATTGTGTAGGACGGACTCCCTGTTCTTCCTGAGAGGGCAGTGCAAGTTGTTCATGGTTGCCATGGCGTCCTTTACGGTTTCCGCATTGTCTATCTGCTGAATGACGTTACCGATGGCTTGCATTAACCGGCTGGCGTGGTCTACAAAACGACAACTCTCCTAAAAGATGCAACCAGTCAATGTTTATAAGAAATAAGAAAATATCAATTCAATATTGTGTTTTCCCCTTCACCGACATATTTTTATATCACTGTACAATAAAAAAAAGTCTAAAAATTACTCCAAAATGTAATTTGGTCATTTTTGTGTGTGAGTAAGGGGTGTAATTACAAGGTCAAATTAGGACTTACATGGCCAACTTAAATTGATATAAATGGGTAAATAAATAATCATGTTACTAGAGGAAAAAAAAAATCAGGAAAAAAGACAATGAAAACTGTGGTTATATTTTAATAAACAATATCTCTGATTTTCTTATCTGCTATACCTTGACTAGGTGCGTCATGACCGTTTCCTCATCCCCATACACAAATGGTACAGTCGAGCACAGGTGCACATGGTAACCCAATGGGGCACTCATGGTGAACCGCAGTACGTGCCTGCCAGGGGGTAAGGTCAGGGCCGCAGCCTTGGTGGAGGTAGTACGGATACGCAGGATTGGCTGGCCCACGATCAGGCTCTTCCAGGAATAGGGCTCGGCCACCAGGAGGCCTGGAGTGCTGGGTGTGGCAGTGGGTGCGGTCGGGGGTTCCTTTGGTAAGGCTGGGGTGAAAATGTGGGTTCATCGGTCAAATTATTGGGCGTGGAAAAGATTCAAACCTGCGATGCCTGTTAATCTGTTTTATGATTTTTATCTGCACGTGTTTTGTGATAAGCATCATATCAAAGTTTCTGAGACGACTGGTCAAACTACGGTAACATTTCTCTGCAAAAGATTTGCTGAAATTTACATCGGAATCAGATTTGCTGGGATGAATCTGGAAACAAAAGTGCATTCGTTGTTAAATATAAACAAATTTTTCTATACTCCACTTGCTCGCTGAGGTAACACTTTAGCCAAACTAAGAAAGCAAATTAAGACTTCTTTTCTAAATTCCATTTTACCAAGTGCATCAGCCACACTGCTAGATCCAGCCACGGATTCACCATCCTTATGTTTATCTTTGTCTCTGGTAGAGCTATGAGATGTCTTAGGAGGGTCCTGTGGGGGCTCCAGCCACTGAGACAAGGAGGAGAAACTCACGATAACCTCGGTAGTCTCCAGGTTATCCACGACTGAAGTCAGGAGGAGTCAAGGAGTAGGATTCGTAAGAGAGATAGACACATTTTGGACTTCAATTACTCTTCTCTGACAATTTTATAAACACTGTAAATCGGTGTTGTCCCGAGTGATTGTGGGAAACTATAATCCCAAACTACTCATGTGAGACGCGAACCCAGGACCTGCTACTTACTAGTGCAGTTGTCTTACCATTTGATCACCCAGCTAGCCAGGGTCAGATGGCTTGTCATTTGAAACCGGAAGCGTTGGCCGGCTTTTGTGAGTGATAGTTGTCTTTTTAAATCTTTCCCTCATCTAAAAGATTCCATGGAGGTTTTACGGGGTATTTATACAATTAATAAATAAATATCTAAAATTGAAAAATAAATACTGTATACCCAGCACGATATATGGCAGAGGGGTACCCCCCTCTTATCCCTATACCTTATACACACTCAACACTATTGTAACCTAACCCATCCCCCTTTGAAACCTAAAAGGAATTCCTGAGAATCCGGGAACACAATGGTCAACACAAAAGAGGGGGGGGGTTTCTCTGCCACATATCGTGCTTCATATGAAATACTGAATACATTAAATTGAAAGGATACAGAAATAATGTGGGGCTCTGTCATCCAAGGGCGTCTGTAAGATTAAAAGAAAAGTCTTATCTGAAAATAAACTGCTGCGATGAATAAAAGTGCTTTTATGATACGGGTAACTAATTAAGTCTGTCTTAAGAAAATGACTTCATAATAATGGACAAATAATTTCTATTTCAAAACTTTGTTTCTAAATGCACATACAAATGAAGTACTCTAAGGAGGTTTTCAAAAACCTCGCCTTGTCTACGCCTCCTACCTGAATCACTGAGAGCAGTTAGCAAACTAAATGAAAATATTTGAACTTTTGGCTTCATATCAACCGATTGATTGTTTCTGAAGCACAGCAGGCATCAGAATGTGGCTGGAGTTCTCGCAGTTAGGAGCCTAAAATCGCCTTAAGCCAAAGATGAAGACGAAGCCAGAGATTTGTAAAAGCCCAAATACTACATGAACATCAACGAAGTAGCTACGTGGTATATAAATACAGCAGAGAGCTACTTGGTTTTATAAACTACGCGCTAATGGAAAGAATGTTACCAGATGGGCTACTATAGCACAAGTCTACTTGGTGCATTCAACAGTGAATCGTGCAGTTAAACAGGAAAAGGCTAGTGTTTCTGTGACTGAAACTCAATTCAATTACCTTGTCTTTTTCCTGGAGTGATATATCGAAGCAGAAGGAAAGAATCAAATGAATTGGAATAATTAAAACTAATTAAAAAAAAAAGTGATGGGACAAGTTAACCTTTGAACAGTAAAACCAAGGATTGTAAAATTGAAGACCAAATTGTTAATGAAACAAAATAATGGGTGCACAAAATGTTTATAAACTTTTGAATGCAGAAATTACAAAAAAATAACAACCAATATTTTATAATTAGAAACAGTCAGCACACAAATTTGCTTAGCACAAAAAAAGTCTTGCTTTATAGTTAAAACAAGTTACCAGCCAAAACTCCATGTGATTTTCATGTTAAGCAAAAAAAAACAGCTGAATACCAGTCACACCCCTGTTTTTGTCAAGTAAGAATTTTCAAGCTAAGCAGCTAGGTGACTTCAAATGTATCCCCCAGCTAAAACAAGCTCTCTGTGTTTATAATTGATAATGTTTATAGGAGTGAGTTTAGCGTGACGGCCAGTCTTACGTGGTACTGTGGTGAAGGACTGAAGGGTATCCTAGCTGGGGTCTGAGAGGTCATAGAGGTGCTGGGATGAGGTCCGCCAGGGGCAGCAGACCTCTTGCTTCCTGTAGGCTGCACACTCTAAATGTCAGGAAAGGAACCAAACAATACAAAATAAACTTGGCATCTACGTAACATTTAAATAACAAACCACCTCAGCTTGAACTAATGATTCCAGTTTAGATTTTATCATAAACTCATTAGTCTTTTTCAAAGTTTTAATGGACTTAATGTGGAATATAGTCTTAGGCCTGTTTCTGTAAGTCCAAAACTGCTATGGCATTTGTAATCTAATTTTGACCTGTTTAATTCAAGTTTTATTCGAGTTACCATAGTATTTCAGAAAACAGAATAGAAAATTAGAGGATCAGGTAAGAATTAAAAAGTAGAATAAAAGTAAAAACAAAACAGAAGAATGATTTACAAGGGTGAAATGATTTGTACAAACCTGGATGTTTTTAAGGTATTTTTCCAGTTTCTAAGTAGGAGTTAGCATTAACGGAAAAAAATAAAAAAGCATTAGCAGAGCATCAGCTAAAATAAATTAAAGTTTGTTTAGTGGAATTAACAAAAATATAGATATACAGTTATAAATCAAAACGTTATCATGCAAAATTTTGATAGGAAAACTTTACATACAAAAGATAGGTCACCATTTGATAAATTTTCAAAAGAATTCGAAAAGATTTTCAAAACTACTTTTCGATATCGATATATACAAGAGAAGGCCTAGAAGAAAATTGGTTCTGAAACAGATTTCTGGATTCATGAAAAGTTAGTGGTTACAAGCTAAGTGACTGAGACACTTGGCTTTTAATTGGATGTTTGGGGTTCAAATCCAGTCATAAACAAGAATACAACATCTTACCTTGAGATCAGACATTCTGTGGTTACACAGATAGGTTGCTGGCTTGTGGAAGATATACAAAGTCCTGTCAATCAAAACAAACATTTCTTTAGTTTTACAACAAGACGATGATTCTGAATAACATTTATTCCATTTTATTGAATATCTTTGAGGCAACAACATTGTTTTCTTGTAGAGGATTAAACTCGGATATAAAGCAAAAATACTGAGTAAAAAAAAGAAAAAGAAAGTACTCCCAGTAAATGATACCAAAAATATTGGTAAAACTTATAATAGACAGGTAACTAACAGCCTGACAAACTAAACAGACTAGACAATCTGACAGACAGACCAACAGATGGATTGGACTCACTTGAAGCATTTGCAGAAGTCTTCAAAGTCCATCCAGATATCCTTGGGCACTGTGTTCTCAGTCTTAACTTCCTCCTTGGGGGGTTCGGCTGTGACTGCCTCCCCCTCAGCCATCGATCCTAGCCCCTCCCCTGCTCCGGTCACTACTGATAGGGTGTCGGTCAGTTCATCTCCTGGCTTCAGGGAACCCATCTCTGGCAACAAATTTAATATCACAAAACGAAAAACTTATTAAAGAGCAGGAAAGTGTTTTTAAAATCCCGACTTCATTCCCAGATTCGGTTTCAGGTCAATTATCTGCTAGCCAATACAAACAAATATCCAGTACAGTGTCACGTTTTTGAAAACATCTCAGTACAGCATGGATCAGTAGTTCAGAGTTCATAAATTTGTCAATTTTTTTCTTTCTCCAATTGACCTGATTTATCTGACGAGTCTCTCTCTCTGGTTTCCACCTTGGTTTCCTTGACGACCACCTTGGCATCAGCCTTGGCCGGGGTCTTATCGACACCCTTGAGGACTTTCCGGGCCGACTTCCTGCGAGTTGGACTGGCACTCTGTCAAAAGAAACGTTACAACAGGCAAGAAGTCTATAACGCAACAATCTAGGTCAGTTTTCTAGTTACGATCACAACTATCAACTGGTCTTAACACATTTGATCTTCTAAAATGCACAAGTTTCAAAATAAAATTCCCAAAAATTGAAATCTAATTGTTTTAATATTCCTTGGAATCACACCTTCTCCTTGTCTTTGTCATTTTCCACTTTGGGGCTCTTGTTGTCAGGACGCTTGACGACAGATGACGTCTTGCGGCGACCGCCCGGTGAGGTACAGGAGATTGGCACCGGTGACATGATATCGGGTGGTTTCTGGATGGGAACCGGTGAAAACAATCAATAGCCACTCACAAACATCACCCCCCCACACCTCATGCTAGTCTCTGCTCCACCCATCAGGAAGGAATTTTCAGCCCGTCTCCTACTTCTAATCAGCCCGACCCATCAATAAGAACATTTTGTCCCGCCTCCAAATTCTACTTTGCCCAGCCTCTCAATTAAGAAGGGCGTTCTATTCTGCCTCCTTACTTTATTATGCCCCGCCCACCAGGAAGAAACTTCCATCCCGCCTCAAGATTCTTATTCTACTCTGTTCCGCCCGTCAAGGAGGACTATCCACCCTCTATCTCACCTCAGATAAGAGGCTTTCCCTGGTCTCTATCTTGACGCCCGTCTCCTGCAGTTTCTTCATCTCCGTAGCTGCTTTGCGTTCCTCCTCTGCCTTGGCTTCTTCCTCTTCAGACTTCTCTGGAGCATTCTCATCAACCTCATGGATCTCCAGCATGGAGGAAGAGGTGCCACCGGCACGAGAACCGCCGCGGGACAAGGAGGACCTCGGACGCTTGCTGGAAAAAAAACATTCTCAAGAATTAGAAACATCTTGATGTCTGGATGGGTGTATTTCTTAGCAGCATTACTCATGGCCCTGTGAACGATGAATACTTCTGTCAACTTCCTGGTTTCCTTGTGCATAAATTTGAAAAACTACTGAAAGCTATTCTCACATATCGGTTGGGATGGGTATCGGGCTGACTTTGTAGTTAACGTACGGCGAGGTCAACTGGACAAACTGCTCTGGTTTCTTGACCTCTTGCTCTGAAGATGAAATTTTAAAAAAATAAAATAAAAGCAATGAATCTCAAGAATGTGACTCTAAGAGCCAGAGTTCAAACATTATAGTCACCATCATTTGATTCGGTAATTTATCGTGACAGAAGTACGGGCAGAGCCCACCCTCTGGAACCAGAATGGCCTGGTCACTGATCCTCATCAGGACCCTCTCTGAAGCACTTTCATGAACCGTGATCTCATGAAACATCAGGGCCAATTTTCATGGAGCTGCTAAGCGCCAAAAATGTGCTTAACACAAAAACCTCTGCTCAGTAAAAAAAAACATGTTACTAACCAAAACTTTATAAACACTGAAAACCAGCTGAATATCAGTCACAAACAAAATACATCACTTTGGTTTTTAACCCTCTCTTTGAGTCAAGGAAGTATTGTCATGCTAGGCAGCTCCATGACTTTGGCCCCTAGATAACTGCTTTCCTTTCTCTCTCTAACTATGTTGGATATTTCAAGAAGACGTCAAGAAACTCACCGGCTGCTTCGTCGGTGGGAGTCACTTTCTTCTTCTTGGGTCTGATCATCTTCCAGGTGGGTATCTTAGGGGCTGGTGGGGGTGCTACTAGGGGGCAAGATCGGGTCTGGGTGATGAGTAAAGGATGAGGATTGACGTGGGACAGCCCAGCTTGCCGAAGACGCTCCGACGCATCGGCCTAAACACGACAAAGAAACAAACAGGAGAGTAACACTTGTACAAAATTTGACAATGTTTTTGAGAAATTGTGTAAGATTAACTGCTTCGTGCTTACCATTTCTCCCAGGACGGATATACGGATAGGCACTTTGGGTGGATGTTGATAGCTGACAAAGACCGCTACCTGAGGCGTGTCAGGTATGATAGGAGTAGGCTGGTCCTTGTCTGTTTGGAGAAAGTTTTAAAAAAGTGATTATGCATATTAATTAAAATTAAAATCCTGTGAAAAATGCTGGCCAAAAAATACAATTCTGAAGGTGAAGTTGTGATTATATCATTGTGATTTGCTGTGTGCCAGGCAAACATAGTGGTATTTAATACCATACTTCATGTACTTTGTGTCACCAAAATACAATTTTTTCATTAATTCTAGAGTACTAATTTTGACATTTTCTGATTTCCCCGATTTGGCAGTTTTTGGGGTGTGAGAACCAGCCTAAAAATAAAGAAAACACACATATGAATTCAAATCCTGTGAGACGAATCTTGTGAAAAGCACACATTTCATCTTGATATCATAACCATGCTTGTCACATGCTCATCACATGATGGTCACATGCTTGTCACATGATGGTCACATGCTGGTGTCATGGAACTCACATGCGCATCACATGCAATCGTCTTCATGTAAATCACATGTCCCTATAAAACGATGACTACATATATGTGACTACGGTGAATACAACTACATGTACATACATGTGACCTGTGTTTTAAATAACATGAAAATAAAAATGTGTGATAACTATTATGAAAAAAGTCCATTTAAAGTTCAGAAGTTTTTAACAAATATTTGCAAAAAGAATAAAAACGCACAGATTGTGTAGAAAGTTAGTTATTCTTGGCTTGTCGATGATTTCAGTTTTTAAAAGTTAGTCAAGATGAGAAGGAAATCAACCAAAATTGTTGCAAGTTTTTATGAAATGTGTAAACTATTAACTTCTGGGAGAAACAAGTTAGGAGAAGTTACAAAAACAGTTTGTGTTTAATTGATCAAAATTTGCAACTAAAAACACTGTGAACATTTGTTTCATTTTCTCTCTTGTTTTCAAAGTTATAGAAGCTAAAATCAATTGGGAGAAAAATGCATGTTTTATTTTTCTTTAGAATGGCACGTAATATTCAGCCAACCGAACCAGTAACGCGCATTTTACAACTACAAGTCACCGCACTCAAAGTCACATGACTGATATGCAAATGAGCCTCCACTCTTTGAACCAATCGTTGCATATAAAGGTACACACCAACAGAAAGTGAAACAAAATTAAAGTCAGAATTAACGAGAGAACAAAGTCAAGAGTTTGAAAAAGTTAAGAAGAGAGACAAAGTATTTCACACGGCAAACGCAGCATTTTCAGTTATTTTATCAGTGGCATGCTTTGTTAACAGACCTAACTGCCCATCCTTGTCAATTGGTCCTGCGCTCAGTAGGGGGATGAGATGGGTGTGATTGAGGGTAGGGAGGGTTAAACAAAACAAACGATATTATTACAACAGCTGAGGGAAGGGTTAAAGCAAGGAAAATAATTTCGGTTTGGTAAAATATAATTAGCAAATTCTCATTATTTAGAATACAATTTATGATATAATAAATACGTGTAGATTGTCAATCAAAACGACATTGCAAACAAATGTCATTACTGTAAATTAGTTTGTTAATATGGGTCAATTCAGAACTATCGGGGGGCAAATATATAAAGGACAATTGTTTTTTAAAGAGATAATTTGTTTACAAGTATACCGAGAGTCTAACATGATGTATTCATACAAGCCACTTGTATACAAGTAATATGTTAAACAGGACAATATTGACAATGTGAGTTTCAGAAATGAAATGGTATTCTCAAGATTCTTACGTTTATCTTTCTCCTTGTCTTTATCCTTCTTATCTTTCTTGTCTTCCTTGTGCTCCTTGTGACCACTTTCCTTGCCTCCCTTCTCAGCTTTATCACCTGGTCAAAATCAAGTTCCAAAAAATTGGTCAATTTGAGAACAAATAAATTAGAGTTCGTTAATGTGTGTATATTTGACAAGCTTCTAAAAAGATCTTCCAAACTTTTGGAAGTACATGTAATCTTACTTTTGCCTTCCTTGCCCTCTTTTCCCGTCTTCTCATCTTTCCGAGTTTCCTTGGTCGCCGAGGCGATGTCACCTAATTTGCCATCTTTCTTTCCCCCGCCGTCTGGATCGGTGTCTTTCGTTCGTTCCTCAAGGTCCGGCAGTTTGAATTCAGGCAGAATTTGCTTAACAAGAAGCCAGACTTTGTCTAGATGACCGTACCTTGGGGGAAATATGGAATAGATGAGTAGGAAGGATTTCTTTAATTTGGATTGTCTAAATGTAAATAAAGGATTATAATAATTATTTCAAATTTTTATTGAAAATTGTGTATGTTATTAAGTGATGCAAACTGAAACAATACAAACTCAAACTTAACCAAAATATACATGTAAAAAAATCATCAGTGTTTACTGAATGGCGTTTAAAGGTAGTATACACCATTTGCAGATATCGAAAAAAATTACTACCGAATTATTAAGAAATATCTTACTTATTTAAAAGTAAATAATGATTGTAGGCATCCAGCAAAATGAGGGCCCTAAATATCCTGTAATTGTTCCAAAAAATTGAATTGTATAAACCAAAATTCATTCTCGCCGTCCGGCGAGCGCGAAAAAACAAAGATAACATAAGAATAACTGCTCGACGCCGGTGGAAAACAAACGCCGTTTTTCATGCTTTTCTCGGCATCCATGAATGTAAAAATTCGGACAAGTCAGTTAAACGATATTTACTATAAAATACAACCCCCCAAATCCACCCATTCCTGATAATTCAACAAATTACCAATGGTGTATACTACCTTTAAACCAAAATTTATTAGAATTGTATTTTAAAGTGCTGGCTCAACTGATTATTGACAAAACAACAAAATGCAAAGGAAATTTATTTTGAATGCAAACAATAAAATACAAGCATGTACAACATTAACAATATCTTTTCAACAACTTTTCAATTGTGTGTTTACAAAAAGCAAAAACATAAAGATTATAAAAGTCATTTACCATGGAAATACAAAATATCAAAACTAAATTAAAGCAACTTTTTTACCAAATAACTTAAAAGACAACATGAAGGCAGAACATAAAAGAACTAAACTGCCAACTCAGCTGAACAATATCTGTTTACCCTCCTAGGTCATCGGGTTCTTTCTTCCAAGGAAACTCTTTCGGCTTCAGATTGTTGCCGAACGTGTTACAGAATGTTCCACGTGGATTTATTCCTTCCAACATTTCTGCCGTGGTCATGAGTAGAGCGTGTTTCATCTCTCTGTAGACTTCCCTTGTTTGCATTGATTCAGGAAGGTTGTTATTACAAATTGTAATCGTGACATTGAATGACACTGTTGGAGCTTCTAGGGAATTTGGTATATCTTTGGTTTCGCAGAAATCCTCTTCAGTTTGGGTTGAAATAAAGCATCTTTGTGATTTGTTTTGTAACCTTGTCCTTTTTAATAGAAACTTTATTGGTTAATGACTAGACAATTAATTAAAGCTTGTTTGAAGATTAAGGAAATGAGATCCTCCTTCATCATTGTAAATACAAGGAATTTTAGAATAATGTGAAGAATAGGACGATTTCGTTGAGACGTTATGAAACAGAAAATTTGAGGAACTTACTGCAGTGGAATGGTTTCTGGAAGCCACCCTGTCAGCGCGTGGATCACGCTTACATCACCAAACTCACAGCTACTGTTACTAGAAGAGTAACTGAAAGGAAGATTTCAAAGGAGTCATCAGTTAGCTAGACCAAGAAGTCATCGAGTCAATAGGCAAAACAAGATTTCAAAAGAGTCATCAGTTAGCTAGACCAAGAAGTACAAGTCATCGAGTCTCTTTACCGTCTTCGTTAGCCTTGTGGATATGGACACACCGCCTGTGCGACCTGATTCGCGCGCGTACTGATACGCACAAAGCCACAGCGTTTTTGCGTAAGTGCTCTGAGTCGTCGGCGAAGCATTCGCTTGTCTCTACCGATGTTTTCCCCATTTATTTCCGGTGAGGGGGGTACTTGTGCTTGAAGCCTATAATTCTGAATTTGACCGAGGCTGGGAAACTTGGAGAGTTCAACAAGGAAGAAGTTTGTGATCAATATTCATCCGTTGACTCCAACTGTCTTCAGGAGACAACTGTCTTCAAGAGGAAAGACCGTCATCTTTCAAACTGAGCCGAGATACTCACTCCAATGATATGACCTTGATGAGTGCTTTACTGAGGAGTAGGGGCCACAGCTCATGCTGTAGGGTGGTAGCTGGTAGAAGCAGGTTACCACAATCATCAAATGGCATAGTGTCGTCAATAGTAACCTTGCGCCAGCAACCCTACCACAGAATAAACAAATTGATAAGGACAGTTTTAATAATGTGTCCATGATGATAAACTAATGACTATCATTATCAACAAAATAGAACTTCTCCTTTAGGATTCATAATTGTTTTGTCATCAGTGTTAAAGTATAATGGATAGTAGAACAGAGCTTTTAGTTCAAATTTAGGCCACAGATTTAAATAATATTGAATCAAATAGTATAAGATTTGCTTGATTTCTGATATTATTATTTTATTACAAGACAAAATATATGGTTTAGTCTAAAATATGATTTCCATTTTAGATGAAAAAGTCTACTGATTCTGCCCATTTTATGATGAAATAGAAAGATCGGTGAAAGTAAGATGCGAATATTTCTTACCATCCAATAGAGTCGCGCAATGTACTTGCCGTGGGGGTTATACTGGGGTTGGTGGGGTCCCTTCCCCACCCGACACAGAGCAAAGATGTGATCCCAGGGACGCCAGTTACGAGCCACGCCACCGATAACCGAAGTGGTAGATGTCTCAGGCTCATTGCGATCAGCGACAGAGATACGCCAGAGGTTGGTGATCTGGCTAATGATCCAACGCATCGTCTGCATTGGAATCAAATGTTAGTCAAACGTAACCAGAACGCTCTCTGTAATCTCAAAAATTGGCAGACGGAAATTAAATATGCCTTTGAATACTACATTAAATATTCTGTCATTTCTCAGACATAACTTTTATAGAGCTTGATTTACTTATTAGAAAACAATTAGCTCGCATTAATAAAATGTAACAACATAGCAAGAGCATTCTCTGTCATCTTCCCAAAATTGGAAGGCAGAATTAAATTGGTAAGTATTTTGAATTCTTCTATTCATGTTTTTACAGAAAGCCAAATTTGTATGGCCAGACCCCAGGAATATGATTTGGTTAATCCTTGCTATCAAAATGTTTAGGATTTTTTTAATTTTTTTTTACTGAAACTGTGTGGTCATTTTTTTTTTTTTAAACTGACCTCGCAATCACTGATGTGTGAGTTGGCACTGAGAAGGTCAAAGTCCACACTGCTGTCAGGGTCAAAGATGACCGGCAGCTTGTCCGTCATGAAGTCCTGTGGCCGCTGGACGTGGTCAACCCGCGTCCTGAGGGAGGGGGGCATCTCGATACGACCCTCAAGGTCATCAAAGAAATGTTGCTGATGGGAGACAAAGAAGTCAAAATAAGTGGCCAAAACACCATGTGCTTTTTGAGTTATACAAGAATCAGCTGAATATCAGTCAATATACAAACGAAATACATCAGCTGAAAATTTGGTTTGTAACCCTATATTTTGCTAATCAAGAGTAGTTATGCTAAGCATCTTACCATACTGCTGGGGCTCTTCCCTTTCTCTTTCTCTTTGGCTTTGTGTGGTGCATCCTGTGGAATTATAATAATTACAAAAATATATCTTTCACAATAGTTTATTTAAATCTAAGCTAAACGCCAAAACAAAATGTAATTTTCTAAATTACACGCTCTGCAGAACAAAAAAGTTCTTATGAGAAACTCCTCATCTTAAAGAATCTATTTGTCAGTTTTACAGGAGACTACGTACCAAAACACTTCAAATTCATGAAGCAAATTTTAAATGTGTCTTACTTTAATGAGATGAACAACTAAGAATATTCCAAGACCTATTTTCAGTTCTTAGACCAAGGCCACGTGGATCTGAGGGTACGTTGTTTCTTTATGCTTACCCATTTTTCTGCGTTGACGTCGGTATCGTTCCATTCTGGCCAGATGACAAGCTTCTGTTTTTTGCCTTCCTGTGAACCAATTACGCTGGCCGCAATGGATGCAGCTCTGTAAAACAAAACAAACAAAATATCTTGACTGTCGGTAATAAACAACTAATGTAAGAAGCAAGGTGGCAGGTTCGAATCCCGCCCTGCCAATTTATTTGTTCACTTTAAATTGTTAAAAAGCAATGGGTAGATTAGCTAAAGTCTCAAAAGACGAGAAATATATTAGCTGGTGCTAACTCCTTGTCCACTGCAACGACCTGAAATATACAAATTGTAAAAAGTTAGAAAACCGGACAGTTTTTATATTTTTTTGTTGTTGATATTTTTACCTAATGAGCTTTTTACATTTAATTTGTGAAATAAAAAGCTTTTCTCATTTCCATCTCAAGAAATACTGAAAGACTTACTGAGCCAAAATGAAATCTCTAATTTTAGCCCTCTCGCGTCTTTCACGAAATGTATTGGCTTTGGAAAACATTGCTTTAAAAATTCACACTAAAAAACAAAGAAGTTACGACCAATTCAAAGTTTTCACAAAAACAGCGCCAGAAAATATTTCCCAAGTCCAGTAATATATGGTGCTAATCGTTAGTTAGTTTTTTGTAAATGCGATTCACAAAATTTTGAATACAAAATAGTGACAGCAATCATGTTACAAACTCCAAAATTCCAATAAGATAAGATCCACTATTAAGATAAATCATGAATAGGCGTTTTGAAAGCTAAGTACTTGCTTAGGTGTGAAACGTCACGTAGTCTGCTCTAATGACCACCTGTCAGCCATAATTGGCAATTTGTAGAGTTTAGTCAATTGAGGGCAAGTAAAGTGGTGATTATTCACTGACCTCATGGATGGTATCACTTTAGATACTTTGGATCAATGCCCTTTTTAAAAAAAAACAATTGTGATAAAACAGACCTACTACTACAGCAAATAATTTTTCATTTTTTTTAGATAACAATCATAAACAATTATATCCATTCCAGAGGTCAAACATATAATCTTTTCAATTGTGAAATTTGTAGTTTACGACTGCAAGACAGTATTTTGTCAGTGCTATTTTTAGTACACTGTAGCAGTAGAAACTGCTGCCCAAGGTCAGAAAATAAGTAACAAGGGAATTTATTGATTTATTTATTGATTACATTTTTTTACCCAGGGTGTGCCTAAAAAGTTTAAAAACTGGTTTCCGGCATTGATTGGCATTTGCATTGGGACCCTGCATACATCATTAAAATACATAAAAATTCCCTTTTTATCTAAATTTAAAATTTAATATTAGAAAATTTAAATGTTGGAGCTGTAAGAATCTGTAAACTGATGTGAATTGTGACTTTTAATTTAAATCCCCCCAAATGCCGCGGGCACAGCGCCTTCAACGTTCAAGAATACGGCCTCATCAGTCACTGGCTCAGTGGCTGCGCTCGACAAAAAGTGTCAACAGACCGGTAAAAACGGTACAAACTTACTCCTTGTTTGAGGCAGAGTTCACCCTATTTGTTGACTTTTTCTCTTTAGCAAGCTTGGAAGACATATCTTTGATACATCTGAGCCTCAAAGTGGCTTTAAACTTTCTAAAAGGTGTCGTTTAACATTAATAAAGGATCTATAGCAACCGTGAAGCGTCGTCAAGCGCATGGAGTACAGGGGTCAAAAGGTCACACAATAATGTTGGTAGTTTGGTTACTGTTCTACAATCCGGTTCAATAAACGTACTTATCGCCTGGGTACTAGCAAAGATCGCAGAGCGCCGCGTGGCGGCGCTCTTGATCTTACGGAAGGATAATTGCTAATGCGCGTGCGTTGTTCAATTAAAGGCTGCTGCAGGTTTCCAAACAAACAGTTGCTATAATTGTGGGGGAAATGAAGTCGATTGGTTATCCAAAGAAGCAAATAATAAAATAAATAAAATAAATTCAAATCTTTCTACTGCACTTTTCCAAACAGCCAGCTCATTCATTTCTTCGTATTTATATTTTAATATTTTACCCAAAGTTTTCATAACAGCGGTGATGATAATAAAAATGGGAAATACATGTATGATGAAGATGATTAAGCCATTATGATTTACACCGTTTTGGAATAAATCTGACTGTAATCATTTTAAATTAACTAATTAGTAAATTAATTGCTAAGACATTGCTGTTTTAATATCCGGCCGAACTTCAAAAACAAATCTCCAATCAGAACTCACTCGTCTTCAGCGATCGATGAAACATTTGAAATGCTGAGCCCGCTCTTACGGCCGTCGTTGCCGCCAGGCAGGACAAACCCCCTCTCAGACCCCGTGACAGACAGCCGCCGGACACCGTCATAACCCGGTAAACCCGTGGCTCGACGGCGGTCATACCCGAGCCTCTTGGTGCTGTCTTCGGTCTGCGGGCAACCGTAACCAGGAACCGGCGAGGTAGCAAGGGGCACGCGCTTCTCAGACACTAACTGCGACCTGATGCCGCGGGGCCGGGGAGCCCCGGGCGCCGGTGGCACCACCAGACCGGCCGGTGCGGAGTCATCCTCTGTATCCACATAAAACACCGGTCGAGCTAACACTTTGTAGGTGTATTTTGCCGCACGGTCGTATATCTCATCCAGGGTAAGAGGTAAAGTTGGATAAGTGACGTGGCGGTGGTAGGCCGGCTGCTCAGAGGGTAAGCTTCCTGCGAGGTTCTGTGTTGTTGGGATGCGCGCGAGCGCGCCTCTGCGATCCCGGGCTCGTGACATTTTCAGAAATACAAACCTTATCTTGTGTTTTATACTGACTTCCTATTGTGTAGTAATTAAATGTTGTTGCAAAAATCCCTTTAGACTTGCCAAATACAATTGCCAGAGAACCTTAGCCCGCAGCTAGTGCATCTACTGAGATGAAGCCTGAGACTTGAGAGCTTGCAAGGATTGTTCAAAATGAGTAGGACCTTGTATTAATTTCTCGTATACATCACTCTGCCAAGTCAGCTAGTCTAATTGTTTCCGCGTGGCTTCATGTAAACAGTGTGTCAAGCTGCATACAACGTCTCTCCGGTTTCACACGAACAGCCTTTTCATTGTTTAGTCAAGTGAAAGAAAAGTCAACTTCTGTCCTGTCCAGCAAAATAAACAAGATTTTCTCTCAAATGACGGAGAAAACATGGGAACTCAGAACACATGGGAGCTTGTATATAGACTGACCAATATAACCAGCTTACCCCAGTTTCTCCGAGTTAAACCCGAAGATAAACCCTAAAAGTAACACTGATCCTTGTACCCCCACCCCCGGCCATCCCCAAACCCGGCAACCCCTATTTTGACTAGAAAATAAAACCTAAATATAACCCTAAAATGAAGTAAAGCGCGAGAAAATGTAACTGAAGTCGAGTTGAAGTAACTTAAGTTTTAGTTCAAAAGAGGGCGCGCTACAAAAAATGATAACAGTCACCACAGTGTTCAGTGCGAACAAAAATTATATTTACAATAATTATTTACAATAATGATTTTCTGCAGAAACTTAAACAAGGCAGATTTTGTCCCTTTTGACCAAATATTTGTCCATGAAGACTGCAATGATTTGTCTTTATTTAAAAATTGGGAAAGAAATCCAGGAGTTATGGTTAGCGGGTTCATCATCGGGTGTGCTCTTGGTTCAACTCGACTTGCATTTTGTCGCGCTTTAAAAACTGCATTTTTTGTTATACATGTACATATATTGTTAATTGATTGTTTGATCTTTATTTTCGATATTTAATACACTTCATGGTCATATTACAACCACCCAACCGTGAACGAACAGGCTTAACAGGATAATTTAATGCAATAGGTATTTCTTGAGATATCGTTTTGAAAACGATTTCTTTTTCAGAAGTTTATATGCAGATATTTTGACACGGATATTTAGGCAATAATTTTGTTTTTTTGATGCCAAATTGCCTAAAATATGTCGAGTTTGAATAATATGTTCTGGGGATCTGTAGACATTTTCTAAAGATTGAGGGAATTTCATTTTACAGCAAAAATTGAAACAAAGTGCAATATGGCTATGGTTAGGTTTTCTCTGTGTTGACAAAAGTTCTTTATCATGTTGCGACCACAATTTTATTTTGTTGTAGCGCGCGCCCACTTTTGAATGAAAACCTTAGTTGGCTCAACTCGACTTGCATTATTTTGTATCGCTTTAATGAATTAATTAATTTGTTTGGACGGTTATATTGTTTTTATTGTTTTACCAATATTCTCGATATTTAATAGACCAAACAGTCATATTACAACTAATCAATGGAAGCGATTTTAATTCAATACAATAGGCATTTATTGCGTTATCGTTTTACAAAATATTAGGACAGGCGCGAATCGGAAGAGAAAAAAACCGCGACATTTTTTGCAGATTGGACGTAGCGCGCAATGCATGCGTATGTGTATGCAACGCTCAACCGACGTTCAATTCGCTAGAATAGGTGTGTAGGAGTGACTCATCTGAAAACGGGTTTTCTTCTCCAAAAGTTGAAATATTAGAAGTTTTTTTTAACCTACATAATGAAATGGATACTCGACAAAGGTATTATATTGATTTCTGTACTTTTGTTAAAATCTGTATGCATAAAAACGATGTTTTTGGGTGTAAAACTATAACAATTTACGTCCTATGTATTGTGATTATGTTTTCATTGTGATCAATTAAATTGAAAAATGTAAATATAATTCTAAACAAAAGTTTATTGATCAAATTGGTAATTGAGAGAAAATTCCTATAGCTGTCATGGGATAATTTTTAATTTGGAGGTGTATTTGTGAAGAGACAAACACAAAACTAAAACAAAAGGCGACATTTTAACAGATTTCTTGCACTTTGAAAGACGCCTCAACTACGTCCGCAATACAGATATTAATATGACGCGCAAAAGAATTATGACATTTGCTTTGTGTTTGATCAATCAACTGTTTTATCGTGCTGTCTTCATTAACAATGGCTGGATCTCCGAAGAAAGCTGCTTCTCCAAAGCGATCTCAATCGCCGACGAGGTCTCAATCACCGACCAAGAGGGCCAAGTCTCCCAAGAGGTCTCCTACCAAGAGGGCCAAGTCTCCTTCCAAGAAACGAGCCAGGTCCCCGAGCATCTCCACGAGGCGTGTGTCTGTGGCTCACCCTCCCGCTAGCAAGATGGTGGCGGCTGCCATTACTGCCATGCAAGATCGCCGTGGCTCGTCCGCTCAAGGCATCAAGAAGTACATCGCGGCCAACTTCAAGGTGGACACGGTCAAGGAGGCTCCTTACATCCGCCGAGCTCTCAAGACTGGCGTGTCCAAGGGTGATCTTCAGCAGGTCAAGGGCACCGGTGCATCAGGCACATTCAAGCTGGCAGCCAAGCCCAAGACATCCGCCAAGTCCCAAGAAGCTTCCAAGGCCAAGGCTAAGGCCCGAGCTGCAGCCAAGAGGGAGAAGGCAAAAGCGAGAAAGGCAGCTCAGAAGGCCAAGAAAGCATCAGCAGCAGCCGCCAAGAAAGCCAAGGCTAAGGCAGCTAAGAAGGCCAAGAAACCCGCCAAAAAAGCAGCCAAGCCCAAGAAGGCAGTCAAGAAATCAGGGAAGAAGACAGCCAAACCCAAGGCAGCTAAGAAAGCAGCACCAGCAGCCAAACCCAAGGCCAAGCCCAAGAGAGCAGCAGCCAAGAAGGGAAGGAAGACAGCCAAGAAATAAATACTAGGCTAGGCTAGGCCTACATCATCAAAACCAACGGCTCTTTTCAGAGCCACCACATGAATAAAAAAAAAGGATGGATTTCCTTGTCTGTTTTAATGCCTCACTCGAATACAAATCATTCGTGGAAACTTGAAAGACACGTTATCTTATTCTTAAGTTACAAGAATTATTGTTTTCACACGATGAACCGCGTAAAACTACAACGTTTAAAACAACATGATCGATGGAAGTAATGCAGCGCAGTTGCAACTTATCTTGACTGCGCCAACCCAATGGTATAAATAAAGCCAACACCCCCCCCCCCCCCCCCACCCTCCCCCCCCCCCCCCCACATCACTTTACTAGGTTTCTCGAGAAAATTGGTATCAGAAAGAAATTAAATTTGTTAAATCCTGATGGGATTGGTTTTAAACATGCAAACAAAAAGGAAAATATCTCGCAATGAATACAAACGAGTCAGCGACTAGCAGGCATGAGATTTGTCTGACTTTTGTCTGAGATCAGACTTGTTGAATCTCAGAGATAGACCTTATTTGTACACAAAGAAGATATGCATCTTTCAGACAATTTATCAATCTTCACACTGTTTTGTAAATTGACAATCTCATCCCTGTGACAACTGACCTGTTTCAGTTGAAAAAAGAAAGAAAAGGGCTCAACTAAAAACAAATCAGTATTCGACCTTTAATAAAGTAATTCTACAAGCAAATACATATACATACGTGACAGTGCCGAAATGCGACAAATTAAGAGGTACATGTATTTTTACTCAAACAGAACACAATGTATAGTGTAGGGCTTATCTGTACAAAGCTTACTGCAGTGCAGGCTACCTAAACAATTGAAGAATGCCATCTACGAAATTTTTCGCAGATATTTATATTCCGTGTACTGAGAACGAATTATCATGGCTACACAATTTTGAGGAAAAAAGGTATTGTTATGCTCTAAGTCACAACAATGTATTCCAGCTTGTGAACTTGTTGTAAGCCCCAAATGAATTAAAATTCGAGACCTTATCTCAGGTTTCCGCTTAATTATTGGTGCGGAAATGCTACCTGAATTTTTGCCCTTCCTGTTATTTCAGGAGGGACACGTAGAGGCGGCAATGTTTCAGAATCAACCGCTTCTCTCGGTCGTAAAATCAATGGCTTTGTGGAGTTTATGTCGGCGTTTTCAGAAAACTCTCTCGACTTCTTCTTTGGAATTATACAAGCCGGATGTTTAGGGACCCGACTTGTGGTCCCGTTTGTGGCATACGTTCTGACGGTTGAGGTAACTTTGTCAACATTTTGCTTGTTCTTAATCTTGGTAGACCGGTGAGGAACGACTTCCTTTCCGGTTTCGCGCCTTTTCTTTATTTTCTTTGGCGTCAGCCGAAAATTGCATAAATTGATCGGATTACTAGCCGACTCTTCAAGCCCAACGCTTTCACGACACTTTATTGGCTTGGTGCTTAGAGGACATCTCATGGGCGTTGCCCGTTGATCCTTGATGTGTTCGACTGAGGAATGGCGTAAGAATTCACGTTCAACGTAAGTGCAGAGGCCGCTGTGACGTGCCGGCCTGGCACAGACCAACGGTGACCTGGCGCGATTGTTCGGTATGAGTGGTGCAGCGCGGCCCGGTGATGTTTTAATGTCGACGTTCGATTGTGATCTCGGAAACGGTGAAACACTTGAAGAATTTTCACTCGGCGGGGCACTACTAGAATATTCTCTGCTGTCTCGGTCAATCATGTGGTTCTGGTGCCGTAGCAACATTTCTGATAGCGTAACCCGCCTAAGAGCCGTTTCTACCGCTGCAAGATGGTCATTGTTATCGGTCGTATACGTAGTTGGGTCTTCGTCCTGCCAACTACGGCGGGAAGAAGGTCTGGAGATGCTCGTCACATCCTCCTTAGGTCTGCTCGGAAGTCTCGCCTTGACGTGTAGTCCCTCTTGGAACCCAGGCACGGTGAGAAAGGCAGACCTCCCCGTGAAGCCGGGCGCATGAGCTCGCGTAAAGTCCAATTCCGGTGATCCTGGTGGAGTGGCGGGCATAAAGAGCGTGATGACCGGTGGGGGAGAGGCAGACGGAGGCGGTAGGGACACCGACTGAGGAATCCCGGTCAACTGGCAGCGCTTCGATGATGAGGAACTACTTCGCATGATGGGATCGAGCGAGACTCCATCAGGCCGTGCCTCGACCAGACTGTTGGATAGGGATCGCTGATAATACAGCTGCTGGTAGTCGGGTGACTGGAGCGGATGAGCTAACTTGTCGGAACCAGGATTGTTCGAATACAAGACTGAGGAATGGTTCTTCTGGGTTGTCATGACTTCAACTCGAAACACGACGCCGAGATTAAACGTCGGATGAAACGCGACAGTGACTAAAGTACGCTACGTCGTATCCTTGGCCCTTCGTAGCTTCGCAGATCCCGACGTTTGGAACAGACAAACTGTGCAACTCCTGAAGTGTAACAAACGATGGGATGCAAATAGCTCCGAGGAATAACACGACGAGAAGTCTCCTCAAAGACCGTCAGTTGCGACGCAGAATTTCTAAATCAGGAAAACTACAATCCGAATCTTACAGGGACTCTTCCCAAGGACGGATATGTGGTCAATACATAATGAGCGTTCGTGATGAGAATTCGAAATCGGGAATGAGAATGTTTGCCGAGTATATTAATAATACGGAGACGCAAAATTCTTATTGATTATTTCGACCAAGATTTCATAGACAAAATCCTGTGGGAACTCAGAATTCAAATGCGTCGAGTTTATATCCTACCAAGAAAAAAAACCGCTTAGCCGATCCATACGGAGAGAAAGTAGGAAGAAAATCCAAACAAAATGCTGCAGTTATTGATCACGCCAAAGCGATAGTGTTTACACAAGCAGCCTCAAGTACATTCACCGCGGTGCAATTTTGTTGCAATTATGATGTTTCACATGGACTCCAAAGTCCTAGCGTGTTTCGATTACAGTGCTGCGATTTCTATTGTGTCACGCGGGCACACGCGTTAACTTTAGACTCTTCATAATAACCGACTGTCATCCGGGACTGCGCATGTGGAGACATGCGTATTCGAGTGAATGCAAACTCAGCACGAGGTATATTCTCATCGCGTGGACTATTAATTCTGTAATCATGTACTATTGGTGCACTAACTCAATAGCAGTGCATGTGTAATTATATCTAATAGGTGATTTTTTTCCTCAGTGTGCACTTAGTTGTGACGTATGTACCAGATGGTAATTTACATATTTGTTTCTATAATAATAGAGCAAACCACCGGTCCTTCGAAATCCTGTTTCGTTGTCCAACTCGTAGTAATTTGTTTCGCTCCCGATAAAACGAAAAGAAAATTGCAAATGTTTCCATGTAGAGCCGGGTAGTTGTTATTGTCATGGTGTTGACTGCTGCATGGGTTCCCGAGGATAGGTTCACACAGGACGAATTCAGAAAACAAAATCCGGAGAAGATTCAATTTCCATGGATCATGAATAAATTGAGTATAGTTCCTGGATGGCAGGAGCGTATGCTGAGGGGTATTTTGTCACTTGTAGTTTTGAAGAGATATCATGGAGATGCAGGCGAAGTGTCTTCGGGCGCATGTAGCAAGCTAGTCCACCCTTCCCTATGCGAGATAATGTTCCTAACTTTCTGACTTAAAATACACTTGTTTCAAAGCTGGCATCCCAGTTTACAAGTTTTGCTCCTCATAATTGCTAGGTACATATCAAAACGATGTGACGAGAAAAGGCAACAGCATTCATCACGCACGTGTCTAATCCCGGCTTCGTGTTTTGCTCATGTCTCGTGGATGAAGCACATCTCTATAGCTAGCTCTTCCCTGTTCACGGATCAGATACGAAATCGCCAAGAAACATCTACTGCCTGTCAAGATGTGTGAGATGTCTTCTCGAGTCACTTAAAATTTGTCCTGGCAAAGTGTTTACAGACACAACCTGCTTATCTCTCGTCTAATCAAATATTAAAGGAAAACATTATTGAATAGAGGTTTTTTTCTGAAGTGAAGCTCTTGTGACTGTCGTGAGCGCAAGTTGAGACGGCACGGGATTTCAGTTCTAAGTACACGCGCGTCGTTCGCCTCGGGGTTAAACTAACTGATGTAATTTGTAGTCGAGAACCGCTTTTGAGAAGTAACAATCGATGCAAATGCTTTTACAATCTCAGGGGTTTCTGGGAAGAGGCACGCACTGTGCCAAGGAGTGCTGAGCAACTCTGCTTCAAACGAATACAATTGACATCTTCGATCGTGCGTTGAATTAATTAGTGAATTAAACTGGAAGGGGTGTGTTTAATGCGTCATATCATACAGAGATATTTAAGTTAAAAATATGTACGTCATTGAGAATCGAAGAGCACATGAATAATAATATTACGGTCATTTTTCTAAGCTAATGCACTTTTTTTGTTTCATTTCCATGTTTTTTACTTCAATAAAGACATAAACATTTTGTATTATACGTAAAAATTTTAACACACAAACAACTTAGGAAATGATAACAAATTTAATGTTATTGAAGTGTATCTGGATTTGCGCACAAACTTCTTTCCCTATAGTTCGTGAAGATTCTAGTTCAAATTGATAATTGTGCATACAATAGGCCTAACCATGCATAATAACAAATGGGGAAAAACTAGACGTAGAACCAGGCGTTTGCAATCACAATGCATTGTTATGTGAAAGTTATTAATATTTACCATCTACTGAAACAATTACTGTCTTCCGAGTCTCTGAGCCTAGTATAACAGCAATGATTTAAGAAACGCATGCACGGCACGAACAGCCAAACACACACGCCACAAAATGAACAAATATAGACCGAAAAACCTCGAACAAACATCACCTCAATACCATGAAATAAAACGCACACAAAGTAACCAATCTTCATCAATTTGATCATTAACATGCGCCAGCAGAAAAAAAGAGATGTGCTCTTTGCTACAGAGGAAATGGTCAGGCATGATTTGATGTAAGAAAGATCCAATTACTGTGGTAACGGGCTGTAAAAAAGGCGCCAGTGATGCAATTTTGTCCAAGGGTAATGGGGAAACGGTCCATTATACTCCCCCCCCCCCCCCCCCCCCCCCCCCCTGGTCGGGTCAATCCATTGTGAATGAATTGCAGAGAAAGACCAAGTCGTAAAGCGCATCAGAGAGAAACTTACGATTATTAGAGAGAGGCAAGAAAGGACGACGGTGACCTTTGTGTGTAACTAGAGTGGAAATGAACTGAGGACGATTTAAAGGCAGAAAGTCCTTTACCCCTGTCAAGACACAATGCAGAAACATTTTTTTAAAGACACGTACCTTGGGTTTAATTTGGCAGATGCCATCAGTTTCCGTGGGTTGGCCATTGCTACTTCCCTCAGAAGTTTTAAGAGCTATTCAAATTCCAGCGTTATTTCCGTAAATTTTATTTTATCGTCTCCAGCTTTACTCGCAATGCATTTGTATCCAGCGGGCTTGTAAACTATACTAGTGGGTTTTTCTTCTGACAACGACAGTTTATGTATATCGCTATGGAAAATATTTCCCTGTGTAAACCTAACATGTAATAACACCTCTGCAACGAAACGCATGGGTCCATAGGTCGGTGATTATTTGGCGGCGGAATAAATTGATATTTCATTTGGATGAAATAGTTAATAAAAATCCACTTGAAATAACCTCCAGGGTTAATGTTAACCTTTGAAGAGTCCGTAGCATATTTTGATGAGGTTTAGGACAAAGGCCGTTTGAAACGTGTGACGAATACAATGGAACGCGGATAAATTTTTAGGACATACAAATATTATAGTTAAAAATGTACAGTAATGAACTGAACTGAAAAAACCATTTGTGCATTATAGGATTTGTATTTGTTTAAACAAATAATTTAATTCTCCTTTTTTTAACCAGGGCTGCACTTATTATTTCAACAGATCACCGTATTGCTTTTTAGGCCCGTGACACTAACAGTACATGTATTACAACAACAATTGCGTGTTTCTCTGATTATCACTGCGACAGATGCGCTCAAGGCCGTTGTTTTTGTATTGATCGTTGTTGGAAAAATCCATTAATCTAAACAATATCTATAAATCCCCCACTTAAACAATACATACAGTAATTCTGTACATCCAAATTCACAAAAGGACGAAGTGTCAATTGTAATCTGTATTATTGCCGTAGAATTCATCTCGTGGAATTCATTGGGTCAGCCGCTTACCTTTCACCAAAACCGAATTTGATAAACAATATTTCTCTTATACTCTTAGTAACAATACCGGATCTGTTCATCAGCTTACTTCTATGCGAGTGATGACTACTTGAACCTGAAAACAATGTAATGTTTGTGTTACAGAATTTGGCAGAGAGTATATACTGACCACGATCTGACTATGGCGTCATCGCGCGTTGCAGTGATAAAGATATTGATTTTGGTGTCAGCGGTGGAATGCATCGGCCCCTGTGTTGCGGAAGATGACATTATGTCAAAATGGAGAAGGTATATATATAATTATAACAATTTAGATAAATATCAGATTGATTTAAGACTAGCTGTCTATTATGATAGAAGATGGTTTTGATGTTACTGAGCAAATTGCGAAATAGCCTAATGCGTTCGATTTATTTTTCATATTTTTTCAGGTATGGGGGAAACATGGCTGTAGCGGAATCAGCGTCCATTATGGTATTCTGTTCATGTGACTTGTTGGTCGGTCTCTGTAATATCACCATGGCAGGTAAGCTCACAAACATTGCATTTGCTAACAAAGTCCTTGACGAGTACATAATATGTACACATAAAAAAAACATTTGTGAATGTGTTAATTTAACTCGTTTTAACATTTTATTGGAAAAAACAACAACACCGTGATTAAAGTTAAAAGGTAAATTAGTGATTAACGTACCTCAACCTTTAGACATCCGTTGGAAATCTAAACCAAATTTGTAAATAAAATTCAAATTATTGTATTCTGTAAACCACAGCCCAGTTTTATCTGCAAGACGAGCTTGAATGTCATGCGATATGTGGGGGCAGTGTAGCGTGTGCTCATTGTACTGAGCCGGGGTGTACGTGCTCACAGCATGACATACAGACGTATCGACTATGCCAACTGGGCAATAGGTAATTGCTTCACCATTGAATCTTTACTGTATTCATTACCAGAATGATTGGGCGGTTTGCGATAGAAGGTTATCACTATAGGTTATTACGCCAAAAAGAACAGTCTGACAAACAAACGATTGACAGTTGCGGCGATTAATTAACCAGCAAAGCAAACCTAATCAGTAAATCAACAACAACAAACACACTCAAATGAACACCAACAGTTAACTCACAAACCACACAGACTATGCGCTAATGACGTCACATCGGGACAACGAAACTGTTTAGGTTTATTAAAATGTAAATTGGGGTATTGGGACCAACAGAGGGCGCTAGAGTTACCACTCGAACAGAACAGAAAATTTGAAATAATTATAAGAAAATGTGTCTTTTATCTTGACTTGACAGAGCCAAACTGTTCCAGTGTACCAACTACTGCACTGAACGTGACGTCATACCGACGTGCTCCTGCGAACTAACAATTATCAAGCAGGACCAGTAAGTTCCAAAAGTTTAGAATAACTTGATAATAATAAAAATGAACAAAGTTTGACCAAAATAAGTATTTGGCGAAATAATTATAGTCACAACTCTGATTGAGTTTTAACATCACTTTGGCATGACATCTCACAGTGGATATTATTTCAACCTTTATAGGACCACACGGGTACCACTTGATCCAACAACCACAGTCAAACCTGCCGACGTGCCGGCAACCGACGACACCTCATTTAGTCACGGTTTACTAACAGGCCTTGTCATTGGAGGATGTATTCTACTCTGTCTAGTTGTCATCGCGCTAGCCTGGGTTATCATTGCCAACAGGAGACGAGCTCTAAACAGACAGTAAGAGCACACATTCGAATGACCCTTACCCTTTTTTAACCGTGAAAAAATACTGCATAGAAAAGATATAATACGTGATATAAAGTGTACAAACCCCATCAGTATAAAAATGAACGGTGTTTTGATAATTTTTGTATAAACGATGGAAAACAATTTGGATGGATTGGGTAAAATGAGTGGTCGGGCGCGTTTGATCTGGGTGATGGCGCCCTTTACTGTAATGCAGATTTTTCAAAGTCTGTATAGACACACTTCAACGTCATAATTTTGTTCACTGTAACACACCAAAGTGTATTGGTTAATAGTTCAAAAGCTTTCTACTTTTTGCCCTCGAGATATTATGATTTTGTTTCATTCTACAGGTCCATAGCAAGAACCAACACCAATTCACCCTCGACACAAATGACGTCATCAAACGAACTTAAAGGTGAAGCGTGATACAATAATTGCTGTTGTACTGTTTATTATAACTATTATAATAAAACAGATGTATTACATCAGTTGTTTACAATCTCATCAAGTTATAACTGATTCTATTAGTATTAGTACGAATCGAAAATTTCGGCCATTATCATTAAGGTCTTGCACTAACTGAAATGTTCATAATATAACAGCGGTACCAATTTGCTTATGGTAATTTGTAGGTGTCAACAATCCTACGTACGACTCGGCCAACGCAACAACACTACCCGGGATTGCCGCTCCTCCTTCCTCAACCTCGTACCTCTACCCGTACGCCCCACGCCTCACAGTCAACAGACAAATGAGCACCTCAAACAGAAACGCCTCCAGCATCACCTCGCCTCAGCCTGGCATCCAACCGTCTTCCTATTACCAGGAACTCACACCTCGAGACGGGGACCAGCCGCCTACCTATGAGGACTCTGAGGGATATACCCGTTACCGGGCGCAGACGCAGGCTGACGCGGGGCGGGAGCGCCGTCAGCCGGTATACATGGAACTCGTGAGGCCCAGTGATCGAACCTCCAGACCGCCAGTGGACACGTACATGTACTAATAATGTTGTTTGACAAATTGTCAAAACTAAAGGAAAAAACACCTCAATATGTATTCATTTCGATCATTATCAAAAATAAGTAAGCAACGATCTTGAATTCAACAAATGGCACGTATTTGCGCCTGTGATTTAGCTTCTGTTATACGAACAAAATAATGGCAATCTCAATTAGCATATCCTATCGGTCAACAGACAAACAATAATTTACTAAGTTTGCTATTTGTTTAGCTCTAGTGATATATTACAGCTTAAAACTTACAGATTAGTTTTGCGGCGCGATGTTCGATGGTAGCGGCCGTCACACAAAGACGACACCGGGCTTTGGACGACTATTCCCGGTACGTCGTCCTTATTCTGGCCCGCTGCGGCCTGCATTACTACTGAGGGGTTTCGTTCTCTCCTTAAAAATGTCAGGCCCGGGTTAAGGTTTGGAGCCGCCTCATCATGGATCCGCGGCTTGGCCTCAAAGTAGTAGATGTAGCCGGCTTTATTTATTGAAATGACGCGTTTCTCCATATTTGAGGAGTAGATTTGTTTGGAGCAACTAATTTAAGAAGTAGAGAGTGTAACGCCGAGATTACACCAACACCAATTTAGTATTCAGGGATCCTCTGATGAATGGTTCCTGCAAATCAAATAAGTCTTTCTTGGGGTTCAAGGCCGTCTCGACTTTCTTTCTTTCTGAAAATCCATGGCAACTTCAAAGTTTTCTTTGAAAAGTTATATTAACATCAGCATTTGTGAAGTTACAACAGTTTTCTCCCGATACCATGTGCGTAACACTCGGGAGAAGCAGCAGATAGGATTTCCTCAAAAGTTTCAAAACACAAATCCTTATCAAATTACGGAGGAATATCGACGACAATTCACTCAAACCTAGGTCTCCACATATCATACCCGAGCGTCAGTGACGAATATATGTTCACGGGGCGCCTCTACAGCTAATAAGGCCTCGCAAAAATGACTGAAAATATTCAACACCTACTATATAGCTCTTCATGCATTCACAAAAGCAAAATGCAGTAACTACGGTGTTCCATAGTTGTTGGCACCTCATTTGGTTGTACATGTAATAACGTTTTGCATTAAAAATAACAAGATGACGATAATAGTCAAAGGACGCATCACCAATGTCGAGCACACAAAAGAAACAATTTCCGATCGCGTGTATAGCGACTGTACTGCAGTTGGCATTAATTTCCTCGCTTTATAATAATACAATAAACTAAATTCACATCTCTATGATATTATTTTTTTCAATCATATTTTTTTTGCATATTAATGGGCAGATGTTTAAAACCAAATATCGAAATGTATAATTTCTTTACAAAGAAAATCATCTTTAAATATTTGGTTTTTTTAAATGGTGGAATTTAAAAGTTTATTGTATTAGTGCTATGAGATGTATTGATATTTGATGTAAACATACAGATGTATAAATTTAATTTAGGTTATTATACTATTTAACTTAATCTGGCAAATTCACATAAGGTATAAAAAACAACGAAAATGTGATATCATTTATACCCAAACTAAATGTTTTCGATGTCGCTATTATTGACAAATGGAGCAGTAGCCTTGGATCCAAGGTCAAGGTTCAAGTGACAGAAGGTCAAAGCTCAACACAAGAATTTCTGCAAACTTGTTGAATGATTTAAGGTGGGAAATGGGCAGAGAAGTCGTATTAGTTCAAGGACAGAATGTGCTATTTCGAAATAAACCTTTGAAAATATACGAATAGAAAGTATAAGAATTCGCAAAGAACTCAAATTTAAGAAACAAACAGTTGGTAAATGTGATATACATGTACATGCAAGTATGTACACTGTTGAATTAGAAGAAATACCTGTTTAACCTTATCTGTATCATTTATTGATATGTAGGCCCTAATGTAATATTAACATTTAATGTAATAATGTTTACATTTGCATCACACAATTTAATATTACTTTTAAGACGACGTAAACAACAAGATTAAATCATATTCAAAAATCTTAAATTCAATCAAATATTGATACCCTTTATGCGAGTTGTTTTTCCAACATGTGCACGACTGTAATTAATTTGAGCCAAAATATTCAATGTGGCAGGCAGCGTAATTGCTTCTGACCTTCTGAAACCGTGTCAAATTCGATAGGCTGTTTGCACATTACTGAATGCGTCAGTATATATATACACTCAGACGACTCCACAAACAGAACAAACTGTACAGTGCTTCCAGCAAGTTTCTGCTGAAAATACACATTTTAAGTGATAACATTGCAATGAAACACTTGGACTAAATTACTGAACAACACATAAAAACAAAAAAGTAATTATACGTTGCCCACACCTTCGTTGGCAACATTATCATCTCTATATATTAAAGTATAAATATTATGTTATCATTGACAGAGAACTTGGCGTATTTTGCAAACTGTTTCGTGGTCTGCTCATATAGCGTGACTGAGCAGCACCAATCTACCGACATGTATGTTCGGCGATATTAACCCTGCGTCGGTCGATAATAATTTAGCTCGGTAACATTGTCACGAACTGCAATTTACACGTTTCATAGTAGGTAGAGAGAGGAGAGAATCATGGGTACGTCATTTAGCAAGTGTCGCCGTCAGAATTGGTGAACGGGAACTAGTAGAAACAGCGCGAAAGTCTTTGGAAAACTTGGGGTATCACAATCACAATGGCGTATGATTTGTCCACGGTAACGTAAACACATACAAAACAATTGTATTCGTTACAAGCAAGTTCATCACCAAGCAGAGGATGTAAAGCTCAAACACAAACTTTGAATCTGTGAAACCTTACTGATACCAACCACCAAAACAGACAAAGGCTTTAATAACTTACTTGGTCACCGCCCGTAACTTCCGCCATTTTGACTCTGCGCTGGAACTTGTCGACTTCTCCATAAAATATGCAACAACTTCCTGTTCGTCTTCCTCACAACATCCGGCCACTCAAAGTATGCGGTTCTTTGTTCGATTACAAAAGTGCACAACACCTGTATTCTTTTGTTCAATGTAGGGCCTACTACATGTTTTAATGTAGTATAACGAACTATACTATCTAAAACTGAAGCAGGATGTATCGATAGTAATTTATGGCCATTCACTGACAATATTGTAACCATCCGTGTGTTATCTTTTACACAGGTTGTGTACTTTTCGACCGTAAGCGCAAATAGGCCACCCAGGGTCAGTTTTAAAACCGTCGTCGTCATAGCAACGGTGAAGTTAATAAATGTGATTCGAGAGTATCGCTAGCATGCAGTAGCCCCATGTTTCACAACATGCAATGGTAAATGATGGTGCCTAATTGCACAATTTGAAAAAAAATATTTACTTTTTTATATTTGTTTTTTTTAATACCCTATATTAATAAGTGGCAACAACACAAACAAAACCAAAGACTTTGGTTAGTCTTTTACGTAAAAACGCCGCAATCCAACAAAATTACCAGCAGAACTGTTGGACAATATTGAAGGTAAACATTTTTGACAATCTGATCGAGAAAAAAAATCACAATTTTGAGGTCTCGCCGATTTGCCAAATAATGACGCGCTGAGGTCGACGAGAGGAAAACAAATCCTGAAGTGGTAGGGGGCCTATACTATTTCACCTCACAACAAATAAGCAACTGAACTAGAATCAGAACCAGTAAGACAGATTGGGATACAAGCAACTGGAGAATAAGGTAAAACAATTATGAAGAATTGCTAGTCAAAGCATTAAAAGCAAGGTAAAACAGCACATACGCAAAAAATGCCGAATCAATTATCAAAGCCTATCCCAAGGGCATCAGGTGTAACGGTCTCACTTTTCCGGTGCTAACTTATTCGGCGGGAAAATTTGCTTCAACACGCATGCGACGGATAAATTAGTACGACGGTGCTAGTAACGTGCTGACGGAATGTCACCGGAGAAGTTAGCACACAGTGAGACAAACAGAAATCTGGTCCATATGATTTAAAGGTAGGATACACCATTTTGCAGATATCAAAAAAATTTACTACAGAATTATTAAGAAGTATCTTACTCATCCGAAATTAAATAATGATTCTAGGCATCCAGCAAAATGATTGCGCAAGATATCTTTTAATTATTCTGAAAAATATAATTTTATAAAGCCTTCGAGATCGCCGGACGGCGATCGCGAAAAAACACAAATAACATAAGAACTAGTAACTGCTCGACGCCGGTTAGTTACAACAAACGCTGTTATTCGAGCTTTTCTCGGCATTCATGATTGTAAAACTTCGGACAGGTTAGTTAAACGATATTTACTATAAAATACAACCCACCAAATCCACTCATTGATGGTAATTCAAGCAATTACCAATGGTGTCATTTAGATTCATAAATTCATCCACATTTACTTCCGCGTCAGTTTATTGGGCTTTATTTTCCCTTCGTACAAAATCCAACAAAACCACAAAGTAGAAAAAGAAAATAACAAAAAATACAACAACAAAAAAATAAAAAAATAGTGAGGATTCGAACTCACAACCATTGGACATGGAGGCTGGTACATTATCCATCAGAGTACCGCATATCGTTAACTTAATCCAATGAACTCCGTCTGATATCTACACACTACCAGATTCATTACAAGCTGCCAAATTTATTGTACAGTACAACTATTTAACAATTTTGCACACCCTATATGCAACAAGAACAACTATACACAAAATTCTATACACATTTAGATCCATAAATTCATCCACATTTACTTCCGCGTCAGTTTAGTGGGCTTTATTTTCCCTTCGTACAAAATCTAACAAAACCACAAAGTAGAAAAAGAAAATAACAAAGAATACAAAAAAAAAATACAAAAAAAAAATACTGAGTATTCGAACCCACAACCATTGGACATGGAGGCTGGTACATTATCCATCAGAGTACCGCATATCGTTAACTCAATCCAATGAACTCCGTCTGATATCTACTCACTACCAGATTCATTAAAAGTTGCCAATGTACAACAATTTACAACCATTTTTACAGTAATGCACATCGTATGCAACAATATACAACCGAACACAAAACTCCATAGACATTTAGGTCCATATAGATTCATTCACATTTACTTTCGCGTCAGTTTATTGGGCTTTATTTTCCTTTTAAATCCAACAAAACCACAAAGTTGAAAAAGAAAAAGGAAAAAAAGAAAAATATATATAAAAAAAAATACAGAGAATTCGAACCCACATCCTTCGAACCAGGAAGCTGGTACGTTATCCATCAGAGTACCCCATATCGTTAACTTAATTCAATGAACTCCGTCTAATATCTACACACTACCAGAGTCGTGAAAAGCTGCCGTATATACACACAATTCTATACACATTTGGATCCATAAATTCATCCACATTTACTTCCGCGTCAGTTTATTAGGCTTTATTTTTTCCCTTCGTACAAACTCCACTAAAACCACAAAGTAGAAAAAGAAAATAACAAAAAAGTAAAGAAAAAAACCCCGAAGGATTCGAACCCACAACCTTTGGACAATGAGGCTGGTACATTATCCATCAGAGTACCGCATATCGTTAACTTAATCCAATGAACTCCGTCTGATATCTACACACTATCAGATTCATTAAAAGTTGCCGAATTGTACAACCTTTTACAACCAGAATCGTGAAAAGGCGAAGTATATACACACATTTTCGTACACATTTAGGTCCATAAATTCATCCACATTTTCTTCCGCGTCAGTTTATTGGGCTTTATTTTCCCTTATAGTACAAAATCCACCAAAACAACAAAGTAGAAAAGGAAAATAACAAAAAAGTGAAGACAAATAATCAGACGGAGGATTCGAACCCAGAACCCCTGGACTTTATTTCCCCTTCGTAAAATTCGGAAATTTTGGATTCAATATGCTTTGTAGTGCAAAATCCAACAAAACCACAAAGTCGAATAAGAAAATAACCAAAAATACAACAAAAAAAATATAAAAAAATAGTGAGGATTCGAACTCACAACCATTGGACATGGAGGCTGGTAGATTATCCATCAGAGTACCGCATATCGTTAACTTAATCCAATGAACTCCGTTTGATATCTACACACTACCAGATTCATTACAAGCTGCCGAATTTATTGTACAGTACAACTATTTAACAATTTTGCACACCCTATATGCAACAAGAACAACTATACACAAAATTCTATACACATTTAGATCCATAAATTCATCCACATTTACTTCCGCGTCAGTTTAGGGCTTTATTTTCCCTTCGTACAAAATCTAACAAAACCACAAAGTAGAAAAAGAAAATACAAAAAAATACAAAAAAAAAATACTGAGGATTCGAACCCAAAACCATTGGACATGGAGGCTGGTACATTATCCATCAGAGTACCGCATATCGTTAACTCAATCCAATGAACTCCGTCTGATATCTACACACTACCAGATTCATTAAAGCTGCAATTGTACAACAATTTACAACCATTTTTACAGTAATGCACATCGTATGCAACAATATACAACCGAACACAAAACTCCATAGACATTTAGGTCCATATAGATTCATTCACATTTACTTTCGCGTCAGTTTATTGGGCTTTATTTTCCTTTTAAATCCAACAAAACCACAAAGTTGAAAAAGAAAAAGAAAAAAAGAAAAAGTATATATAAAAAAAAATACAGAGAATTCGAACCCACATCCTTCGAACCAGGAAGCTGGTACGTTATCCATCAGAGTACCCCATATCGTTTACTTAATTCAATGAACTCCGTCTAATATCTACACACTACCAGAGTCGTGAAAAGCTGCCGTATATACACACAATTCTATACACATTTGGATCCATAAATTCATCCACATTTACTTCCGCGTCAGTTTATTAGGCTTTATTTTTTCCCTTCGTACAAACTCCACTAAAACCACAAAGTAGAAAAAGAAAATAACAAAAAAGTAAAGAAAAAAAACCCGAAGGATTCGAACCCACAACCTTTGGACAATGAGGCTGGTACATTATCCATCAGAGTACCGCATATCGTTAACTTAATCCAATGAACTCCGTCTGATATCTACACACTATCAGATTCATTAAAAGTTGCCGAATTGTACAACCTTTTACAACCAGAATCGTGAAAAGGCGAAGTATATACACACATTTTCGTACACATTTAGGTCCATAAATTCATCCACATTTTCTTCCGCGTCAGTTTATTGGGCTTTATTTTCCCTTATAGTACAAAATCCACCAAAACAACAAAGTAGAAAAGGAAAATAACAAAAAAGTGAAGACAAATAATCAGACGGAGGATTCGAACCAAGAACCCCTGGACTTTATTTCCCCTTCGTAAAATTCGGAAATTTTGGATTCAATATGCTTTGTAGTGCAATCTGAGGCGATTCCTGGCCTCTTTCCTCTGATTTTGTTAGCAAAAGTTTTCAAGATTATGGAGATAAAAAGGGGAATTATGCAGATTATAAATATATTATAAATATATTAAAGTTTATATATGAATGTGGGCCACACCCAAAACTGGAACATGCAAGAATATATATAAATATTTATAGCAAAACTGTCGCTGACAACCAACCAACTAACATTCTTACACAAGGTAGTTAACAACATAAACATTCATCCAGATATACTGCAATAAAATGGTAATTGGCGGGAGGGGACATTACTGCCAATTCAATGGCCACATGTCCACCAGGCGCGGGATTATTTATCAAACCTCGATGCCACTGCCAGGTAGTCCGAGTATCCGAGGTTAACGGAGCCATTGATACCATGGAGCTATAGCTCCATGGTGATACCAATGAGCGGCTAGATGCGCGCCAGGCGGGTTCAGGTTGTCCTCTGCGGATAACACCAATGTCCGTCCGGCCTCGCTCTCCCGCTGCGAGTATAGACCCCAGTGAGAGGGCTTCATGTGCATGGACAATTTGAACGGGTGTGGGTCGCCATCTGGGGTTCCATGGATTGATAACTCTTTTTAGTCAGTAGGCCTATATTATATTAATATGCCAAGAATTAGACAGCAGATCCTCCGATCCGATCCTCCTCCCTTCCTTTTCTCCACCTCCTCTCTTTTCCCCCACCCCCCATTTTATTTAGTTTTTACTCATTTTACCCGGGGGCACGTGCCCCCGCGGCCCACCCCTGGATCCGCGCCTGGTGTATACATGTACTACCTTTAACCCTAACACAGTCCTAAATCCTCCAATTTCAATATGAATTTGCAAACACACTAATGTCAACTGGTTTGCGTACTTACATTCCTCTCGGTAATACTACTGTAGACCGCCTCCTGTCGCGCCGAGCAAACTTGGGAAACGAAAAGTTCTGATTCATAGTCCACAAAGATAGAGGTAAACTTCTCCAAAACGAAAAGGCATTGAGATAAGTATAGTAACACCACGGTAATAGTGATATGCGTGGTTCTGTGGAAAAACAGTACGGACGCCTTGCCCTGTCCGTCTTCAGAAGACCGACGTCAGACCAAAAGGCATTTATAAATCACAAACTTGTCTTTCAAAGTAAAGTCCCATGTGATTCTGAACGGCTAGTCGTTGCACGAAGTCAAGTCGCGGTTTGCTCGGAACAATATACTTTTCTTGACTGGGCACGGACCGCTGTTCTCAAGTGTTTTGTACCGGAGTGTTGACACACTTTTGGAGAACTATTTGTTAGATGTGTTCGAGTACTTGTCAGGTTTGCAGGTGGCGCGTTTGGACCCCAACGGATAAGTACAACAACTTGGAGCACCACTTTGGAGAAGAACAAACTGGGGTTAAATTCAAACTGCGAAAATGCAAATAAAAAGCAAGGTTCAAACCCTCAAAATCACGTCAATTTACATATAGCTAATATGTGTAAAGCATAGCCTATGATGTGACAGTTCAGAACAAGTGTTAATAATAGAAGTACAAAAGTAAGGTAAAACAAATTTACTCTTGAAAAGTTATTTTTCTGTCCAAGACAGGCTGCCACCAACAACAAAAGCAGTCATAGGTCATTGATATCATTTAGTGGTTTTCGTTATTTATTTCCGGGATAGAAACAAAAATTCCTGAGTGCCCCCGACGGACTCTGCTGGGACTGAGATCATCTACTGAGGACCAAACAGATTTAGACCATGTGGTTTACTATTACTTTAGATTGAAACTGACAAAACATTCATTACAATATCCATGTTGTTAAAAAAATTCCCTATTTTTGTGCCTTTGTTGTTATTTTGTACGATAATGCTGAAGATAAGAGCCAAATCTAATGACTCGTCTCATGACAGTGAGTCAGTGGCCGTTTTCTAAACTCCAGCTTCGTCTTTATTGGGGCTTCGTTCATGCAGTTTGGCAACGATAGAGCCTAAATGGGGCCATAATAGAGCCCAATAAACTGGGGCTTGGAAAACGGCCAATGATCAAACAGTGCGCTGGTTTACTAATCGTATAGCTGCACGTGCAATGAGCAGACAACCAGCGAACAACAAAAAAGCAAGATGGCGGACTCAAAAGAGCTTGAAATTCCTGTCAAGTTAAAAGCGATTCGTCCGTACGTCTTGTTGGCAAGAGATCATGACAAAAGGGATCCATTGGTCGCCTATTTCTGTAAGTATCACGGGGTATTTTGGGGCTGTAATTCTGGGCTGCGTTTCACCAACGTTCGCTAGTACTACTAGTACTTGCAGCAGCGAGCGCGCAAGGCCGAAAATGCGAGGGTGTGCTTCCTGGCGCGGTACGGTACCATCGGCCTGAACCCGCCTCGAATTGAGTTTTGTTAAAAATAATCCTGCGCCTCGGCTCGGTGATTTTAAAATAATCCCGGCGCGAACTGGTTAAACATTAATTTGTAAAAAGGTCAGTAGGCCCCTAAGTAGGCCAGTACTAGTACATGTTATGTGAAACGCTTTCCCTTTATATTTTCAGGCAGGCGCTATGCAATGGAAACGTCTCTTGGACTAGACGACAAATCTCCCGATCATCGGACATTTCTATTTACGTTGATGGACGGGCTCGAAAAGGTTAGGAAACAAGCTTCTTCTTTCAATTCAAACATTCATAATAATCTATGGCGAGCTTCATGTTCTAGTTCCAGTTGCGCTTGCTCAGTAGAGCACCCTCTGTAGTCAGAGGGGAAAAACATACCCGGATGTTGGCGAAAACATGCTATAAAAAAAGTATAATCCAGTTAAGTTTGTTCCCCTCTGCTGTGCAAATAAAGATGGCTGCAGAATGTGAAACTCCCTTATTGCAGCGATTGAATTTAGAATCGCTTTAAGAAGTTATTTTGTTCCTTTGTTTTATTTTTTAGTCCAAGCAGGATCTGAGCACTAACGAGATCTTAAGCAATGAGCTGGCATCCCAAGCACATGTGGAAAACTGTGCCTTGAAGATATTTGTGTATGCGGATAATGAGGACAGGGCAGGCAGGTTTCACAAGTAAGATCGTAAAACAATAGAGTCATCCCAAATTAATTATAATTTTCATAAAATCAGAGCCTAAAAACTGGGATTTTTTTATTTGTCTTCAAGAATTGTTACCCCTGCAAATGGGAATAAAGTTATACAATACATGATGTAGTTTGAAAAAATTACCTTTAGTTTTATTACTGTTATGCCTTAAAAGGAAGAAGTTGTCACATGACCACATTTTGGGTATAGATGGCTCTTTGGTCAGAGTGCCAGTAGGTAAAATGAGTCAATTTTTTTCTTCATTTTTTTGTTTTATCAGGGCAATGGTCAAGTCATTTTACAAGTCTGGTCTCCTGTTCGATGTCATGCAGACATTTGGAGAACTGTCAGAAGAGGTACGTTACCAGACCAAAGATTTTAAGATGAGATCATTTGCAAATTAAGCAATCTTAAGTTTCTCTAAGTAACAGTTCTTATTTTGTGTGTGTGTAAATCCCCACTCTTAGCTGCAGCAAACCAAAAAATATGCCAAATGGAAAGTGACGTACATCACCGGCTGTCAGAAGCGAGGAGAGACGCCGCACGCAGGACCGCTAGATGAGGAAGGGGAGGAAGGTGGGTTTGTGGTTCGAATCCAACCAAGAACCAAGTTGTGTCCTTGAGCATGCAAATTACCCCTGTCTCTCCTGTACTCCTTACCTGCTTATTTTAGGCATTGGATTTCTTGAGCTATCGGCTTTTGAGGGATCCTTGGTTTCATTACCAGAAAAAAATAGAACCTGTGAAAGGAGTGGTCTGGGTTCACATTTCATTCCGACCACATAAAATAGCCTGTGACAGTTATGAGTGTATACAATTTGCGGAAAAACATTTAACAACAAAAACTAGTCATGTCTCACTTAAATGTTTTCATTTTTTTTGTAAAACAGGAGCCATGGCCCCAGGCAACCTTTCCTTTCCTGTCCCCCCTGGGGAATCAGCAGGAGCCGCCTTCTACCCTCCCCCAGGCCCCAGCGCCCAAGCGCCTGGCCCTGCCTACCCTCCTGGCCCCGCCTACCCTCCTTTCAATCAGAATCTCATCCCCCCTGGCATGCATGCCCCGCCCACCACACCGGAGCAGCCCGGGACGTACCAAGGGGGTATCCCGGGCCCCCAGCCCACACCGCCCTCTGTTGATGGCCGGAATTCAAACACGGGTGAGTTGTCATGGGTATTTCGTCTTCTATTTTCTAGATTTTATTTTTCAATTGTTTTCAAAAATGCGCCATGGGCTTTTTGTTGGGGATTTCTGAGAATCCACAGGTGATTCCAAATATAAATTGTGAGGAAGTTAGGGTTTCGTTACCACAATTTGATTGTCACGGTCTTGTCTTCTTCTTTTTGGGGGACTTAGGATTTCCCAAGCTATCGACGGACGATTTCGGCAAAGCCCAAAAGTACTGTAAGTATGCTGGCAGCTCGCTACAGTACGACGATGTACCGACAGCAGTAGATTATCTAGAGAAGACACTGAGGCTGCTCAAAACAGGAAAGGAATAGAAACCAGGAAGATATGACCAACAGTGTAGAGCTGCAAAGTGCAGAAATATGCTAAGCACAGTAAATATCTGCTTAGCAAAAATGGGTTACCAGCCAAAATGCTATGTGGTATGTATTGCTCGTGGGTGGCTCCAAGCTGATTGTTGCTAAGCATATAAATTTGCTAAGCGATGTTTTCTGCTAGGCACGAATTGGGTCCTTCTGATGTTCCCTGAAGCATGTTCACAAGACATTTATTGCATTGCGTCATCAGCACCAGACTAAATTTTGAAGACAAAAAAATTATGGTTTTTGTCTCGAACAACCTTAAAACATTTGTTGTTATTTGGTTCATATAGTAAAACATTAAATTATGCAGATGATTTTGGGTGAAAAATAGACAATCTTGAGACAAAACCAGGGGGTTGAAAAATAGCCATTCTTTGATTATTTTTTGGCAGTTAGCTATAGTTAAACTCACTCAGAAACATTTGAATGACAAGTGAAAACTATATTCATTGGTTTGAAAAGTGATGAAGATGATTGTGTGATTGATTACAGTATGATGGGGATGATGATGATGATTATGATTATGATTATGATGGTGAAAAGTTCTGTGATGGTGAGAGCAGTATCCTTTATACAATTTACATTCAATGCACCAAAAGCACCTCGGCATTAGATATTGTCTCAGTTCTACCTAAATGAAATGCAATGTTAATCCATGGCTAAAACATGCAATCAAAAATTGTATTCGTGTCTAGCGTCTGTCGAAAAAAAAGTTCTTTAAAAGAATGATTTCACTATTTCGCCTTGCTCTTGTAGCCAACCGTGTGTTTGGGGTTGTATGAGGGTGTATGGGTGATTTGTTTGTATGTGAGAAGGATAATACGGTTGGATGCTTGATGAACAAATAATATAATATTATCAGAGATGGAAGCGAGGAGTGGACTAAAAAGAGCCTTGTTGCTGTCTTGGCTATGTTTGTAAAACTGCAATTTGTTTTATTATGTGTGCAAATAAACATGTATATATCTGTATGTACAACTTGGTTTCAGCTTCAAATCTTTTCTATGTGTGGGGGGGGGGGGGATTGTGCCACACCCCATTCTTCCTCCACCATCCAACGCTGGTCCCAACCCAGATCTGCCTAGCCCCTGCCCTACCCCACCCCACCTTACCCAATCTGGCCCAGTCCCACGCCGCACGAGATTATATAGCAGGCCTAGCCTACGCGCGCAGTGGCGGTTAGAAAGGGGTGTTGCACCCCTCCCCCCTCTCTTGGGCATAACAAGCTTACAAGAAGCAGGGCATTTTCATTAGTACAGTGGGCCTGTCTAAAAAATTGGCTCTTTCTGGACAAATCGAGTCAACTGTAGTAGACTTCGCCTGAACAAACAACAGACTTTGCGTTATAAACGGGATAATAACCTGTAGGCCTACATAGCCAATGCCGGCCAGTAAATGGGCGAGGCACCGAGGCGGTACACAAAACAGTGCAAATATGCTTTCAGCATCACGATTATGTTTAATATCCCCGACCCAATATCAACGCCGCACCACGCAAAACAAACGATGAAATAACAGAGGCGAAATAGAATGTGTCACATCGTTTATTATTGGAACAAAAAACAAGTCTGGCGCAGCATATTACAGCGAGAACTTGGCTGAATGAGGCATTTGGATGTTTTGTCATCGGAGTAAGGTTTAACCACGAGGACTTTTGCGAAGTCACGATCGTCATTAAGACTGAGCCAGGCTTGTTTACTTCGAGACGGGGAAGCGGAATTTCAGCCCGGGTAAATTGGCTCTCGGACTCGCCGTTGACGGTCACCTGAACATGTACATGTACTTAAAAATGTTGATCTGAAAACATTGGATTTACAGCACTTTCTAATCATTAATACAGACTTGTGTATTAAGGTTTTTCTTACAATGAATCAATTTTACTGATGATAAATCAATTTTATGCATGCTCTGTCAACGCTGTTATGGTAACAGCATTTGCCTTTTGGCTCGGCTGTGAGGTTTCCCAGCAAAATCGACAAATTGTTGACTTTAAACGATCGAGCAAAGTTAACGCGCGAAATATTATTTCTCACACTGCTAAAGTGTAAATAGCTTGTTCTGAATAAAACTAAACAATATGATAACCAGATATTGTTTGGTATGAATCCAGGAAACGGTGAAGTATTGATTCCAACTTTGACCTCGGAAAAGCTCGGATCTGTCGCCTTTAGCACTTTACATTTGTCATACTGCAGGCAATCTGTCATTTAATTTGATAGACGTTTGAAGTGGACAGCCGGAGTCGTTAAATAAATTATTATCGTCTGAGCAATTTTGGTATGAGGTTTATGAGGGAATTCGTTTGGTAGGCCTATATCTTGTTGCTATTGGGAGATTTAGAAGCCAGTATTCTACGTTCCTTGGGATTGTAACTTTGGGTCATTGCTGGGAGGATGATGCAGCGAACATCGAGCGTGCGTGGATGATGAAGGATTGTTGACAATGTAGGTCTGATCATGTTTGGGCTAATAATTCAGAAAAGCCGGAGCCTGGTGCGTAACTTCTAGGTGAGGTGATATTGTTTGGCTTAGCAAAATTAGGTTGCCAACGAAAGATTATTGGGATTTTCCACTGCATGTGGCTGGTTATCAGCTGTTTTTGCTTATATTAGCGGAGCGGTTGCAAAGTGATGTTCTTATCTCTGTTAAAATGTTCACCAAATTTTGGTTTTCGTTTCAGACATTAGGACTTATTCAAGGGCGGTAGCCGCCGTTTCAGTTGGTTAGGCGTTAATGGCCGAGATTGCACCTGACGTGACGGGGGCTGCTGAGATGGCTACCGAGGCGGAGACGCCTGCGTCGGAGACAGCGGCTGCGGCTGAGGATGCGACCGATGAGATCGGAGAGACTGAAGACAGACCTAATGAGGTTGAAGATGAGGAGGTGGAGGAGCACGAGGAAGGGAAGGAGATACCGGAGGATACAGGAAGGCAGGAAGATAAAGAAGTTTGTGAAGCAAGTGAAGATGATGCAGGACAGTCTGGGGAGGATGCCCGATCGAATACCTCCTCTCGTCTTGAAGGGGATGATGATGATGATGATGATGATGATGATGATGATGATGATGATGAGGATGGGAATGGCGGGGATGATGATGATGCTGTCTCAAGTGAAGATTCACATACCAAGGAAGATAGAGACAGAGAAGCTGCTGTACAAGAAGAGACCGAGGAAGCAGACGACGGAAAGATGAAGACTCATAAACCGCCGGAATCGCCAAAGAGGAGAAAGAGCATTAAGGACAACGTATTGGAATGGCCATATCATATGTAAGAGTAATGCTTTACGTTTGGTTCTGGCATAATGGCGTATATTTGTTGTCCGTCTATAGTTGGTCTGTTAGTTGTTAATTGTCTATTTTAATGACAGATAAAGATGTGTACTAGCCTAGCGGAACGATTGGGCGTACTGTGAAGTCGTTTTTTAACGTTTTTTTCGACATGTATACTTGTTTTCTTCTGGATCTTGCAGTATTAACAACCCCTCGTTATACTAGGCACAACTTTGATTATTTTTTTGCCTAGCTTAAATCTTCCAGACGATGACGTTACAGAAGACGAAATCGGTTGCGTCGTCCGCTACAAGGCCGAGTACTTCACAGCCTCGAACCCAGAGTTCCGCTGCATCATCAACAACCACATGAGCGTGGACGCGGTTGGGGACAGCGAAGAGTTAGTCAGCCACGTCGTGAGCGTGGAAAACACCCCGGACTCACCAGCGGAGCTCGAGGTTCCCATCGTGGTTGCCGTCCCATACGGTGTCAGTTCACGCATGATGAGTACCAGAGAGTTTGTGGTCAAGTTTAAGGGCGGGAACAAGGATGAGTGGAAGGTTGTTCCGATGCTGGCGACGGATAGTTCCTTCGCAGAGCACAAGGTTCGATACTATAGTGATGACATGCAAATATCTTGTGACGACTTGCAATATCTTGCGTTAAATTGTAATGTTAATTAACACTTCTTTTCTCTTTCTTGTCCCAGGGTCCCTTCGCCGAGGTTTGTACGAGTCAACTCGGCTCCTTCGCCGTCATAGCTCGCCTCATCAAGGACCGACACACCATTACCAAGAAGGGAGGCGTGGTCAAATCCTCATCCGACCACCGCATGAATGTCATCTACCCTCCTGGAGTCTGTAGCCTTATGAGCGTCACACTGCAGGTGAGGCGTCTTCCAAATGTCTTGTGGCTAATTTGAACAAGAATATCGTAAGGCAAAACTTGTGTTGTAAAGTGCATTAGTTGGAACAGGTTCTGTTGAGAACGCGACAATTAATGTTAAGTGAACGCCTTGGCATTCTTTAAATCTCTCTAGTGGTTTCCTCGAGACTGGGTTAGATATAAGTGTCTTTTATTACTATTTTGTGAAGGTGCATGCGGCAGAGCAGTCAGTGAGTGATCTTCGAGCGCGCATGCGCCACTGCTCAGACCTCATTGCTGCTAGCCCCATCATCTCCCTGACCCACTCTTCCAACAAGCCTTTCGATAAATCGGTAACAGTCACCATCCCCTGCCCGCCAAACCCACTCAAAGTCCCCGCACCTGGCGGTGTGAACTCCACTAATAACTCCCCGTCGAAAACCCCGGAGAAGCACGCCCCGCTGTCATCGGACGGAGCCGTCGTCATACGGGGGACCAAGAGCAGTATCTTCGGCGGAGACCCGGCCAACGACACGCTGCATCTTATGTACCGGCAGTCCAATTGGAACTACTGGAACGAGGTGGAGAATGCACAGTTCAAGCAGGTCCGGAAGGATCTGGTGTCGATTGGGCTGGACAGACCAATTGACAAGTAAGAGCCAGCGATATTAGATAAGTAAATCTTCTTTAGACCGACCTTATAACGATTAGTCTTGGTCTTAGTTTTAACGATAGGCCTACATTTGTATAAGTAACTGCTCCTTAATGCTGAAGAAAGTCTATTTAAATCAGCATTTGTCCTCCGTCTTATTTCAGGCTCCTCATCCTTCGCATGACTTCTGACAAACGATACCCAGCCAAGAACGTCGCCCAGACCTTCGAGCGAGCCCTCCAAATCAAATACGCCAGCATAATCCTCCAACATCGAGTAGACGACCCACAGCGCGCGGTTGTACAGTGCGTACTAGCGAGGCAGCTGGATAGCGCCCTCCGAAGGCTGAGCCAGGATGGGTATGAAGGACCACCGGAGCACAGCGCGGACATACCAATGACGGAGGGACAAGAAATAACTATGAAGTAGGCCCATGGAACTTTGAAATATTTGCTTATCTCTAACTTTGGCTTTATGGATCAAACTTCAAAGATCCTAGCCCTGAATGTATGACTTTAAACGATCGAGTTGAATGTATAGGCTATTTCCAATTGCTTTGAACTTAAAAAGCTTCTTAATGGCTTTTGAACCAGAGGTGAAGGCAAGCTAGTGACATAGCCAAGATACGAGACATTCAAGACCAACCGAAGTACCAAATCATGAATGTGATTCTGTGTCTCTACCTTTGAGCAAGAGGCGTCAGTATACATTCTTACTCATTAAGACGAAGTTTCTTTTCTTCCCTCTCCATCAGGTTCAGCGGCAACATCAAATTCGTGGGCCGCGACCAGATCACTTTCACCTTCCACTCCCAGCGAAGGAACCTGGTTGAGTTCTCCATCGAGGAGACCAACAAGTTCGGAAACCACAGCTCGGACGAGTACCGTGGGGTGGCCGAGTTTTACGGCACGCCGCGCATCACACTCGCCGACATGGAAGATCCGGAAGAGGTCCGTCAAAAAAAGATACCTGAATTGTTTTCCTCATAAATAATTTTCTTGGTAGCATTATTAGGCTTCGAGCACTACTGAGGTTTAGCGAGAGCATATATAAATAAGTTTAGGAAGTATTGAGAAACCACACGAGTAACATATAATATTCTAGGGCCGATTGGTTAAGATCAATCTGAGAAAGGGAAAGGACAATGTTTTAACTCAGATGTTTCTCTCCTCCTTCTGAAGGTTCTTCTTCGGGAAGCTGAAGCCAAGGCTGCTGCGAAAGAGAACAAGCGTTCGGGGGCATCCATGCTGACTAAGCCGGCGGATAAGAAGAAAAACGAAGGGCTGGACGGAGGTGGCAAGGACTACCAGAGCTTCCGGAAAGTAGAGCCGGACCTTATCTGTAAACTGTCGGTCTTGCTGCCAAAGGTTTGTAAGAGTTGGCCTCGTAAAGATACCTCGGTTGTCACTGTGAGATGCTATATACCAAATTTATTTCATTGCTCTTGCTGTTTCCACAATATTGCCAAACTTCGAAACAGATTAAAGTTGATTTACATTTCTCTTTCACCAGGCCGAGCCAGAACCCCCATTACCGCCCAGCCGGTACCGTGCTACTGCCATCGATGCTGGAGGTTTGTCTTTTCAATTTCCCTTTTCTCGGAATTTGTTCATTTGGCCGGAAATCAAAACCATAAAATCGGGAAGGCTCTAGAATCACTGATAATCATTCCTGAGATTCATCCTAATGTTTTTCACCACTTCTTGGCTTTTATAATTTTGGCGGCCAATCATTGCCTTTTCATCATGCACACCTTCAAATCTCACCACAAAGGTTTTGTAAGCAACGCTAATCTTCGATGGCTATCATCCGAGCTTGGTAATGAGTGGGAGTATCTGGCAACCGTACTAGGAATCAAGAGAAGTCGGCTACAGAGCATCAAAAGGAACAACTCTATCAAGGTGAGACAGAGTCACACTCCATGTGGGTCAAAAACTAAACCTGACTCACAGGACTTATTGGCGTCACTCTTGAAAGGAAAGCCATTCACATATTTCGGTGAAGTGGTATAGCATACAATTGCTTACAGCTTGAAATATAAATGTTGTTACAATAACGTTGTCAGATTTGAAATATAAAAGGTATACACAACAAGACGACGTTGCTGTCACTTCGCGCAAGCGCCCATCGGATGATGCGTTTACCATCTCGGCACTTGTGGCGTGCGTGCGCACATTTTTGAAACAAATAATTGGAACATCCTGGGTCGCCAAGTGTCGTCTGCGTGCAAGCTGAGAGCCGGTGGTACCAACTCCGTTGGGCTTCTAATTATCGCTTCTACGGTTATTACTTTCGCTTACGTACCTGAACTTTACTTTGGTAACTCCGCTGGTTTTTCTCCCAACCGAAGGTGGAGCATCAAGTGTTGGACATGTTGGTGACATGGCGGAGTTTGCTACCGCGAGCCTGCGACAAAGAGATGAAGCTTTGCCGGGCGCTGGTCCGATGTGGACGGTACGATCTGGCCGAGGAACTGAAGGAGCGAGACGCCAACAACACGGAGATCAACCACACCGCTCACAATAACAACCTCAACGTTCTGGATATTGATGAATACTAGAAGTTTGTGTGGAGCCGCGGGAATGCGGCCGAAAGAGAAGGGGTTGGGGTTCATATTACAACAGAGGGCGGTATTAATTAACTTTGTTGTTTTTTGCAAATTGCACTGTTCAAGTTTATCAGCTTAATGCAGTCGTTCACTTTTTATGTTAGTTTATAAAATGCACTTAATGGTTTTGAAGATTATTTTCAATTTGATGAAACTGCGCATAGGTACTTACTAGTCATCATTATAGCGCCCCCAATCAATAAAACAAGATGGTATGTGCGGTAGACTGGTTCCGAGTCCCTCTTTTATTGATTTTAGAGCGGAAATAAAATGAAGGCAGTTCATTTCAAATTATATTTCGGTGGGGCGAGTCCCGTTTTGTTTAAATTAATTCGGGACTTATAAACATAGGCACAGTTTAATATACTTATCTAGTATATATTATCTACACACACAAATTACAATCAATCTTGCAAGTACTTTCTACCAATAATTTGTTTCAACCAATTTTACTTAATACTAATTAAAACACACAGTTATCCACCTTAATTTTGACCTATTCTCTGTCACAGATGTTACTTTGATGAAACTAATATGCACGTTAAACTTAATAATTTGTAAATTATGTTGTTTTTTTAACTGTTGCAATACGAAAACCAAACAAATTTTACTTGCAAATTTTGTTTAAATCTTGTTTTTATTTTCTATCATGTAATAAAATCTGCAATTTATCAAATTTGTTGTGTCCACTTCATATCAGCCTTTTTCAAATGCGTAAATACCTTTTATCATAAAGAAAAAGACACAAAAATATTTAATTTTCAATAACAATCAATCTTTAATATTCACATTTCTTTTTTAATCATATGAAGACAAGTTTTTTACATTTTGACTATACTGAATGAATTCTAGATGTCTCAAATCTAACTCTGCAGCCAATTTTTGTGAACTATGGCCTTCTATTGTTAAATTGTGTCAACACTTTTTCAAAAACATGTTACTAATGAATGGTTTAATTAGCTTAGCTATTAAGTAATACTTCTCCCTTTTTTTAGATGAGTTTTTTGTAAAAGGCTTTTAAGATTTACTTCTTGTACAAATTACACTTTTTCGAAACTGCAACACACTATTCAATTTGTTTTTCTTTTTCAAACCAAAATATTATTACCAAATTATTTTTTACTGTACAAAACTGCCATTGCAAATCCACAAGGAACAATGGGACGATGCTGGTATCTTCTCTAATTCCTCCGCTGGATTCAGAAGAGCAGATGAGACAATTACCCTCTTAGTAATCCTTTTGGTTTGCCCCATTTGCCCTCTGCGAACATTCTCCTCTCATATTTCTGCAAGTTGGAGTAATCAAAACACAAATACAAGAAAGTTAATGAAATTAATTGAAAGGACTGGAGTTCAATGATTCACACTTGAACAAAAACAGCAAATTATTACTTGCCTTGTATTTTGCTAAAATGAACATCAAGCCCACTGGAGGTAGAATTCCAAAGAAGAAACCTAGCGCCGAGGTCCGGGGAGTAGCTTTGAAGAACTGGTAGGAGCTATGTCTAGCGTGGTTCCAACGGACCACCGCTGGATCCATCTAAGAAAAACAGCAAGAGAACAACTGTTTGGTTATCCTTTGGTCTGAGAATTCTGGGAAAGTTCTATGAACATTGTGGAGCATTACGAAAGGTGATTTGAGGTTTTCTCCTAGGTCCACAAAGGATTTAATAACACAGGTCTCTACAAATAAATTTTAGTTGTCCTGTATCAATATTAAAAGCTGGCATTTCGAGAAAAACAAATATACATGTAGGCCACCCCATGCATTTCATTCAACATGTTTAACCCTAACTCCCTACACAACAAAGGAAGTTGGTGGATTTTGAAGGAATTGTATTGTTCAATAACAATGGTGAGGGAGTTAGGGTTAATGCCAATTATTTAACGTCAGTGAAAAAAATGACTTATTTTAATTAAATGTAATTTCATGTTGTTGACGAGATACCGACTTGATGTTAAAAAAAATCGCACTTGTTTTTAATTCATTTGAACTTGAAGCCGATAAACAAATAAAACAGCAAACCAGTAATTAAATTGAGTAAACATAAAAAACAAACACTAATCCAAAGAACGATTTTAATGCCATTGGCAGAAACTACACTGCATTGCGTGCAGAAAATCAAAAGTGTTGCTGAGGCAGTAACTAAATGGCAACCAATGATGGCGGAATAAACCTCCATTGGCAATGCAAAACGGCAATGCATTGGATTGCCTATGGCTAGCCTATGCATTTGCATTGCAACTTTGAATTTGCAAACCTCTACACCATCCAACCATTTATTCCTCCATGATTCAACCGTCAACTGCCCCATTTTTACGCTTACCAACATCCCCTTTGCCTTGGGATCATTGACTTTCCTTTGATAATCTCTTCGAATCTCATTTCTGATCGCAGCTCTCTCCTGTTCGGCCCTTTTTTCTTCGGCAGAAAATCCGAAGCTCGCGTCCGCCATTTTGGACCAGTTATTTTCGCCGTTCTTTTTCCAGTGGGTAAATGACTCCAAGCGTTTCAATCATTTTTCACTCTTTATAGTAAAAAAATAAGCAAAGCCGCAATTACACACAGATTAATATAAAAAATATATATTGTTTCTTAGATGTTTGCAGGTCTTAGTCAATCCTTTTTTTTTACATTTACAGGGTGGCTCAAAAAGTTGCAACTATGTTTTGAAGGTCGAATATTTTATCCAAAAATACTAAGTTATTCCCTCCGTTGGAACGCTCTAATCCACCGTACAGAGAAGTGGGAAGGCGGACACGCCCTCGAAGTTCCTTTTGGCATTTCTACAGTGACACACCATGCCCCCTTCTGAAGTCCCCCCCTCCCTTTGAAATTTCGAATTGCACACAATTCAGTTGCCATCATGAAAAAGTGGTGCACCCAGCTACTCTAGTGTTGAATTGGCTTCAATGTTGGTCAAATTTAAGAAAATTCAGATATTATTTTATACACCTTTCTCTGAACTTCAAATATACCAAAGTACCTGATAAAATCTCAATAAACCTTTGTTAAAGGACACGATGACACATCGGCATTTTTTGGTTAATAAAACGTGATTTATTAGCCTTTTTCGGTTAGCGCAATCATAATTATACGGTATGGCCCCAGTGGACTGATGACTCGGTGGTGATGGTGACACATCGTCACCATATCACCGATGACTCAGGCTAGATCATCACTCCACTCGGAGCTTTTGGGTATCATCAAAGATTTTTTTTTAAGAAACGTGTTTTTTCTCTTTTCTCATCGTGAACTTTAAGTTGTTTATTCGTATTTTCTAGAAGGCCGCGCGCGGCTTTCTGGATCTGCAAGTGCATACAAATGAGAGACACGTGGACAGTTTTTCAAACTCCGGCTACTTACTATCTTGGCCTTGTTCGTGTAGTTTATAGAGCTCAGTGCTAGTGGACGACCTAAGCTGGGGTTTTGAAAACGGCCATGTAAACAGGGCCGTTTTCCAAACCCCAACTTTGGCTCTTACGGGCTCCATTATCATTGCCTAACTGCATGAACGAAGCCAAAAACAAAGACGAAGGTAGAGTTTGGAAATTGGTCAACCTGGTTTCGTCTGGATGGGTCTAGATCGTGTGCGATCCTTGTGTCGACTGTGGTAGTTTTTTGCAGATTTAGACAACATTTCGGTAGGTTTGTCTTATGTTTGTCTGTGTGGAGGATTGAATTTGACCGATAGAAATGCTTATGCATATTTGAGAGCTGGTTTTAGGCCACATTTATGAGATTTTGGTTTTTGTACATCTCGTCTAATCTGACAATTTTGAACTACGTGCTGTCAATGTCATGTAATGTTGCATTTTGTAAGCTGTGTCAGATGAGGGCGTTCTTCATACATGCAGTGGGCCTAGGTCATGCAGTATTCCAACGCCTTTTTCGTCGTTATATTCATATATCTCAGTGGTGAGTCATTGCAACAAATTATTAATAAAACAAAACAAGATTTGGAAATTGGAGTAAGAAACAGGAAAAGAATTTTCCAGCTGCCACTTGGTTGTGTAGCAGTACAACTAGTTTATGGAGAGTCAAGTCAAGTGCATTTTCAAAGTTTTTTCTTACAAAATTTGAAAAGTTTTGGTCTTAAAAAAAAATAGATTATTTACACATTTTTGCAATGACTGACCATGGAGCTAGCTCCATGGACTGACTGACCGTCATTGCGATAATATCTGAATAATTAAACAAGATTGCAGCATTCTTTCCAGAAACAGTTCTAATTTTGTAGACCTAATTAATTGTTATTTCTAATTTTTTAAAGATGGGATCGGGTGGCCTCGACATATGCAGGAAAGATCTTTGACAGTTTAACGTTAGACCAATAACTGCTGGACAACTCAACACAATGCCAGCCAACAAACCCCCAAAGTCGCCGTTCGGTAAGAAATAATATGAATTCATTTTTTTTAAAGTTATTTTTATAAACTGCGATTCTGTGAAAACTGAACAGTTTTTTACATTTACCCTGCTTGTACTGTTTTTTGTTTTCTTTTTTAATTGACTAGTGTCCTTCACTTGGGATGAATATTTGAAAGGCAAAGATGCAAACCCAGCTCCCCAGGAATGCTTCAAACAGGTAGGAGGAATTCTAGCCCTGGTATCTCATTGATATTCTCGTTTAAGGCCTGTTTATACTTTAAGCGAATGCAATACGATTTGAAGTTGCAAAAATAATGCAAAGCATTTATTGCGATTATTCGCCGGAGTTGAAATGAGTTCATCATTCCTAAGATTCTCATTTCTAAACAGTGTTCTCCAACTTCCAAAATTCAAGCGTCCTTTGTAATAAATCTAGGGCCTCGGCAAAACATCTGATGTCAAGATCTGGAATTATTTTTCCTGATTGATTTGGGTTACTTGATAATCTTGTGTCTCATTGCAGGTACCTGTCCCCCCACCCAACGACTTCACCGTCCATTCCAAGCTGGAGGCTCTAGATCCACGCAACATCACCTCCACCTGTATCGCTACCATCGTTGGCCTGCAGGGACCACGGCTCAGGCTGAGGCTAGACGGTAGCGACAACAAGAACGACTTCTGGCGCCTGGTGGACTCGGGAGACATCAAACCCATCGGGTGGTGCGAGAAACATGGCGGAATGCTTCAGCCTCCACTCGGTAACAGATTTGGAATCACTTTAACTCTAACCCTTGGAGCATCTTTACTTAAACAAGTATCGTGATTTTGCCAGAATCCACCAATTTTGTCGTGCACAAAAATGTGGGTGTTGGTCAATATGGAGGTATCCTGAATCCATCAAAATCCTGCAGTAACACTTGGCTTATACAATCCTCAAAAAAGGCCCATTTAGTTATTTGATGTATTTGTAAGAGCTGCTTATTCATTGATATTAACTTTAACCCTAACTCTGAAATCCAATTTTTTAGGAACCTTTTCAGTTTTCGTCTTTTTTTCGTCTAGGTTTCCGTATGAATGCATCATCGTGGCCATTGTTCCTTTTGCGGACACTGAACAATGCCAAAATAGCACCAGAATCGGCATTTAAGGAGGTGAGATCATCTTGTTAAGTCAGTCGTCCAATCTCGTTTTATTTTATTTTGCCAGGGTAGCCCCATCAGTTATCTAAGAACTGTTCTCCCTGGGGGCCCAATTCTCACCCAATTCAGAAGTCGGCCCAACTCAGAATCCAAAACCAACTCAGATACCAACCCAACTCGAGATACAAACAAACTCCTACTTCGACCCAATATAGGATTAAACTTCTTTCAGGCTCAAACCCATACTAAGGATCCAGATCGTAAAATAACATTCTATAAGAACACACTCCCCAACGGTTCAAATTTGTGGGAATCTTTAATGTAATTATTTGATAATGAATTTCATTCCCAAACAGGAGCCCCCAACTCCACCAGAGAACCTCTTTAAAGTCGGCATGAAACTGGAAGCCATCGATCGCAAGAACCCCCACCTCATTTGCCCTGCCACCATAGGCGGAATCAAGGACAACCTGGTCTTTCTCTCCTTCGACGGCTGGAAGGGTGTCTTTGACTACTGGTGCGAGTACGATTCCAGAGACATCTTCCCTGTCGGTTGGGCGGCGAGCACTGGTCACTACTTACAGCTACCAGGAAACAAAGGTAGGAACTTATCAATCGCCTTTTTACCCTGAGGTTTCTTAATGAATGGATGGATTATACTGCATTTGTGAATATCATAATGTGAATATTTTTTGCAGTTGAACTAAAAACAAAACTTGACTTCGCATTTATGGGTGTAATCATTAACCTACAACAGTGGCATTGTTCAATGGGACTAGCTCTTATTGTTTAAGATTTGATGGCATAATGCAATAAGTTCCCACAGATGTTTACACCTGTCACAATTGCTTATATTAACCCAATCAGGTGCGCCATCAAATAAGGGTCGTAAACCTAGTGCGGCGTCTACCGTCTCCCAGCCACCTAGTGCTATCCCTTCAGCCGTAGCCTCAGCCACAGCCTCAGCTTCATCTCCTCCAATATCCCCAATGACTGTGGAGTCAGGGGACCAGTCACCTGCTTATGACAATGAGCCTGATACGAGTAGCCTGGTGTCAGTCGGCTCAGACTGTGAGTCAGATGTACCGTCGTAATCATTTGTGTACAAAGTCTAAGGAGAGTCCAAAAAAAGTTAATTCCTAGCAAAATTGGAAATATTTCTCAGTTTTAGATACATGTCTTTTTAACATTTTTGTGCTAATTGACCTTTATTGAGATAATATATATAAAGAAAAAAGCAGCGTCAGTTGGAACATTGTTTCCTTTTTTTGTCCCTTCATGACTAGCTGTCACCCTGTACATCAACAACACCTGCGTCTGTGGTCCCTATCTCAGCCCCCACAAGGTTCTACAGATGCCTCACCTTATCGGCCCAGCACCCATCAACAGGGTGCTTACTGAGACGCTACAGTTGTGCGTCAACTCGGCTGTTCAGCAGAAAGCTGTCTTTTCTTTCCTAAAAGCCGAGGAAGGCGGGACTGTCAACGTAACAGGTACTTCATTCCTGATGTAAAATGTTCAGCTTCTAGAGCTACAGCTTGTGACCGACTTGCGACCGTCTTGTGACCGTATGGTGACCAACTTGTTACCAACTTGTTACCAACTTATGACCGACTTGCAACCGACTTGCGACCGACTTGCGACCCACTTGCGACCGACTTGCGACCGACTTGCGACCGACTTGCGACCGACTTGCGACCGCCTTGCGACCGACTTGCGACCGACTTGCGACCGACTTGCGACCGACTTGCGACCGTCTTGCGACCGTCTTGCGACCGTCTTGCGACCGTCTTGTGACTGACTTGTGATCACTCTTTTTGTTGTATCTGTAACAGCTCATTACAGCAGCCACAGCCACTCTGTCAACCTGCTAGCTCCCGAGACTACCATAGCATTCTGGTACCTGATTGACCAACTGTGTGAAGACCTTCTGTGTTGTGGAAACTTCTTCTGCAGCAAGCCATTACAAGGACCGTGCAGTAATTGTGCTAAGCAGGGTAAGGCTGCGTCTTAATCTCTCGTCTATGGCTATTGTCTAGGTGTTCGTCCATTACATATGTGTGAGCAGGCTGACAATAGACGTAGCCGTAGCTCTGGAAGCCTATTCAGACACGGCCTCGGTTTCATAAGATATAAAGTTTTGCATGTTGCTAGTAAAAGACTAGTGAAGGTTTGCTGTAACACCATGTGATTGAATCTCGTTTTAGAAATTGCCCTCATGTAAAAAAACCGAAATAAGCCACCCAAAAAACCGAAACAGTTCGAGCAATAGGCCCTAATAGTTTAATCTTTGTGTTATTCCGTTTGGATTCAGATGATACCAGCCACCAGGGCAGAAACAGAAGCTACAGTGGTAATGTGAGTCACGGCAGCAGCCCCGCTAAACCCTCCACGGTGAGCAAGAGAAGCCTATCGACTGACTCGGGCACGTCGGACAGAGTAGACCTGAAAGTACCGAGGAGAATCCGAACAGAAGGTGAGATGGAGATTTGTAACCCTAACCTTCTGAAATTGCTCTTGTTCCGGAGTCTTGCCAAACCAAATGAGTGGAGTATTAAAGTCTGTCAAAAGGCCGACATCTGAAACAATTAGGAGCAACTAGGCATGTTAGATGGCGAAAGATCAACTGCTGAAGTCGTTAGAGCGACTCAGGAGCGAACTAATTTCTATTTGGTTCGGCGCGACTCTAGAATGCCTGTGTGAACCGGGTGTTAAACATTTTTGATAATTTAAATCTGATCTATCTTATCATCAGCTGCGAGTTCCACAACGACCGTTTCCGAGGGAAGGGAGGCACGGGGTGAGAGTAGAGCCTCGGTAGGACCGCTGTCTCGAGACCCAACCAACTGGTCAGTAGAAGAGGTCATTAGATACGTGACCGATGCTGACCATGCCATGACGTCACATGCGGAGACCTTTAAAAAACACGTGAGTACATCAGCCAGACTCATGAAAGGTCTAAGGGTGAAATTATGGAGAAATAAATCTGTGAGAACCAAGTTTTTTGGGCAATTTTTTTCTTGAGTTCTCTTCAAGCCTCGATTATAAATGTCTTCTCTTTGACAGGAGATAGATGGCAAAGCATTCCTCCTCCTCAACAGCGAGATGATGATGAAGTACATGTCACTCAAACTGGGACCAGCTCTCAAACTCTGCAATCTCATCGAGAAACTCAAAAACAAGAAATACTGATGGGTGTCCATTTCCCACGCCTGACCAGGAACGACAGATGAAAGCAATACTGGTGAGCAATTTCCTTTGTTTTCAATAATTCCTTACGAGAGGTATAAATGCTCTGGTGAGGTGATTTCAGTCTTGTTTAACCTGCTGTACAATGCTGTTGAAGTTTGGTTTGTCTGGAGTAATGATGATGATTGATTTGGCTAGAGGCGAACATGTTGGACTTCAGGTGTTTCCATCAGAGATACTTTAAGAATGTTTGGTCTGCGTGCAAAGTGCTGGACTAATTGACTGAGCTGAACTGATTGACTGAGCTTAAACTGTTCTCCATTTAAAAAACTAATTGCGTCTTCTGACTTGAAAAAGTGCCAGAACAGCCAATTAATAGGAGGCAACTGCAGCGAAAAACTTAGCGCTCTCACGGACAGCTTACAAGAGTTTGTCTTCTCCGTGCTTGAGCCCAACTGACGTGATTACCTGGAGCCAAACCAGCTTGCCCTGGTTACACTCGTTAGCGTCACATCCATGAAACGTATCAAATGACATCCCTCACTAAACAGTAAAATTAACATGTTCTCTGAGAGCCCCTGTATACAAGTAGCTGGTATTTGTATACAAGTATTCAATACTCCGCTATTCTAAGTGTATAAAGAGACACCTCAAGGCTGCTGGTATTGATGTTCAGCAATGGGAGAGCAGAGCTAAGGATATAGGACAACCTGGCGGAGTGCGGTGCTGCAGGCTGGATCTGCTGCAGCTGAAGTGACAAGAGCAGCAGATGCAGAAGCTAAGCGAAGTCATCGTCATGAATGTGCCCTACTACACTCGGTACCATATGTTGCCTCCAAACTACCAACCATGGAGTGTCGGCATTGCGGCAGATGTGTGACGTCATGGATCATAAACGAGCTTGTGGCTGTCGCTTTACTCCGGCCAACTAAATCAATGGATGACTTCGATGTCGTCTTTCTCGCTAGCGAGCTGACAGCCGAAGAGTTCGCAATTATACACAAGTAGCTCACAGTTGAGTCGTCTTCTTCTACTTTCATCCCCTCTGGTATGACAAGATTTACCAGTTAATGTCCGGAGATTTGCCACTACTAAGTCAAACGTCCAGACATGGCTTATCACAAGATTTGCGTAAACTTTGTTACATTCCAAAGAATCCGCCTTTCTTTGATAACCGGAGAATCAACTATAACTAGTTCTGCTTTTAAAACAAAAACTGGATAACCAAGTTTTGTAATGACCAAGTTTTAAACAACTTGTAAAATGAGATTTTAATTTACAACAAAATAGATTGTTGCAAAAATATTTCTTACTATTGTGTATAATATGACGAGTGAAGAAGTTCACTTTTGTGGTCGTCGAAAATTAATATTTTGTCGTTAAACGTAAATATACAAAGACAATAAGTTTCTCTGCTATGTTTTGTGCTTCATAGAAAATAATACTTAAGATGTTTTGTGCTTAAAACAAAATTTTATCTTGCCTTCTAGTTCGAAAGGTGTTCTCGAAGAAAAAAAAAGACAAGTGTCAAAATGTCATTATTACCAAGGATTCTCTCGCAAACCTGAAGAAACCTGTACAGAGAAGACAGAAGAAGTTACAATTTAAAAATGTCGCGCCAGATCAAAGGTTGCATGTAATATAAGTTCGACCATCGATATTTTGATGAAATAAAGACTGTTTTATATTTTAAGAAAATTTCCTGTCGCATGTGAAAACCAGTATTATAAAGTACCTGGTAAAATGGTTGTACATTTTTGTCTGTTAAATCCTGTATAAGTCACTTCAATATGAAACGCAGCAGGTGTCGTGGGTAGTTTGAACAAATTGTGACCATGGCCCATGTCAATGTACTCTGAATTACATCAATCCAATCTTGAACTGTCTTTGAACTAGAAGGATGTGACACACTTCCTGAGCAGTACATGATCGACGGAAAAGATCGGTCGAAGTTCTGGAACTTTGCATGCCAACTGTACTTTATGTCAGGTGCAGATTTTATTCTTAATTGATATACAGATGACGAGTGATGACGTTCTGATGGCACCTCTGGTGTAAAACCTGGGGATCACAGTAACCCCCCTCCTCCCCTATACCACCAACCCAACTCTTAAACTTCTTTGATTTACTTTGGAAACTTGCCAATGGCAAACAAATTACAAATTGAACCCAAACTCATGCAGCTTTCGAGTGTAATATTTTTAAGATGTAGACATGTCAGTAAATACTACATTGTATGGACTATGGAGTGCGTTGGAGGAAATGAAATTAGCCTTTGCACTAACACGTACCTCTGGCGCATATCTTTGACACATACTCATGAATATAAGTAACCTAATATAAGTAACCTAATATAAGTAACTGAATGCGTGTGACATTTTACTGGCCCCAAGTGGCTTTATGATGTGTATATTATGTACAGTATTGTATTCAGCAAACTTGTAATTTTTTTACTACAAATTTCACAGTCTGCTCTAGGGGTTCTAATTTATTAAATGAAACAAATCAATTTAATTGATGGCTCTTTTTAACTTTTAAGGACAATGTGAAATGTTAGCTTAAATTGGCACGGTTATCCTAATATCCTGGTACATAAGTCATCAACAATGGAACATTCAGAACATCTATCTTCTTATGATAGACTCCTGACATATAATGGTTTAATGCTGCAGCAAAACGAAATTTGGATTACAGTTTTGTAAAACGGGGGGGAAAAATGTGCTTGATTTTACACTTAATGTAAAATAAATGCCCCCTCCCCCCTTGAAAGTTGAAAGATCATTTTGTAAAAGTTGCAGACACCTTTCTACGAATTAACTTTATTGCCACCCCAGATATTTCGTCTGGAAACCTGTCGTGCCTGCCCGTTCACTAAATACATTTGTAACCTAATTAAATCGGGCAACACAAGGTGGTTGGGAGGTAGATTTGAAGGGTTGGTCTGATAAGTAAAGCTCTTTATGAAATGTTTGTCACAGACGCACATGGACGGTCATACCAATCATCACATTGGGGAAGACAGGTTCAGGACAAAGTTGTCACACTTTAGATCCTAAATTTATAGACCCATACAATTAATCCTGCATCAGCTTTTCCCAGTATTGTACTTCATTCACAAAGCCTGTGTATTGACTGTTTACAGTCGGGGTGATTTAGGTGCATTAGTGCATGTTGGTTTTGTATGTCGCTTGTTAAAAATCTCCCAACCTTGAAGTTAACAGTTTCATACACATACCTGACTCGAATTGAAGAATGAACGGCAGTTAAGAGGTTCACTTTGCTTACTGGAATCCTGCCCTAGTTAACTTGAATATTCCACTTTGTCCATTGACCTTTACAACCAGGGACCAATGTCACTCATAGAGCTGCTAAGCAAGATAATTTGCTTAGCATAAAAAGGTCTTGCTCAGTAAAACAGTTTACTATAAGCAGCCAAAACTCCATGTGCTTTTCTTGCTGAGCAAAAACTAGCTGAATACCAGTCACAATCGATATACATCGCCTGAACATCTGGTTTGTAACCCTGTTTTTGCCAAGGAAGAATTGTCATGCTAAGCAAATGATTGTGCTTAGCAACGTCATGAAATTAGCCCCTTGTGGTTTTGAATGGTTTTGTAAGATTTAGGAAGGCAGATCTTGAGCACTGTGATTTCCACTGGGTTTAGGATGGATATTGTAGGATTCACGATGGCTTCTAGCAAAACTGCTTTTCTGACATAATAGCACACTGAATTTTGTATAAGTGTACAATATAAAAATTAAAAAAAAAAGATTTTTAAGTAGGGTTTCCTTAACCCTACCTCTATGAGGGCAGTTATCTGCATGGCAGTGTTTCATGCCAAATCACTCCAGCTGTGTGCATTGAAGGAGTATACACATGTTTCTTGGGGGTGCACATTAAAGTGCGTTGGAGAATAAACAAGAGCAATGTTTAATTGTCAAAATAATTCAGAATACAAATTAATAAACAACACAAAAACATTAATACAAATCTTGAGAACCCCTCCGGCCTAGCGGAACTTCGATTCATAGATTATTTTTACTCTCATTGTTTACTTGATAATTATTTTCATTTTGTATGTACAAATATGATAATTGCTATATATTTTTGTATTGTTAATTGCATGAGGTTCAATGTCTGTATGCTAATTGTATACACTAAAATTTACATGGTACATGTACAGTACATGTGTTGTACATTTTATTATTTGTTTCTCGTTCAAATTGTTGGAGTCGGATGTCAAACATAATGTCAAGCGTGACTGATCCAATTTTACTCATTTCACTTTGTGACCCAGTATGCTCAGAAATTATAATACCACGCCTCAACAATAACAATTTAATATAGATTTTAAGGTTTTTAATGTATTTTTAATTAAATTTAGGAGAAAGGGCATTCAACATTATTCTGTGTACAAATACTTAAGTGTTTAGTAGTGATTTATGTTGTTTTGTTTCTGTTGATATTTGCTTTGATTAGAAGCACTGTAGATACTTAGTTTTATTCATTTCCTTGGAATTTTCCCAATTTTGTTTGGGAACTTTCAACAAATTTGATATATTTTACCACTTTAAAGTGGCTGTGATATTAATTGGCCAACTGCTCATAAATATATATGCCTTAATTTTGTCCCTAAAAGGTGCTTTGTGTAAATATAAATAAAGCTTTATATTGTTTTTAGTGCCTGTGAAATTTGTCACAATAGTGTAATTTCTCGGTGACTTCTTACTTTGTGTGAACTTTCTCTTGTCACTTTCTTCAAATATTTACATTCATGGTGCATATATGTGTCACCGATTTTTAGCGCCGGTGTGATATGAAAATCAAACTCCTGTGCAACATCGGACTTCTTTCTCGCTAGTATTATTGTGTAAATCCTGGTTGTGTTACATCACTCTAATTATCTTCACTTTATGCGCAATACTACCAATGAGTCCGTATTTTCATGGTGTCTGAAGGTTTCCACGGTTAACAGGCCGTGTGGGTGGTTATTCACACGTTCTGTGTATGTTTTTCTGTCGTTATTTTACACGTCCGGTTTGACAAATGATTTATTCATGAACGAATATGAATATGCATGAACTTATCAGACTTGTCTGGATCGGGACCCCCCCCCCCCCCCCCCTTTCACGCGCGCGTCACAGGTCACCGCGCAGTCAGACAATGGGACCACGCGCTGGTTATTGTTCACCTTGGTAAAATACCCGCGCGACATCAACAAAACACCATGGAGGAATAAGACCTTATTCCTCCATGCTCGATGCTCTCTTGCACATCAACCTCGCCCGGTGACCGGACTATTTTGTTTTTAATTACATAACCCGCAAGATGTTTACGCTTTTCCATTTTTGTCGGCAATCTGTCAAAGTGTTTCAAAGTGAACAAAGAAATCGGCAAGGCGGAACTTGAACCTGCGACCTTCGGATTATATTACCGGACCGGCGCTCTACTATCTTGCCCTTATATGTTGGCGGTTTCCCAAATTGTCAGTATCTTTTGTTCGAGGGCGCTGTGGATAAAACTCATCACATGTACATGTACATGTACATGTACATGCACACTGTATACACCGTATATACTGTACATGTACAACACTGTGATTTGCTGGAATTATAATGGCCTGCTGTTTTTTGGTTAAAAACATAAAATGACCTTGTTTCTTCGTTTCTCCGTGCGTGCTCCGTGGAGCTATGCTTTCTCTATGAGAGTTCACTGAGCTTATTATGTGCGCTGCACAGCCGGCCGGCAGATTGCATCATCACGCTGATCAGCTGTTTTGTATGTACAAACTGGGCATGCAGTATGCGCGCCATATACCTGAACAACGGACTCGGAGTCTTTCACGATGTAGTCCAAAGTTCCCGGTTCGTTTTCTGTGGAATTAAAACACCTACTCTGTAATTTTATTAAGTCATCCGGGGTAGGACAAGGACGAAACCCACAGATTTACTGATTACTGGATATACGGTCGGTTTAATTTGATGAATTTGAAAGGAAATAATTGGTCGTTTTTGCATCGTATACTGCTGTGTTGTACACCAAAGGATGGCTTCCCCGCTGGCAGAACGCGGGGAGAAAGCTTCGTGGAGCATGGAGCATGGAGCTACTGACTGTGAAGATCTTTGGAGTTACAAGATTTTGACCAAAATGGATTGTGACCAAGCTCACCTTTTGGTCTATGCCCTAAATCCAGGTTTTTTTCTTATGCCGCCTATAAACTCTATTGACGTGTATGTTTGATCATGGTTTGATCCTTGCGTGCAGCAACTCAACTCAAGTTTAGCTATCTTTTTATAGCTCTGCTAAGGTTTTTGACAATCCACTGTCAACACCAGCTGATTCACGTTATCTCTGGGATAGATTGTACAAATTTACCGAACTTTGGCAAAAGTTTAAAGGCACGTAGTGACGTACGGTACATGACAATCCGTGCGCCCATCCATAGAGAAAGAACACAACCAAGGAAGACATTTTGAACAGAAGTCACGAGAGGAACCACGGAAAAAACCAGAGTTTTCATCGACAGTGACGAATATTGCTAAGCCTGTCAAGTCTGCGTTCAGCGTATGCACATGTACATGTACAAGTCGGAGTGCATGGTGCTATCAACATCCTTGATATGGCATTGCGACACTGCCTCTGTACGTATTTAATTGAAGTGGTGTGATGCCGATGACTTATCATAATGCACGTTCACCGTAACGTTACGCAATGGCACGACAGAGAGTAATTTAATATTCGATGGAACAAAAGTGCATGGACGTACACAGGAAACTGCTAACATATATCGGTTATAAACAAGTACAGGCGTTTCAACATCAACCATAACGATACAACGCGATACTTCATCCAGAGACCTGGGGACCCAGCTCTCCAGCAGAACCTTTTGACACATCGTCCTGGAGTATCTCTGAAGTTCCTGAATTATCCGTTGTCGGCAAATGCCCGGACGGGGTTTACGGCGCAGTTCACAATCTTCTGCTGTGACTTTAAGAGGGGAGGACAAATCTACAGGGGATTTACTCTTGACCAGTGAAAGAAAGACAATATTGGAGGTATTAAACATCAGACCTTCTCAACCATCTCTTCAGAAGTGCTACATTGAGAACTCTGCTGAATTGATAGATTTCATTGAGATCAGCAGCTGTCTTTGAAGTATCGTTTTTATGGATAGCAATTCTGCAATTTCCATTCACCAGCTTCACTCGCCACTATTCACCGGCCGCTTTATTGAGGCAACATCACTTGTTACATACACACGGTTGACGCAATCCCACTTTAGGATTTGACTCGCCAGATTTCACTCTCCAGATTTCACTCGCCAATTTGTAATTTATAATTTACAATATAAAACCCATCTGCACGTAGCCGGTTCTGAGAAGATCAACAAAGAAACCAAATCAACTCGCCACATTTATTATTTTGGCGGCCACTTCACAAGCCAACCATGGGTCGGTTTCGGCGTAGCAGCAGCACGGGTATGGAGATCGACATGGATAAACTGAGGCAGCGGCGAGCCAGCGCCTTCATTGTCCCCCAGGACGGCGGGTGGGGGTGGGTGGTCTGCCTGGCTTCGCTCTGGACTAACGGTACCATCTTCGGCATCATCAATTCCTTTGGGATCATGTATGAGAAGATCTACGAAGAAGTGGAAGGGGCCAGCAACTTCAAGACTTGTAAGTAAAAATTCTTGAGATTTCAAGTTTGTAAAAGAAGAGCCAATACTTGACAAAATAACAAAGAAAGAAAGCGATGTTGAATAGAATTTGGCAGCCATTTTTGTTCACCGCAAATCTAAATGAAGGTTTGTCATGTTAGTTACAAATGTTTAAATTAAAGTTAGAATCAAGTTCATTTCCAATATTTATCAAAAAATATAATTTATTTAAGAGACTAGCTAGATTTGTGCACAACAAGCTTTTATTTTTTCAAAACAAAACTCGTCATTTTTGTTCTAATGTGTACCCTTTGTGATGGTAAGAAGACAAAAAACAGTTTGGTGCATAAGAAACGAATCTTTTTTGATCCAAAAATAATTTTTCTTTCAAAAGACGTACGAAACCTAAATGTACACTTGAAAGGGCATGGTATTAAAAAACACATTTTCCCGAATTTGTTTTTGTCGAAAACAACGATTTTATGTAACGTTCGGCTCAAGCCATCGCGAACGAAACCAACACCGCGTGAATTGGAACACAGAAATAGTCAAATTGAACAAACAAATTACGGCTCAACTGCCTCAACATTTGTAATAGTCATTGCCCTGTCAGGCATTGTATTGCATGCTCAGGTGATTGCGAAAAATTACCGCTAATGATTGTAATATTATGAGGTCTTATCGCGATTGGTCGATTAACCTATCCGTATCAGTGGTGTCCGGGCATTGTTCCTTGTGATGACCTTTTACAGGGTTCATTGTGTTGGTTGGAATTCGAAAAGCAAGTGTGAATAACAAAAACAAATTATTTCGGCTTTACATGGTTTATTAGTTAAAAGACGCGTGTGTTACAATTACAGTATTTGCATAGAATGTTGAGAATAATACTGAATATTTGATAGTGGTATTTCAATAAAAAAAATAACTGTTATTGGAGAGCTATTATAATGGAGACAAGTGAAATTTAATTTAAATAGTTCTTGACACTTTTTAAAAACTGACAAGATGATGGCGATTGCAAAAAAAAAAAAAAAAAAGTCCAAAGTGCAGCAAACTTTTCTGATCAAGATTATCGACCAATCGATAGTCAATAACGTTCACAATGACGATGACTGCGCATTCTCGGTGATTTTATATTTATATTTTTAAAAGAAAAAACCCACGAAATTCATGTTGAACGTTTTTTGGAAACAGCTGGCTGAAAACCTAGTGACCAAAATGTTTTTTCCTATCGTCTGTTCGGTCCAACAGAAAGACCGCTTCCTGTTTTGCATACAATTGAAGTCGGTTACCGACCGTATTGTTAAGGTCAAAATAATAAACCTGTAGGTATAATGCTTATTCAAGCGACGTACTTGGTCATGGCTGAACAAACAATTATAATACAGCACACGCATGCGCACACCGCGCATCAGAGTCGGTAGTGACTGTGAACGCAGAACAAATATAAAGATGATCATCTCGAATCTTGATTTGAAGGGAAAAAAAGTAGTTTATGTGAGTACACATTTAGTGCTGTTCATAATAATAAATTCAACATTTATTATTCAACATTTATTATCCTCTTTTAATGTTCTTAAACATGCATGAATGATTCAAACCGTTCGACGATGTTTATGCCAAAATATTCGACACGATACAAAGATGAACATTATCTAATGTCCACAATATTAGCCAAAGTCCAAAGTTCATTGAAAAGAAACTATTGAAAACTTTGTATACAACAATTACTTGATATAAGTGTTTACTGGCACTAGGAACGGATTGTCCTCATTTGTCAAGGATTTTATCCAGTAGCATTCGGGGAGGGGGGGTCCAAATTAAGTCATTGATCAAGACTTGGTCAGGTTGATACCTTTCTTAATATCCCCTCGGATCTAACACCAAAAGACTCAAGTATTACTCAGATAAAGCAATTTGTTGGTGTTTTATTTTGATCTTAGCTTGGGCTGCTTCGCTGTGCTCCGGTCTCACCTTCATGCTTTCCCCTGTCTCAAGTATCCTCACCGATCGTATCGGCTGCCGAGCTGCCGGGATCATCGGGGGCGCCCTAGCCTGCGCCGGTATGATCGCGAGCTCCTTCGTCACCCGGATCGAGCTTCTCTATCTAACATACGGCGTCATGTCGGGCTGCGGGTTTTCTATCGCCTACACCCCGTCTTTAGTCATCCTCGGTCGGTACTTTCGCAAGAGGATTGGCCTGGCGAACGGGATCGTGACTTTCGGGAGCGGCGTCTTCACGATCGTCTTGCCTCTAGGCTTAAAGGCGACTCTTGATAGCGTCGGGCTGTCCAACACCTTACGGGTCCTGGCCGGGCTCTGTTTCGTCATGATGCTGGGTGCCATCGCCTTCCGTCCCGTTCCCTTACCGGCGAACTTCGATGTGAAGCTCTTGGAGAGTCTTGCCGAGACCGCGCCTCACGGCAAACCGGCTCTCAAAAATCTCTTCGGACTCTTGGACCTTTTGGACCTCCGGGTATGGAAGAAGAGGAACTACAGGATATGGGCCATTGGGGTGCCCGTCGCTGTCTTTGGTTATTTCGTTCCGTTTGTCCATTTGGTAAGCGATATAGGTTTTGTTTATATTCGCACATCTTGTATATCTTTCTGGTAATGAAACCAAGGATTCCTCGAGTTAACTGTTGCTCAAACGCCAGAGGACACCTCTAGAAGAAGACAGAGGTAGGTCGGCTGACTCTCACGATTGTTTTGAGCAGGGTCAAAATGTTCGTGAGAGTCTGCCGACTGCTCACGTCCTTCAGGACACACTGAAGACCACTTTTAAAAGTCCTGCTCAAAGATCTTTCACGAGGCACTCACGATGTTATCATTTTTCGCATTGTGTTGATCGTGCAATATGTCTCAGTAAATCATTTTCTCAAATTTTTATTTTTGATTTGATAAGGTCAAATACATCAATACATCGAACCTTGGAGGCAATGCCGCCATCGTGATTACCTGCATCGGAGCTACCTCAGGGCTATCTCGGCTCGTCTTCGGTAAAATAATCGACTCTCCCAAAGTCAACCGAATCTACCTCCAGCAGATCGCCTTCCTCGTCATCGGGGTGACCTCCACTCTTCTCCCTATCGTAAGGAACTACTACGCTCTCTGCGTAATGATGTCCATCATGGGCATCTTCGATGGGATCTTCGTGCTCCTAATCGGGCCCATCGCTCACGACGTGGCTGGGACGGAGGACGCCTCGCGCGGTCTGGGATTCCTGTTCTTCATGATGTCGTTTCCTATGACGGCTGGGCCTCCCATAGCAGGTCAGTACTTGACATAAACTAACATTTAGAACAACTAGAACTAAATCAACGATGAAGTGAAGAAAGACACAACATATTTACTCAGATGCGATTGTGCAGAAAACACTCACAAGCTTGGGGAATCCAACCTACAAACCCCTGCTTATTAATTCCGACGTCTTGTCACTCGACCACTGAACTAAAATTTTAAATCTAATTTTAAATCTTTATTTCCCTATCTAGGTTTCATATACGACCAGCTACACGACTACACGCTGGCCTTCCTCCTAGCTGGGGCGCCCCCTATTATCGGCGCCTGCATTCTATTCTTCGTCAGGCCCGAAAGCCACGACGGCGACAGGAACATTGTCGACGACCCACAGTCGGACGACACGAGCTCGGTGGATGACTTGGAGCAATCGAAGAAGCTCCTCAACAGCAGCTCGGAAACGGACGAGTTCTGGCAGACCTCGCCGTACGCCAGGAGGAAATTTCTGGAGCTCAGAAACGGCCGGAGCCCGCCACCACCATGTCTCAAACCCACCTCCAACCTGACCCCAAGACCCATTCTTAGCACTGGGGGTAACAATAGGCCAAAGACTAACGGGTTACCAAGGAACGTTTCAGCACCCTCCATGTTCTCCTTTGACATAGAAAGCACGCCATTAGAGAGCGCTAGCGAGACACCACCGCCAGAGTTTGCCCGGTCTGGTAGGCGGGTCACGTACGGTGATGTTGTCTACCACGGGGAAGTCTTAGAACTGAGGCCGTTGCCACATCTAGACAGACTATTAATAGAAGAACGGGTTTCGGTTGTTTGAATATAAAATGCGTATATGGATTTAGACGACCGTGTGCTATTATGTGTTTATTCCCTCGATGAATGCTGTTCGAAGTTTTAACAAATTAGATCCTTATAGACGATGTGCCTTCTGTTTACATATGTCTTCAAATGTGCCCGGCAGTATGCGCACGCATCATGTTTTACATAAATTTGGTTAAGAGATGACATCAGAGCGGGCCACATAATTCAAAGGGCGATCTGAACTGCGACGTCACGCTTTAAGCAAATGTTATGTAAAACACGATGTGTTCGCATACTGCCGGGCACATTTGAATATAGATGTAAACACGTGACGTCAGAGGGCACACCGTCTATACATATCATACATGTTTAACCTATTTATCATAGGCCCTATTACAAAAATAGAAACTGTTTGTTTAGGTTCACCATATGTACTTTTTAATTAACCCCTACTTTAGTTGATGTTTAAAAAATATATTTATATTTATATTTAAGACGCATATTTGGCGGACATGAAAAAAGGCCTTCCAGGAAACTCTCTTTGGCCGCTCGCAGGGTTCAATCATACGGAAGATGTGAGAAATAATATTAATGTTGACCGCTGTTATAAAAGTGACAAGAATAACGCAATTATATATGCTGGACGCGTCGGTGGCCTCAGGCGTAAAAAAGGCGCCAACTGAACAAGTATTTTACAAATTTATGTTTAAATAATAGACTCATTTTTCGGTTCTTTTGTTTTATAGTTTATGTCTATTCTTGAAATCTAGTACATGCAGTTATCAAAATATGATACCCGTTTCTGGTATATGACGTGTGTGGTTTAGACAAAAAAAATAGCTTAATTTTATGTTTTTTGTTTGTTTGTTTTTACCAGAAAAAAATCGTTGGTTACCAGCAAAAGATTGTGTGTGCTTTACGTTTAGATGGTACCTTGCAATGATTTGTAGATTTGAATCTATGTGGCGATTTTACTCTTTCTCCATGTACGTTGATGCCAAATAACAACACAATTTCCCCATGCAAGTCCTGTTGTTGGGAAATAAAGGGTTAAATGTTTAAATATCGAATTTGAAATGTCGAAGCTGTAGATTGTGTATACGTGGAAAAGGGCGTTCAATTGAATCCTGTATTTTATTATTAGTACAGACATCTTATTTTCAAAAATCTAATTGCGTTCTGGTGTCATATGAAAACTATATAAAATAATAAAATGTTTATTTAAAAAAACAAATTGTTCTCTGACTTTATTTTCGTAAATCGTTGCCGATGTCGTTTTGGAAATGTCAATTAGCTTTGAATCCACACAAATATTCTTTGATAATCTGAATTGTCTTTATGATTCATAAATCTTTTACTTTGCCACCCAAATCCTACGAACGGTATCTCGAAGCGCCCTCGTCGTTTGACCTTAATATAATGCAAGAAATAATGACATGGAAACACCAGTCACAAGTCTATTATTATAACTGGCACAACCAATAGAGGGCGCCCGTAACTGCTTGGCGACGTCATCGCGATATTTGCATAACATTAATAGTGGATGGATGGAAACGGGTAACAACATGGACGGTATGTGACTGATATGCTTAAAATACTTCTTGAAAATGATGGATTCTGACGCGCCAGCAGTGGATTTTTACCTGTTTTAATTGTTGGAGATGAGGCCAGGTATGCATGGGTCATGCAGGTGATGAAGGCAACGTATTTTACTCGTCGGATTGGTAGATATTCAACTTCAAAATGCTGACGGGAGCGTATTCGTATCCTTTTCTGTCGTCAATCTAGCCCAGGTTGGACGACGTTCTTCATTGCATTACGACTGACTGTACACAACGGAGGAGTCCAACCTGGGCTATCGTCAATCTGCGTTGCCGTACGTGCAACGGTATTTCCAGTGGTAATGAATGGACTATTTTTTGTGATAATTATAAAATTATATGATAATTTGAATTTAAATTTGAAAATAATGTCGAAACCACATACTATTAAAGTAGAAAAATAGCATTCTCCAAATGACAAAAAATAATCTTCTAAAGGCAGGACACACCGTTGGTAAATTGCTTGAAAGATTACGAATGGGTTGATTTGGGGGGTTGTATTTTTATACTAAATTATAGTAAATATCGTTTAACTGACCTGTTTGAATGTTTACAATCATGAATGCTAAGAAAATTGCAGGACAAATGACGTTCGTTTTCAACCGGCATTTGGGCAGTTGTTCTTGTTGTTGTTTTCGGAACAATTACAGGTTAATCATTTTTACAGGATGCCTAAAATCAATATTTACTTTTAAATAAGTAATAAGTATAAAGATATTTCTTAATAGTTTGGTAGTTAACATTTTTGATATCTGCAAATTGTGTATCCTTTAAAAAAATATGTTTTAACCCTAACCCCCTAGGCCCTTTTTGCTAGCAACCATCCTCAATCCTCCAAAATCCTCATTTTTTTAAAAACCTCATTTAAAAAAACAAACATCTAGCCTCAATCCTCAAAAATCCTCCACACTTGAAACAACATCATGTGCCTCAATTCTCCAAAATCCTCATTTTTTGTAATCCTCCAAAACTGCAATGAGGATTCTGGGGATTGAAAAAAGTCAATCCTCCAAAATTCTCATTATGATTTTTTGAAAACACCATTCAGCCTCATTCCTCCAAAATCCTCATTTTTTGAAAACCCCATTGTGCCTAAATCCTCAAAAATCCTCCACACTTGAAACATTGTGAAACAACATTGTGCCTCAATCCTCAAAAATCCTCATTTAAAAAAAAAACCATACAGCCTCAATCCTCAAAAATCCTCCAAAACTGCAATGAGGATTTTTGAGGATTGAGGAGCGTTAGGGTTAATGTGAATAATATTTAACTGAGTAAATACACAAATAAAAGTCTTTGATCGAGGTAATAATTTAATTGTACCTGTACAAGAAATTCCTGTTATTATTATTTTCAGTCCTGATTTTGTCAGTCGGATTAGAATTTATACTGCTCATTCGTTGTTCTTCTGCTACAGAATATATATTTTTTTAATTTTGAATTCTGCCTTTAATTACTGCAAAAATGGGAAAATACAATGTAACATCCGTGATTGTACTTAATCCTTACTCCTTTTGTTGATTGACTAGGAACCTTTCTCATCCTTGCCAATCCCAACACCCTGTGCTATTAAACTGTGAACTAAACAGCTGGACTCCACCAAACCCTTGTGTTGGAGTTTGGCTGGATGGAGATCGTTTGGTTAAAAATTTGTTATTTTGTTTCTATATGCCTCGTATTTTCTAAATTTAAGTCTAAATTTATTTAACCTTGTATACATATTTTAGTATAGTTGCCCATAACAGTTGCTATGGTTACAGGCAGAGTTGTAAGCACACAACAGGAGCCACTCAAGTGATTTTTCTGTATAATAATAAAAACATAATAACACAAAGCATAGGGCGCACAGTGTTTATAAGGCGCACAGTATCTGACAATACAGTCATTCAATATGAGGCATTGTTGTCTGAGTGGTTGCCATGGAAACACTTAGGAGTATCATAATGTATGTACGTGATGCATTGCCATAGTGATGTCAAATGCTGGGCAGTTATTAAAGTGTCTCTCAGAAGGATTTTTCCTTGAAGGTTGTGAATAGTTTTCTTGTAGTATTTCTGTTGGCTTTACATTGATAATTTAGCAAATGCTTGTCGCAGAGGAAGCAACTCCTTTTATTTGGAAGGTTGAAAGGGTCTAGTGCTTTTTAACATTTCACAGGATGAACACAATTTTCTAAAAATTTTCTAACGCTGTAGCAGGGAATCGAACAGTACTTTTAAATATCACAGCTTGTAAAGTACATGTAGCTCTGTACATATACATGTATGTGTCGTCTATTGAGAAAAGCCGTCTTTACAAAAAGCTTGTTTCTCCAATATCAAATAAAATATTTATTTTGTACCCTCCCATAAAAGAAATTGGAAAAAGGGTGTGAAAAATTCAAATATTTGCTATTAATTTTGAAGAACAAGACTTTCACACTTCAACTAAATACCCTAAAAATGCATAAATGTTTATTTATTAACTCTATTTAAATTTTAAGGAAGAAATAAAATGAAACTAACATTTTAGGACTTTTTTAAATAAAATTAAATATCTCAATTATCCCAATCTTAATTTGACAAATTTGTATAGTTATCCTTGACAAGACATTGTCCTTCCAGTCAAAAATTCAAGGATTTGGAGCAGGATCGTCTGGCTAGATCTAGCAGTAGCGACAGCCTGAATCACACCCAGCAGCTAGCGGCCAGAGACAAGGTCCGTCAGCTGTCACTGGAAACAAACAAAAGACGCAGGTAAATGATTTGACAGAAAGAATGTAGTATCCTGGGGCCAATTTCATAGAGCTGCTAAGCAAAAAATATTGCTTAGCACAAAAAAGTCTTGCTTATTAAAAACAGGTTACCAGCCAAAACTATACGTGTTTTTCATGCTAAGCAAAAAACAGCTGATTATCAATCCAGAACAATAAAGATCAGGTGAAAATTTGGTCTGTAACCTTGTTTTTGCCAAGGACAAATTGTCATGCTAAGCAAATTATTGTGCTTAGCAGCTCTATGAAATTGGCTCCTGCAGACACTTCAGGGGACATGTACAAAGTCTATGGAGAGTCAAGAACAATTTTGTATTGTTTTCTAACAAAGTTAACAATATTTCTCAGTCTCAGAATCAAGTCTTTTTGAAATGTGTGACCTTCATTGAGATAATATATAATGAATTTTTGTTATCAGGATGCAGGTACACTGTACACTGTGTATGTGTGTAGTTTTGTCGTCTTCCTTGAAGAACTACAAGTAGTTTTTGAAACGTAGTCCACTTTTTTTTCACAAAATTGCTGCACAGGAACAAAATTAGGATTGCAGTTTCAGTGCACACATTATTGTACATCGGAAGACACTTTGCTATTGTCTGTGTATTTTGGATTATAATTATTAGTATATTCCAACTTGAAATTGATTAGATATTCTTGATTTTGAAATGGACTGACGAAGTTAAATATGCGCCGGCCTAAACGTTTTAGAGGCACTTTGTTTTGGACAGACCTGTGTTCATAATGCCCAGAATTCACTACGTTTGTTGTTTCTTGCAGAGCCGCGGAGTTAAGGAGACGTCTAGAGGCTCAGAAGGAGGCTAAGAGAAGACAGGAGGTACTAGAAGAAAGACGGAAGAGACAACAAGAGGCAACACAAAAGTACCAGAGGGGTCAGAGGGTGTCACCTAAAACAGGACCAAGAGTTACTTCAGGTACTAGTCAAGGTTGTTTTTGAGGGGCATAATGGGGCAGTTTTTTGTCATTAACGCAGAACAGGACCAAGGATTACTTCAGGTACTAGGGGGTTCTGGAAGGGCATAAGGGTGAAGTTTGTTTGCCATTAACCCACAACAGCTAATACAAATTGTGCTTGTCAAAAAAAACCAATCAACTGCCAAGTCAACATTGTGTGCGCTACACTGCTGGTTTTTTTAAAGAAAATACTTGTTAAGTATACATAGTACACGTAGGCCCTTGACTTATTATGCACTATAAGCCCGGTTATCAATGTCTTTTGCTGCTTAGCTAAACAAAAATAGCTCAGCACCAAAATGATTTATTCTGCATAACAGGTTATGAGCCAACATGATATCTTAAAATGTTATTCATACTTTTCTTATCTTCGACTTAATGCCCAGGTAAAGCATACAGTGACTCCAGGCTGCATGATGGCGTTCACATTACTAGAGGTTACAGTCAGACCGCGACTTATTCAGGTAAACTTATATCTAGTTAAGCTGCTGACACCCCCCCCCCCAACTCTATCCTATCTCTGCCCCTTTTACTGCAGACATTGTTGATGAATGAAATTATAATGGAATTCAATTGAATGTTTTATTTATTGGCTCAATTGACTGCGATGCCAACTTGAAATGAATAATTTATACTCTCGTTATGAATTTATGCTATTTCGGAGTGTTTTGTCTGAGCACTATTGACCAGATTTTTTAATTTGTTTTATTTTAATTTGTATCAGGTAACCATAGCAACCAAGCCCCGGCATTAGAAGAGGCATTGCGCATGGTGGGAGTCAACACAGCCCCGGCCAGTTCCACTATCTACAGGGGAGTTGGATATGCAGGAGGGACAGATTATACCACTGATTACAGGGAGGGTTACAACGAAAAGGGGGTAGCCTTTGACCACAAAAACTATGTCAGCGAGGTGCCACTTCGGAGGCCGATAGTTGACACCAATGGTAACACTGTGAGTGAAAATAAAGGTCACCATTACCATGGTTACGCAACAACGGCAACATCAACATACAACAGCAACGTCAACCGGGACGCGACAAGTGCGCAGTTTCAGCAGACGTTGCACGAGAAGCAAAAGCAGCTCATTGAACAGCAGCAGGCCGCGCTGAATGAGTTTAACCAGGCTGTGCTGAATGAGACATTACCATCCCAGGAGGAGGACTTGCAGCTCCGACGTAGCAGCAGCCTGTCAAGCCTGGACAGCCTCGAAGAAGAACGGCAAAAGAAGCCTCTCAGCTATGACGGTCGCAGACAGCAGCCTGATCCCTCTGCTTACAAGTCCGTCCACGCTAGTAAAACAGAAACTGAACGTGGTGCCATCCAAACTGGAACTGCTTACGGAAATAACTACGCAAGGACAAACAAAGTTGAAGCAGGATCAAGTGTAGTATATGATAATCGCTTGTTTACGTCCCAAGCTTCATCTGAGCAGCCGCACATCTACCCCGCACGCCCCCAGAGAGGATTGAGCAATGGAGAGCTGCTGGTGGAGGAGACTAGTGAGACCGATGTTGTCAGCGAGGGCATCAAAACCAATCCCACGCTCTTTCAACAAGCCAATGAGTTGCACTCACAGCTCCCGTCCTACGAACCGTTCTCCCCTAGGACATCACATGCCTGGACCACACTGGCTACCACTGAAACTCCACCGTCCCACCACTACGACGCTAGTCACTCGCCCATAAGGTATACAACGGGACCAGTGAGCGTCCAAGCAGGGCACCGGCCATTCTCGGCTAGGACCACGGCTACGGCAGTTTCCACCTACCCAGCTAGAGTTCCTGAACCTCCTGCCGACCACCATTATGCTAGACAGCAGGAACCTGAGCAATTTGTGTCAAACGGGACAATCGGCATGTCGAAGTACAGTGGCGGTAATCATGACGACTTTAACTACACAAGGTCAAAGTATGGTATTGTGGGCAACACTTCCCATGCCGTAGATTTCCAATCCACCGATGAACCCACCCAAACATCACATCATTCTCAAGAAAAACTGGACAACGCTCTAGAAACACCGGAAAAGACAGTGAAAAGCATCTTGAAACGTTGCCAGGGGTATGATTTGACGCCACAGAAAGTGAAACTGGGAGATATGAGGGTTAAAGACAGTTTGGAGATATCTAGGGCAACTCAAGCAGCCAAAGCTGACCGAAAGTCAGTCAGGTGGACAGATCTGAAATACACAGGGGTGGAAGAAGTTAGATCTGAAGATCTAAAAATGGAAAAGGAACAAAAAGTATCGAGTGAATCAGCTAAGACGGAGAAATCAAGCTCTGCGGGTACTCGACAGAATGATGCAGGCAGAGGTCAGATGAAGAATGATCGACAAAGTTCAAGTGCCGGCCCAACACCGAAGGGTCCCTCGAAGCTTCAGTGGAAGACCCATAATGCATCCAAGCCACCTCCCGGCCGCTCTAGCGCTTCAGGCAAGAAGGTGGAATCCGTAAAACCCGAAACGGTGTCCAGGGTCAGCGGCAAAGTGATAATCTACCAGCAGGAGTCGGCCAACAAGTTCACCCCATCGACTGCCGAAGACGGCCGGCGGTACAAGAATGGAATCCGGCTGGATAAGACTCCAACAGACGACGAGATTAACTGGTTGTGGGATAAGGTCCGGACGTGCTTGAACACCCAGGAGCAAGGTACATCTGGTTCTGGTTCGGACACGTCGAGCAAGCAACCCGCTAGTGTGTCCAAGCAGTGCATAGACGGGAACCGCTTAACGGCCAATCTCAGGGTGCCTGCCCAGGGTCATGTGACTGCCCTTCATGAACAACCCTCGACCAATCAGAAGAAGTACAACACTTACCCAAGATTTCGGACCAACAGTGAGTCCGGTACTGCATCTCTCCGCAAGACGGCGTTACTGCATCAGCGGAGACAGCACAACACTGTTGGGAACCTACGTCCCGGGTACCAGGGAAGGAGTAACCAGCATTACACAGGTCCGGTACCTGGACTTCAGCCAAGCCCTCCTTCATCTGGGGGTCATCATCAACCTAGCCCGACTGTCGGCAATCAAGGACCCGTGAGAACGGTTGGTGGAATGCCCAATGGCCAAAACAAAGAAGGTATTTTCATGTTTAATTAAAAACCTAGTTTCACAATTTTAATTGCTTGTCAAGTTTACATCAGCAACAAAAAGGTTTTAGCGAAGGTTTTAATTATTTCTGACATAACTTTTTAAAACTAATCAGACAAATTTATACCCAAATTTTTTTATGAGTTTTTGAGGATCATAAACCTCAGCCAATCACGGAATACAGTCATTTACTGACGGAATCATTTTGTTGTCTTGCAGTGAGTAACAGTTTGTTAGCGTTCCAGCAAGCGGAGTGTTTAGCCGCCCAGGATAACCTCTCAGAGTCTGAAATAGCAGCCGCAATGGAACACCAGAAAAGCCAAGCATTCATGCAAAAAGGTATTTTCCATTTTGGAAAATCAACATAAAGTATCATAAATTCATTTTATTTTAATCGTTTTTCTGTTGCAAAGCCCTGTAGCAACCGGCTGTATCCAGTAAACAAGCAAACAGTTCCAATTTGTTTTGTTCTTTTTCATTTTTGTTCTTTAAAATTTTATAGCACCAACTGCCTTGTCCTTGGAGGAGAAAAGAATTCTGGAGTCTCTGGACAAGCTGAATGCGCAGCTGAGAAGTAAGTCACAATTGCAAATGAGATAGACAAATTTTGTATTTACCACTTTACATTCTTTTTCTTTACTTTCAAGATCACAATCCTCTATGAACATCTTCGTTAGATATTTAAAGGGTCCGGGGTGATAATGATTTAAGGAATATCAGAGGTATTCCTTGTAAAATTCCTTTATTTTCTTTTTTGTAGCCGTAACATCAGACACTGATACAGCGATTCAGCCTTACAAGATGCAGCCTAAACCACCCGCACAGGTATGGCACAGTGAATATTTGTATCCCAACTCCCCCCCCCCTAAACTGAAAAACCCCAGAAAAGGACTCTGATTTTGACGGATGTTCGAGTTACTCACAGACATGTTGTGTTGGTTTATGCTCATCGGCACAGTTGGATATCTGAGGTCTTATCTTATACCCAGCACGATTAAAGGAAGAGCCGAACCAAGGAGGCTTTTTCCCTCTGCCTTCCACTTTTCTCCTTGTAGTGTCTTTTTTTGGCCAAATATTGTTTGGCATGTTATTCCTTTTTCTCTTTTAATTTTAGGGTGCAGGATTTCGTAGCCAGCATCCAATCAGTGCACGACAGCGAGCGGTAGCGGACCCAAACCTGGCCCACCGGACAAGAACCGTCTCAGCAGATCGGAGTAACGACAGGATCAACTACTACCACTGAGAGGAGAAGAGAGAATGACATCCATTTTGAAGAAGTCCTGAAGATGTTGCCCAGTAACTACAGGAATAGCTACTACCACTGAGAGGAGAAGAGAGAATGACATCTATCTTGAAGAAGTCCTGAAGATGTTGCCCAGTAACGACAGGATTAGCTACTGCCACTAAGGGTAGGAGAGAGAAAGACATCCATCTTGAAGAAGTCCTGAAGATGTTGCCCAGTAACGACAAGAATAGCTACTACCAATGAGAGGAGAAGAGAGAATGACATCTGTCTTAATGAAGTCCTGAAGATGTTGCCTGATTGTCTCGGGATTGAGAATACTGTGATGCTAACTATCCACGGACTGACACGGATCTAGGATTGTGAGAAAAGGAGAGGCGTCGTTCGACAACATGTTGACAGTATCTTTTAGACATGGCAAACGGGTTAAAGGCTAAAGACCTGCATTTGTAACAAAAAGTGAGAGCAAAATCTTGCCGAATGAGGAAATTGATAGCGATGTTATAGGAAGGCTTGGTCAAGAATGTAAATTTCAGAGCAGGGGACGTTTTTAATTAGTTCGCGCTTGGATTATTTTGACATTGACCGGGCCCAGGCGCAGGATTGATTTGTTTTATTCAGGTGCCCAATAATCATCTAAAAGTACACGTACATGTACTTCGCGATTTAAATATTATCTGAAACTTTACCAACAGCTTTTTAACGGCCTCCGTAATAGTTTTTTTCTCCAAAAACTTATGTTTTTGTGGGGGGAAAATGAGGAATACACATTATTTATTTATTGATTATAATTTTCGGTATCCATCCATTACTATTCTATATTTTGTGCTGTGGAATTTTATTTTTTAATTTTACTTCATTTTAAATTTCAAAGTAGATCTTTAATGAAATTGAATCAAATGTGTTTACTTTGTTGTGCTGTTTGTAGTTTGTTTATTGAACATCGAACTATTATAAGATTATTCATGAAAATAATGTTTATATAAAATATGTATATAATGGCAAAATATGAAATGGCTATAAATTCTCTGTTTATTATCAAATATAACTTGTGAAAGTAGTCGCATTTTCTTCTTTTTTCTTTTTTACGGGGTGCATTTGTCCCATTTTGGTCATGAGATTTAAAGAAAATATGCAAAAAATTCAATCGGACCAATCAAAACGATAGACGACATCAGCGCCGTGTTCCCAGACGAGAAGTGCTTGTGCGCATATTAGTTTTGCACCGGGAACCAGTCTAGCTGAAGCTAAACAAAAAAGCGCGTGTTTTGCTTGGTACAACTTCGTACAGCGGCCGCGCAGACGAAAATACGTAAGAACAAAATTTACAAGTTACGCGCGCATCTTGCTTTTTGAAATGTACGTTTTGGAATTTGTCTTGCTCGTTTATTGCAGTGTTAACTAGCCTCGGTTAATGGATTGAACTGCGAAGACTGCGGAAATATTCCTTTGCTTTGCTTGTTTGGTGAAATTCATGGTGGTCAAAAGAAACTCAAGTTTGGACCCCTTCGTCATGTTCGTAGTTCGTACCGTAATATTAAATGTTTATTGCGGATGCATCAAGCGTCGTGTTTACGAAATATAATATTACTTCCGTGTTTCAACATACTAAACACTGCGAGCAGGAAATTGTCGACAATCTCACGCTAGTATAACTAGAGGCTGGTGACTTCATATTTCCCTTCACCGAGTTCTGACTGAGCAGACCATGATGGAGGAATAAATATACACCGTGACTGACTGACTGACTTGATCCACGAGTCACAGGTAAGATAATGAGCGGCAATTTGAGGGAAATTAATGAAATTATTTCAGGATGACAAATGTCAATGCGTATACATGTATATGCCCTAGGTTAAACCCACAAAGGCGGCTGTCTGGTTTTTATCTCGTTTGTCGACGAGACAATAGACAACAGAGGGCTAATTACAGCCCCATTTGTAGGGCTAGCCCCGCCCAAGTATATTTTTGGAATTGGAAAGAATGTCCTGACGCCACTGTTTTTTTCTTCATGTATCAGCATCATCTTAAGTCAATGAAAATAATTAAATTAGTGAAAAAATGTTGAAAATACATGAATCTGGGACTAAGAAACATTTCCAACTAAGACAATTTTTCTCGACTCCTGTACCATGGAGGCAGGAACGCTGAAGTGGCGTCAGGATACTACATTCTTTACAAAACTGGTTTTAATACTGGTAAAATGTTGGTGATTTATGTCAGAAACATAATTATGTAGGCCCTATGTCGATAAAAACCACAGTGCAGTGTATAATTAGGTTTTTATTTTTGCTAATAGTACTTCCTCCTTCAGTTCTAGCCTGGAGACCAGGCAGGAGTAGATTTGTAACCATTCCCGAAAAATCCACATCCTTGCCACTCCTCGTACCATCACTGCTAAAACGTATTGCAAAAAACTGCACACGTTAAGTTCACTTAATAACCTCCACCCAGTCACCTTTATTTATTGCTTTTTTTCAGTGATCTGAGAAAGGTATAACAATAGACTACAAAATACTCAAAAAATATAGACCATTAATTGTCAATATCATGTGATTATAAAACTTGTGGAACATAGAAAATGACAGACGCCCCCACTAGTCCCATTTTATGGCAAAGAAATTTTCATCAAACCATCTGGTCGCCTAGCAACAGGCGTTTTCCAGGTGGTCGTCATCTGCTCTTCGGAGTTTACGATGACCAGTGAGGGCGCCCTTACATTTTGCTAGACCTTTTATTACCCCTTTTCCAACCATCGAACATAATTCTACGACGAGATACATGTATCTTATATAAAATGTAAATACGTCTGAGTAAAATACAAGTTTAAACAATTCGCAGACAATTTGGGCAGTATAAATATTCGGGGTTTTTTTATAGTGAATATTCTACCAGAAACATTAAGTGCAAGTTTATGGATAGTGTATTACATTTTACAATAAATTGAATAATGTGACCATATCGGTGTACTCAGCTGACATGTTGTGGGAATCGAACTTTCAGTAGGCCAGAGTTCGAAGTGATAAAATTGTGATTATACAAGAGCTGGCCTTTTTTTTATTCGAGGAGTTTGTTTGCGTACACTTTCATTTATGTTGTCACAATACTGTGCAAATGCGTTTCTGTTAGCTTCTAGGAAGAGTATACCAAATACTAAAAGTCGTGCCCATTGCAAATTACCCTAAGATCTGAAGATGCAGGGCGATCCCTAACTCTCAAGGGTGTGTGCAAAATCGTATTGATTTTGGAAGATTGGGGACTGTTAGGGTTAATTAAATAAATGTTTTTGGCACTTGTTGCAATTAAAAATTACTACTCGAAAATGAGCCTAACAAGGTGAATGGAAATATCAGAAACTCTATCTTTAGTCGACGTTGTCTTGGAAGTAGTCTTGCAGCCATCTTCTTGTCGTATCTGTCATGAGAACGTCTGTGTTCATCATCTGTTTGGCGATGGGATCACCTACGTAAACGACCACGTCTCCTTGGAAGACGAAGACTCTGTCTGGATGAGCATTGTACACCTGTAGAACGGAAGAAAGATAATGTTCCATACTTAAGACTTAAATTTCAGTGATAGGCAAAACGTGATATTAACCTTCTAAGCACCAAAACTTCATTCCAAAATACACTGTGATATTTCTTTTATACCTGGGCGAAGTCGTTTGTCATGGTGTCTGTCACGATACGAATTAAGCTGTCGTCGAGAGGGTCATCCGTAAACGTCCGATGATGCTTTCCGTCTTCTATCAGCAACTCACTGCAGATATGGAGAGAAGAAATGTATCAAAAGTCAAGGGTTTGTTTTTGACGAAGAAAAAAATATGGTGTTAGTGTTTGGTGACTTTGGTCATTCTTATTGATTATTAATTAAGGAGAAATAAAGACAGAAGTGGTCATTCTTCAATTCCGCGTTAGAGCCAATTCGAATCGAAGAATGTTCACCAAAGGTGGGATACACCATTGGTACTTGCGTCACAAAACAAGAAATTGAACAACGCCATCGCTTTGCGGCCACGGGACACTCAGTCAAGACTGCGGCCTCTCTCCCGCAGACAGAACGTCACTGAATTTCCTGCCCTCAGTGAGGGCGCTCTGTGCACATGATGCAAGGGATCTATATTGCCATGATTGTTCATGCTTACTTTGCGGCAGCTATTCTATCCTCTTCCGTCTGGTGCTGTGGGACTTTGAAGGTCGTGTTTAGGTTGAAGTGTTCAACGGGGTGGGCCTCGGCGAGATAGACGCAGAGGAAGTCGGCCCGGTCCTTGTACTCGTGGAACAGTTGGGCGAGGGTTCCACCCAGCACACAGGCCTGTCATAAACGAAAACCACCGATTTGTATGAAAAGGTGTATTACTCAAAAGTAGTTCTGGTGACTTGCGACTCATTTCGTTGGGTTGGTTCACAATTGAAGACCAGTAATGCGAAGGTATAGGTGTGATTCGTCCATTATTTCAAACTAAACACGAGGAATATTTTACCTGAAACGGGGGTCAGGAAAGAGAAGACGCCAAAACGACAAAAGGTCTGTCTTTGTGAAGATGCAGCTCGGACAACGCCATTGGCTGTTTGGTCTTCATCGTGACTAGGTCAAGGTCGGGTCGCTGACCGTTGACCTTGATGTCATCGGTCATGCGCGGTAGTTTGGGAACAAAGTACTTCAGCATGTTCATTATCTATACCGGAAAGGAAAACAAACAATTTCGGGATTTCGGAAAAGTTGTATAAGGTATTTATTTCAACCCGGATAGTAGCCAATAGGCAGGATGATCAGATTTATTTTTAGAAATGAATTGGGATTTCCTTTTTTCTGGATTGTAATGCCATTGGTGCCATTCGAGATCCCGGTAAGACTCGAACCCAAGACCACTGCTTGCTTTTGCAGGCATCTTTGCACTCGAACACTGAGTTGTGCCGGATCGGATCTGATAGCTTCCGTATTCGTTTAGACTGGCATTTGTCTAGTTTTTTATAATTCCAGTAGTTTGTCAACAAACACATCGGCAGGCTTTTTTCTCATCGTATGTGGTTTGGGGTTATTCTACTTTGAATGGGTCTTTGTTAAGAGAGATAACCCAGCCAACGGGTCCTGCATGGTATTGAACCCGACCTACTTCTGATGGAGGTGCTACTAAAAAGAGGCTTATCAGAAGACAAATAAAACCAACCAGTCTCCGAAACGGCCCACCCTAGCCTGTTCAAACAACGTCATTTTGCCAATCAACACTGGGAAAACCCGCCTGAGCTCCCGTGTGAAGAGTCGGCGAAAAGGTTGCACGTCCTCTTTTGGAACTCGTCAGTAAGTTTCTGCCTTTTGTCAAGCCCAAAAGTGGTACTGGGTGGCCGCGATAGTTACTTAATGGTTGTTTGCTTCTCCGATAAGGAACAACAGCACGTACAGGAGGTGAGGACCGCTTTTAGACCTTTGTGAATTACAATCGAGTGATTGACCTACTAAATAAATGGTGAAATATCTGTCTGATCAGAAAGAAGACAGACGTTGTGAGGGAAAAGGTGACCTACTTTTGTCAAAGTGGTTTAAAAGAAATGTTTTAAACTGTATCTGCTCTCCCTGCCTTGTTTTCTTGCAAAGGAAAACGTCATCAGCCCCCCACCCCCTTCCTGAAAAATACTAAAGACAAAACCTTAAAGACAAAATTCCCTTAATTCCCTTTTCTTTCATTACGACCTAAGAAATATTTCCTACGTCAAACCTGCCTCATTTTGTTTTCAATTGTAATGTTATTATTGTTAACAGACCACTTCACAGTATTGCCATAATTACGTCATTTTGTTTTGCCCAAGTGAAGCACGTGACACTTTCTTTAGAGACAGGGAAGGTGTAGGGAAGGATAACTTTTCTAGGTCAGGTTTAATTGTCTTAAATACCTCTTTGTCATGTTTGTACATGGCCAGGACCAGCATGAGGAGTCCAGGGAACTTGCTCCAGTCCTTGACGTGTTTGTCCAACCCCAGCGCCTCCAGGGCGATCCGATCTGCTTCGTGTTGAGCTCTCTAAGAATAAATAATAGGTATATTTGTTGATTATTATTGGTGAACGAGGTGCCAACTGGTTGAAATTGTCCAAGTATTGTCAGAAATTGGCAGGTACGTGGGTTTTCTCTCATAACCAGCATGCTTATCATAAGTTTGATAACAAAAGGAGGGCCTACTTCCAATAAAAACACTTTGATTAAGTGAACTGTTCTTATCAAGTATTGTCCTCATTCCAAGACAGATCTCAGACAATCAGTTTGATATCTCAGTTGCGATAGGCATAGCCAAGTATTACATTTTACGTCTCACCGACGCAAAAAATGAAGGGAGGGGCGGTCCCGGGGGCACTCGTACGTACACGATAACCTCATTCTACTGGATAAGATAGACTAACCTTTATCCTCCTCAGCAGGTTGGGCTGTGTGGGGTCGGCGACCTTGGCGAAGGCCTCCTTGCCTTGTTCCCCCTCTAGAACCTCACGCTGCTTCCTCAGTATGCACTGCACCATGTCCCTGTCTGCCAGCAGCTCTCCGTCAATAGTCTTCATCATCGCCTGCATGGTGACTTGCCTCTCTCTTGAACCTCTCGTGGGAGATGGTTTTCTTGCAACCTTATAGTCTGTAAACCTCTTGGGGTTAACCTCACGGCTTGAGGCTCGTTTAGCGTGGGCTTCCCTCTTGTGTTACCTCTAGTCTTGTTTGTGGTAGTGTGTGAACTACCTTTTTAGTATAATTGTCAGTACTTTCTGAGGTTTGCCTCCGTGAGGTACTAGGTACGTTTCGTGAGGTTTGCCTCTGGTGTCTCTTCTGTTTCGGGTCGCTCACTTTGCACGGCACCTTTCGCTCTCTTTGATGACCACTATGCTGTGCGCTGGCCCTCGAAACTGAGCTCTTCTCTCGTTGCTTGCTCCTCTCTGGGTTACCGTATCTTCGACGAGGTTTCCTCGTAGATCGCCTCTGGTTGCATCATGGTATATTTCTGCATGTCATGAAAACCCCTTTAAATCTTTTTTGAAAGTCGGTTAATTGCAAATTTACCTCTGATGTTCTTTCCCTATTATTTACTGCCCCCTTCCGTCATATACCTCACGTGCCTCATTATGAGGTACATCAACCTATCATAAATAACCTCACAAGTACTTGACCAATGTTTGTGTCGATAATATTATCTCATGAGGAGCCAAATAAGCATGATAAAAGATAAAAGCCCATTCCCACCTCCTCCTTCTCCTAGAGATTTATTCTGGCCTGTGTGATTCAGTTGGTTAGCAAAGTCTATGCCGCAGACCCCTTTCGGAGACTCGTCCAAAAACTGGTAGTAAGTTATCGCTGCATAACACTTGCTATAACAAATATTTGTTTCAAAATAGCATGTAAACTAAACTAAATTAACAAAAAATGAATATGTGTACCGCCATGTTCTCTTTCGAACACGTTTTCGTTTTGAAAATCAGTGGCCATTTAGTATATTTCTGCACTTGTCTAGCAGCGCGCTTACTGAAATTGTAAGCGACCGAAGTAATACTTTCAAATTGGTCAAAATGATACAAAAAACCTATACTTAAAAGTGCTAGCGTGGCTGCTCAGAATTACTGGCCTTGTATTCAGAAACACGAATCAAGGCTCGTGCTATTCTGGTAATGATGCAAGCCCCTCATCCAATCAGAATCCCGCGTTCAAGTGACGATATGTCACAGAATATGAGTACTTCTTGCAACTCTCTCCTCAAATTCTTTCTAACTTTCGTTCATAATTTATGGATGTATTCTGTTTGAAACGCCGCAATCAAAGCTTTTCGCTTTTTGTTTAAAACTACAAACGAAATTGTCATTTCACTGCAGTGATGAGTCATTTTAGCAGTGCAGCACATGACGTTTACATGATCATACAAATTACAACAACATTCTGACAACTATACAAAAAATCGGATAAAAAAGCAAGAAAGTGAAGATCTTTCCTGCCACATTTTAACCCTTGGATCGCAAAGGTTTAACATTTTTTTTATCACCAACTTCAAGTCAATATCGGAGGTGCTTTAAGGTATAATAATAATAATAATATATAATAATATAGTAATAATTATAAGTTTGACAGAATTTGAATATGCCTACTCACAGTTCTTGAATATAATCAAGTTGTAACCGAATTATATTGGTCGCCTGTACATCATTTCATGAGATGAGACGATCACTAGCAGTACTCCTCATACTGATCGCTCCTCGCTCCGGCCCCTCCTTTTTATTGGGTACAACTGCGTCTAATTTGATTATTGTATCCAAGCATCACCCAATCATGATGTCTTGATCATCCAATCAGCAATCGGTCACTGCGCCAGAACCAGGAAACTCATTTGAATATGCAAAGCGGTGGTAAAACTTCCACCTGTATCACACCTCTTGGGGGTTTTTGTTTCGATTTTTTTCAGATAATAGGATCGAACTACGTACGTGGGCCAACCTGGCCTCGTTTAACCGGTCAACATGTTGCACCCAAATTAATGGGCTGTGCAACTGATGTCTACAGCCCGCGTTCAGAACTTGTTTAACGGACCGTGTCGGTGCGTGGGTCGATCGTGTCTGCGTCTCAAGGCATTGTATTCGAACCACTCGCGCATCAAAGTCCAACAAAATACTCTCACGTAATTACAGTTTAGAGTCGGGCAAATTGGTGCGAATTATGATATAATTGTTTACTTGACGATAAAGGCATGAAATTTGGAACACAGACATTCATTATGTCAGGAGAAAGATAATTTGCTATAGGGCGATCGCAGATTTGTCCTTTTAGAATAAAGCAATGGCAGCCATTTTGAGAATTTTGAAAATTGGTTGTTATTCTATCAATATTTTGTCATGGCCCTATAGCCAAATATTCTTCTCATGCCAAATTCATTGCTTTTATCATTTGATTAAATAAATGTTTATACCAGCCAAACAACTATTTCCAACACTTATTAATTCTGACATTTATTGTGATTTGCCGTATTTATTTTTTAAAGAGAACAACATTTATCCATGTCGACATTGCAAACTATACTCTGATCACAAACAGCAGCAAAACGGATATTTACAAACATTCGATGTTGTTTACTGTCTTCTATAGTAGGATAGTTATTATGAGATAAAAATATATATTATAAATTGTAACAATGAACCGTACTTTGACCATTTTTTAAATACTAATTTGAAGACACGCTATGCATTGTATACTGAGTGTTGATACCAATAATGTGTAGCAGGCCGCCTACGTCCGCGTGTACAATTATTTGAATTGCTCAAAATTCAATAACGTCACAAAACTTGAAAAAACGTATACCCCAGATAATACACCCCAGTAACCAAACATGACAACTTTCTGTAAACAATCTTTGCGTTATTTTTTATTCGATGGGCGACATCCATCAAATTTTGCACTGAGAAATTGTCAGAAAATCCGATTTTCCATCCACTCAGATTTTCAGAGATTCATAATGGGTTAATTTCATTCGATACTCTTCACCTTATTCAAACATGTTATACCAAATTTTGTTTTCAGACCTGCATGTGTTTGCCAAGTATTATAACTAAGGTCGAAGCCCTCGCGGGAGTCTTTTTAGCCCGTGATTCTTGTAAAAGGATTTGTCATCGGCTATAGTACAGGCGGATACTCCAGTTTCAGTGTTAGTTTTGCCCCCATTATTGCCTGTCAAAAAAAGGAGAGAAATTAGGCCAAACTACGATGATTTCCGCTCACTGGGCAGGGACTCCAATACCTGTCTCTCGGGACGTTTAAAAGCAAAATGCATTATAACCAAACTAACTCATACTATGGAGCCCAATTTAGGTTAACAGTAAACATGCGTCCTCTAGTCTACATACGCCAAAGGGTGGACTCCCGTATTAGTCTGCCGACGCATCCGTTGATTCGTCGTTTCTAGGTCACCTTCACACCTTTGGCGGAAAGCCCAAATTCAAAACGACGTCAAAAAATATGCGCCCAATTCAACTTGCTACAGATACGCTGTCCTACTTACCTACTTATTTCTGTCCTCAACACAATTTTGTGCGCTCTTTTGCACACACATCACAATCACACACACTCATCACAAAGAATTAGGCCAACGTACAAAACAAAAAATCATTGCAAAAAAATATATAGTTCAGCGAAACATAAACCCTCGCCCATGCACAAGACACAATCGATCGCCCACTTTAGCAAAAAAAAAAGGGTTACTTCACACACCTCAAAATGCCATTATGGTCATGATTTTGGGGTGTTTGTTATGATAATACCTATTTTTAGGAAGCGGGCTTTTTGTGGATCCAGTCGCTCCCGTTGTGCTAGTGTGTGGTTTATGTTTGTTAACACCTTTTATGTATCAATAACCCGGTCTACTTCTGTTATCGTGTATTAATGAGGTCAATACGATTTGGAACACCATCAACAAAATATAATGTCACAAATGCTCAAAGAATCAGTCCAACCTCTTCTTCTGCAATTTGTCTACATTTGTTTTCTGCAATTGCTTGTATTTTTGATGGTTGAGATTTGAATTTTGACAACAGTTCTCATTTTCTCTAATAGTTTTACTACTTTTTGCTGTTCCCTTTCTATCGTTTTTACGCACGCAATACCCGCTCCTCAACGTGGCCACCTGCAACCTCAAGCACCCCCCCTAAAAAAAACATGACATGACTTATTTATAATTTGAGAAGACAAAATTAAGCCAAGTAGATCAAGGGTGAAACTGTGTTTTCTGGGTCATGTCCCGATATCTTCTACTTTTGAGAGTAATGAGGTTAATTTGACCGTACCCAGTCCTAAAACTCGAAGAATGAATCAGGTCTCTCGTGGGACAAATTAAATATTTAGGTCAATCATGACGTAGACTTGATTCGAGCCTTACTATTTATTTTGTTCATGGCAGCATGTAGATTTTGTTTCGGTATGCTGGCCCCGATTGGTTCTGGATCCGCCCTCTTTTAGCCCTCTTTTAAACAAACTTTTCATTTCATATTAGGCCTGTTACTTATCCAGGTACCGAAATGTTCGCCATATCAATTCCAAATTCCTTCTTGTTCCCTCACTCTGCCAAACTAGACTATGTTCTTCAGACGTTCAAATTGTTGATTGTCTTTAATTATCAGAAAATTGTTCGTGGCTTTTGATTTTCGTTTTTTGTTATCATAGACGCAATAAGTCAACGGTTAAAATGTTTCAATCAGTAGTTTCTGATGACGGCCATGCATAAGCCTCTTCTCGGTGTCAAGATGTTGTCTATCCATACTTTATAAATGTAAAAGAGTGAAATGTGTTCCTTATCTTAATTCACTTTCTTGAGTGGTTTTCACTTGTTAATGTAAATTGATATCTTTTTAAGTGGTTTTTCACTGATGTTAAATGTATAGTATACGCCACTTGCATGTAATTTTCAAAAATAGATGTTTTATAGTAAATATTGTGACGCTATTTTTGCACTGGTTCCTTGACTTCATTCAGACGAATTCAATGAATTGGAGGCGGTGTTTGAAAATAGTCAGGTTTTTACAACGATTGCCGGCCGGAAATCGTTTACAATTCGGGCGATTCACAATGCAGTGCGCCACCAAGCGTTTGACTCAAAGGTGCCACTTTTAAACTTTACGGTCGACTTCTTCCGTATATCATACTGTAGTGGAATTTCTATTCTTCATTGTTCACGCGAGGTTTAACCCAAACAAACATGTATCTGGCAGCGTCGTTAATTAAAACATTGTTATTTGCAGACAAAAAATAAAACTTTAATCGTGCGTGTCCAAAAAGACGTGAAAACTGATGAGTTCATGCAAAATGAATACTGTTTTTAAAACCGATGCCGACTTTTTCCCATGATGCACTGCGGGGATAGCAGGATTTGCGCCTCCAACGGCAGCTTCTAGGTATTGTGAATCGCTCGAATTGATTCAAAATTCGAATCAGGTGCCGTGATTTTTTAATTTGTTTTGAAAATGGTGTATACAACCTTTAATAATGACCAACCACTCTAAAAAAGTGATTTTACACTAACTCTTTTAATTAATTCGTTCATTCACTCATTCATTCATTCATTTATTCATTAACAGCATCTCTCTTTCAGTGCTAACCAGCTACCCTATCTGTCAAAACATTTCGTCATTTATAAGCAACGACCGAGGAATTTGGTAAACTATTGGCTCATGTGAAAATCATGTTCGTGTAGAACATGACTGTACGTGTACCGTATTGTCACCGTGTCGACCTTGTTCCAATTCACAACAGACTGCATCTTGATAACAAAGACAAGGACGGCTTCAACGAAATAGGCGGAACTGGGTCGGTCAACAATAAATGAGAATTCATTGTGTTTTCATCAGTTTCCACCATGCAGAATCATTGTATTTATATTTTCTGCGGCAAAAACCTGGCCTGGTTTTGCTGTCATTTGTAATTTGGTTCGCGACATTGTTTTTCTTGATGTAAAATCCTGACAATCTCCCCGGCATACCTACATGTATTGTTAAGGCGTATTAGTTCCCATTGTCATCAGTTCATTCCAGACCCACCCTAACGATTCTAGATAACCTGTTTAACTAGGAGGCTGTCCTGGAGGATTTTTTTTGTTTTGTCAACTACCCAAATACTAGGTCAGTTCATTGAGGGTAGGGCACAAGAAGTCACTCAAACAATAGTCACTTCATTTTGTTTTAACATCGTATCAATTTGTCCGTGACGTCATGTCTGTTTTGCATATCTGTAGACGACGGACACAAAAACTTAACCCATATCTAATCATGTTCTTCCACATTGTCAAACCCACGTATAGTTATTGTAGAATTCGTATAGCATAAGGCAGTTTGCTTTTAAGGTGACAGTTAGCGTCACGTGACAGTTAATATGTACATTTTGTCATTATTCCGCTTTTCGGTTTTTAGCTCGTCGTGCGCATTTCAGTTGTGTACGCACTACTGGGGTGGGTAAGGGTAATGGTGATACGCTCAAGTGCAGGTGCGTAACCTCAGGAGTACGAGTATGCGCTTGAGCCTTGAAGTTACGAACTGTTCCCCATTCCAAATTCCAAATCCAGCCTTTTGTAAAGCATGTTTGGAATCCACAGCAACTGCATGCGCCTAATGTAAATAGGCTATCATACACAGAAGTGGGACGGGTTCATGATTTCTGTAGAGAATGCAATTAAAGAAATGTTCAGCTTTTTTTATTGCCGTATCAAGGCCGGTTCATACTTGGCGGAAAAGCGAACGCAAATTTTGGGTTTTCGAGCTGCGATTTTGCAACGGTTTAACATATTTCAACTTTTATAAATTTACCCCCCCCCCCCCCCCCCACACCCACGTCACAAAATAACATTCGCTTTCGCGCCAATTATGAACCAAGCCTTAGCCGAAGCCATAACGATTCGCAATCATTATCTTGTTTATAATCTGCTATAGGCTGAGCGTATGGTTAACCGTGCTCAGCAAAAAAATCCACCACAAATTTTGAAACGACTGCTCGAGTGCTACTGTGGTTTTCCTTATTTGCCGCTTATTTATTTAGATCCTCTGTAAACTATGAATCAGTGAGCAGAACTGAACGGGATTCGAACCAAGGCCCAAGATAGTCTTCGGCCAGTCTTAAAGCCACAACCACCACCTAGTAAACATGTTCGAAATCTGTTTACCAAACTTGGTCACAACTGGTTTTTTTTTTCTTTTTAGAAACTCGTACCTAATACATGGAGGGAACTAGTTGTGTTGGGCTCAGTTATACAAAGATAACAAGGTGTAACTTAGATTCTAGACCGTTGAACCTATATATTTTGTCCCCTGGCGTTGAGATTGGACAGCTAGGCTTAATTTCCTCTAGCGCAACCATCGTCGACTCTGCCGGGCAGATTAGATGCACCCTTTTCCTCGTCATACCCTAGTAACACACTTTATCTAGCCCAGTGGCATAACTGGGTCTTTGTTGTCATTTGTGGGGCACCGTGTGGTGAACCACACAGACCATTATTAATTTGCTTTATAACTTATTTTGTCCATGTACATAAGTCAGTTTTTATAAAGTATAGGATAGGTTTGCATTTGAATCTCCTATTTAATACCACAAGTAAAAAAAGACGACATCGCTCAACTACTTTCTTCCATTTTATTCATTCAAACAGCAACTGGTATTGAGACGAATAATGGAGGAGGTTGTAACAAAGTTGCAAACCCGACAGATATCAAACAAAGAGGGCGCCCACACAGGGTAAGCGTTTACCTACATTTTATCAAAGATTAGCATATGGATTTACAACTTCCTAACGACTTATTGCCCGTCATTGAACCTGTTAACTTCAACACAAACCTACTGATTAAATGTTTATAGCCTGCTGCTGTATGCCAGTTTTAAATCGGTCCTTAGCTGAAATAGTATAGGTCCCTCAAATTTGAATTTAAATTTGAAATTAATCTCGAAAACACAAACTATTAAAGTAGACAAAGAGCATTCACCATGACAAAAAAAGAATCTTCTAAAGGCAGGATACACCGTTGGTAATTGCTTGAAAGATTACGAATGGGTGGATTTGGGGAGTTGTATTTTATAGTAAATATCGTTTAACTGATCTGTTCGAAGTTTTACAATTATGCCGAGGAAAGCAAGAAAAACGGCTTTTGTTTTCAAACGGCGTCGGGCAGTGGTTCTTATGCTGTTCTTGGGTTTTTTCGCAATCGCCGTCTGGCGATCGTGATTTAAAATTAAATGTGTTGGAACAATCACAAGATATCTAACGAAATAATGTTGCTGGATGCCTACAATGATTATTTACCTTCAAATAAGTAAGATACTTTTTAATAATTCGGTAGTAAAAAAAAATCGATATCTGCAATTGGTGTAGGCCTATCTGACCTTTAAGAGAGACAAAAATGATAAAGAAAAAAAATGATAAAAAAACCAAAACCACACACGTAAAACCCAACCTATATAAACGTTTCCAATTTTACTATCGCGGAGCTCTTTGCCTCTATTGTGTTCATTAACTCCTTTCGCGTGTTCAGACCCTAATTATAATTACTGGATGGTTGGGTAGCCATTCAATGACATATTCATTGTGTTTGAATTGCTTCTTACTCTAGATAGAGAGTCTTTTACTAAATGATAGGTGAAGGTTGCAATCACGTTCGTTTTCTCAATATAATGCACATCATTATAAATTAGTATCACGACCTCGCCGCCGGTACGGTAGACTCAAACTAAAGTAGATATTGTTCTCTAAAATAAAATTCTTATCTACAGTTACAATATTTTTTTTTTTTAATGGCATCTAAAATTAAATTGTGAATAACACCAGTCGTTGTTTTTAGTCCGTGTGGGTAAACTTTGAGTTAACATTTGAGCTAGGTGTCATGACTTATGTCGCAATGTTAAAGGGAGGATACACCTTGGTAATTGCTTGAATTATTAGGAATAGGTGGATTTGGAGGGTTGTGTTTTGTAGTAAATATCGTTTAGCTGACCTGTCGGAAGTTTTACAATCATGGATGCGGAAAAAAATCAAGAAAAACGACGTTCGTTTTGAACAGGCGTCGGGCAGTTGTTGTTATGTTGCTCTTGGGTTTTATTTCGCTATCGCCGTCTGGCGATTGTGAATTTGTTTTTATAACATTCACTTTTTCATAACAATTATAGGATATCTAGAGCAATCCTTTTTTTGCCGGATGCCTACAATCATTATTTACTTTCAAATAAGTAAGATATTTATTAATAATTAGGGAGTAAAATTGTTCGATATCTGGAAATGGTGTATCCTACCTTTTAAAATGCAACATTTTTCTTATAATGTCCGCTGTGTTGTGATCGGCTGTGGATTGTGTAGACCATTTGTTTTCTCTCCATAGGTACGTCATAGTTGTGATACATACATTAGCTGTACATCTATACGACAAATGCTTTGTTTCAGATCATCCTTTTCATGTCTTAATGACTATGTAAAGCTTACGATGTATAGTACCAATTCTTTGTTGTTTATGTTTTGGGGCGACAACGTCAAAAAGTTTAACAAAAGAAAAAGGTTCGTCTCCCAGAACCAGACAATTACATTCCTTGACGAATTTTTCCGCTTGTTGAAATTCTGCTCTAAAACACTTGCCAATTCTTAGAAGCCTTCAATCCCGTTTAAGAGTATCGACTTTGACGTTATCCCAGATTCGGTTTTCCGTAGAACGTAGACCCCTCTGTCTCATTCAGCTGGCTCAGGCGCAGGTCGTCCACCGCTTCGTTGAGTACGCACGTCAGATTCAGCGCGAAGTAGTTGAAGGAGCCGCAGCGCTCGTCATACAGACACGCCCAAGCGCACTCGGCGACACCGCACCCCGTCTTGTTGGCCAGCTCGCCGTGGAGCAAAGCTTTATTCTTGAAGGCTATCATGTGGAGCTGACGTGTCTTGCCGAGGCTGCTATCGTCAGGGTCTGGAGAAGAAGCCTCCTGGAAATGCATGGCTAACAAACCCAGGGAGATGAGGATGAGAGCTCTGATGTTTGCCATTCTGTTTATGAAGTTGAAAGTATGATGATGATTTTAGTTTTCCAAAAGAAGTCTGGATGTCTTCATGAGATGAGGTAATCCTCAGTTTTCAGAATTTGACAGTTTGGCTGTTATGAGAAGAATGAAAGAGATGATGTTGCCGCCCCTTCTGTTTTCTGCACCATCACAGTTAACTTCTTTTTAGAGAATGATTTTATGTCCGCAAATTGACCATAATTGAGCGCTCTTTAGTTACCATGGTAACGTTGCTTCGTATATCATCATACATCATCAACGCATCGTTGACCAAGTTTAATTAAAATGCTGTGTCTGGATTACTTTAGCTATGGCTAATACACACGAGCCTATGGGAAGTGGCCGTATAGCCGCTATAGACACGTACTCGTATGATTACAAGCCGTAGCCAGTCGCATAATACTTGGGTTCCTGACAGAGGGCGCTATTTTAAAAAGACGGTTTGGTTTCGTTCAGGTTTAATTAACTTCATTCTGATGCCAAATTGAAAACACACTGGTTTGTTTTTTTATATTCTTGCTGAATAGCGTACGATATCTGGCACGGTGTTTTTTTTAGATGCCGGTGTTTGTTACAAATCGTCGGTTGTGCGTATTACAATGCGGCCTTTAATTTGCATATCACATGCAGATAATGTTAAGTTTGACGACTGTGGATTTGTTGCGTGCGTGCCATTAAATTCTTCACGGATACATCCTCGGCAAGGAACACATACTATCATACACCTGTTCTTGTTTGTTAAGTGACCACTTTTTATTTATATCTACCCCTTTGCATTTGTATTTGACCCTCGCCGACAACTCTGATAGCATTGACTCGGTCCGGAGAGGTCATATTTTGTGTCAGCTATTAAAACCTAATCAATCATTGCTTGACGTTGAGGTAAATTTCAGTTTAACAACATTCTTCTCTTTGGAGCAGATTTATATCCCTCCAGTTATTTTTACTTCTCCGCACATGATAAGCGACAGCTCATCAAATCCAATAGAAAACGTGAGCTAAAGCTTCTGGGACAAACACGCGTTTTGTGTCGGTTCTTTGCTTAAAAGAAAACAATACTAAAAGGCAGAAATCATTTATATATTTGTTTATTGTATATCTTTTAATAAAATATTGAAGTTTTCCATATAATATTTACAGTTATAATCTTTCTAAAATTGTGGCTTTCTGCAAATGTCTCAAATTAACATTTGAGCTAGGTATCATGACAACAACAGACCGGCGGGCGTGGAAAGTTGCCTAACCGTTGGACTGCGATTTTCCGTGCACAAATCCGCTCAGAAAATTATTCCCGTTTAAGGTTCCTTCAGATAGTTATTTTCTTGAATTTCCACACAAATTAAGTGTTGAAAAAATATTCCATTTTTTCGATAATAAACATGCTTTACCTTATGATACATGGTACGCGGCACTGTCTGTGCTACTGATATACATACAACCTTGCTGTCCGAATAAAAATATCAAATCTAATAATACTATAGTTCAGATGTAGTGATACAAAGACAGTAGTATGCCTATTTGTCCCAAATTTGAGAATTATTCACGGGCATTATTTCTCCTGCAGACCTCAGCTTGTATGATCATTTAACATCATGCATGATTGATACAATTATTGGTTGGTCATTCTGATGGTCATTATTTCGGCCGTTCTGTCATTTTCCTCGCAACGTGGACTGGATCCAGCAGGAGTCTCACTCCACAATGGCCCGGTCAAGCTCCCGTGCCGATGTCCCCACCGAGAACGACATAGTCCGTGATTTCAGGTATCCAAAACCCCCGGTCTCCGCCCTGCTGGTCCGGGGAACATTGCCCGGGTTTAAAAGCGAAACAGTCCTGCCTCGGAATTCCGGTAGGTACGGGTCTTCCATCATTGCCATCTGGTCGTCCAGCTCGCACAGATCGTCCCCGACTTCCAGGGCGAGGAACAGGTCTTTATTCCCGGTGGAATCTAAGCCTTGGGCGTTGGAATCGTACCTGGAGCACGACTCCACGGAGGCAGCGATGCGAGGCAGTTTGGCCGCGGGGCCCTGTCCCGTGGTCGCATCGCCCTTGAGCTGGTAGATGACGGATCGAAGCTGGAGGAATTGGCGCATCAGAGACTGGTCTTGTTGCTTTAACTTGGCCTGTGTGGAAGAAATGCCCAATATTCAATCCTGTCAGTAAACAAATTAAAACAAACTTGGGAAGTTTTAAAACATCCTTGGGTTTATTAACAGCAACTTTGTATCGTATCCCTGGGAAAATTATGGTCGATGCTGTAAACTACAACACTGAAAACGAGTAGAACTGGAAGTAGGCTCGATCGAATGATTCACGATTTCAAAGGCACTCTAAAAAGCTACATAAAAACTCTGGACACCTGCGCTCGACAATACTTGTTCATTTTCAGTATAGCTACTCAGGCTCCTATATAATCACTTTAAATGTGTGTTCTTGATCATTCCCCAAAACAAGATATGAAAACGATTTTTGACAGGGTCTTTCTTCAAATCTCAGTCAAATATTTGCGCCGCGCCTGTGATATTTTACCCTCGTCTCGTGCGTCACGCGATACAAGACAGGCACAATGAGCACCGGCTAAACTTGTCACAGTGTGAAATCCCTCTCTCCTTGAGAAAAGTCTAATCTCTAAAGCTGTAAGGAAATTGAAAGGCCGCCCACGCCGAGCATCAGTCTCGTGTGCTTTGTGACAGATGTGGGAAAATAACCGGTATACCTTAAAGTAACGGCCCGAGATTACGTGATATGCTCATCCATCCACACTGTGGTATGATTGAGGTATTGATTGTGGCATTATTATTTACATTTTTTTAGTGAGAGTGACGTCTATTAACGTCATTCTCACACACAAAAATGTATAATAAAAACTGAACTAAACTAAACTGTATCATCATGACCATTTGCGTTCAACTTTTTTTCTTTTTTTTGAAAAACTTGGTCACTATAATTTATTGGCATTTTTCGATTTTGTTAATATTATTCGTTGACATTTTGTCATCGTCATTATGCTCTGTCATTGTCATATATCCACCAACTTCATGTTCAACGTGATTTTGTTCGTGTTCAATGCACCATGCATTACATTCTCAAATCTAATATGCAATTGTCATTTATTGTCAATAGTTTTGTGTGTTGCTCACAGAGTCATATACGCCGTATACATTTCACCAAGACGCTTTACCGCAGGTTTTTAATTTCGTGCCTCGTATCACGCATCAGTGAAGTCATCGTCACAAGACACTGGCACATATTTTCTTTTCTAAGAAATGGCATGCGGATGTTTTAGCCATCGCTGTGAAAGGGTACAAAAGTTCATTGGAAATTAATCATAATTAAAAATCACTACAATTAATTGCAATTTCGCAACTTGATTTTTTCCGCATATAAAATTATTTTTTTAATGAAAATTTTAGAACAAATATTGTTCCCATGCATTCATATTTTTTGTACAATACGTTTATGGTTTTCTTGTTTGTTTTAGAAAAAATAAAGGAAAAGATCAATACAATATTTGTATTTTGTTTGCGTCTTTTCCATGTATTTTTCACCTGACTCGGGGCAGTACGTGCTCTGAAGAGAGTGCCGATAATTCGGTTTGCCGTGCCGCAAGATGTTGAGCAATATTGCGTGAATTATACACAGCCCTAGGGCTCGAAATATTCCACTTCATCGTTGGACATGCACATAGTATGGTGCGTGAATGGATATAAATGAGCTTCAGTGGGATTTTGTTTTAATTATTTATTTATTTATTATTTGTTAGTTTACTTTACTCGTAATTGTAGGTTTACCCACTTTGAGGCCCGATTTTCTTTTTATTTGAATATTCTTTGCGAACATAATCAGCGTATTATCATTAATTTGTTCAAATAGATCTAAATACGTGTAATAATGTCCTATGATTCGAAAAAGTAATCGGGCAAATTGACCGGGCTCTGTCTACTTTCGTGGAAATTTGGTGATTAAAGCCAACCGTCATAATACGAAGAGCATAACAATGTACATGTATCCAGAATATTACACATCAATCTGAGTGTAATATTTCGCCAAAGTTAGTTATTTCTTTATCTGAACTGAAGTTGAGCAAAATAAACACAATTTTGGTTTTATAGCTCGCGACCGCCACATCATTGTCATTACCCTAAAAGGTTAATCGAAGTTGGACTGACTAATAGCTAGCACGGGCGTGACACTGATAACACGTTTAATGGTCCTTGGGCGGTGGTTGGTTGGTTTAACCATTTGTCATTTTAGCTGAATTGAATGAGCTCAAAGTACTCGTCATTTTAAGAAAATGTGAAGAGTAAAAACAAGCCCCTAGTCCAGCAATGCTACGCGAGCCTTATGGCGGCAAGGCTAAGCGGGCCTTATGGCGGCAAGGGGAGGCGAGCCTTATGGCGGCAAGGCTAAGCGAGCCTTATGGCGGCAAGGCTAAGCGAGCCTTATGGCGGTCTGGTATTCGTATTCTGTTTAGGCTAAGGTGAGGCTTACGCAAGTCTAATTCACAAGTTTAATTCCGTGATACTGATCGCTCGGGGGCGCTGTTTCAACGATATGTTTGGGAATTTGATCTAATCAACAGCGAAAGGGTGTAAGAGACTGGCCCCTGTGACCCCTTATTTGAGTAAACGTGAGACTTATGTAAGTCTAATTCACATCAGACACTGCAGTGTGTCGATATTGTCAGTCAGCAATGTGTAGATACATTAAAGGCTACCCTCTTATCAATCAAAGAAATCACCCAACAAAACAGTTTCAATCAAATATCTTAAATATTCCGAGTGTTTTTTATCAGATCATTGCCTTAGGTGTACTCTTATACTCGAGCAATTTGTAAATTCCTTTAGACTCGGCAGGAAAAAAAGTATCAGGGGGTGGCTTTTCAAAATAAGCGTATTCGCACCCCCTGTATCTCTGCAAAATCTGGCAAATCCCTGCCTGGGGCGACGGGTGCAGTCTGGTAGCGCCAGTGCCTTACATTGGCGGTCCGTGCATGTGTCTAAACGGATTGCGAAGCATATCATAAACACACTGAAGTGAATATTCACGAGAGTGTTTTTCTTCAAAGGAGAAAGTATTAACGTACGTGGCATGTTTTTTTTGAAAAAAGTCGTCAGATATTGGCGCGAACTTGTTTGTTACTATCGTTCTTCATCTTAAATCCCACCTGCAGATTTGGCAGTTAAATTGATGTGGCGACTACAAGGAGGTACATATGAAATGGATACAGTTTCACGTTCAAGCCCCAAATGAATTAAATTACTAAACGGCTATTTGTGCAAATGTGTATTGGGTTTGAGTCGAGGTTTGTTATTTACGCATGCATATATAACTTGGCAATATTGGAAACTATAGAAGAGCGATTTTCGAAGTTGCTTTAATAAAGTTAAGAGAAAGGAGAATCTAATAGTTCAATTGTTTAAACCAGCTGGTCACGTTGACCACAGGTGACCAGTACACAAGTGACCAGCACACATTATTAGTGACCCACTGTGAACAGGTGTCCACAATAATGAACAAGTGGTAACAAGTGTGGAATTATGTATCAACGTGCCGGTCAAGTCTTTGGCTGTTAGTAGGTCTTACTTGAACAAGTCGACATACAGACAACGACCACAATAAAATACCCGAAACGTTTGTCTAGTCTTAGACAGAAGACAAACTAGGGTGAGGTTCACCAAAGTATGATAATTTTAAATCCTTTCATCGTCGAATTTAGAAATTCAAGCCATTGTGTGCTTGTTTCTTTTTGCAATCGAGGATCGAAAAACAAAAGAAAACAAAGGGAACTAAAGATCCTCGAAGGACGGTTTCTTTGTCCTCGATCGGCAAGATAAGCGCAAAGCAACGGGGTTAGGTTTCAGTAGAGGAATAAAGGAAAACACAATAGGGAATCCTCGGTCGTAATGGCAATTCACGAACTATAGCATTTGAACACTGGTCCTGCACGCCAGGATTTAAACACAATTTTGCTGAGCGGCCATTTTTTAAATCAAAGTCCAAAATGGATAAAACAATCGATACCAAACCAGTTTTTTTGATTGGATGTCAGAGCAGTCAACTAGACCATCTGTTTCACAGCCAAGTAAATCATTTGCAAACTGACAATTTCCAATCAGCTAACAAAAACAGGAAAATGGTAACTACAGAATATCGGTAATTCACCACATGATATACACAACAAATTGTGGTAAAACATTATCACGATGGAAAAAGAATACAAGTTCAACCTGCCATTCATTTCTAAACCAAGCTGCGAGATAGTAGCATTACACAGGTGCTGCTGTGGACGATTGTTTGACAAATAACTTATCTCTGGGTGTCAGCTGATAATAAAGCACCCCCCCCCCCCCCCCCCCCTCTTGAGGTAGTCAGTAGCCGGTTCGTAATGGTATCTGGTCTTTGTAAATTGGAGTGCCCTATTTATCAAGAGGACGGAAACTCAAGTTCAGAGCGTCTGAGGTTACACCGCCGCGCTAGCTGCAAATGCAAACATTACATTGCTAATGCGAAGTTGATGACTACAATCTTCGTTTTGTGCCGCTGTTCATGGTGTTGATATAGCGAAGTCCAAGTCCTCAATGTAATTGAGTTTTTCTTCTATACATCGGCAGTGAATAATAAAAACGGTGCAGCAAATAATATTTTGTTCGGCGAGATATTAAAACAATATGATTCGTGACCCAATTTCTAAAATAAAATCCTGTGGTTACAAGATCGGTGTAGCTTTGAAAATGTGTGACGTCAGTACTAATACTAGGCTTAGGAATACATCTGGCAAAATCACATTGGGAAAAGACTTTGGCAATAACTATAGTAATTTAAATATTTGTATTATATTTTTAATGAAAATCACCTGTCCTAAATTTCTATGCTCTGTTCTTAGTAATTTATACTTGGTGAAATAAATTGTGTGAAGTACGGCTCAATAACATCATCATGGTTCACACGCGAACAAACTTCCCAAAGGATTTAGCTACGGTAGCATGTGCATAATAAAACATAAAGTTACGATGATTTTACTTACGATTTCATCCCTGATCCATTGGATATTTTGCTCCATTCTCGCCTCCCGATCTCTTCTATCTATCCTCCAGGGAGCTAAACCCGCAGACGATTTCCGCTCAGACGGTACCGTCTCCCCGCCGTCCATACCTCTGTAGTCGTAAGGGTCTCCCGCGACGAAAGAATATTTGTGATTGGCCGTCTCGTCTCTTAAGGGCGTCGCCTCTTCCCCCGTCCAATCACCTGTCTCGCCGTCATCGTCGATTGTGGTCACCTTGTCCAGAAACCGGACACTCGACTTGCGCCGTATCACGGGAGCATCTTCCCCCGGAGACAAACTCTCAGTCGTGAACTTCGGGACCTGGAGGTCGAGTCGCCTGAGCGAGGCGTAACTACGCAGGGAATCCATCGATAGCGACATCAGTTTGCCGAAAACAACCAAGTTTTATAATCAGCCTAAAAAAAGCCAATCGTGAAAAGTCAGATCTCTTACACATACACTCACACACAAACAGAGTGTTAGGTTTCAAGCGACAAATCCTGTTTTCAACTGAGGAAGTGTACAGCAAGCAAGGCTAGCATATCCCCTCACGATCATAGGTATTACTGGAAACGCCGTGATCTTCCTTGTTATTGCCTTATCCTGTCCGGATGTCCGTAGCAGTGCTTTGCTTTTTACCAAAGTCATCTTGTCCATAATTCTTTCGGTTCCTGATGACTACTGCTGTAGTTTACACAGCGCCACGGCAGTAGGCCTATAGTGTAATTTAATAAAGCTCCGTACGTCCTTTGAACTCACGAGCATTCTACTGCATGCTGAGTGCGTTGAGCAGCGTTCGAGACGCATGTTAGTTTTACCGCATGCTCAGCCATAATCTCAGCGAGTGGGCAGTGTGACTAGATGAGTAGCCTGGGTATACTTAGCTCGCTTACTTTTGAATATCAGTTTACAAACAGGTTGTTCTCTTCTTGCAGTCTTCAATTTCTGCGTGGGTAGAAATGTGATTTTCTATATGGTAACTCTGTCATGGTGCTTCTAGCTTTAGATTTGGCGGATATCTTCCCAGTAAATCCACGAAGAGCCTCGCGGTATTGAAGAAATCGTTGTTATGAAGTGGATGTATACATGCTTTCAAATCATATGTCCTGGGTTCGCATCCCACTCAGTGAAGAGACACGGTCACGGGTCCTTTATCTCTGATCTAACTCTCTGCTGGGCCTTTCGCACAGCGGTGAAGACAGTTGACGTTGGTCGAGCTGTGAAACTCAAAATGAACACACTCATTGAACTGTGGTCAACAAAAATGCGAAAATGTCAGGGGCTTAACTTAAGAGGTTGTGCTAAGTTTTGGACCATTTTTAGCTCAAGATGTACGTCTTACATCTGAAAGCTCAGATTATATTTGGAAATAGTTTAGGCTGAAAATTATTATAAACATGGGGTTATAATACATTACCTTTTTTATCAAATAAATTGCCTATATATTTTGTTCAGTTTTACCATGGAGGAAGAAGCGCTTCGGAAAAGTTCAATATGTCATCAGTTGGTCTTCAACATCTTTCAGCATCTTAGATAAGTATAGCTGCTCGGCTTACTGTAGTACCGGCACGGGCACATCTAACTATCAACAGTCAGTAATTACCTGGGGCCAATTTCATAGAGCTGCTAAGCAAAAAAAATGCTTAGCACAAAAAAGTCTTGCTCATTAAAAACAGGTTACCAGCCAAAATTATACGTGTTTTTCATGCTAAGCAAAAAAACAGCTGATTATCAATCTAGAACAATAAAGATCAGGTGAAAATTTGGTCTGTAACCTTGTTTTTGCCAACTGAAGGACAAATTGTCATGCTAAGCAAATTTGTGTGGTAAGCAGCTCTATGAAATTGGCCCCAGAAAGCTTGTTAAGCGTGCTCGGTCTACCTTGGAACAAGGTTACACGCCAGTCATTGCGCCTGCGCAAATAAATACTCAGTCGCTTACAAGCAGAAACAGTAAATTCCGATCCTGTAGGCCGCGCCTGCGCGTTTTGTTCGACGGAAAGTCCATCACAGGCTACACGTGTTAATCATTGTAATCGGGGACTCTGTTCAGATAATATCCAAAACTAAAATCGGCTACAATATTATTCTTTGGGGGCCTTGGCAGTGAAGGCAAAACTGTCTACTTTATACCGAAGGCGATCAGCTATTTTTCTTCACATTTCTTTAATTAAAGAAAAATTCGAAGACACCATGTCAATTTTCAAAGGCCTGCAAATGCCAGCTATATATTTTCTCCTTATTATGCCGCAAGCATCTTCACTGACATTCAGCATCGCCCTCACGCTAGGGAGAACGGGGTCGTCGCGATTCCCCTCCAGAATAAAATGAACAACCGCTGATAGCTGACGGGGCCATTGCATCAAATTCTCCTGAGAGAGTTGAAGAGTTCATCTCTCGTGCGCAGGGTTCTTGGCTCTCAACTCTTAGGCTGAATTGTAAATATTAAATGGCAGACGGTGATGTTGTGATCGGAAACTAAGTTTGGGCGTGACGGTGTTACCGATACGACCGGGCAGCGGGGTGCTTCCAACGGCAGCTTTATTATCATCGCGCCGCTGAATAACAAAGAGCGTAAAATATCAATGTGGAGTAAAACAACACAACATTTGTGTGTGATTATTGAAAAGAGACGAGGGCTATTTTTGGCATCCTTTTTTATCCAATGTGATTGACTGCTATATTTGTACATTGAGTTAAGTTAAACACAAAGAAACGAATGACGAAATTAGCCGCGGAATTATTTACAACATACACAACTATTTACGTTCTCAAATTATAATTTAGATTCAAATTATAATATCATTTATTATTATTTGTAATTAAAATTCTGTGTTAACATTAAAAAATACAAGCATCTGGCACGGAGAGATTGTTCATAATCTCATTCACAGTAACACAACTCCCGTGTTCTAAACCAATAATTAATTCGACAACTAAGAAACCCTGTGGGTTTTATCTAACAAAACCACGGGAAGTCCCGTATCCGCAATTCGCAGATTTTGCGATCCTTAATCAGAGGGGAAATCCCACCATCACTTCGATCTTTGTCTCCCCGTCTCACTGTTCGATTTCGACACATCGATTCGGGACAGTCCACATTCAGCGGCATCTCGCGGGGTGCGGGAGGGGCATGTTTTGTCCCTCATCAGGAAAACCAAACAAAATCTGTTTATTTTCATTAAAAAAACAAATACGAAGGCAATCGTTATTCGTAGACAGTTTATCACTGCCAATTTTATTCCAATTGGGTAATTCTTTTTTTAAATGTATCCACTGCGCAAAACAGCTGCACGGCGCTTTCACATGAGCCTGTCGAAATGGGAGCAAAACTACTTCAGGATGAGATTAAAAATTACAATTTGTTCACACCTCTTACCTAGGTGTTCGTTTATTCTCTCCAAATCCAGTCGAGCGATATCATTTTGACGGTATTGTTGCCATTTGTGCCGCGTTGTTTAATATGAATATTGTAGTTTCATTTAGTGAATGCGTTTAGAGCAACATTATACGCGTTCCCATCTGCCACGAATTTCTCAAGATTTTGACTTCACCGACTGAGACATGGAAACAGAAATTCACTTTCCCGTGCGATGGAAAACACTAAAATCATCGCAATTTGCGACAGGTATACTTCAGAAACAAGAACAGTTCAAGTTCAGAAAGATGCCGTGGTTCCGCATAGAAAAAGTGGTAAAATTTTGTGTCGGTACCCTTGACATAATAATGTGAACCAGGCATAACAGCTTCCTAATTAGGAAGAATTAGGAAGTTTGTTTTTTTCTGTATCGAATGGCCTTGGCAGAAAGCTGTGAACGCCGCATGTATTGTTTTACTTGCTTAGACCACCAGTGGCGAGTATAGAATGGCAGATGATATCCTTTTCATTTTAGTTTCAACCTTGGTCAACGAAAGTTCATCTAACACCAACCATTTTAGTGCTTTGAGGCAAAAAGGCGGGAAAATACACTAATTTAGAAATAAATAACCACCGAGTTAAATGTTAACGCTGTTTTTTTCTTTTATTAATTTTAAATCTGTACGGTTTTACGTCTCGTCGTCACAAGAATGAAGCAAATATGAAAATCCATGCGTCGTTTCACTAAACACAACGGGGAGCAAACGGTCACGGAGGGCAAACTGAAAACACGGAAAACAGATGGAAAACTTTCTGTAAAAGTAAACAATCAGCCAAAGATATAAAACACCGTCAATATTTGCATGTCGAAAAATAATATTCTTAAATCAATGAAACATTATCATGTGAAACGCGTGCTATTTCTGGTACTGTTTGGGAAACAGTAAAAATGTTAGACTTTGGACATTCACCGTTATTGGCGCAGTTTGAACATGATTAGCATACAGCGCCTGGAATCGGAAGTTAAGTGTAGCATTAAAACCTGTGTGAATAGGGGTAGACGTCCTTCTTAATGTTTTAACAATTCAACTGTTCGTCTCGTTTTATATTCGACAAACAAGTAATTAGCTGCGCTGCAGCTAAACAAAACAATTCACAGACCGAATAGAATGGTGAATTGTAAATGGCGTGGGAACAAATCTTGCTTGTGTATTCAACAGAGGGCGCTGTTCTTTCTATAATCGTATAAAATACGTGGCCGGTGTCGTATAAAAATGAGACTCCTATGAAAATCGGACCCTGTTTACCTGTTAGTGGTTAAACCCTCTCACGTGACAGGTCATGCTCCTATTTATGAAATTCACGCTACACAAGGCTGCCTTCGTTGTTAATACCAGTTACATGTAATAATTATTTTGTGGTCAGTGTAATTATATGTGCTATTAATTAATTTAAATTTGTAAATACAACACAAATTCGGGTTTCGACATAATGGCGATTATCTGTTTCTAATGATACGTATACGGCGTCGCCGAGTTCCTCAATACGGTCATGGAGGAATATTATTCCTCCATGATACGGTGGAGTAAGTACGCGCTCGACGACAAACTATGATCAAATTGACGTTGAAATCCGTGTTAATTGCAATTTTCACCAAAAGTAGAAGACTACTAGTTTCGTAGTAATTAATTCTCATCGATTGAAAATGTTTGGCAATGTGCCAGGATCCTGAGGGTATAGGGTTCAAATTTCATTGAGTTTACTCCCACAACAACAATCGCACCATCGGTTGCGCAATACGTACACACACAAACATTATTTCCCTGTGGATTTATTTATAGTCTAACTCGTCTCTTCCTAAAGAGATCGAAAGTGAAACAATTATTTTCCTAATGTTGAATATTGTCCTGTTTTCAAATTAATCACATTATACAGGGACTCCCCTCAGTTTTATTTTAATAGTGAAATTAAACCTCCTCTACTTATTTCAGTAAATCATTTTATGGAACAGTCATCAATACATTTTGTCGGAACAGACAACTTATAATAGTTAACTTTGCATACACTTCAACCTCCAACCTTCTGTCAATGTCATGCCAACAATCCAATTTTGGTGTACGTGTGGATAACGTTCGAAAACCCACCAGTTTTGTGGACAGTTCTAAAATCTATCATGTTGTGACAATGAACATGCGTGCATGTTTCAGCGTGACCTTTAATGTTATTACTCCGATGTGGTGAAATTAAGCGAACTTGAAAAGCCGAGCCTGAAGGTACGTGTAGGCCTACTATAGTAGTTTTTGATCTCTTCTTGCCGGTAGGAGTTTTGGACTTTGAGGGAAGAGACACCGCCTCGCACTCATTACACAAATGTACCCGTGCAGAATTTATTGTGTCAATATTATTTAAATTGTTCTCACGGGCAGAACTATTTGTCTGTGTTTTCGCAGGTTTACTCATATCCAAACAACGATTATTTTTTTGCGGGTCACAGTAACGCTGAATGTATCATAGATCTAGTGGAAAGTTTAACCACTGCATGCACACCAGATCTCAAAAACTAAAGCGTGTCGGCCTTGCGTCGCGACGTGGCAATCAATTTCATTATTTTTTTTTAAACGAGGATGAACCGTAGATATTGCGCAAATTGGGTAAAGTCCCTACATAACACTTGTGCACACGGCCCATTGTTATTCTGCACTCGGCCCGTTACAACATTCAAATAAGATAAAAGCGTGCAATACGTGAGGCGTCTGAATTGTATATGACACCGTCATTACTTTACGGTTGGTTACTCGCGTTTATAAATAGCACAAATTCATGACGTCATTTCACAGTTGCGGGTGTTGTCGAATACTATTTCACTTAAAAACCGAAACTTGTACCAAGAAAAGTGAAAATTATCTACTGGATTAAGTTAATTTACAATAAAAATATTGTTTTAGATATAGTAAGGTACAAAAACTAGGCTTTAAAAATTTGAAGAAGATGTTTGCCCTTAATATTTACAATCGATGACAGATACGTTCCCCTTATCATAATGGTTTCGTCTGGAAAGGGGAATTCCCATTGAAAATCTCGAAATTTCGAAGTTATGGAAGTTGGACTGAAGATCGAAAGAGTTATACATTTTTGTGAGCAGATTCTGTAATTTTTTTGGGAATACGGTAACAAAAAAGACTAAATATAGGCCAGTGATCAGTCCAAGGAATTGGGTAAGTTAGATTTTTTGAGTTTTTTCCCGGAATTGCTAGTAGTAAGTCCGATCTGCAAGTCATCACAAAACAAACGGTGGGGAAATAAATGGCAAATCAATGTACATGTACTTTGTAGTACACATTTTCGATTTATGTGCGCGCGTTATATTTCGGCAGCTGGCTTGCCATTCAAGTTCAAATGACGTATTGTGGTTTTGTTGTGGTTTTTGTTTTCTTAAATTTTGGCAGAGGCATTGTTAACTGTAATGACTACACTATGTGGTGCTGATTCTGAATCATTTACACTTTTTTACATAGGTCGGGGTTGTGTACCTTGCTGTAATAAACAAGAATAATATTTGATTTGTAATAAACAGGGAATGCTTAATTTTACAAATCAAATGTTTGACTAAATGGATTTTTTTTTTAAAGGAAAACTTTTGCCATCATAATTTTAACTTTATTCAGAAGAATATGTTGAATTTGAACGTTTCAAGTGCATTTTTGAATGAATGCAAATGATTTGATGTCATTGCGGATAATTATGATATATATCATGTTGAGTATGCGACCATATTTACTGATATAGTAATTACCTGTTTTGTTTATTTTTCCTCTCCCATGCAGATAATCACAGCTGAAATTTACTGTCAAACTACCAGAATTACTTGACTTAGTTAGCAATAAGATATTGCTTGTATTATTTTGTTCCATCACATCTTGTAAAATGTCTCCAAAGGACCGAGCTGAACAGGCAGAGCAACGCTCCCCTCTCCGTCTCCCTAACAAGATCTCGGACGCTTCTCCAACAATTACAAGCCGGCTAAGATGCAGCATCAAAGAAGAGATAGAAGAACACAGGTTTGACACAACAAAAACAACCTCACCAAAATGTTGTGGTGCTCTTTGATGCAGTTCATAATTTATTACATTTATTTCAAAATATATTTGAAATTATGGTTACACATCTGTGAATGGGTGCAAGCCAACTAGTCTGGTTTCCTAACTTGATAATTCCCTGAAGTCTATAAATTGCTTCGTTTCATCTGAAGGAAGTCAAAGAACTAGACTACAAGAACATGATTTTTTTCATGGTTTTCAAGATCGACTGTAATTGACGTGTGATCGACTTTAAGACGATCAGTATTTGGTGATTCTATATAGCATGCGCCTGTATAGTAAAAGGGCTTATGTCCTTAAGAAGGATACTTTACTGCAATTACTAGCTCGTGTTTCTTGGTTGATTTTTCATTACAGTGATTGCTCAATATTGTCACTGTTATTTGATTAGAGAGATTATATTATGGTCAAGTTAAGAGTGACGTACCCTATGACAGCAGTCAAGTCGTAATACTTGTGAATTAAGCTAGCCAATGACTTCTACGTTTTATATTTGACCAATTTTCCTTTTCTTTCCAGGCAAGACATCTTGCCTCGTTTCTTCCTTCAGATGGCCACCTTCACCTCTCTCCTCCCTTCCCACTGGGAGAGCTACCCAGCGGAGCTCAAGATGTTCCTGGAGAAGGAGATGTTTGACCCAGTACTGCGTCTGATCCTTGAATCCGAGCGCTTGGTAAACTGGTGCCCCTCAGTCAGAAAAGTACATCCATTGATAACACCAGGTAGGGGTTGAGAGCCACACTTTTATTCAGCAACTCATATGGATCTTATAGCAATCTAGGAGACTTGCCTCTTTGAAAATTAGCCACTTCAGACAGGTCTTGTGTGTTAAACTGTGTGTTAATTCATCAATGAATAACTGTCAACTACATGGATATTTATCACTTATCATCAACTGCGTGTTCATACATCATTTGGTTCTCAATTACATGTTCATTCATTTCCCCTAGGTGATGGCAACTGCCTGCTCCACGCTGTTTCCCTGGCGATGTGGGGGATTGAAGATGACGAGCTGGTCCTACGCACCGCCCTCTTTCGGCTTCTGAGAGACGACCGAACTGAGAGGAATCGCATGCGTTGGCAGAGAGAACGCATGAGAGCTGACGCAGGAATCCCAGACAGTGGGTTTCGATACAATACCATAGTAAGCAATATCTCTCAGAAATACTGTTTTGACTCGGAGCTAATACAATGTAGAAGTTGTCTCACATTAAGACACTATGGCTTTGTGAACATAGATATTGGCTGAGGTCATATGGGCACGGTTTTGTGTATCGCATCATAAATGTGTCTTGGAGATGGACAGGGTAATGTACTCATTTTTGAAAGGCGGTTTATACCAGATGAAGACATAACTCGCCGGAGTCTAATTTAGTTTGATATTGTTTAATGAGCTCAGGGCTAATGATCCTTTCCCGAAAATCAGAGATAATTTCGGATACAGAAGAAATACTAAATACATAGTGTTGTTTTTATAGTACTGTTTTGCTTTTTCCCACTCACGAGATTTTGTTTCTTTTTTCAAAGGAGTGGCACGGTGAGTGGGAGATGATAAAAGAAATCGCGAGTCCCGAGAGACGCCCAGTGACGGCTCAAGGCCTCCCATACGAGAGCCTCGAGCAGTTTCATGTTTTCATGTTGGCCAACATGCTGCGTCGTCCTATCATTGTAGCGGCCCCGAACATGATGCGCAGTCAGTGGGGACACTCCATCCAGCCCCAAGATCTGCACGGCATCTACCTCCCTCTCAACTGGGATCCTGCAGTCTGCTATCACTATCCCATACTCCTTGGTTTCCACCAGAATCACTTTACTCCGCTGTTGTGTACGGCCAAGATTGACTCGGAGGAGGACCTCGACAACTATCTCTTTCCCATCGTCCAGCAAGACTACACCCAGATGAAGGTGCACTTCTTAGAGGAGGAAGAAGAAAAATGTGTTGATGACCTTCTTCAGGAGTACCTGGTGATCGAAGAGATCATCCACATTGGGAAGAGTCTCAGCCCATTCCGGGGGCTCCCAGGAGCTCGACTCGCCTCCCAGAACAGCCATCCTGATCTCGATCTCATGATCCCCTACCTTGGGCTTGCAGAGACCCATTACAGGCAGTACTTAGAGAGGGAATATGGAAACAATGTTGAGAGTGCTCCAGCTGCTGAAGCCAGAGGAAAGGCAGATATTGCATTAAGGAAGGACCCAGAGAAGCAAGAACAGCCAAGATCCTTTCCATCTGACAGCAGCCACACAGTTGCTCAGCAAGGCAAGACTTCATGGTCTGGTGCTGGAGCACCTGTGGGTCAGCCATCTGATGCAACTCTCATCGCAGGCCTCCTAGCCTCTCGGAACATTCCCCTCCACAGGGAGTACTCTCTGGTCGAGCAGTCATGCAAAACTGAAGGGTGTGTCTACTATCGCTCTGTCACCACTGGGGAGTTCTGCCATGCGTGTCACCAAAAACAAAGTCAGAGCCAATCGTGTCGGGGAGAACGATGCCTTAACCAAGCTGAACAGGGCTGCCAAGGTCTCTGCCGAGTGTGCTTTGACCAGAAAAAGCTTACAGAAGACCCAATGGTCAACGCCACAGCTCCTTCATTGAGCAAAATGAGTTTAGATCCTAATGTCAATGTTGCGGGGCCATCCGAGAAAGATGAGGATAGTCGTTATTGGTATGGCAAAGGAGACGATGTACAGAGTCCTGGATACAACATCACGTCAAAGGCAGGTCAGATGCCTCCCGACCTGGGGGCATCTTCTTCAGGATCTGCAGGATTGGCAGTTAGAAGGAAAGAGCTAGTGCACAATAAGGCTGGTACAGCCCGGGGTGCAGCAACTAGTCCAGACGATGAACTCAACTCCATGATTGTCCACCAGAAGTTATCAACCAAGAAGTGCATCGTGCCAGAGTGTCTCTTGACTGGAGACCCGACCAAGAATGACATGTGCAGCAAGTGCTACACTGAGAACCTCCAAGTGGCACAGGAAATAGTAAAGTCGAAGACAGTTGGTCAGCTAGCACCTGCAACTGTGAAACCCTCTGCTCACTCAGCATTAGAGGCAGCCAGCTGCAGTGCAAACGCATTTCCAAGAGCTGGAGCAGTTTTAGCAGCTGCAGCTGCCCCTGGCAAGTTGTTGCATCCAGAAAAGAAGCCAATCTTCACTGTCCAGAAAAACATCTGTGCCACCGCTGGCTGCTCAGGAATCCGTCTTGACATGCCACCGTACAGTGGATACTGCAACAGCTGCTACACCAAGAACTGCTACACCAAGAATCGTAATCAGGCCGCAACTGCTGAAGTAAGAAACCCAGAAATCTCAAAGAATCAGGGGTACCCCAATCTCAATCAATATGGAAGAAGCCAAGACCAGTTTAGATCAACAAGCCCCAGGACAATCAACAAATACGGCAATAAAGCACCACTGGCAAAACAAGTTGAGATCCAGCCAAGAGAAGCCCGTAAGCTACCATTATATCCAGCTCTGGCTGAGCTTGGGACCTCGACCCAGAGTCAAGCTCCTCCTTTTGGGAAGGTGAGCACCAAGAATTGCGTGCATCCTCTTTGCAACAATCTGGCTGCTCCACCCAGGTTCCTTCTGTGTGATAATTGCATTCACGTAGCAGATCTATACAAAGAGGAAGGCACAGGTGCATCTGTCAGCAAGGAGGCAGCCGGCAGTGCAGCATTGGAGCCCCAACCAGCTCAGCATAATCAATTAAAAGATAATCAGCAGAAAAGCGATATTCGAGGTAATTTCAATTGTAACAAGTTAAATAAACTGTTTTGCATTTTGTTCATGATAGTCACTCGTGGTCGTATACTATACTTCTCTTTCACACAATTTTGTCATCTTCATCTCTTAGAAGCCGCTAAGCAAGCTGGCCAACCTGCTGATAGCACCACAGGAAGTACCAAGGCTTCTCTCAGCAAGACAGCAGCTGGCTTCAAGAACATCCGCATAGAACGTGTCAAATGCCAAGCACCCGAAGGTAAAGAAAGCAACTGACTTATTGTAGTGACAGTATTAACCACGGCACCTGCAGTTTTGTTAAACCCACTATCAGTCAATTCTCCGCATTAAAGACCACATTGCAAATCAGTATCCAAGATATTGTACTTTTTATAAAGTGTTGTCGTCTGTTAAAATATCAAGCCAAATACTTACGATGTCCCAAATATTTACTCTTAGTCCGAATAACAAAAATGCAATTTACTTGTTTGTGTGTAAGAAAATTGTTCGCTGCATTGGCGTTTTTGTTGAATCCACAATCAAGAGATTTGTTTCATTAGTTCACTTGTACTTTAACCATAATTGGTGCTTGTAGTGTTTGGTTTATTTGTATTTTACAATACAAGTTTGGGTGCTAAATGCCAAATCCGTGTCACCTGTTTTCATTTGCTGTCACTTATTTGTTTGTTAATCCAGGATGCGTGGACAATATGTACGGCGATCCTGAGCTAGATAACCTGTGCTCTCGTTGCTTTGCCAAGCTATCGATGAGACGTACCCGCACCAGAAACTCTCCCTCACTGAATCAAGTCGAGACCCGGCCAATTCAATCCTCTGTCCCCCAGTACCACACAGCACCATTAAACCCCTCCCCCCGTATTGCCAGAGCTCCGCCCAGGGCCCAGACAGAGGTCATTTATGCCGAGGAGGAGAGAGGCCATAGAGAAGAGATGCCAAAGCGACAACCTTTACCGGATAACTTTCAGATATGTGCCCGGCCCAACTGCCGGAATCAAGGCAATATACAGATCTTTGAAGGATTGTGTAACACCTGTCTTCAGGTCTACCGGAAGCAAGGCTTCCCCTCGGAGCCCGAGCCAGTCAGCCCTGGCCCACTGGATGTCAAAAGAGGGCGCTATGCCCAGCCAGTGGTGGCAGAGGCACAGTTTTACCCGCCGGGTTGCGGCACCGGGGATGAGAAGATTCTGAACATCGAGTCGGGTCCCAGAATTCCCCCGAGGGCAGAACCCAACCGTACCGACATGGGCTGCCATAGCGACGGATGTGTTAACTACGGCAACCCCCGTTGCCAAGGTTACTGCAACAGCTGTTTCAGACTTCTCAAATAGAAGCCAAATGGGGCAATCTTCTAGCATTCAAATACTAAAAGTATAAACAAGTTGGATGCTTGTACATTCTTGTGTGAGTGAAGGAAGTCTGAAAGACTGAACATTGCTTTTAAGGATGTTGTAATGTAGCATTGCATATATTCGTGTTTTCTTACTTAGGAGAGGAATAATTTTAAAGGTAGGATACACCATTGGTAATTCGGGCGATTCACAATGCAGTGCGCCACCAAGCGTTTGACTCAAAAGAGCCACTTTTAAACTTTACGGTCGACTTCTTCCGTATATCATACTGTAGTGAAATTTCTATTCTTCATTGTTCACGCGAGGTTTAACACAAACGAAAATGTATCCGGCAGCGTCGTTAATTAAAACATTGTTATTTGCAGAAAAAAAATTAAATTTTAATCGTGCGCGTCCCAAAAGACGTAAAAATTGATAAGTTCATGCAAAATGAATACTGTTTTTAAAACCGATGCCGACTTTTTCCCATGATGCACTGCGGGGATAGCAGGATTTGCGCCTCCAACGGCAGCTTCTAGGTGTTGTGAATCGCTCGAATTGCTTGAATTGTCAGGAATAGGTGGACTTGGGAGGTTGTCCGAAGTTTTATGATCATGGATGCTGAGAAAAGCAAGAAAAACAGCGTTTGTTTTTATTCGGATTTGAGCAGTGGTTCTAATGTTTCTGTTTACGGCGATTACATTTAAAAAGAAACAATTTATTCAACTTAACTAGACAACGGAATTAAATATGCTCAACAGAAAAATTAGCTTTAATGATTTAAAATTGTACTAAAAACTGTTGTGCTAGAAATATTTTTTTTTTGGTAAACACATTAATGAAGCTTTCAAAATGGCGGCAAATTAAATACATGTAACATAATTATAATACATGGAATATAAACTTTGTAAATATGAGCCCAACCTAGTCACATTTCCTGTGCACAATAATACTAAGCAATAAGTTTATTCAGTTAATCAATTCTTTTTACTTTCTTTTCAGCAGATCATCTTTTCTACACAAGTTCGCTAAATTGGCTTCATTGTACAAGGAACCTGTTTGCTATTTAATCTTTTTGCTGAACACAAGTAGATGTTTAACAGAAAAATTTGTTAATATTTAACCAGACATTTTGGGCCACTTATTTTAATGGAATATAGCCTTTAATCTTACACCCAATTCTTAGCATAATTTATTAGGAACTGTACCCATCCTGGTAAATTCCAACACCATAATATGGTAAAATGTACACACAAACTGTTTGACTGTAAAGTTATTTTAAGGGTTACTGTACAATCCTAGCAGATTCTAAACAAAACTCGCTGTTGGGGTTTGATGGGAGGAGTTTGGTTTGGTATTTATAACTTGACAATAATCTGAATACGTATCTATTACTCGGAGGAGTGTAGAATGATTTGGTTAACGACTAATCCAGGAAATTACTTAGTGGTTTTACATAGAAGATGCATTTAGGCCTTTGTTCTTAATATAAATGTTGGGTAAACTCCGACTAAAACTTTGGCGAATTCTTTTTTTAATGGATTCCTAATTACTATTTTTAATTTAAACCTTTTTCTTATGTGTAATTTGTCGCTTTGACTTGAGCACAGCTTTTTTCGAGTGGTTTTGAGTTCAAATTGAAGCGAAGTTGGGATAAAATGCATTTCACTTCAACAAAAAATGTCAAAATATGGATTCGTTTTAGGGTTCAATCTCAAGATGTTGATTGGTTTTGTAAAACGTGCAGAAGTTTAATAAGCGCAAAAATCTCTCTGAAGAAATAGAAACTACAAGTTAAATAAACATTAAAGCCTATAGTTACTCGTAAACTATGGTTCCTTGTCAAATTGTTTACAATTTTTATGAAAATCAAGGCTAACCCCTTAACAATTTTGATATTTTCAAAAATCTAATTTTATATTTTTATAATTATGTTTATATGATCTTGTGACCACAACGTCCAGATTTCAGACTTCACAATAACAATAAGTGCTGGTTAATGGTACATAATTAAAAAAAAATATATATATAGGAGGAATACAAATTCATTGAATGCACAAAGTATGCCTAATTGTATTTAGTTTCACAAACTGACACAGTAATTGATGTTCTCATCTCGTTAAGAATTGAAATACATGATTTCAAATAAAATACATCACTCCGAAAAAGGAGGAAAAAATGGAAATATAAAGGGAAAAAACAAAAAAGAAAAAAATCCTAATGAGGAAAAATGATGCACGACGTAAATACAAGGGGCATTTTTGAATCCCTGGCTCCAACTTCGTCTTAGGCTTAAGGAAATCCAGCCACATTCCGGTGCCTGTTCTTCAGAAACATTCAATTGACAGATATGAATCCAAAAGTTCAAATAAATTTCCATTTGCTTCTCAGTGATTCATAAGTCAAAGATGAAGACAAGGTTTCGCAAACCCCTAGGGCAGCCCTTTGGGATAAAGGACTGATGTTTGTTTTTCTTTTTTGTTTTAAGTTCACTAATTATTATAACTCTCTGTGACTGGTAGACTTCTCGTCGAGCATTCTCAGTACAATCTTTCCAATGTTCTTATTGGCCGCCATGTATTTGTGGGCGTCGACAATCTCCTCCAATGGGAACACACGGTCCGTGATTGGTTTTAGTCTCGTTCCAAAGTGAGGCAGGGCGTTTTCGGCGAACGCACGCACCAGGTCCGTCTTGTACTGAAATTTAAAAAACAGAAGCAGAAAATCCTAGCAATATATTTTGGAAACGACACTGCAATTTCAAAAGAAGCAAGGTTGTGTGCGTGCTTTGAATCATGTTGGAAGTGAAATGCGGGTAGTTCTGCAGGTTAATTTTGATTGGGGGGGAGGGGAGAGGGGGAGGGGGGGGGGGGGGGGGGGGAGAGGGGAGAGGGAGAGGGGGGGAGCTGGCACTGGGCCAATGTACAGTATGACAGGCAATCCATTCCTTCATAGGATAAAGTTTCATTGAAACCCTCTTACTTCAACATTTCTTGCTCTGAGAGTTGTTCCAACTATTGTCAACCTCTTGCGAAGTATTCCCCCAAGGATGGGTCCTTCCACCTTGACACCACCCATTGCTCCGTAGAAGACCCACGTGCCGTCCAATGCAATCGACTGCAGGTTTTTCTCCCAGTAGCTTCCTCCGATGCAGTCTAGAATCAATTCCACTCCTTTGTCTTTGAAAAAAACAAATGATTTCTGAAACGGCCTTGTCTGAATTGGGCTTTTAGAGCTACGGCTATGTCTATTGCCACGTGTAATTGTAAATCACGAACAACGAGACATAGACAAGAAATTTGGACACGACCTAAGTTGGTGAGGAGATTCTGGGAAAGAATGTAGTATTCTGATGGCACATCTGTGTTTGTGTACAATATTAATATATTGATGCAACTCATCTTTGGAGCAAAAGATTCACCACACAAGACTCCAAAACAGCCAAAGATAACAAGTGATCCCCACATTGTCGCTTCCCAGGTTGTATCGTAAAATCGGGCATGATCCCTGGCCACTTGGCATTATGGTGTTTATGACTCCTGACTTATGCCCTCGAACAAAGATACTGACAATTTGGGAGACCGCCAACACGATAGCTCAGTTAATAGAGAGCCGGTCCGGTATTAAGTCCTGCCTTGCCAATTTCTTTGGTCACTTTGACAAATATCTTACTTTGCGTGAATTCCAAGACTTTGTCAGCAAAGTCGACTTGCTTGTAGTTAAAACCAGCCACTGCACCCAGCTCTTGAGCCATATCCAGTTTAGCTTGTGTTCCGGCTGTGACTATGGCTTGCGCACCTGCCAAATTGACAAGTTGAATAGCCGCAGTTCCTACACCACTGCCCCCAGCATGAATCAAGACTCGATCTCCTGCCTTCACGTGACCTGTGCAGACGAGGAGGCAAATAAAAGACTCACTACCCAGAATGAAAAGGACGGACAAACAAAATAAATAGTCCTGCTTTTGGGGGTAAAAAATTAGAGAAAAAAAACATAATTTACTACCTCTTACCCTCGACTACACACAGACACATAATCAACAACAACAAAATTGCTAAAACAACATTTCCCTACCCAATTATTAAATGCCATGTAATCGAAACTAAAAGTTACTACGACAGTCCAAGCGGCTAACCAACAAAGTGCAGTAATTGGTAGGCAGTTAGCCACACCTCTGGTATGGCGGCAGCCTCTAGCAAGGTCATGTGACTTGGCACAGGAATCAGGTGATCTTCATGAGCAACAACAAATTCTGCATTTCCTCCTCCTGCAAGCAGTGCTGCCACGCGATCACCTTGATAAAGACAAAAAATCAAATGAAGACAGTAAATTACAGCTTGGAATATACTTGAAAAAACAGCAGCTTGAAAAAAACAGGAAGTTTTAAATTTTACTAGATTTGGTATTATTTGTTTTTTCAATTTTTAATGACAGAAATGTGAAGTGAAAAATGAGGAAATCAGCTGATCTGAGGAAAAGTTACATATCTGAAATCCTGTTTTATTATCTGTACACTGAACTAAATCATAACGTCCTCTAAATGACTAAATGACTGACCAACATCAACTGGCTAACTAACTCACTGATTCTAACTAATGTCCTTAACTCTTTCAGTGCCCGCACCAAGAACCTGAATAAAAAAAAGCAGAATACGATAGCGCCCTCTTGCAATAACCTGAAGTACAACCTTGGCACTGAAAGAGTTAACTGAGACTTCAGGCAAGCCTGCTCTTAGTTCACATCCTGATAAAGGGCACTCTTGTCAACACTGTCTTCACCTTGTTTCCACTTAGATAAGCACCCAGGTCCTAGTTGGACAACCTCTCCAGCGGCCTCTAGACCCAAGATTTGACTGGCTCCTGGTGGTGGGTTATAAGATCCTGCCAACTGCACTCAAATTATACACAAACACAAAATTAATTTCAATATGAATGTTCTCAGACATTAGGGGATTATAGGGTTAATTTGAGGCCAAATTGTCAAGGTACAAGTCCAGTATAGCATCCAAACCTGTAACGTGTCGGCTCTGTTGATGGCCGATCCATAAACCTTCAGCAAAACCTCTCCCTGTCCCGATTCAGGTCGCTTAACCTCCGCGAGGTACAGCTTCTCTGGCCCGCCGAACTCATCAAAACGCACTGCTTTCATGGTTGCCATGGTTTCCTTAAACAATTTATTCCATCAGAAACACAAATTTAAATCGCAGATAATTTGTCCACACACTTAAAAGTGAGGAAAGGAAAAAGGAACTGCAATGATTGTCCCTCTCAACTATTTTAGGCTCATTGCTGCCATGCTGGTTCATATACTTCACGCAAAAGCGAATGTTATAATAAATTGACGTCACAAAGCATTCACTGCTAATTACATTCTAGTTGAAATCTGTTCAACTTTGGCGAATTTCCAGTGCAAAAACTTGCTGTGAAGTCACAGATTCGTGTTCTCTTTTACATCAATTAGTATGAACCCTGTTTTATGTGCAACTCACTGCCCCGCCCCCTTTTCAAGTTGTACCCAAGTTTAAAACTAAGCCACGATGAATAATTCCAACCTTTGGGTCAAGTTGAGAGGAAACTTGAGATTTCTGCCAACACAAAATACCAGATAGGAGAATGACGAGAAACACTGATGAATCAACCATTCAAGAATGAGTGTGTTCCACCTGCAAATCAAGACAAAATACAGTGATACGTTTCTCTTGTTTAGTTTTAAATTACGATCCCCCGTACTCCGTAGTACCCGTAAAGTCTCGTGCCAAATAGTTAGACGACTTGACCTTGACTTAAGGGTGAGTATCCATATATGTCGCAACAAAAATGTCTAATATCTCTTAACTTTTAAATAATATTTCTACTTTACTTATATTTATATATACTTATTTAATATTCATAACATAAATTGATTCTATAATCTTAGAGACACAAATAAATAATGTAATTGTATAGACCCAGTAACTTTATTTACCTCTGTATAAAATAGAATAACCTGGTATACACATCGTGCTACTAATCACCGATTGGTGGCGCACTCTTCATGCAATGCAGAGCATCAGCAGAGATGCACAACTGTAGTGACTGTAAGCCTAATTTTAATCGAAAAGCACATTTTCTTAAGTTAATTTCTACTCGTTGTCTTTCTTTTATGCATTTATGGTAGTATTTGGTTGCAGTTTAAGGATTTCCGCCCTTGTTTAGGCTTAACTGAACTTATTAACTTATACTTTAACTTGACTGAAAACTAGTTACAGTTTTGGGCTTCGCCTTCGTGCCGTGATTGAACAAAACTCAAAAGTCATGCGGACACTTATTATTAGGCGGTCTAATAAATGTTTTAATAATTAATAATTAATTTTATTAGGCGGTCTACCCCCCCCCCCCCCCCCCCCCCCCCACCCCCCCACTCTCCCTATGCCTTTACCATGAGGTGTACTTGAGGTGTTGCAGGGGCGGGGGGGGGGGGGGGGGAGGCAAGAATGCTAGTGCTACTTGCTAGATAAAATTAAAATGTTACATTCACATTGTAATTGTAACTAACACAGGCCTCTTGATGATCATGACATTTGTGATGATCATGAAATCATTCACATAACTACAATGTATTAACTTGATTTATTTCTAGTCATTTCAGGAGTCGGCAAGTTTGTCAAAAGAGCAAAGCAATGTCCAGACCCATCTATGATCTGATTTGAGCCTTTCGTAATATCATACAAACAATATGGCAACTGGCAGATTCGCAACACTGAGAAAATTACCTCTTTCTCTCCAACAACCAATTAGCCTTGTATTGCATAAAAACGGTTCAACTCTGCTCTTCGAAAGAACAAGCAGTCATGTACATGGACAAATTGTCAGACTTATCAAGACTAGAGTCTGTACATGTGCTTGCTTACGGATCCAGAAAAACCATGGCTCACGGAAATCGAAGGAGCCCTCTTCATCAGTACCGTCAGCCCTGGCCTACAAAAGCTCTTCGATGTCAACTTTCACTGGAATGCCGAGCAAAATAATTGGGTCTAGCAAATTTCTATATCAGGATTTTGCAGTTAGACCCACGGCCCATGCGACAAATGGCACAAGAAAACTGTCTTCAATCATTCACGGCAACGAGACTCTAGATGGCGCTTCAAGTATACGTAACCGGCTGACCGGCCCACTCCTTAGGTCTGGTAACCCGTCTCGCAGCCTGTTCGGTTTTCCAGAAAGGTCGGCTTGGGCCAGCGCCATCACGGATGCAGAGAAGATAGTCGGGTACCCGACCTCCTTCATAGGTCTGCGTTGTCTGTTGAGTGACGAGCTGTCTAATGTGGCAATGCAAGCACGGAAGCTCATTGGCACCAAACATCCACTGGTGAAAATGGCAAAGTAAATACTCAATAACTCGTGTTTGTTTTGTACAGATTTTTAATATCGGATAAAGTGAAAATTCTCAAATTATAATCTTCGCCTTTTTTCATATTGTAATTATCATCAAAAATTTGCCACTACCATAACCCTAACCCTAACAGTCCTCAATCTTTCACCTGTCGGAGGATTGAGAACTGTTAGGGTTAATGACCATCTTCAAAAAGTGCAGATATTATTTTTCATTGTTAAGGCCAGGTCATACTTCACGCAAATGCAAAAGTAAAGCGAATTTGCTGTGAAAGTTCGTCGGACTGAAATGTGTTAACATTTTGCAAATTCACGATCAGTTTAAACCGGCCTTTAAAAAACTTTATTTTTTCTTGGTTTGCACCTTTAAACAGCATCCATTGATAAAAAGCCATTTAGCCCCGCCTTATATTTTTGACCAATCACAGAAGTCATTGCACCTTGAATAATAGTAGTGGGCGGAGCTTAATGGATCAGTGTATTGTTGCCGCTCTTGCAGGAATTTGGTCTATGATGGCAAGAACAACATCCAAATGAGAGGCTTAATCATTCTACTGATCTCAAAGGCCGCAGGGCCCTCCCCAAATGGCAGAGACAAACAGCACATGGTCAGAGGCATCTACCCAAGGTAAAACACAGGAATCCATCTGAAAATTTGGAGATGCTTGCACTAAAGGTGGTGTGATGTATCTAATAGGAAATTATTGGACGGATATTTATGGCAAGTTATCTAGATCATGTTTTTGTTGTGACCATTAAATGATTTCCCAAATATTTCTTGCCCTTTTCCAGTCAGAGGACCCTTGCAGAAATTGCCGAGATGATCCACACCGCTTTCTTGGTTCACAAGGGCGTGGTCAACATCCGGGACCTTCTTCCTTCCGACGGACCTCGCAGCGTGATGGAATTCGGCAACAAGATCTCTGTACTGAGCGGAGACTTCTTACTCGCCAATGCCTGCATGGGACTTGCCAAGATGCGCAACACGTATGTGGTGGACCTCGTCTCGCAAGCCATCTCAGACCTCACAGAAGCTGCCTTCATGGCTATCTCAGAGGAAGGGGTAGAGCTGGGAGGGAGTGGGCTGGGTCAGCTAGCGTTATCAAACCAGGGTGTGGCCGACTGGGCGCGGTACGTGTACCTGTCCTCGGGCAGTCTGATTGCCAAGAGTTGTCGGGCGGCGTTGGAGTTGGCAGGACACAGAGAGGAGATGCAGGAGTGGGCGTTTGAGTTTGGCAAGAATATCGCCCTCGCTCAACAGGTGAAGAATACGTAAATAAATCTTTACACCTGATTCAGACTGACGTTTCAAAATAGGTTTATTTACAAATCTTGATCAGAACTAATGTCAGTGTTTTTTCTCTTCAAAATCTAGCTTCATCAAGAACTACAGATGTTCACCACATTCAACGGCAGTCCTTCGTTTAGTCTGACATCTGCCCCTGTCTTGTTACATCTTGAAGGCAATGGAAACCAAGACACGTTCAGGAACCAGACCAAAGTCGACATGAAAAAGGTTAAACATCTAAAATTCTCAGTATATTGTTACTTGAGTAGATGTTTCAACATTTTTCACTAATTTCCGATTTTGGGAATAAACAAAAATGGAAAACAGAACCACTTATTTTATAGAGTTGGGCCAACTTTCTTTTTTTATTTATTCTCCCTGTGTAGCTTCATCGGGAAATCTGTTCAGGTTCAGCGATGGCAAAGTCTCAAGACCTCTGTAGGTCTTACGCTGAGTCGGCTCATCTTGCGATCGACGGATTTCCCCCGTCAGAGGCACGGGACGCCCTGCTCAAAATGGTGAGGGCTGTCTCGTGACAATAGTTGATATGGAACCTTGATGCCTTCTACGACATATATTTTAAACCCGTGTGTGGCAACAGGCTCTTTTGGTAGCCATCTTGGTATATTTCCCAAACGTTCGTCTCTTTAGTATAGAAGTAACAATACCGTGTAGAGTTTTAAGGCCCCAGCCTGGACCTGAGACTGACTCAGGGTTATTTAGGATACTTTCAGGAATGTAACTTTTTTTGGTTTAGTTAAAATAAATGTACAAACAAGATTTTTTATAGAGCCACAGGTTATTAGTTTTAATTTAATACAAAAAAAACTACCAATTGTCAACTTTGTCCGGGTTTCGTTGGAGCTTTTGTTGGGAAAAGGGATGGTTTCGTTGAAGCAGGTCACAAATAGTACAACTGATTAAATTGTGTTTGGACTGATAGCTTATCTAACATAATAGTCGGCCTACATTACACAAATTGATGCAGACAATTAGCAAAACTGCTCAAATTAGCAGCGCTAATTAGATGCATTACAGGCCCGTGCATTTGTTTTTAATTTAATAATTTTTTTAATTTTTTTAAATTTTGTTACGGTTAGCCGTAACCGTAAAACGAACGGTTACACGGATAATTTAATAACCGCAAACTGACAGGCTTAGTTTTTAATATTTACAGACTCAAGTTTTTCTGACAATATTGTTTCTAAAACATGGCCTGCATCACCGGTATCTTGCTGATCACTTGATGATATAGAACACCGGTTCCCCGCTGTCTGTTTTACTGCCCATTGTCAGCCGTCGGAGTTTAGACAGCAGCAAGGCGAAGGCTTTGGTCTTGGAGCCTAGTCTGAGCCCCTGTAAGTCTGCCTCGCTCAAGAAGCTCACATCTGTTTTATTTACAAGGGTGGACAAGAAAAAGTCATTTTTGGTGGTTTTTTATGCAAATACCTGTCACAAAGGCCACAGCTGCTGATCAAGGAAAGTGTGGAAGAACCAGCCTCTCGCACTGAAACAAGACATTCTCATCTCTTCATAGGGTTGAGATTGGTAACTATACAGTTCACTGCAAGGCATTAATAAAGCATCTAACCATATTAAGTGTACAAGTTCCATAACACACGCTGGACTCGAACCCACAACCTGCAGAACTGTTATCTTACCTTGTTTGTGAGATAGCATCGCATTGATGTCGGTCAGTTTCTGGTTGATCATGTCGATAGGGAAGAGACGCTGAAGGTAGTCAACTACTTGTCCAAACTCGGCGTCAGTCACCGGGGCGATAAGGTGAGCCACACTGAAGTAATATACATTTTTTTAAATTTAATGTGAAATTTGCTAGGTAGTGGGTGGACTAAAAAGCAATAAAAAAGCGAGAAAGGATTTATTTATCCCAAAAATATGCTGTTGCATTTGAAGACTTTAGGCACAAAAGCCACTAAACACCAACAAAAGTATTGGATTAATGTATACATATACTAGACACTGAGATTTTTTCTTGGTAATGTTGTGGCGTTTAGCGGCTTTTGCGTCGGAAGTCTTTAACTGCCTTATAGAAGAACTTCACATTCTCTGGAGGAAAATTTGGCCTTTGCAAATTCACGTCATGAAAACGTCTTGTTTTCTTATTGACAGGAACAGGTCCTTCCAAATCCAAGTGCGGAGTTTCTTACCAACTAGCAGCGGAGGTTGGGTTTGGTTTGGTTGTCTGGGTTTCAATGAATGCACTCTGAAGCAAGGAGGGCTTTGGTACACCATCATGTACACCATCATGGCCGCCATACACATGGGGTTCAGGAACCGATTCCTCTGAAACTGGCTTGACGAATATAAACCTTTTAGAATGTTTGGATAGGTGTTTGGGAGAACAAAATAGGCAAAATATGAATATCAGTGAACTGACTTAAACCTCCAAACCAAAAATGTACATAAAGTAAACAAAAAATGACAATTTCACTAACTTTTCCATCGGGTATGTTACCTCTGATATGTCATGGTCAGTTCCGGGGTTCGTGGCATTTCAGGCTCTCCGGCCATTGCAGCCAATCGATTATGACCCTCTGGGGTGGTCGGTTGGGAATGTTGACCATTGCCTGCTTTGGACTCTGAACAAAGAGAATTTGACCTTGAGCTTGTGACAGGCTTCAAACTCAAGACCATGTTTTTACAAGTGTAGATTTCTTTATCACTCATGCACTAAACTTACAAAGGTCTACCATTAACCAGTTCATGCCAGGATTATTTTGACATTGATAAGGCCTGGGCGCGGGATTGTTTTTCATGAATCTCTATCCGAGATGGGTTGTGGGTAGCACACCCCTGATATTTCCAGCATCGCTCGCTGCGAACCAGTCGCTGACAGATATTTTCATCCTTGCTCATGACGTGTTTATCTGTCATCAGTTTTGAATTCTTGAAATATGTTGCGTGTATACACGTTATCCGACGGTTAAACAAAAAATAAGTACCAGAGTGGGAACATTTTCTTTCACGGTTGTGATTTTTCTTCTTACCATGAAGAAACTGTGGTTCCGTTGGAATGTTTTTTCCAGACCCAAACCTTTCTGTAAGCTGCACAGGTTCTTTTGGCATCTCGTCGGAAGTGAACTGCTGGTAGAGTCTGACTGGCTCACACGGCATCGTGGGGGCGCTAGTAAACCTTTCCGTGAGGAGCGCAGGCTCAGCCGGCATGGGTGCCTGGGTGGCCTTGGGTGCTAGGCAGGGGGGCATCGGGGGCGTCACGTCTGCTGAATCGGGAGGGGCGTAGAGCAGGGTCGGGGGTGCCGGAAGGGGGACGTACTGAAAAACAACAAACATTAAAATCATGATTTATAGCAACAGTAAACACTAAATAACAATTTAAAACTTAGTAACAATTTTGCATTTTTAAACAGTTGTAGAACGCTTACCTCTCCCCAAGCTGTGACTGCAGGGTGATTAGGGCTGGCCGTGTCCGCGTCCCGTCGACTTGTGACCCTGAGGTCATAGGACGTAGGCTTGACCTTCCTTGTTGACAACAGCACCGGAGGCACTGGCGAGTCCAGCAGGTAGGATTTGGTGTCTTGAAAAAACAGAAGAAGCAAGTTTTGAGGAAATAACGAGATTTGTAATTATTTATTTATTATTATTTTTTTTTTTTTTTTTTTTTTTTGGGGGGGGGGGGGATTTTTAAATTATAGAACTGGTTGTATTCTTTGACTCACCAATAAACTGTTGGGGTGTCTCTGTGGGTATGTTGCGACTCCCAAACATGCCCGGGGTGACCAGAATGGTGTTATTAGTGAAGGGGGTATACTGGTATTGTTGGGGGGTGGAGAGGTACACGTGACTCGGGATTGCTGGTGGAATGCTGTATGAAAAAATGAAAAAAATATAAGGTCATAAAGGTATTCAGTGTTGTTGTTTGCTCACAAATATTGAATTTGTATCAATCTGATGGATAACTTGAGTTGCATCAAAAAGAAAAAAAAAGCCAAACTTACCTTCCATACTGGTACCCCATTTTTGTGTCTTGCGGGTTAGCATTCAAGCCAACATTGGCCAGCTGGTCTATTGACCACTGACTCAGGCCAAAGTCTGCTAGCTGAGGGGTTTTGTTTGGGTCAACCAGGGGAGCTGAGGAGAGGTCCTTGGGCGGAGTCGACAGACTACAAATTTGGAGTTAAGGAACTTTATTTTCTGTTAAAAGGGCAGGCTGCAGGAACATTACAAAACACAAGATAAATTGTTTGTCTTAAAAACTTTTTGAACAAACATCTTGTGAAAATATTTTCTTTCTTTTTTTCCAAAAGATACATTTTTTCTTCAGTACTGTGACAGTCCGTTGTTGTTTCTGATGAAACGTCAGTTGCAACATTTTCTTTCGTTTGTTTCTTCTGTTTATCTGCAATATTAATAACAAGAGAATATTTATTGTCGTCAATTTCAATTCAATCCTGTCCACAGTGCAGTGAGGGCGTTTTGTGCAAGCTCTCTATAGCTACCTTGTTGTGAATGTTGTTCATCCACAATGCTGTATTTCTGGTAGCCGTACTGCTCTAGGTACGTCTCGAGTTCAGTCACTTGTTGCCCATTTACCTCGCACAGACCCTCGCAAGCATCGAGGATATCTTTAAAAGATTCCGACGAGGATTGGAGTTCTTTTAACTGCTGGTTGACTTTTTCCTGTTAAAAATGACGGTAAACATAGCTTTTTAATTAGCGAAATGAGAGTTAATGGTTTGGGGCAGAGAAACAGTTTTGTTTTTATTTAAAAGTTAATTTTTTGTACCCAAGACCTTTTGCCCTTTATAATTTCACATATAAATCACTTTTGTTAATTCATCAAGCATGTCAAGGTTTATGTGAATTTGGCTGAATTTATTCCACATTTTACACTTTAGTTTCTTCATTGTAAATATTTATTATCCATAATTTAAGAATGACAAATAATCTTAGGTCTACATGAGTAATCTTTATAATCGAGCGTTTACAATATTTGCATAATTTTGTGTTTTCCAAAAAAAGAGAAGATAGATCTTTCATTACATCAACAAAGTGAAAGAGTGGCATTCGAGTTTTGTCTCTTTTTGCCCAAAATAAGTTCCACCATGGCCATGGAGGCAGTAAACATAAGAAGCACAACCTTCATTGTGTATGCATCATACTGCATTTCCTTCAGCACTAGCCTTGCCGATGTTCCATCCTCATCATTCGATGCCGATCTTACGGCGGCCGGTTTCTCCATACATGCCTTCAATCGAGCTGTTTCGCTCTCTGCAGACGTCGCCACGCGGCGAAGTTTGGTGAAGAAATTCTCCTTTTCCATCGCTACTGTATTATAAATGGTCAAATTTTCAATCTAAGTGCTGCAAATGTGAGCCAAATTTCGAAGGCGTTGCATTTATAACAGTTTGAACTTGGCGCCGCTAAGAAAAAAATCCATCGACCGCTGATGTGAAAGAGCGCCCTCTGCTGACTAATAATTTCAGCATAACTCTTTACTTTCGATGTTGGCGATTTTGAGTAGATTTATTTGCGTTCAAAAAATACAATTTCAACATGATATCGTGAGCTGAAAATCACCATGCGAGATCAGGGAGACTTCAAGAGCGGTAAGTTGTTCATTTCGTATGATTGTATTAATTCAATTTCATTTTATGGAACATTAGTTTTATGATGTTGGGACACCGCACTCGGGCAAAAGCGACCGGGGACAGACGACTAGGGTAGGGGTACGGGTCGGCGGCGCGGCAGGCTGGCGCCGGCCCAAGGATGCCGTGGCCTGACTAGTTGTAGACTAATCTCAAAAGTATTTTCTAATAAATTGGAAATATTTTTCGGTCTTAGATTTACGTGTTTTCAACATTTTAAAAGTCATAATACCGCAGGCTTGATGAAGACCCAGTCCAGTGGCATAACTAGTAAGGGGGGGGGGGGGGGGGGGGGAGGGGTGCCAAAATGTTAACAATACGTATAGAACGACAAAAAAAATTGGTTTTGTTAGAAATAAATTCACTTGACACTCCATAGACTGTACACAACCAAAGTGGCAGTAGGGGGGTACTAAATTTCCATATAAATTTGTAATTTTACAAAGGCTATGACTATGTATAACTATTTACTATGTATGATGTTTATGGAAAGTAATACATTTATGTTTTCCCTTGACTAATTTTATTAAAAGTTTTATCCACGTAGAGTAAAATTAATAGTGTTAAAGTGTAGTGCATATACTTCTGGTATACAATGGCCCGATTCAATGGGGAAGAGATTCAAATTCTTCTGCTTCACCTGACTGTTTCCATGGAAATTAACACTTGAAAAAAAAACATTAGCAATATCTCTCGGCTCTATAAATTAGGGTTAAGATCACAGTGCAATTTTTAAGTGAATTCTCATTATTTTCTGTTTTCTTCTTAATGTTTTTTCTCAAATTTATTAAATTGTTAATTGTGTGTGGTCTTATTCAGTGTATCTGAATCAGATTTGTTATAATACTTGTCAATTTTTTATTAGCGTCCACTGTCAAATGCCAACAATGGAATGCACCCACTATAAACACAGACAGTATACACTGATCATTATCATTTCATAACAAAGATAAATTATCGTATGCGAGGAAAAAGTAATAAATAGTTACCGCCTGAACTATGAACTTGACTAGTCACCGTGGCAACTGATTGCCATCACTTAGCAACCATCAACAGACGTGCAGAGATGGTTGTCTAATATTGATTAGTTGTGAAAATGAATTGGCTGTGTGCCAGGCTGTACATTGAACAGAGATATTTTATTAACAGCCTTGTAAAAATGCCTCAAGACAAGGTTTTGTGAGAAAAACAAAAACACTGTACCGGCACATGTAGTACAATTAATTATTAAATGTTACATCTTTCTGTAGATTTTAAATTCACAGTGTTTAATATTTCTGTTCGTTTGTTCAAGAATTTTTTTTTGGAAAAACAAAGGATCTTCCTTTTGAAGCAGAATTAGACAATTTAAAGGGTCATCATTATTATTAATTATTATTAATTATTTTCTGATTTCTAGGTGTTAAGCGTTTTGCTTACGATGGCGGAAAGTCAAGTAAGAGTACCGCTGCAAATGATGAATGGGACAGTTTTGTTGTCACTAAACCAATCAAAGGTAATATTTCCCGTCTAAATTCACGATCCACTGCTCATATTACTGATCTACCTAGCCCCCCCCCCCCCCAAAAAAAAATACAAAAAACTGAAATTGTGCTTAGTATATTTTTGGTCTCTGCAAAATAAATTTAATAAGCATATGCGTTTTCAAAACAAATCTACCCCCTTTTTCTTATTAAGACTTGAGTTCTAAAATGCGATATACATTTAATAATCTTTTAACAATTTACACGTTTATCAAACTTTTACGAATAAAAAAACAGCGTATATCGCGTATAAAATGGCGTATATCGTGTTTTGGAAATAAATTTCATATATTTATCTTTTTTTCTAGAAAATAAAGAACTGGATGAGCTCAAAGATACATGGAGCATCCAGAAGAATGTGTCTCTCAGCGGACAGCCGTTGAAACCCCAGGGTGCAATGGTACAGGCTGCCCCCACTGGAATGGGATTCTACTCACGGCACGGACAGCACAATTCACTGAAGACGACAGAGGGGAGTAAACACTCGCTGAGAATGAATGCAGTGGGTCAACCGAGTGAGTAAAAGCCGTATCTGAGAAAGCCCCGCCCACCTTTTTTTGTGCCCCGCCCACCTTTTTTGTTGTGCCCCGCCCACCTTTTTTGTTGTGCCCCGCCCACCTTTGGTGTCAGACTCGTCAGATAGAAACTATCTTAGACTTTATCATTATCTTATTGGTCAATCCACAGTGATTAGTAAACTGACAAAGTTGTTCACTTTTCTTCAAACTTGACGTTGCAGCAAACAGCTTTTCAACGGCCCCTCAGCGATCCGGCTATTCCTACTCCCAGCCAGACTCTAGCTCCCCTACTACGACCTTCCCTCTGCTTTCCTCGAGCGGGGCGTCCCACCAGTCACAGATTCAATACAATGGCACAGCACAATCAACTGGCAGTCAAAAACATCACCAAGATGTTCCTGGTAAAGAGTTTTCTTTGGAAAATGTGTATTTCAATATATTAACTTACGTCTCTGAAGAAGATCTTGTTAAGATCGAAATATTAGACCCTCTTAACTTTTTTGATCAATATATTAATGTTCAATATAGTTAAGAGAATTGACTGGTATAGTTTTTCAGCATTTGTTTAATCAATGGATTCGGGCAATAAGCCCCATGCACTTTTGGTTTGTGTATATTTCTCACAGAGCATGTGATCTAGTTTGACCAATCCCTCGAGCTCCTAGGGTCACCTGACCAAATCCAGTGATTTCATTGTCAATAAGCTTCTATTAGATAAAATATAAATTCATCTACAAATTATAGTTTTACTAATATTCCTTCTTTTTTTGAACAAGAAACCACATTTTTCGAATTCCACTTCTATCATATGATCTAGAACTTTATTTTTTTTGTTTCGTTTTCTTTGTTTAGTTCCGAATACAAGGAACCAACTTGGCACACATAAGCCAACCCAACACTCGACCGGTTCCCAGCAGCCTGGTGTCAGCAACAGGTCATCCAGGACAGGGAACCAGTGGCCAAACTTCTAACATTAAAAAAACCCAGAAGTTGTGTCGGCGTTACAAAATTAGGTCAAAGGTCGATGTGAAGTACTTGCATTCTAACCATGTCCTTTTGTGTGCGTATAATGTTCACTTGGCCATACAAAATATTTCCACAAGTTGGACAAAACTCTCATCTCCATTTCACTACTTATGAACATGCATGTGTAATGCATGCGCTAGTTAAGCCCAGAATTTAGTTCAAGCATGTTCTATTGCGCTGTAGGTAATTTGAAATCTTATAACTTAAAGCGGTTTGGATGCATGAGTTATATCTTAAAAAGTCCCAAAATATGATCTGTCTCCTGAACAAATGTGTACATGCTGAAAGTGGCCTTTGTCAAAACAATACCTCATCGCCTTATAAGGAACAATTCACATGTAAATAAGCTAATATTTATATTAGCAACACGGAAATCGTGGTCATAAATTTGTTTTTTTGACGACCAAATTTGGATCACTGTATATAATTCTAACATTGCACAACTTTTATCATAGCATGGAAAATGTACATAGATTAATTTAAACAAACTGTTTGCTGTGTTTAATACTTGAATTTATTTTTCATATCGGACATTTTGTGTGTATTATTTTAGGTCATTTTTGTTTTAATACAAAGAGGTGTGCATATTTTGCTGTGTGCAGATTTTAGAGCATTTAAACAGGTTAGTAGAAAAAATTTCCAAAATTAAAGTAAAGGTTTACTTTGTTATAAGCAAAACTTTACCTACATGGGATTTTGTCATCATGACAGCTGAGTGAAATGGAACTTTAAATTCCACAGATTTGGCACCTAAAAAGTTTTAACATGCCTATAATTGGACATAGTGAAGCAACCAAGAGTCTGAGAGAGGTGTGGTTTTATTGGGGGGGGGGGGGGGGGGTGGTAGTAAAGAAAAGTCACAACACATCCTGTTTTGCCTTTCAAGGGCCAATTCCATAAAGCTTCTAAGCACACAAAAATGCTTAGCATGAACAATCTTTCTTGGCAAAAACAGGGTTACAAATAAAATTTTCAGGTGATGTATATTGTTTGTAATTTGTATTCAGCTAGTTTTTGCTTAGCATGAAAATTACATTGTTGATAACCTATTTTTACTGAGCATTAATATTTGATGTAAATGTAGGACTCGCAAAACCTAGAACTGAGATATCAAAGCATTGTAAAGAACAATCTTGGTAGCCATATCAAGTAACCAAAGAAGATTTAATATTTATATTGCAAAGTTTGTGTAAACTTTTAGTAGACATGAACTCAAAAGTTGACTCATTCCCATGAAGAAAAATAAACCTGTGTTATTATTCAAGTAAATTAGTTATAAATTATTAATTGTCTTCTCTTTTATCCAAATGTTGTAGGGTTATCAAATCCTTAGCTTTAATATCAAAATCCATCAATCAAAACTTTCACAAGAAGCTTCGGATTTGTAACTTAACTCAATAAAAACACACAAATATTTTATGTTACAAATATAATATATGCAGGAGGGGTAAAACTTTGCATAACATTTTGTCAATAGGTAACTATTTCACTCAGCAAAATGAATAATGCACTCCTTTTTGTTTTGTTTTGCTTATATCGTCACTTGCGACTGATCTTGGGAGTTCTTTTTGACTGGACATGTGATAGACAACCCCAGTAGCTTAGCGAGTGTGCGATGGGTGTGTAGTGAAGGGGTCACACCCTCTGACAGTGAAGGGTGCCGTGTGACGGGACTCGACGACAACCCCAGTAGCTTAGCGAGTGTGCAATGGGTGTGTAGTGAAGGGGTCACACCCTCTGACAGTGAAGGGTGCCGTGTGACTTGTGACGGTACTCCAACCCCAGTAGCTTAGCGAGTGTGCGATGGGTGTGAGGTGAAGGCGTCACACCCTCTGACAGTGAAGGGTGCCGTGTTGCCGTAGATATCCGTGAAGGCTTCAGACACCGGCAGCTCCGCTTCCTTCTTGGCTCGCTCCACGCCCTCGTCGATTTCTGCTCTCACACTCAGGTCCACTTCCTGGAGTTTTGAAAATCGAGAAGAAAAAATGTTCCTCTATTTGGGACAGAATATACAGAACTAGCAACTAGAACTTGAAATTAAAAAAAATGAGGAAATTCCATTCTGCACAAGACTGCCTACAGTGTTTTTCAATTTTGAATGGAATAAGTGTAAAATGAAAAAACAAGGAAATCAGTTGATCCGAGGAAAAAAGTTGCATGTCTGTTCCATTCTATTCACATTTCTTCTCTTGTAACATTTATAATTTTGTGCTTAGTTATATTGCTTGTTATCTACAATGTAAAAAGCAAAATCCACCTGTTTTGAAGTTGAACTAAAATTTCCTCTTCCGTGCACTGTCTCCAATGGGAAGAATGATGGATTTCATTTAGTTTCAACATTTTATCCAACCGCTTTTACACAATGATGTGTTCTACCTTTCTGAAGATTGTGACAACATTACGAGCGAGGTCGCTGCAATGGGTACATTCTGCTATGACTTTGTAAAGTAAGTATTCTCATTTATGTTTTCATGCCTAGTGGACTCTGACCTTTAGTTCTTGGGCGGTGGCCAGCCCGCTAGTCGTCATCCGATCTCGGAAGTTGGTGATGGGGTCCCTCTGCTGCCGAATCTCCTGTACTTCATCCCTGGTGCGATAGCTGGTACCCGGGTCGCTCATGCTGTGACCACTGTAGCGATAGGTCTCCACCTCCATCACGAGGGGTCCCTGGTACCCAGCAATAATTAGAATGATGCGGTGTTTACATAGCGTTTTATATCAAAAGTCTCCCAGTGCTTCACAGTTATTACCTATGTTCATTCGGTTACAAGACCAGTTTGCAGCAGGTCGAAATTAGAGCATCTGTATGTACCCCCACGGGTTCCCATTTATGTTCCTGGTTGGTGAGAAGCAATTGTAGTAAAGCGTCTTGCTTAAGAACACAAGCACCATGTCATGTCAGGGTTCGAACTTAATGACCATCGCACACGAGTCAAACACCATAACCATTGGAACACAGCACTCCACAATTCAACATAAAATAACAAAAGGCCAAATATTTATTACAGTGAGATCTCTGTACACAAGTACTCTCTTAACGGTGAGAATGTAAAACAGGGTGGGCAGTGAAGGACAAGCCGGTATTAAGAAAGAAATGTTGATTTATTCGGACCCACCTTGCCTGATCTACAGTAATCCGCTGCGAATTTTGTCGCTTGTTTGACTGCGAGCACGTCCATTCCATCAACCTAAATATGAAAACAAACATTTTAAAATTCTTCCCAGTGTTTAAAAACACAACGTAGCAAAGTTGTGGAGGAAAAAAAGTCAGACAAAATGATGGACAAAATATCGACACTGGGACAAACAAACAAACAAACAAACTTTATTCCCCAGCTGTGCATCTACACTAATCCAAGCTGGAATTCTAAAGTGTGAAAATGATCAAATTTGAAATCTAATTCTTACCCAGATTCCTGGCACATAATCCCCTCGTGTGTAGTAATCCGTTGAAGCAGCAGCCCTCTCTACCGCGGTGCCCATACCGTACTTGTTATTCTCACAGACAAAGATACACGGGAGATCCCAGAGTTTGGCAATATTGTAGGCTTCGTAAATCTGACCCTGATTAGCCGCGCCGTCGCCGTACAACGTGATGCAGAGGTTGTCAGTACCGGAGTACTTAAGGGCAGTAGCCACACCCGCTCCTAGAGGGACCTAGGAATAAGTTGAATCAAGAACGGAGGTTATCAAACATCACAACAACAAAAACACTGTGAATTTTATCAGTGTTATAATTTTCGCAAATTAACCCTTCCTCTTGTTTACACTACAATGCACTTTTTACATGGCACTCCAAATCACTCCGAGGAATGCGATATGAAACTAAGGTCAACTGGGTCATGCTATGGAGCCAAGGTGTATTACACTGTGTAAGCAAAGACATATGCCCATTTAATAACTACATGTACATAAGTGCTCTTCATTGCACAGGCAAAGAATCCTCCAACGCAGTGCAGCTGGAGTGATTTGGCATGTACCACTGCCATACAGGCAATTGCTCTCATAGAGGGAGGGTTAAACTCTTGTTCATTCTAGCACCCAGTGTTATCATTCTATGCCATTTTAGAATGTTTTAAAGTCTAACAAAGAAACTGGCTAGTGCTGGGTTTGAACCTGGGACCTCTGGAATCACGTTCAAGTGCTCTACTAACTGAGCTATATCACCCAGCCATTATAATGTTACCTGTGCTCCAACGATACCGTTTCCCCCGTAGAAGTTCTTTGTGTACATGTGCATGGAGCCACCTTTACCCTTGGAACATCCTGACCGCCGACCTAAAAAATAAATCAAGAGACGAAAGACTCAAGAGCTTTAAAACAAATATTTTACATAGATATTATCAAGACATAAACTTTCCTGTACCTTTGAAATCATTTTAGATCTTGGCGGCTTATTTGTTTAGTTCTACAATAGCAGCCCAAACGTTTAAAGTTATAATTCTGTTTCATAAAAGTTTCTATGTTGCAAAAAAAGGAAAAAGTTTTGGAGTTTAGACAAGCACAATCTGAATACTTCAAATCTTTTTTTTAAATGCATGAGCCTTTTATTTTTTTTATACAATAGGTGGGCACTAACATCCAGAATTTTTTTCTTATTGGCTCATCTAGCTCCCAGACTTATGTTCTAGAAACTCAATGATTCTTTAATGGTAACACACAGCAACCAAAGAAAAGACTGGTGTGCAAACAAATAAACGTTTTCATCGAATGACGTCAGCCAGCACCACCTATCAAACTTTTCTGTGTCTTGTTATCTTGTTATTCTAATTTCTGACAAGAAAATTACGAGTTGTTTCCAAAGCTGCTAGTACAACTGGCCGGTACCCATGTTTTCTTTTACCTGTCAACTCGGTGAGTATTACAGCTACCGACACCCCCATTAGATATGTCCAGCCGTGGGCTCTGTACGCTGTGATTAAAGAGTCATCATCTCTGATCCCTGCTTTGATGCCCACCGCACATGCTTCCTGTCAAAGGATTTTGTCCAAATGATAAATATTTTTTGCCGGGACTCCCCGGGAGCCATCCTGAAACCTCAAAAATCACACCTGTACGTATTTTTCACTGGGGTGTTAGGCTTCATTTAAGGTAAATATTAGATAAGTTCCACCCCCACCCAATAGACACTGCCTGCCTGTCAATCAAATATTGGAAACTGACCAATTAGCTAATGATTTTTAGTCAGGTGATAAAAGTGGGTGGGGCCAATCGCTAAATCTTAACTAACCCCAACTGAGAAATCCAGAAGGGTTTTTAAGGAATGCATATATGCAAGTAGGATATGAATAGGCATTCATAGGATATGAAGCTGTGTTCGGGCTATGAATATTCATAGAGGATATGAATATGCATGTAAATATGCTTGTAATATGAATATGCATGACTTGCTCATTATTACCTGGCCAGAGTAGAGATGGCAGAAACCCCGGACTGCCTTGGATTTGTACAGGTTCCCAGCGGCCGTCTCCATCCGTCTGATAACCTGCATCTGTCTATACAACTTCAGTGCATCGTCTCTGGTGACGGTCACATTGGATGGGGGACCAGACTCAAGCTTGTGAAGTTTGTAGTCCTGAGTGAAAAAAAAGAAGAGTTTTATGAGTCAATATGACCGTTATTTTCAACAACTTTAACTTTGAATCTTCAACTTCAAATCAAAGTTTCTTGACTCTTGAAATTGAAATGCAAATGTATGCAGGTTTATGTGCCTATATGTATCAAATTGCTTCTCACGGTCAAACTGCTTCAGATTCTGCGGTCACCCAACACAGCAGAATCCATCTCTGGCATTGTTCAATGGGGATTAGCTCTCATAGTATGGGGGACCATACAAATTTTAATATTGCTTTTAGGAAGTTATTTGGGACTATTTCTTGAAGGGCTTGGTGAGTAGATTGCAAATCTCTTTCAACTTTCAAAATCGGTCAAAGCGTTGCCAAGTTATGGTCCGATAAACTTTTCAGATTGCGCTTTTTCCTAGACAACAAACGTATTAAGCAACAGTAATTAAAAAGTGTTTTTTGAACCATCTCATTTATTCTATTTACATCTTTCAAGCATTTCAAATCATCTTTTCTAGTACCGGTATGTATGTTGCTCATATTTTTCATATAAGTCTTTCTTTTTCAGATGATACATTTCATGAGATCTGCAAATTCTCATGTTGTTACTCGTTGTCTAGTGGGTCTGCACGGTGTTTATGACACCCCTACTCATAGTCTCAGACTGTGGTCATTTATTCACTGGTGTTGTCAGCTGAATGCATCAAAGTGCGCCAGACTTTTTACCTGATGCACTGCACTGCGTCTAGCAGTAGCAGAGTTAGGGTTAATAAAACTTTTTTTTTTCTCTCACCAAGATTGGGAAGGAAGCTTCCGTTTGTTCTGTGGCGTACTGACGTCTGGTAGCTGCAGGAAAAACCCTCTGTAATAAACAACAAAGATTTCATCTTTATTATTGTAAAAACATGTTGTCAGGATTTAGTTCCTGACTACAAAAGTTTTGCTGTTTTAAATTTGGGGGCGGCACAGTAAAACAATCCATATTTGTTTTAAAACATTTGCAAACTAAAGAAAGTGATATGCTATGCCACGTTGACTTGAAAATGGAAGATTGACTAAATAAAAAAAAATTGTTGCCCAATCCTACTTCTTATGGAAAAAAAAAAAAAAAGTTTCACAAACTAGGGTCAAATTAGTCCGAGTAACTTGGAGCCTGTATTTGTCATTTTAACATTCGATTTTGACATTATTTGTTTACACATGCATGAGATGAGGGCGCTATACAATTTGCCGGCAGTTATAAACAGAAAAATGTGGGACTGGGTCATGGCAAAATAAACACTTGGACAGCAACATAAACATTTATTACAAATTATGCTTTAATTAAAATTGTGGTGAACACTTGCAAGATTTATATGTAAACAAACGGAAGGTCATGTGCAAATCGCCCCTACTTGTTGTGTTTGCTGCCACCTATCGACAAAAATGGAAAATGCAAAAACAAATACAAATTTGGGGCTTAGAAATTGGCATAAATCCTAAAATCCTTACTGGCGTGTTTCGAGAAATGGCGCCGAACCTCCGACACACTAATGAGAACATTGTGCTAAAAATGTTAGACAATCGTCTTCTCCTTTCACGGCTAAAACTGTACTTTTTGTAATATTCTGTGGACGATCAATCGATCGATATGTCGGCTGATGATCACCTTTGACCTAGATACACGACAACCTTTTAACCAAATATTGCTATTAGTACTAGTTGTAATTTATAGTGTGCATCAGGAAGAAACGAGGTTGAACGTCGACTGCAGACAACAGTCTTGCACCCTGCATCAATACCAAAAATTAAAAACTACATATCGTTAAATTACGCTTTCAATCCTGTCAGGGGAACAGACTAAATTTGTCGGGAAAATAAGTTGACCGGAGATTTCTGTGTCATCAGGATGTGTCATCTTTCCTATGAACCTTCCACCTTTTCCCTTTCCCATTTAACCCAGCTACATAAATGTCAGGTCAAAGACGTCCGGCTCCAGCTAAGGTAGGCTTCGAGAGAATCAGAGGCAACATCGCTCTTAAGTTTTTAAGCGGTTGGTTCCGAGACCAGGGCGGTGGTGGACAAGTCGACGGGAACATCAACAACAACAACGTCAACGGCGAAGAAGGCACGATGCCCGCCGGAAGTAGTTATAAAAGCCAGGACAGCCAAGGCACGAACACGAGCTCTGTCTCCACGCAAGTCGTGTGTGTATTCAGCTGCCAAAGCCCCAACCATGCCAGCAACAAGGCCTACGCCTGCCTGCAGACGGCTTGCAAGAATGCCAACTCCACCAAACTCAGTCAAGTGGCATTCGAAAAACTGGACTTTGGCGAAACCAGAGTTTTGGATATGTTTTACGGTGCGGATATTGTGGTGGTTGATATGTCTGTCATGGTACAGCAACGTACGCTGTTCTATCATCTTGGGGTGCGGGAAAGTTTTGGAATGGAGCGTAACATTGTGCTGTATTTTGACGATGTTGATCCCGATACAACCTCGTCATTAGGTGTAAGTATCATTAATCTCAAAACTTGGGCTGTCCACAGCACTAGCAGTTTTCTTTCCAAAAAATATATAAATGGTCAAAAAAGTGTTTTAAAATATTATAAAAATTATTTAAAATTGTTGAAATTGTTATAAAACTATTAATTAACTGTTATTATTCAAAAATAATTATTGTATTATTGCAATAGATTTTAGCTTTATTTTATTGTTTAGTCAAATGAAAATTATTATTGTTTAGTTTGTATATAACAACATTTTAAAAAGTAATGGTCGATTTAATTGGTAAATTGTTAAATAATTATATCAACTTTTGTCCTTGAATATAAAGGTTTAGGTAAAACGTTTTTTTGTGTACCAGGACTTTTGTCCTTTCAACCAAGTGTAAATATTTTTCATATTTGATATTTTCATTAGTTTTTTTCCTGTCATACAGGCACAGACGCAAACATTTATGGAGGTGTAATTTTATCAAATAATGTAATATTTTAATTTTCTCTGGCATCACAGCAATCGTGCCACAGTTCTGGCTATCTCTTCCTACCCTACAAGATCAACAACGGTGATTGTTACGTCTGTGACATGGCCTGTGTTCGTCCCAATTCCAGTGCCGGGGGTGCAGCAGTGGCGGCTGCTGCTGCTGCTGCTGCGGGTGCAGGTGCTGACCTGCAGGAGAAATCACTCCTTCAGCAGCTCTGCCCTCCCCTCACGGAACGCCTGCAGAAAATCTTGGAAGAAGTCCACATATCCAATAGGTACACATAACCTAGATTTATTTTGGAAAGATTTTCTTATCTGGTCATCAGATGTTAGGCTGAGAAGGTCCCATCTTTAACACAATGGGCACTTACATTTTGGGTTGCTTGGAGAACACCTTTTAAGAATGAGAAACCTTCCTTGACAAATATCTTTTTGTTGTGGCTCAGGAACTGATATGTTGACGATGTCCAGATGCGGAATCCTTTTTCTTACTTAAAAAAAAGACTACTGTACAGTACTTTTTTTTTACTTTTGTGTCCCACAACTCAAAAGAAATTCCATGACCAGAATGCATATGTTTGTTGTAAATATTAACTTTTTTTGCAATTCTTTCCGTAGGAGCAATGCCCGAGAAGTTCTCTTGAGCGACATACGCAAGGCACGGACCAAATACAAAGGAGCTGAGCTGGGCAAGGTAAGACAATTCTAGCTTAACATTTGGTAGATCTGCTGCTAAGAATAAGCATTAAAATTAAAAGTTATTTTTTTTTAGATTTTAAGGTTTTAGAGAGTCACAGTTTGACCCCTACCCTGGAGTTTCATGACCCCACAAAATTTAGCTACAAATCATAATTTTGTTTTAATACAGAAAGGTTCTGTAAGAAAAGTACTAAGTGATTTCAGTTGAAACTTCAATATGTTTCTTCAATTGAACACTTAAAATAATATTATCCTCGTTATTTTATTTTATTTGTTTAATTACATTTTTGTGTAGAAAACAAAACTGAAGAAAAAAACCACATACAAAAATAAAATTTCAATAAATTGTTGCTTCACTTTGATGTACACCTTCCATGTTTTAAAGCTTGTCATCTTACCCTTAATAAATGTATACATGTATTTATTTTGGGGTGGGGGTCAGAAAAGTTTATATTTATCGTGAATAAATATTTGTGCATAACATACAGAATGTGGAATTTATCTTGGCAGATGTGAAATATTAATAAATTGACACGTAGAGTTCTTGTCGCATCCAGTAAAGCATTTTTCAAGAGATGAGCAATTCCTTACCTGCTTAAAGGTAGTATACACCATTGGTAATTTGTTGAATTATCAGGAATGGGTGGATTTGGGGGGTTGTATTTTATAGTAAATATCGTTTAACTGACCTGTCCGAATTTTTACATTCATGGATGCCGAGAAAAGCATGAAAAACAGCGTTTGTTTTCCACCGGCGTCGAGCAGTTATTCTTATGTTATCTTTCTTTTTTCGCGCTCGCCGGACGGCGAGAATGAATTTTGGTTTATACAATTCAATTTTTTTGAACAATTACAGGATACCTAGAGGGCCCTTATTTTGCTGGATGCCTACAATCATTATTTACTTTTGAATAAGTAAGATATTTCTTAATAATTCGGTAATACATTTTTTCGATATCTGCAAATGGTGTATACTACCTTTAAGCATAAAAATTGCTTAAGCACAACACATTCTTGCTTAGTAAAACCAGCTTACCATCCACAAGTCCATGTGATGTATGTTATTTGTGATTGGTATTTAGCTATTGTTAGAGCTTCTTAGCTGAAAAGTATTGCTTTCCAAATTTATATAAATAGATGTATATTTATATTTTAATTTCTAAGCGAAAATCAACAGAACACTTAATGTACACTGCACAGCGTTTTTTTGGGGCTAGGCAAATAATTTCTGTGGTGAGCAGATTTGTAAAATTGGCCCTGGTTCAAAAGATTTAAACCAAATGGCACATCAGGTTTGCAATGAGTTCCTGCTGTGGGATTCCACGAAAACAGAATCGTGATTTGATATACGAAGCATTAGTCACAGTGTATGAGTAATGCACAGTCAATCCAAGTAGATTATACGCGGCGATGTACAGTCGGCAAATAATGAATGCATCCCTGGAAAATTTGGTAATTTCATTTCGAGGTTCTGATATTAATCCTAACCCTCCAGGGTATTTTGGCTAGATAGCCTGCTAGACACAGCAAAGTGCAGCAGCTGTCAAAATGACTTGGTAGGACAGTGCAGCAACCAACAGGTCACAAATCTCAAGGTCAAACTGCATCAGAGTCACTAGTCACTCAATGCAGCAGGATCCATCTCTGGTATTGTTCAATGGGGATTAGCTCACAATAGTCTTAGACTGTGGTGTTAATGCACTGGTCTTGACAGCTGAATGCTTTTTTCCCTGATGTTAGTGCTGTGTGTAGCAGGGTTAGGTTAATGATGAATGTTGATGGGTTGTCTTCACGCTGATTTTATTCCTCCATGCACTGAACAACCAACAGTTGTACCTTAAAAATGTTGAACTGCTTTGGCACAGAAGTCAAACTATAATTTTATTATATAAGTAATAACATTTTTGTAATGATAAAATGATTCTACAGCTCGATATGTGTGTGAAATATAATTTGTCAATTCATTGAAAGTTATCCACAATACACACATATTTACTTGATATTATTTGTTTTGTGGGCCACAAAAGTACCAAGTGATTACAGTTGGAGGCTTAGAGAAGATTAAGGAAGCCTAATTAATTTTGGAGGTTTTCTGCTGTGTATGTAGGTTTGGGGATAAATTGTGTTGGTTAGTTGGTCATATCTGTTTTACTCTGTACCTAAGATCTGGCAGATGTACTGTAGTAGATTACTGGCAGATGTACTGTACTCTCAAATGCGACAGGTGTCAATATTCACACTCTTCAAACAATATATTTGTTGTACATGCATGGATAAATTTACAATTTTGACATATAATATATCAGGAGGAAAACCATGTCAACACCATTTTGTTGTTTGGTTGTTGTGGGCTGTACCAACCCGTTGGCTTTGTCTGTTGTTGTCTGGTGCAGACGTTTCTTTGGGCTGTGTGCATTGATGCGTTGTATCTCGTTGACAACTGCACTGGATTATTACTGCTTGCCAAAGAATAATAAATCATGTTTTAGTGGTGGTTTGTTTGTTTCCGTCAAGCTAATCCTAACATGAAGCTGATTATATACACCAGTTATAAAGTGATTTGAGCAAACTTTGCCACACACATCAACTTAGTACATGTAGTGCACATAGATATGTGTGTGCATGCAGTAAACAAACTATTTGCACAGTGGACACGTCATATTAACATTAAAATGGCTGCACACCAGACAAGCCATAATGTGCAAGATGCATGTACCAACACTATGAGTTATTGAAAATGGAAATGCAGTTTTACCCTTAAAACACCGGCAAATTTCACAGAGATTTCACGATGATTGAAGGGTGAAACTGCATTTCTATTATTCAAGAACTGATAGTGCAAATCATCCGAACTATATCAGAATTAACCAAAGTTTACTTTTTAGTTTTAAGTCCCTATATAAACATTGAACAATGAAATACAGAAATGAGTAACTTTTACATCAATATTATTAATAATAATATCCACATTTATGAGAATGGTTTAAACTATTCTATCTTTTTCAAGCTCTCTGTAACCCTAACTTCCTACCCTATTTTTCCTACACATAACCTGAATCCTGCAAAATCCTGCAATTCCAAAGTGTTAAAACTCCATGTGACCTGAATCCTGCAAATTCATTCGATGCATCAACTTCCAAGTGACCTCAATCCTGCAAAATCCTACAAGCTGCAAAGAGTATTTTTGAGGATTTGGAATGGAAAACAAACTTAAGTGCATTAATTTATGTCAAAAAATTGCTGCACAATTTATTTTCTCTGCTACATTTGGCAGTTAGCCGAACTTTTTCACTACAACTTTTCGACATGTCCTTGTTATCATAATAGGAGCTGGCTATTCTGAAGTCACGCATGGACGAACAGCTGTTGCTGACCGGAGACATTGTTCACCAGTTCCTACTGTCCTACCGAGAAATCCAGGTACGAGTACAATTTTCTTTTCTTTGTCAAGTTGTCGCGCTTGAATTACCTCTATACTTTTTTTTCTATTTAAACCACAAATTTTTATGGAACCCTTAATTTTTCAATTCAATTCATATCCTTGTGTACTAGGTTTCTCTGCTAAGTTCTCGGTTAAGCAATATATTTTGGCTTAGCAGCTTATCCTTGCTTAGCAAAAATTCAGGTAACCAGCCAAAAATGGTTACCAACTGATTTTTGTTGCTTACACACAAGAATTTGCTTAGCAGCTCCAGGAAACACTGTTTAGAATCTTTCACTGAAATGAAATCCTGACACATCTATTTAATAAATTAACACCCAAGAGTACAAAAGTTCCTTTTATGTGTCCTACGGGCATGTCTAGAATATTAACTAAAAACTGTCTGAGATCCATTCAATTTGTCTCTCTTATTACCTTCTCATTTGTACATTTTGCCTCTGTCGTCTCCCGTCGGTAGGATTACAATTCCATGGTAGCGCTAGTTGAGGACATCAAAGAACTGGCCAATGACAACGTCACGCAGAAGGCGGCCATAACACACCTCTTTGCATTCGCTCTCAACCGGTCAGTTCCCTTTTTAAAATTTATTCCCCCCCCCCCCCCCCCCCAGGAAGCATCTTTACTTTTGGAAGGTTTGAGATAAATTTATGAAACCTGACTGTTTTCTCTCAATTGTATTGAAAAATCTGTAAACTGAAATATTGTACAATATTTTTACAATTTGGTAGTCATTTGTCACTTTCTTTTTCTTTATTTATTTATTTTTCTTTATAGGAGGAAAAAACCAGGGGACCGGAAGAAAGCGCTGAAAGTCATCGATGTTGTAAGACAAAATATACTTTCCTATTTTGGTAATTTAGTGTAAAGTCGATTTTAGCACAATTCAACTGTAACCTTGCTAAACCAAAATCAATACGCCAACCTGAGTCTCATTATCGTAAGCCTTTAAGAGTGACGTAATTGTCTCTAAATAAAAAACCAATTCTTAATTAGATCTGTTCGACTCTTTGCAGGCGTTGAGGAAGTCTGAGAATCAGGTCCCTGACATGTTCTGCCTGTGCGGACGCATCTACAAGGACAAATACACGGAGAGTAACTATGAAGACAGTGAGAGTCGAGATCAGGCCATTCACTGGTTCGTAGCAAATAAATAAATTGTTTCAAAGCTTTGATTTCAATACAATGGCACATTTTGCCGAGTAGATGTACACCCTTATTTTTCTTTAAAATTGGCAGAAAACCATGTTAATTGTTATTAATTCTTTCTATGAAACCAAGGATTCCTCAAAGGCAGTGTAGCTTGAAATTAGTTTTAGAGGTGGGATACCCACGGAATAAGGCAGGGACTGAAATCCCAATCCACATATGAGCCCAGACGAGATTCGAACCCGGGTCACAGTGGTTGAACGCGATGAAAGAACTGCTATGCCAACCTGCCCACGCCTTATGCCAACCTGATTTCTTTTTTATGTCAATGTGTTTAGGTCCATTCCCTAATTTCTATACTTTGATTCCAAACGAGCATTCAAACGAAATGTTACACTGTATTTATCCTTATCATATATATTTATATTTGTCATTGTAAGGTATCGCAAAGGCTTTGAGGTTCAACCCAATGAGTATGCAGGCATCAACCTGGCCACACTCCTTGTCCTGTCGGGAAAGGACTTCACCAAGTCTACTGAACTTCAGAAAATCGGTAAGTCCATTCACTGTTACTGTAGTACACGGAACAAGTCATCAATTTTTGCAAAACATTACTTTTGGAAGATTAATCCTAACTCCTTTTGGTGATTTACTAGGAACCTTCCTCATCCTTGCCATTCCCAACACCCTGTGCTATTAAACTGTGCACTAAACAGCTGGACTCCACCAAACACTTGTCTTGGAGTTTGGCTGAATGGAGATCGTTAGGTTTAAAGAATGTTCTTGGCAAAAGGCAGCCTTTTTCAAGTATTCCTACCTTCCTTACTTTCTTATACAATGATACTACTTTTCTACTTTTCTCTTGAAGTTCCTACTTTTTTCTTGACATTCCTACTTTTTTCTTGACATTCCTACTTTATTTTACTTCTTAGCCCACAACCCTGGAGTACTGCAGCTGTACTTCTAAGAACTTAGTTTAAGGAAAGAGCACAAGTATTGTGATCTCATGTCAAATGAGAATTATGATGCTATGAACGTGGGCGAGTGTCACCCAAAACTGCTCTTGAAATCCTGCAATAGTCTCACTTTTATTCTAGTTTGTTTTCCTCTGAAGTCCTGTTTTTGAAAATGTTAATCCTAATAAAGTCCTCATGTTCATCTGGCTCTGCTTGAAGGCATGCAATTGATAAAGGTTTTGTTTTCTTCCATCTCCAGGAATGACGCTGAATAATCTTCTTGGCAAGAAGGGTAGCCTGGCCTCCTTACAAGATTACTGGGACGTCGCTACCTTCTTTGAGATCAGCGTTCTTGCCGGTGATCTCGGCAAGGCCTGTCAGGCTGCTGAGTGCATGTTCAAGCTCAAACCACCCATTTGGTAAAAAGTGGTGTCTAAATTCCATTCTCATTCCCATTTCGAACTGACTTTTCAGCTCAATCCGAGTAGATTTTGGTCTCGGGCGGGTGAATTTTAGGAAATTTGTTGTCGTTGAAGAGATTTCTAAGTACATGTAGTTCTAAATTATTGTAGTGATTGATTTTTCATCGTCGTAGATCCTAACTGACTAAAACTTTCAATTCTTTACGTACTTAATTCAAATCTTCGAAATGATTTGGTGTGGCAAACTCTGAAACACTGTAAAACATTCCCAGTGGTGCGAAACAGGTGTAAGGATTGTACAAACTGTTGAAAATAGTTTGTCGAGAAATAACCTTATTTCATTCAAACCTTACGCAGGTATCTCAAATCGACGCTTGGGAACATTAAAATGATCAACAAAGTGCGATTGGCTAACTCGGACAGTAACCCCACCAGAGATCAAATGGTGAGTGGAATCTTTTTTTAACCAAATCTTTTTTAACCAATGCGTGTTGGTTTGGTTATTCAGTTATCTTGTTGTCGTGTATTGAAGATTTGAACAAATGTTTATTCCTCTCTGATTTATTTGGAAGCTGTTTGACTTTTGGTTGGATTTCTTCGTCGAGGCGACCAAGGAAAGCACCACCGATGTCCGTTTTCCGGTAAGTCAAAAAATAACCACCAACAAATACGTGAACAACTTTCTACCATATTGTCACAATGACCTTAGAATTTCAGGTTCTTTGATGTCATTTTTCTTTGTTGTTTTGTGCAGGTTCTCGTTCTTGAGCCAACGAAAGTCATGAAGCCGAGCTATATCACCATCAACAAAGACGAACACGACTCTGAACAAAGGGTATAAAAATCATCCCTTTAAATTGTACTTTTCAGAGTAAACAGTCGGCACAAAATCAAACAATACAGAAGATTGTTATTTCATATTTAAAGCTGAAATGTTCTTATATTGTTTCTTTTTTCAGTCGTTGAGGCTGTGGCACGTGGGGGTTCCTGACGGATGCAAGGTAGGATTTTGGCAGTGAAGAGGAATTTTGGTTTCTTGTCAATTTTTATCATTATAAACAAATCAGGAAGCTGTTCTTAATAATTTGCATGCTAAATGAGAATTGAATGAGAAGTTATAGATAAACTTATAAGCTTATAAGCTGAGTTGCTGATTAATAACAACAGATACCTGGGGCCAATTTCATAAAACGTGTAAGCACAAAAATTTGCTTAGCATGAAAATTCATCTTGGAAAAAAACCGGGTTACAAACCAAAATGTTTGTTGATGTTTAGTGTTTGTGACTGGTATTCAGCTGGTTTTTGCTTTGAATGAAAAGCACATGGAGTTTTGGCTGATAACCTGTTTTTACTGAGCAAGACTTGTTTGTGCTAAGCAAATTTTTGTGCTTACATGTTTTATGAAATTGGCCCCTGGAAAGTCATTTATATGTTTATTTGTATTTCTCCCAACAGGGCATTCATGAGTGGTTGTTCAAAGCCCAGTCTATAAAAGGAGTCAGGTGAGTTTTACAAAAATTACCTAATTAATAGACCAGTTTGCGCCGGGATTATTTTGACATTGACCGGATCCAGGCACGGGATTGTTTTTCACTAACCTCGATCTGAGGCCGACATCTCTGGGTGGCATACCCTGATATTTCCAGCCTCGCTTGCTTTGAGCCGGTTGCTTACAGCTATTTCTGGCCTTGCTCGTGACGTGTTTATCTTTCATTCGTTTTAAATTCTGAAAAAACTTTGCTTGTATACACGGCATCTGACTCAAACTGGTTAAGTAGTCTCTCCTAATAAAGAAATTAATTAATTAATTAATTAATTAATCAATCACCAATAAATAAGTGACTTCTTCAATCACTTGACCAATCATATTCTCAATAAATCTTAATGATCCAATCTTCAACCCTCATACATATCATTCCTTTACACAGTCTTTACAAACGAGACGACCGCTGTGTCTTCCTCTACGTCCAGCAGAACTCGGACGACTTCCAACTCTTCTTCTCCTCACTACACCAGAGACAAAGGTGAAATTGTTCAAAGAAATCTTTAACATACCGCAGTTTTTGTCTTAATTTTAATCCCGTTGCCAAGTTAGTCCGCGCTTTTTACATCCATAACTACGTGAATACAAAGTTTGTATTTTTTCTTTCCATTTCTAGTTTTTATGACCTTGCGAAGGAGATCATGGCTACTGCGGAGGATTTGTTTGTTGGTGAAATGGATTCTGATCTCTCCAGTGAGCCTGTTCAGGTAATAAGCTCAAAAATGTGGCTCCAACATTTGAAAAAAAAAAAGTACATGAGGAAAACAGGTGGAATAGACTTAGGGGGGCTTTGACGCTTGTTTTATAAAGAATTCCATATCTGCACATCAGATGTTAGGCTGAGGAGGTCCCATCTTTAACACAATGGCTGCTTAGATTTCAGATTGGAGAACACTGTTTAGGAATGAGAAACTTTTTTTGTAATGTTGTTTTAGTCGTGGCCCATAACTGGTTTTGTACACAGGAACTGAAGTGATGTCCAGAAATATAAATTCTTTCGCTTATAATTCTCGTTTTAGTTTGAATATGAATACAACGAGAAGGGGGAAAAGTTGTTGCTTGGCCGAGGCACGTACGGTGCGGTCTTCTCAGCGAGGGATACCAGGACGCAGGTCCGGATGGCCGTTAAAGAGATCCCTATCAGAGATATGAGGTAGGTTCCAATCCAACCCATGTGCTTTGGTGTCCTCAAGCAAGTCACTTTACTGCAATCGGTTTTTGTTCTGTGTGATAGAGCAGGTACCAATGAGGGTAGAGTTGGTTCATGGTTGAGGGGGGTCACCAGTTTCTCGGGTAGGTTAGAATCCAGCCATGGGAGTCTTTGGTGCTTGTATTCTCAATTTCTCCTCTTTGTTTCTCCTTAGAGAGGTCCAGCCGTTACATGAGGAGATCCTCCTGCATTCCCGCCTCAGCCACAAGAACATCGTCAAGTACGTCGGCTCGCAAAGCTGTGACGGCTTCTTCAGAATATTCATGGAACAAGTTCCTGGAGGTCAGCGAAAGAAAAATTTAATTAAACAGAAATTATAAATGTGTCTGTGAAACTGTTTTGAAAAATGTTAGGTATGCAATTGACGGGTTTTGTTACGTTTTTATTAGGGAGTCTTTCTGCTCTTCTCCGGTCTAAGTGGGGGCCATTGAAGGACCACGAGGAGACGATGTCATTCTACACTCGACAGATTCTGGAAGGACTTAAGTATTTGGTAAAGAAACAAATATATTGGTAAAATAAGATATATACTTCACACTAAAAGGAAGAGAATTTTATGACGTCAATAATAAAACTTTCGTTGTGACGTTCTCCGTTAACTTTGATGAATTTGTTTCACACCGACATTCTCATGTAGTATGAACGACCTTAAGAGAAAAAAATATATAAAAAAAGCCTGTTTTAAAACTTAACACTAAAAAGTAATACAGGTTTGGGGAATAGAAAGTTTATATATTTGTTTGTTTTCTTTACTCAGCATGACCAGAAGATCGTCCACCGTGACATCAAAGGCGACAATGTCTTGGTGAATACTTACAGCGGAGTGGTCAAGATCTCTGACTTTGGTACCTCCAAGAGACTGGCTGGTATCAACCCAGCCGCTGACTCATTCAAAGGTAAGGGAACCGATGATGGAGTAGACGGGGTACCAGACAGATGTATCCAATCATGGTAGATGAGTGTGGAAACCAGTTAAACTCGTATTAAATTTACATAGTAAGGGCACCAGCTAGGGTCATCTGATCACTCTGGACCAATCAGATTGAGGGCAAGGTTTCATGAAACTGTTGTTTGAGACTACTGTAGGCCATAGGTTCACACTGCGTAGATTTATGCACGGATTTCTTTTAAAACATAAAATGAGCTGCTATTATTGTTGTCTCCGAATTTCACAGGTACCCTGCAGTACATGGCACCAGAAGTCATTGATAAAGGAATCAGGGGACACGGCGCAGCTGTGAGTACCAGTATTTAATAAAAATAAATATATTTATAAACGAGGCAAGACGCCACAAACGTATCATCACCTCGGTGAAAATATGGATTTTCTTATATATTCTTAAATATTCATAAATATATTTTCTGAAAGTGCATAGATTTAAATGAGTAACATAGTTAGATTTTTCCTTTGTTTTAGGCGGATATATGGTCGCTTGGATGTACTGTGGTTGAAATGGCTACTGGAAAACCACCATTTATTGAGGTAATGCTAAGTACACAATTTCAAACTCTCATTTAATCAATTAGTGCGCATTAAACACAGTAACTTGGTAAAACTCAGGTTTGCAAGCAATGCGAGAAATGTACACCGCCAAACGTGACCAAATCCAGAAACGGCACGTTTATTCTAATCGATGAGAATGTTTGCGTGATTTGTTTGTTGTTTTGATTTGTTGATTTGTTTGTTTCTTTCAGCTTGGTTCTCCAGAGGCAGCCATGTTCAAAGTCGGCTTCTACAAGATCCACCCTGAGGTTCCTGCTTCCATGTCAGAAGCCGCCAAGAAATTCATTCTCAGGTCAGCTAATCCTCAATAGCAATATTTATGAAGCGACTTAATCTTCCCAAAATCTCTCAAAATGCCGTTAGAATTATCGTGCAAATGTTCTTATTTTTGGATCAGATGTTTTGAGCCGGATCCAGAGAAGCGAGCTACGGCTGCCCAGCTACTCAACGATTCGTTTCTGATGAGACGCAGAATATCGACCCGTACTGCTGCCACCGATTACAAACACGACCGCAGTATATCAGGTCAGTAGAGGTCATTGGTATGAACTTTCAACTATGGCCTCCTTAGAGGCATTTTGTATTGACCTCTGATACCTCAATGACCTTTCAACCCTTACTTATTTCCTGTTTGACCTTTTGCCTGTTTGACCTTTTGCCTGTTTGACCTTTTGCCTCTTTGACCTTTTGCCTCTTTGACCTTTTGCCTTCTTGACCTTTTGCCTCTTTGACCTTTTGCCTCTTTGACCTTCTGCCTCTTTGACCTTCTGCCTCTTTGACCTTTTGCCTCTTTGACCTTCTGCCTCTTTGACCTTTTGCCTCTTTGACCTTTTGCCTCTTGACATTGGAATGGTTGTCTTAACATACTTCGCATAACAAATTTTTTTGTCTTCCCGTTTGTGTGTGAATTTTTAAAATTCCACAACTTTTTTGGGGTCGAAGTTTTGAAATTGTTTGTGAGACTCTAGAGTTTCTTTTTAAATAGTTAAACTTTATTGATTATTTCAGGGACAAATTTCAAGAAGTACTGACCTAGGTTTTAACTATTTTTTGTAACAGTGTTTTCTTACTCACTCTTTATGTTAACAGTTTGACTTGAAATTATGTCTGAATGAATTTTGCCTGTACACAGTTTGAAAATCAACATTACCAGAGCATCCTCATTGATAAATTGGTGTGTTTTTTACAATAATCAGACTCGTTCTGTTTCCTATTCTCTCTGTCTGTGTTTCATTGAACCGTGCAGAACCTAGCGACTTTAAACTTGACCCCGGTAAGCCTTGTGCATTGCTTCTCAACCAAATTATTTTGAAAGGAAACGCATTGTGGTTTCAGCATTTCTGTTTTTTAAGCCTTTATGTTTTTAGCTTTAATTATTAATTTTTTTAGCTTATAAGTTAAAATTGAAATTTCAAATCTGCAAGAATCGACACGTCGGGTCATTTCTCAATATCAGTTTCTGCTGGTTTTGGTAGCTTTTAAATAAATTACAATCTGTCACCTAACAAATTTGAGTTCCATTAAAAAAATGATAATACTTTTGTTGTTTTCATTTAAACATTTTTAGAAAAATGACGACCCAAGTAACTCCTATTCCAAATCTTTTGTGTTAATTCATACATAAGTCAACATCAACGACAAATGTCGTGTTAACGTAGTGGTTCCTAAAATTGGAAATAAAACTCATTTTTTTTTTTTTTTTTTTTTCAAAGTTGCATGCCGCTATACAATGTATTTGTACTTTTTTCAAATAGGATATTTGTCTTATACCCTGAAAACATACCAGCTGTTGTTATCAGATGATATTTCCTATGCATGTAATTTCTAATCATAGTTTACAGTGTGTTCAGCTGATTTCGCACGTTTATCTGTCTTCCTTTGATTTTAATTTTAGTACGGTACCCTTGTGTGTCAGAAAGTGCGCTGATATTTTGTGATGATATTGTTCTTTTGAATGCATGTAAGCATGTGAAACCAGACTCGCCCTATTTCTGTTGACCTTTCTCTTTTGGTTCAGGTCAAAGGTCAATTAAAATTAAATTAAAAAGAAATTTAAAATTAGGATTTCTGAAAGAAATAAAAATACCTCCTTGTTTTAACTCAGAATGCCATCTTTTTCTTTTTTTCTTTTTTATTTTTTTGGGGGGGATTTTTCCCTTTTTTTGTTTTGTCAAATTATGGTATTCATTGTTTGTTTTTTCTGTGGTTACCATTCTTTTGTAGTTCCCGCCCTGAAGTATCGCACCAACAGCAGGCCAGAGTCTCCCATCCTTGGTGCCCTGTCAGAATCTGCCTCCGCAATCTCCATGGACTTTGAGGGCAAGTAAGTACATGAGGCTGTAGCCATCTTGGACATGTTCCCCGACTTTCCTTGGCCAAGAATCACACTTGGTCTTGAATGGCACCATTGCACACCTTTTAAAGTTTTGCACGGGGATGATAGAAACTTATTATCTGATTATACAAACAAACGATCTGTCTATTTTTGCATGATTTATTTCTGCAAGAACTAGTGAACAATTATTCTCTCTGCCTGCTTTCTGGAAAGTCAAAGGTACGATTCTATACTAAAAAGCAACTTTCATTGTGAATTAAATCACTTTCCATAGTCAAACGAGAACAACTTAAAAATATTGACAACTTTTTGGTTTATTAAAATAAATTGTGTTCCACAATATTACAACTTTCATTAACCAGGCTAATAATATGCATATTAATTTGCATATTAATTTGCAATGCAAAATCTTGTTTATTCAGCCAAGTTGGCCGATTTGGATTAGAGCAGCTTAAACAAGAATTTAACAAAGTCTTAAACACTTCAGCCATCTTGGTGTATTTCCAAGAAGTCTACACAAAGATGAAACTGCAATCAGTTGAAACATCACTGGCACCAGACTAATTTTTGTATCATTGTCTTCGTTTTGAACATGTTTCCGTATAACTAACTTTGGTTTGGCAGATTTGATCTACCTTGAAATTTTTAACATTTTTAACAATTTTTTTTTCTTCTGTTTATGAGCCTTGCTTTTGCTCTTATATTGCATGCTGACTTCCTCCGATCTCATTTGTTTAACTTCACTCAGATCCAAACGTCGGTCAATCGACATGGTATCACCAGGGTATGTGATTGGTCTATTTTTTCTAACTTGTTACGACGCCTTTCATTCCCACCCAATTTACCATTTTTCAGTTCATCGCTGTTTACAAAGTAGAATATTTTTGACTTTTTATTGATTGTCGATGTCTATTTTATAAGATTGATTTTTTGTGTGTGTTTATATAAAATAAAAATCATAAAATATAAAACAAATACTTAAATATTATAGATTTTAAATTGAAGTTTTGTTACACATTTTTAAGTTTTGCCCCTAAATATTTTCAAAAACATATTGTTTTGAAATGTTTGTTGTTTTGTTTGCATGACACTGTTCTCCCCCCCCCCCCCCAACCCCCTTAGATTCTTCAAAAGCGTCCTTGAGGTGCCTTATGTGAATATGTTGGAGGGGTAGGTGAATTTGTGGCCTCCTGGGTTGCGATTGGTTACTGGATTACTAGTGGCAACCTGATTGGTTGTTTTAGAATATTTGCTTGGTGCTAATTGGTTGCAGATGTCGGTTGTATTTTATTGGTTACTGGCTTGGTAGCAAGTGTCTGATTGGTTGTTTTAGTTTTTTCTTTATGGTGATTGGTCAAGGGGTAGATTTGCTTTAGTTGTGGTTTTTGCTTTATTTTAATTGGTAACCTAATGTTTTCTGTTATATTGTTGTAGACATTCAACCTGTGTTTTAGAGTCATTAATTTTGTTTGTTCTTTCGTTATACTTTGTTGCATGTTAACCTTCTTACTTTTGCCCTTTTTAAAAAAAAGCTTCTGACTTACCAACTGAACCTTTTTTTCTTTTTGGTGAGATACAGTAGAACTGGCCTATTCCAAAATGTGACAATTTGGTAAATTTAAGGTCGTACATGTAATATTTATCTTTATGTGTAAACTTTTCATATTTGTTTTGTTTTGCACAGAGTGACATGATTTTTATGACATTCGTTTTATTCCACCATTTCACATTGTAAAGTCTGATGTCTAAAAGTGACTCCTATCACAGGCCATACACTCATCAATCACTCCTCGTAATTGGTCGGTTTGACTTCGACATTGCCAGGTATTCTGCTAATAGCGGTAACGTTGACTTTTCTTTCCGTTTCACAGGTCAAGCGAAGATAGCACGGCTGAGACGCCCACGACCCCTGACCGGGGCAAAGGTCATGGGTTTTACATGCTGCGTAAGGATAGCGAGCGCCGACAGACACTGCTGACAATCCTGGATTCAGAGCCGGACAAGATTGTACAACGGTGGATGGGAAAACTGCGGTCTAGTACCCCACCTACCAAGATTACCAATGTAAGTTGTATACATTTCCACACAGGTATTCTGGGGGGGGGGGGGGGGGGGGTTCAAAAATAGAAGTTTTCAATAGAGAGTTATGTTTTGTGTTCATGTTTTATTTGTCAGAATTTTTCAAAAATTTCACAGAAATTAGCGAAAATAATTTGGATGGCTTTAAAGAAGTTATTCAATAAATTTTCTATAGAAACAAAAATGCTGTTTTTTTTATTGGGGTAAAACAGGTGAAATTTTGTAACATAAAAAAACCGGAAATAATGCAATGCTACTCCATGAACCTTCTTTTAATTTTAATTCTTTTAATTCTCATAAAAAATACCCCAAATTTCTCTGGAGTTGTCTTCACATTTTGTTTGTTTTGTCTTGCAAGGTTCACCTGGGCATCCTGATGTCTGGCATGGCACAGCACATCAAGACAAGAGAGAGCAAATTCATCGGTGAAGCGATCGGTAAGTCAAACCAAGACAACTTGAATCTTGTCCTACCAGAGGTCAAAGGTTGAAGGTCGAGAAGCCAAGGTCGAATTCATTCCAGTTTTCATTGATCCTTTGGCCGCGTCCGAATCTCTTATCTATGGCTATGTTCTAGGTGTTCTCCTATTACATCTATACGTAAGAAGGCTGACAATAGATGTAGCCGTAGCTATGGAAGCCTGTTTTAAACACATCCTCTTTCTGTTCTTTGACTGACTGGGTCAGAGGTCAGTTGACTAGCCCTTCAGGTCAAGAATTCGGTCTTTGCATATTTGCATATTGTAAATTCTGCAAATTTTTCTAATTTAATATTGAAAATCATAACATTTAGTGGATGTTATTTTCTTTGATTCACCTTAGATGAGTTGAAGATGGAATTGGACTACGATCACGTTGCCCTTGGGGAGATTCAACTAGCTTTGTACACTTTCTTAGACACGGTAAGAACTTTGCTTAGCAAAACCTTTCTTAGACACAGTAAGAACTTTGCTTAGCAAAACCGTTTAACAGCTAAACTACATTGCTTTAAATACCGCTTGTTAATTGGTTCCCAGCAAATTCTCGAACAAAGATAGGGCAAGATAGCTCAGTTGGTAGACTAGAGCACCGGTCTGGTATTCCAAAGGTCACAGGTTCGAGTCCCGCCTTGCCAATTTGTTTGTTTACTTTGAAATTTAATACAATTTGCATTAGCAAATATAGAAGCTATTCATTTTTGTATCACCAATTTTGACTTATTTCTTGTATTTATGTTAAGAGTTTTAAAGTTTAATTTGAGTAATTGTTAACATTTTTTCGTCTGTTTCAGGTTGTGGATATCCTCAAGCAGCACGTTAACAACATCAAACCGCACTGGATGTTTGCATTGGATAACTTGATCAGAGACAGCGTACAGACGGCAATCACGATACTGTCTCCTGGTGAGTGGTCTGTGTGTTGGTGTCTTGGTCTGTCTGTTTGTCTTACTATCAGGCTGGCTGTCTCCGTCTATTTGGCTGTCCATCGATCTGTTTGCTTGCTAACCCTCAGTTGGCATACAACCAGCTGTTACGATACCGTCCCCTATGAGCTGTCTTTGTGTTGGTGTCTTGGTTGGTCTGTCTGTCTATCTATCGGGCTGTCTATCTGTCTGTTTGTTTGCTAACCCCAGACAGCATACAAAAAGCTCACAAGAATTCAAAGCCTATTAGCAAATAACAAAATTATTGAAGATATTATAAATGACTGAAAAGTTGCATAGACTTATAGGAGGACGCAACTTTCGGGCCACTTCCTTTTAGCGAGGTGTAAACATTGCGAGGTGAATGCACTATCATCCTGTGAAGCTACGGAGCTCTGTGTTTGTTTTCCCCAAGGTCATGTTTGACCCGAGGTCATGCAAAGTTACTTCCTCATAGAATGTATAAAACAAACCAATGTATTGTTGGTTAGCCCATCCACAAACAACTTTTTTTTTTCGGCCTTAGGTTATAAACTGTTGACAACTGTTTGACATCTCCACGGATGTTTATCTTAAACTTCCTGATTTCCCTTCTAACTTCCTCTTCCCCTGCTGTTCTCTCAGCCCTGCGACCTTTGACCTTGGTTGTAATCACGCCTGAGCGCTCGCTTTTTATCAATCCAGTGGTTTCAGTTTTCATTCATGTCTATGGCCGCTGTGTATTAAAGCCTACACAAAATTGGCACACATGTAGTTTAATGTTGGCAATGACAGATGTGTAAATGGCTTCTTACTTTGTTGATGCAAGCGATGTAGATAACCAGGATATTGGTGATCGTTTTCGGTGTAAAAAATCCCAGAATGGTAGGACCTTTCTTGTGGCATAATGCGTTTTATGACTTGTTTCAAACAAAGTTTTAAGTTAAAAAAACCAAATTGTATTCAAATTTTCCAGTTGTATCTGAAAAGAATTAAACACAACTGCACAGATTTACATCATAGCAGCAAATTATCCTTGACAACTTCCTTGACTTCCAATTTTCTTGAAGCAGGTCACATGATTGTCTGCAGGTCATGTGATTGACCGTACCGGTAGGTCATGTGATTGACAATTAGTCACATGATTGACAGCTGGTCACTTTTTTTGTACATTTTGTATTTATATAAAGTGCTTGTATAATTTTCTTTTGCTTTTTGCAAATCATTTTATGTTTTAATGAATGAAAGACTGTTTTATTCAAACCTTTAAGGCCGATGCGAAGGGAATTGGTTAAGATTGCATTCGTTTTGTCGCGTAAAGTATAAACCGGCCTTTACACTATTTTATTTCTGATGGGTGAATCGTTGGTGTCATTTCAAAAATGTTCAACAGACTTGGGTCACAACATCGCACCCAATCAGCTACCCCACCAGGACCAGACAGACCACGCCCACCACCATCATCAGTATCACCATGACGAAGAGGGCGTCAACACATCGGGCGTGTCTACTCTCAGCTCCAGTAAGTCCCACGAGAGGGATCTATTTATGGAGCGGGCGTCGGCCACCACGATGCACACTGAGTATAGGAAGCTGGTGCAGGAACAAGGAAGGTGAGTCGCAGACATCTTGGAGCCGTTAAGAAAGACAATTAAGTAGAAACAAAAAAATGCTTAGCAAAACAATAATAATGTACATAATGTGCACGTATTCGCCGATATAAACACTCCCGGCGCTAGAATATTATTACCCCTTTCATCAGGCCCTGGGCCACAAGGCACCTGATATCAGCGCTCAACTCGACCTTGATCCTCACAGGTACCCATTTATACTCCTGGGTGGAGAGAGGCAATTGTAGTTAAGTGTCTTGCCCAAGGGCACAAACACCATCTCCTAGAAGGTTCGAACACGCACCATCGCGCACAAGTTGAACAAAGTAACCACTGGGCCATGGCATTTTAAAAATCAATCACTAATAAGCCAAACAGGAAATTTGTTCAGCAAATACAATTTAATTGAAAAATGTTAAAAACTGCTTAGCAAACAAGTAACAATTTTTTAATGGTTAGGTACAGATTGGGAGTTAACAATATTAATTTGGTTTTAATTGTTTGCTTATTGGTTTTGTTGTCTTTTTCCTAGGCTACTTGGTGATCTTCTGGAGGTACAGAAAACACTCAATGATATGCTGGGAGGCCAGGTTAGGTCAGGTCGCGACCTCGTGGACCACATGAGGTCAGTCAATTTTTCTTTATAACTACTTCATTCTGAAGCTTTTCAAAAGCCCTAAAAACTGTGTTTAAGTATTACAGAATAGAAGAAAATATAGAGACATTTTTGTTTAATGCTTTTTCTTTTCAGGGAGGATGACCCTGCTGAACTTAAAGCGAGAAACAGTGGTAAGCAGGCACTCTGTGCTCAAATCTGCTTAGCGCATTTGATATTTTATTAAAATGTCGAAGCTTTTCACTTGCTCCATCGAAAAATGAAAAATCAACTCATCCTCCAGAATCCTCTAGAATCCTCCAGAATCCTCCAGAATCCTCCAGAATCCTCTGGGTAGTTTTAGAGGAGTGAGGAATTAAGGCAATGGTCACCCCTTCACTGAACAAACTCAAGAAATATTATCGGGTCGTTTTGAAGGACTGAGCCTGAATCAAATGTATACATGGTGGCATTTGGTGATATTGCCAGATTGAGAATGGTTTCCAGCCAACAGGGGCTAGGGGGTGTTAGGGTTAGGTCCCCAAAAGTAAGTTGAAGATGTATTTTATTTGTCACGTGTGTGCCTTGCAAAGTTATGTCTTGTCTTGAATTTCAGGTGAGGATGCGACAGTTACTGAGGAGCAAGGAGACAGTGAGTTGGTTGACTGGCTTCTTAGTCTCTCCATTGATGAGTACAGCATCAGCAGGGTAAGCATATTCATAGTGTGGCTATATAAGCAGGGGCAATTTCATGGAGTTGCTAAGTAAAAAAAAAAATCTTGCTTAGTAAAAACAGGTTACCAGACAAAGCTCCATGCTTTTTGTGCTTAGCAAAAAAACAGCTGAAAACCAGTCACAGCGAATATATATCACCTGAAAATTTGGTTTGTAACCCTGTTTTTGCCAAGGAGGTTTTCTAATGCTAAGCTATTTTGTGTGCTAGGCAGCTCTATGAAATATATTTTGTCTTTTGCTAAAAATGTTTGATTACTTTTTATTATTAATTTGATAGTTTGTGAGAGAGTCCTACACGCTGGATGTCGTCCAAGAAATGATGACGAGAAAAGATCTGCGACACATGGAACTCAAGTAAGTACAACTTCTTATATTTATGCAATGTTTTCTCCACAATTTTGCTGTTAAACTTAAGAGAGCTATCATTGTTGACATTACAAGAATTTTTAATAAAAACTTACTGCCAAGATTTAAATGTTTAGGGATTTTACACTTGCGTGAAACAAAAATTGCGTCAGAAAAATTATCATACAAAGAAGTGATTGGCATTAATGTAATATGAAATTACTTTATTTTGTTTTGAAGGGGAGGTGTACAATGCCGAATCTGGAACGCTATTCAGAAACAACGTAGAGATCCATCGTAGCCCTCCATCGTAGCCCACCGCAACTTGGTCAAGAAAAAACGTAATGACTGTGTACATATATCCCAAATTGTGAATAGAAAAAATGTTAATCTATCTGTGTGACAAATTCCTTCCAGACTTAAAACAAAATATTAAAAGCAGATGCTGCCACCAAGAATTGAAGCCAATTTACCTGCAATTCAATCTTACAAAAAAATCCTTGTAAATAAAAAACGATCTGTAATAACTTAAAAACTGAATATAAAATATATAATCATGATATCTGAGTGATTTTCTGTTTGCATCATAGCAGTACATTATTTTTGGAACTACCTGAATTAATAAAAATCTTGACAAATCTAGAAATAGAAACAAGAAATCAACATTTGTGTTTTTTTGTACAATACATTTTTATTTTTCAGGATGCCTTAACTTTCATGTTATTAATAATAAACAATTGTCATTTAGAAAATCATCAAATTTCTATACTTTTACTTTTAAATCATTTTTTTCTAGTCGCAAAAATCAAATCAGTAATCTTAAATCAATCTTGCTTGCTCTAATTTGTAAGGTTTCCTCCCTAAATATTTTTTATTTTCACTCAAAAATGTAACTTTCTTATGCTTAATAATCATTCAGGTCTTTTCATTCATACTTCATTCATATTTCCATATCTTTTTATTGGCTTCATATCCTAATTTCTTGAAAGCGCACACATCCTACAAGGTATTTTAAAGAAAACTTGTGTGTTCATATGTGTGGTTTGTTTTATTTGTACAGTTCTTTTCTCGATTCTCATGTACTTTTTTATTTTAACTCCCATAAGTATTGAACCTCTTAATAGAAGACGCATCTTTATGCTCAAAAACTGTTTCAAATAATGTATAAATGACTTGTTTCTGTAAGCCAACCCTGGATTGCCCCCAAGGTATGCGCGCCTCCCCTTTCCCCTCCCCAGTTAAATAAAAAGGAAGAGTTGGGGACATCTGGCGTGTGTTCCGGCCACTGGCGTGAACTTTGCCAACATTTGTCGACTGTATACGCGTACACTTGGATGTTGATCACACACAAAAAGCGATTGCACAAGAGTGAAACATACCCTAAGCCCTCCATGTAGGATAGGCATTTAAACGCAATGCTGATCAACGTCAGACTGCTCTGAAAACTGCGGATTAACAAAAAGAGTGATTTCAACTTTATTGTTACATCAACAGATTCTATTTGATCCTTATGTTGTCTTAATATTTTCTTGTAGATGTAGTTAGAACAAAAGTAGAACATGTTACGGGTTTTGTATTTGCGTTTTAAATTTATGCACCCCTTTAGTTGAAATGGATGTGTCCTATTGAGGGTAGTTTAAAATCTTGTTTTTATGCAAATTAAAAAATAGAACTCTGTAAATAAAACTTTTTTGAAAAACAAACAAAAATCAAGCTTCGGCCTATGGGTGATTTAACGCAGTGTCTGGCCGTAACAAAAATTATGTTTTAGAAGGGGTGTGTATTTTTGGTTTTATGCACAATGAGTCGACAAAGGAATTATGAAAGGTGAAATTAATCGATGAAAGGTGTTGATATGAATGAATAAAACAATCATGATCATGCAATTCGAATTTTGTCTTGGTTTAGGTTTTTTATTCTCATGCATTTTTATTTGAAAAAAATTGTTAATGGGAAGAAATAGGGAGGGAGTTCCAACTGTTTTGTTGCAGACGACACCGATCGTGTTTTTGATGAGCGCCCTCAATCGTTGGGATTTCCAAGTCGAATGGAAGTTGAAGCTTCGACTCGAAGACGAAGTTCTAAATTAAGTCCGAATTTTCTTCGCCGTGTCTTGCTTTTCTGGCTGGATTTAGATGTCTTGTGAATCAAATGCTTCGCAGGTTCACCTTTCTGGTGGCTAGTTCAAGCTGGACCAAGGTAATTCAGCCCATACCTCGTCTTACAAAACCCGGCAGCATAATCGTGCAGCAAAGGCAAGCAGTGGGATTTATCTCTTCATAGAGTCTCCATGTTTGGTCTATTTTAATTTTGGGGGCGTGGTTGTACTTCTCCAACTTTTTCTATAATGCAATGTTATTTTATGAGTAAAGTTAGTTAGGCTAGCATTAGTATATAACCTAAAGAAAGAGTAGGTCATATCGTAGTTGGGCCCTATATGTAAATTGGCCTTGTTTGAAAGAGCAATGAGCCCAAAATATTTATTTGTTTCCCTTTTTACTTTTTTTAAATTTTACTCTTCGACTTCATATCTCAGATCAAGTACAGTGTTCCAATCCATCGTCATGCCTGCCAGGCAATGCGACGCAACCTTTCCTCACCTCAACACGTGACTGATCGGCGTCTGTCAATCTCGGGCGTCATGAAGTTCTCGCAAGCCACAGACCAACATGACGCGGTCCGCAGGCTCCTACCTGACCTTTTGACCCCGACGGAGGTCGGCAAGTTGTCGCTGGGGAGGTCACTAAAAATGTCGGAAGTACGTTGACCCTTTAAAAAACTTGGTGACCTTTTCCAATAAATTTGAGAAAATTGGAAGCGGGTAGTTTCGCCCCACAAATGGGGATGCTATCCTCGCGGTCGGCATAACGTCACGAAGGGGCGAGCCGTCCATAGCAACATGTGTTAATTTTTTTTCCTTGGCGCGCGCTAAGTGCACAAACAATGGAAAGATCGAGGTTCCCGGATGTCCAACCGCGAGAAGGCTTCATCTCTCCGTCTTGCGCTATGATTGTAATGTACATAGCGCAAGATGGGGAACTCCCAGCAGCATAGCTTGAAACACCGGATTAACCAGTTCGCGCCGGGATTATTTTAACATCGCCGAGCCGAGGGGCGGGATTATTTTAAACGAAACTCGATCCGAAGCGGCTTCAGGCTGATAGTGCCGGGAAGCACACCCACGCATTTCCGGCCTTGCGCGCTGCTGACATACATTTCCGAACTTGAACTTGGCGTGTTTATGCGTCATACGTTTTGAATTTAGGGAAATTTGTGCGTTTATATACGTCATTCGGCACGAACTGGTTAACTGTTAATGTCATGGAGTCAAATTTTTATTTCAGGCCGACATCCGTCAGTTTTGCTCGCACTACAGCCATCTCGATGACCCTGCCAAGGTCACGTTTCTCTTGGCGTTATCTCAGCTGTGTGGAGTCCACCATGAGAGTGTCTACAAAGCGTTCAAGAATATGGAATCGGCTCGGGTGAGATATTTGCATTCTTGAGATGGTTGCATTCAGTATTTTCCCAGGCATGAGATTTATCGGACTTTTGTCTGAGATCAGACTTTTTGAATCTTAGAGAAAGACATTTTTTTCACAGACATTCTAACAATTTACAGACTTTTTCTAATTTGTCAATCTCATTCTTGTTTTCTGTATAAAACTTAAATCAGGAAAAAAATATTACCTGCCTGAATTTTTATTTCCTCCTTGATTAATTTCATGTCAAACTTTTATGTGATTTATTTAGATTTTTGATCAGGAGAAAGAAGAGGCGAGATTACTGCAGTCAGAGCAACGATTAGCTCAGATGCTGACCCCTGGCTACAAGACGCTCTTTGCCAGCATCGGAAGACTGGAAGGAGGAATCAAATTCCTGGTAGACATGAGAGCAGACTTACGAGTGAGTAACTACAACATTAATCTTCTTTCAATCTTTCTGGTAATGCTGGGGAGGGGCTGGGTTTATGGAGGGGCTTCAGCTTAAGTCTTAAAAGAATAAGTGTTGCTCACAAGTTTACTTAAACATTTAATGCTTCTGGCAGACATTTCTTCATCATCATCAGCAAAGCCTGACCAGCGAAGCTCACTTAAGGGCGCTCCGGGAAACGTTACTGGACATGTTGGCTCACTGGTTCTCGGCTGGTCTCCTGCAGCTCCATACCATCACATGGCAGTCTTCATGCGAGATGCTCGAGAAGGTGTGAAACGACGCACAGAATACTATCTTTTTAGTTAGGCTTGCTGACAAAATTATCTCTAACCATTCCCATTTCTGCAAGTCTGAATTCCCCCCAATAGGCAAAAAAAGTTGAAGAAAATAAATTATTAGTGGCATGATTTTTAAAAGGAATTCATATGTTTTGAATTTGTTTTGGAAAGTTATTGGACTTGAAAACTATTTGGACATGAAAGATAATTATTATTTGACAGTAGTTACACTAAACCCAACTTTTCTCAGCATGGTACCTGGCCAAGAACCAACTCATGAGCCATTGCATAGTGCTTGGATACCAGACCACAATGGCTCCTCAGTAATCTATCATGGTATCATTCTCACATTTTATACCATTCTGTTTTAGATCAGCGAGTATGAGGCAGTTCACCCAGTCCGTGGCTGGGCAGACATCAAGCGTCGTGTTGGACCCTACCGACGTTGCTTTGTGTACACTCACAGTAGCATGCCCCAGGAACCAGTCATCATCCTACACGCTGCGCTCACCGATCATATACCTTCTTGCATAAAGGTACACGTAGATATACTTATGATATAGACCGTACCAAAATTGAATCGTTCCAAATTTGGACTGTACCAAAATTGAACCGTTCCAAAAGACTCCCTATAGAGGTTTAAAAGTATGTGTCAAAACTGCCAAGGTTTTTAAAAGACTGGATTTGTAATGCATACGTAATGACGCATTTTGTATGTGTAATAATGCAATTTGGATGCGAGGGCTTCTTTAAAGCAGTTTTATCTAAACCAAAATGGACTACCCTCTGTAGATAATCCCAATAAAAAAATGTAAAAAGGGAAATAAAATAAATGACGGGAAAGAAAGGTCCATTAACAAAGATTGATAACATCAGCCAAATGCAAATTTCTTGCCGAATTTTCAGATTTTTATCTCATTATTTTAGTCCATAGTTGGAGAGAAGAGAGACCAGAATTCCTCAAAAACCCCTCTGGCATTAGAAGAGCAAGAGGATCCAAGACGAATCACAGCAGCAATATTCTACTCCATCAGCTCAACACAGATGGGTGAGGCCATAGCCAATTGGATGTTTTTGTCAACGGCTTTGTATTTGCCCTTGATATTATGCAGAGACAGGCACTAGCCATAGTCGAATGGTTAACAATTAATAATGGTAAGACTCTAGTCCAAAAAAAACTTTTAGAATTGTGGACTGGAACTGTGTAGATTGGCTGGTCTCTATTTAGCCCATTTTCTCTTTTTAATTTGTATTATAATTTGTTATTTTTGATTTGCAGGTTTGCGAGGTGTAGATCTGGGGAATCATCTCATCAATCATGCCGTCTGCAAACTGCAGGCTGACTTTCCTAAACTAGAAAAGTTCTCCACTCTGTCTCCTATCCCGGAATTCCGAAGCTGGCTCCTTGCTGAAATCGGCAGGCATCCAAAAGGTTTGTCAAAATGAGTATTTAGGAACTAGATGCTTCATAACTCAAGGTGCTACACAATACACACCCCTCTTCCATTAACAACAAATGACCCCATTCTCTATAATTGTTTGATTGTTTAAAAGGGTTAAATATAGAAAATAGAGTGGAACAGGATTTGAACCTTCTACCTCTGACAACCAGTTCCAGTTCTAGTGTCCAAAAACAGAAACACAGAAATGGTGAGCCTAAAGAAAGCAGTTATATGACATATTTTATTCTCGGTTTGTAAAATTATTTTGTAGGGGAAAATGGTGCCATGCTTTTCACCCCTGCTGAGCTGCAAGACGTCCACAGTTTGGCTGGTCAATCTGACGAATCAGAGATGGCGACAGTCAGGAGATTGCTGTCGACCAATCAGTGGGCTCAATCTGAGAAGCTTGTCGACGTGTTGGAGCATCCATTAATGCGATTGTGTGCTAGGTGAGATTTTTGAGGGGTTGGAATTTTTTAGAAATAACAAGTTTAGCATATTCTTTTGCTTGATCATTCCCCATTTTTACTCAATTAATTCTTTCTTTTTGTACTTTTTTAGACTTTAGAGTTTGTCAAAATCCACGAATTATTGTTCTTATTTATTCAGGTATTTATATACAGAAAAACATAGAGGATTTGCTTTGGACTCTGTAGGTAAGTGTGAATGACTTTCAAGTTAAAATGTATTTTATGTTACTCATCTTTTAAGTTACCTGCTTGTGAATTGGGAAAAGATTTTTTTTATTAAAATGTGGTTAATTGTAAAACAGATTTTGATATGTTGTGCAAGCTATCATGACCATCATCTTCTTAAACTAAAATGTTTGTTTTCACCGCAAATATAATCCAAGGAAAAAAACCAAATTATACCCCAAAATATTTTTAGATTCACAAATTTAAATTTACATGGACTAAACAAGTTCAAACATTTGTGCAAAGTGTGACAAAAACCTCTGCTACATTTCCCAGCCAATTTTCACCTGGGCAACGGCGCGGTGATGTGGCGACTGAACTGGCTGGGTGACCCTACCCCTCGCGGCCTGACCCAATCCTGCGGCATGATGGTCAACTATCGTTACTACCTGGACAGCACGCAACTCAACAGCCAAAGCTACGCCGTCGTTGATCAGAAAATCAACGCAACGCAGCAGCTGCTGGATTTAGTCGAGGAAAGCCGACTATTGGAACATAAAAGCAGACTGTGATTGTAGGGTATAATGGGACCCGACCCGTTCAGGAAGGGATCACTCCTATGTGTCCCGGTTTATATGTGTCCCCGGTTCTATATGTCCCCGGTTCTATATGTCCCCGGTTCTATATGTCCCCGGTTCTATATGTCCCCGGTTCTATATGTCCCCGGTTCTATATGTCCCCGGTTCTATATGTCCCCGGTTCTATATGTCCCCGGTTCTATATGTCCCCGGTTCTATATGTCCCCGGTTCTATATGTCCCCGGTTCTATATGTCTCAGGTTCTATATGTCTCAGGTTCTATATGTCCCAGGTTCTATGTGACTTCACCTGATGAGACCGCACTTGACTATACATAGAACCTGGGACGTATAGGACCTAGGACACATAGGGATGACCCGGTTAGAAATAGCACAACGCGACCCGACCATAAGACCCATTTGATGTTCTCGGGATCAAATACGAGCATTTTTGTTACCACTGTAGGTGATATGGTGGTCCTAGGCATAATGGACCACAAATATCTGCAAGTCCTCTGAGAACACAGGATTGTTAGAACGAAACTGCACCATGTCCTGAATCTAATAGTATCTTTAAAAATTTGTTTGATTGTACAAGATAGATTGAACGTATGAATTTGTTATTGTAGGTTATTGGTTTGTGCAGAATGTCAAAATATCTGCTTTCTTGAATTTTACTCAATGTATTAATACCTAGGGTCTGTATTTTATATATCAATATCAATGTTTATTGGGTGAAATTCTGATATTCAATCAATCAATTTTTTGTAAAATCAATATCGTTGAACATTTTTGAAGCTTCTGTAATAATTTTGAAACTTCTGGTATTTTTTGGAGATTTTAGAGCCTATTTCCAAATGTTTTTCATTGTGACCTTTTTTGCACGCCCCCCCCCCCCCCCCCCCCCCCTATTCCTGGTATAAAAAAAATCCAAAACCAAATTTTGGTGCACTAGGTGTACTATTAATACTTAAAAAAAATAAGCTAAACGACTACATACATGTATTGAACCATAAACTTAAAACAAAAACTGTACCCCCCCCCCCCCCCCTTTGAACAACAAAGCTCCTCCCTCCTAAAAGAGCAACTCTAGTGGAGTTCCTCTAGAGGGCGCGCTTGACACCGGTAGAAAACGGATTTCTCGAACGATCGATTCAGCGGATGAAAAGTTCTCTAAAGACACTCAAAACGTGATAATTTATTTCTTGAGTGACTGTTGGGACAATGGAAGAAGTAGAAAATCACTGCTACAACAAAGGCTGCGGGGAAAAGTTTATTCCGAAGGAAAATGGGCCAGGTAAACTTCGTTTTTTTATTCAATGATTTCGCAACGTTTGTCATTAAATCCATGATGACTCATTGACGGTCGATTAATTTCATTCATCATGTTCATCATTGCGTCTCTCCGTAGTCGCACGTGTGTGAATTTGAATGCTACATATAAGCCACTTTGGAGTTCCGACTGCGCATGTGCACAACAAGATTCAACAATTTTTCTCAAGGAGGTCAAGTGATACAAACACGGCAGACAAATGCACACAAGGCTATGGGGGACGTGGTAACCAAATCCGCATTTTTTACATTTTCTTGTGAAATCGAAAAAAATAAATAATATTTGTTCGAACAAAAGTTTGGCCACACAAAGCGGCTGAAAACACCAAAACGTAAACAAAAATATGTTACTTAGTAACTTTAAAACACGACGATCTCTTGAAATTTGCTGGTACCCCCGCTATGCTTTTGCACGCAATCGATGAATTGTTTATATCGAAAGAAATATCGTCAAGGGAAAATGTGCGCATGTGCAGTTGGAATACCAAATTGGCTTATTAAAGAGACCAAAATTCACTTTGTTTATTGAATTTACGGAGCAATTGCAGAATACCCAGCCTCGCGAAACTAGTTATAAACGCCGACTTAATTATATTACCCTTTCAAAAAACATTCTCCGAACTCCAAAGCCAAAGGCAAAGCTGCCTGAATACAAAGTGGCGGGGTATTCTGCAATTGTGCTGAATTTTACAAACTACTAACTAGTTTACAACATATGTGCTAAAAAAAAATTGTTTGCCGTGTTACAACGTGTATAACGGACGATTGCATATTCTACTGTCAAAAAAAGTTCAAACTTACAAAATCTGATGTCGTTTAGGAGAAGTCTGCTTTAAAGAGTCATTTTGGAATGATAAAAAACACCCGTGCCACTAATTTGATCAAAACAAAAGTGATGCCCATAACTACATTATTTTATAATCAAAGTTGTGTTTATACTTCTCTTGTATCGTCAGACGCTTGTGCGCACCACCCGGGAGAACCAGTTTTTCATGATGCCTACAAAAGCTGGTCCTGCTGCAATAAAAGAACCACAGATTTCACAGAATTCCTGAATATACCTGTAAGAATTTAGCGGAAAGAGCGTAGTGTCGAGTCCTGTTACTCTTCAGTGGTTGTACGTATACAAAGTCAAAAGAGAGTCGAGACAACATTCCAAGTATTTTCTAAAAAAATTGAAAATTATGTCAGTCCCAGATGCATGTGTTTTTAAAATGTTAGCACTAGAGTGACCTTCATTGAGATGATTGGAAATATATGAAGGAAAAAACACTTCACAGCCTCGGTTGCAACATTCTTTCCGAGTTAGTCAAAATCATGGTGGTACACATGTATATCGGTTGCCACTTAGTACAGTACATCATGATCTCAGAAGAAAAATTGACAAACCATGATCAAATATACCAGTGACCTATACCCAAGCTGTAGGCCTAGTCATTTTAGAGTTGATACCCAGGCTGTAGGCCTAGTCATTTTAGAGTCGATACCCACACAGTAGGCCTAGTCATTTTAGAGTCGATAAGATAGATATCAAAATTGTTTTTTTCCATATAACTTAAGTTGATACAAACTATAACAAAATAATAGAAGTCCACAATTGATAAATTGGTTTTCCCTGTCATTATAAATGTTTCCATTTGTTTAAATCCAGGGTTGTGCTAAGGGGCTACACAGTAACCAGAAACCTCCTGAAAAACCCAAACCTGCACCGTTATCAAAAGAAGAACAAGAAGTGAGTGAGAAAGTATAATTTGCATTAATCATTCAAAGCATTTCAAGAGAATATTTGTGACGGTTTTTTGTTTTAATATAACAAGGGGTCTTTGCTCTAACAAACGTAATTGTCATAATTCCACAGTATTTATAACTTTCTTTCAATAATAGTTTTCTTGAAAGAACAATTTAAAACATTTCTTTTTTTTTATAAACAGGAAGTTATTATTGTAGAAGCACCAAAGTCTAAACAGCCAATTGAACCAAAGAAAAGACCAAGGTATGAAAAGAAAAATATGCCCGGCCCAATCCCCACCTGCTCTCCCAACCACCCCCCTCTCCCAACCACCCCCCTCTCCCAACCACCCCCCTCTCCCAACCACCCCCCTCTCCCAACCACCCCCCTCTCCCAACCACCCCCTCTCCCAACACAGTTTCTTAGATCCCCAGTCATGTAGACTTTCCAGTTAAATTGTGAGACGTTCTGGTAAAATGAGACGTAACTGGGCACATGTCTACTGCAGTAGACGAATTAAAAATAGTCAACGGATGGGATTTGTTTCAATGTTCAGATTTAATAATATTTGTAACTTGTTATGTCTACTAACCATATTTGGTAAGAAAGTAGTTAAATAAAGTGTTTTTATAAAATAAAAAATAATTGTTCTACCGTTGTTGGTACCCTTCTAGTGAAACTGAGCCACTTGTACAATTACCAGTGACAGTCGGTGCCTCGTTGAAAACTGCCCTGGAACAGCTCACAGTCAGCGCTCCAGAAGTAAAAACAGGTGAGGATGTACGCCAGAAACCGTGGTAATGTCCCAACTATGGTAAGCATTGCTCCAACTAGAGTAAGCATTGCCCCAACTATAGTAAGCATTGTCCCAACTTTAGTAGGCATTGTTTCAACTATAGTAGGCATTGTTTCAACTATAGTAGGTTGTTTCAACTATAGCCATCTCTAACTATTGTTATTTCCATTGCCATAGTTTCGGCGTAACATTGCCAAACACAAAAAGTTTCACTTTTCTAGAGCTGAAATTATTAACTGATTGTCCATGTCAATATTTGTTATGGTAATTGCAGATAGTTTGGCAGTCGAGGAGGCTACTTGCAATGACATTAAAGAAGGAATGGCATGTAAAAACCCAAGCTGCAAAAAGGTGAGTGTACAATTGCTAACAAAGCCAATATTCTGGATTCTTTAAATGATTTCTGGGTGTTTACAAAATATTGGGTTGATGGGAAGTTTCATTAAAAAAAGTTGTATCTCAATGTATCTTTTTTTGTTGCGTGTAGTGAAAGGGGAGGTTTTGAACATTCAGTTAAAAGCCATTTTTAAAAAGCTTGTTGCTAGCTGGGTTTACTTTTGTATTGATATAATGATCATGCAGTGCTTATCATTTTCAGAAATCTAATTGTTTTTTTGTCTTCTGTTTTTTTCTTATCGTCAGTTATATTCCAGTGACCAGTCCAACTTAGAAAAGTGCTTCTATCATCCAGGAAAAGCAATATTCCATGAAGGGTAGGGTGAACCAAAGTAGAGTGTTGAATTTTGTGTTTCTTTAAATCGTGCATCGAGCGTCTCAAAAGAGTTATATATTGAACAAGTGTATGTAAAATGGAGGGTTACAAAAATGAACAGATAAAACATGAGTGCTTAGTTCACGTAGTAAAATTATTAATTCTTCAGTGATGCAGTTAATAAAATTTACCACTAAAAGGAAATGTTTAAATTTTGGGGCGATAATTATTCTCTAAATGCAGATGTTTTTGATTTCTCTTTTATCTCCAGAATGAAATACTGGTCCTGCTGTCGAAAAAAAACGACGGATTTTGACATTTTTTTGGATCAAGAAGGTTGTACGCAAGGCAGCCATGTCTGGGTCGTCAAGGAGGATAATACAAATAAACTAATAGTCTGCAGGTATTAGAGATTTTTGACTTGTTTACTTTTTTTCTATTTCTCGTTTATAAAACCAGTTTTTCAGTAATATTGCCTCGACTACCATTGCCAGTACAGCTATAAGTACAGGTACCAGTTACGTGAAAAGTAACCTGACTTATTGCTTGTCGTGTGGTTGTAGGTATGATTGGCACCAGACTGCTTCTCAAGTCATTCTTTCTGTGTATTGTAAGAACTCTCAGCCTGAGTTGACATTCGTCAAAGCCAACCAGGTCCTTCTAGATGTCAGTATTTCCTTCAATCAAGGCAAGAAACAGTTCACCAAGACCCTCCGTCTACATGGGGTGAGTCGTCTTTCCTATTCTCCTTCTCCTCCCTCCCAAACCACCCCCCCCCACCCCCACCTAAACCCCACACTACCACCTCAACCCCCCACCCCCACCGCAACCCCCCACCACCACCTCGACCCCCCACCACCACCTCGACCCCCCACCACCACCTCGACCCCCCACCACCACCTCGACCCCCCACCTCCACCGCAACCCCCCACCCCCACCGCAACCCCCCACTGCAACCCCCCCACCCCCACCGCAACCCCCCACTGCAACCCCCCCACCCCCACCGCAACCCCCCACCCCCACCGCGAACGGCACGTTGCAATATATAACATTGTTTCCAAGGTGATTGACCCGACCAAAAGCTCCATGACGATGCTGGGTAGCAAGTGCGAAATCAAACTCAAGAAAGGGGAGGCTGGCTCTTGGAAGAAGTACGAGTTGCCCCCGGCAACCAAGACCGCTGCTGATGAAGTCGAGTCCCATTGACGAAGGTCTTCTCCAAATTTAACGTATACAATTCTTTGAAAGGCAATTTTTTCGGAAAACAGAGTTCAAAACATACATGTATCTCTAACTTAACTAATCTTTGCAATGATGGTATGACAAGGGTCGTCTATACTTGAGATGGGGGGTGGTGGGGTTTGGGAGGGGGGGGTTTAGGGGGGTGGGGTGGGGGTTTAGGGGGGTGGGGAAACAGGACCTGGCCAAATGTTTTCAGCAAATGTTTTGCTTATGGTGCTTGAAGAAAAAACTATTTGTTATTGAGATGTAATTGTAAAGTGTAAACATAGTAACAATTTATGTAGTCAGGAACGATTATTGTCTGCAATGCAGTGAATTTTTTGTTCTAAACTTGTGTTGAATTTGAAAACTAATATTAAATTAAAAACAATGTTGTCCGAACCATTAAATGTAAAATTACACCATTGGTAATTGCTTGAATTATCAGGAATGGGTGGGTTTTAGAGGGGGTTGTATTTTATACTAAATATCATTTAACTGACCTGTCCGTAGTTTTACAATCATGAATGCCAAGAAAAGAAGCAAGAAAAACAGCAATCATTTTTTCCCTGATATCTGCAAATGGTGTATCTCACCTTTAACAGATGTCCTAAAGTATATCTTTTGAACGGTTGTTTTTTTTTATTTTGGGGGCAATAAATTGTTGAAATAAAGTAACAAGATATTTCTTGTAAGAAGGTCTTGTCTTACAGTATGTATGTGTCTTTATTGGAACATGACTTACTAATTTATACAAATCTCCCAAGAGTGCCCCCCCCCCCCCCCCCCCCCCCCACCCCCACCCCCTTCAGAACAATTCAAAGTATTTTGACTTGCATGCAAATACCTGACTAAATTATTTTCTAGGAATTTCTGTAAGGGCTTAGCAATTTTCCTAATAATGTATTCAGTACATTCTGTAGCACTTCGGCAAACTTATTTTGTTAAAGATGGACTACAACGGAATAATAATAAAGGCTGTGTTGCTGTTTTTTGTTTGAGAAATGTATAATGATTACTAATATATCATTAGTATTCAATAAATCTTGTTTCTTCATGCAAAAAAAACAACAAAATTGATCGGCGTTCTACGACCCAGAAAAACTCAGTTTCAGCAAAAGCCCTTAACTCATGAATAATTCATACTTTGTGTGTGATGTACTACCCATGAAAACGCATACATGGTGGCCCTGAAGGGACTCCGCAGATCGCGAATATTGACGTCAAATTTGACGTCGATATTCGCGACTTTTGGGGAAAGTCGTGAATATCGACGTCAAATTTGACGTCAATATTCGCGACTTTTTTGGAAAGTCGTGAATATTGACGTCAAATTTGACGTCGATATTCGCGATCTGCGGAGTCCCTTTATGCGTTTTCATGGGTAGTACGTCATCACTTTTCGCTGGTTTACAAGTCCGCTGGTACTATATCGTGGATTTCATTGTGGTTTTCAGTGGATCTTTGCCGGGAACCAGTACAGTACAGTACAGGGCGGGAAATTTCAAAATCGAAAAATCGAGGTCTAATTTTTTCGGTCAAATTGCAACAAAATTATTTAGAGAAAAACATGACCGTAACAATAAAGTGTTACCTGAACACGACATAAACAAGGTCCGATAATAAATTTAATGTGCGAGTTTTCGTTGTAGTCCATCTTTAAGAAGTTGGAGGACAGAACAATTTTTAACCAGTTCGCGCCGGGATTATTTTAACATCGCCGAGCCGACGGGTGGGATTATTTTTAACGAAACTCGATCTGAAGCGGGTTCAGGCTGATAGTGTCGGGAAGTGCACCCACGCATTTCCGGCCTTGCACGCTGCTGACTTACATTTCCGAACTTGAACTTGGCGTGTTTATGCATCATCCGTATTGAATTTTGGGAAATATTTGCGTTTATATACGTCATCCGGCGTGAACTGGTTAAAACAAACATGATCAAGAGTACATAAAGACGTACAAATTGTAAAAAAAAATAAAAAAAATACCACTTCGACCTTGCCAGGACTCGAACCTGGAATCCCCTGATCCGTAGTCAGATGCCTTATCCATTGGGCCACAAGGCCTTGGTGCTGGAGAGTGGGCGAGTCCATTATATAAAGGTGTCTAGGTAATGTAGTGTACGCGCATTTGTACAGAAAATGAATATTCATTAGTAAATTCATAAACTTGTGTCAGTCTGCATATACAATTTTAAGCCATTATGCAAGTAATTCGGACGCGGCCTAATACTACCATACACACGACGAGAAAGCGAAATGAGAAAGGACACAGACAACTCTACTTTGGAAATGGTTACGAAATGTTAGGAATCGTTCGGAATGTTAGGAAAGTGGCTATGTAGTCCTTTGGAAGCCGTGGAGGGCCACATAATTTTATACACAAAGGCATATGGGCGCAAATTCTTAAACTTGTGTAAGTCGGTTTATAACTTTATATACACAGGCTGTTTCTGAAATACTTGACTTCGGTTTAAAATTGCACACGAGTCTATAGGAAGTGGCTACAGTTTTAAGTCGTAGCCAAGTAATTCATTCGGACGCGGCCTTCGTAACATTTCTCACACGAGGAAGTGAAATGAGGAAAGACGCTGACAACTTTTACACTTGTTAAAGTCGACGCTGACAAAGGTAGGGGGCGGTATTCAAACCCGCCATAAAAGAAAAGAAATTAAAAAATGACGAAGATAGGGAGCCTTTTGATTTTCCCCGCAGATGTCACATCAAAATGGCGGACAAGTCAGGGGTGGATGACGGGTTATTCCAACCTAAATACGGTAATTATGTCGCAATTTAAATTCCAAATTTCATATTTAATATAAAGATTTGGGGGATTTGTCCCGGGGAACAGATTGAATGAATATTGGTTCGATATAAAACCTGAAAAATATTTGTAAACGGCTCGGAATGTTTGGTTAATTAATTTGTTTTGCATGCCATTAATTATGCAATATGCGATGGCGCTGGCCGGCATCAGAGCAATAGTTTTACTTTAAGTTTTACTTTTACTATACTAGTTTTAGCACAGTCGTTAAGTCAGTGATGACACTTCGTGTCATGCGTGCCTTGTCATGATTAAGTTTTATTCAAATTATTTTAGAATAATAACAATTAATACTTTTTAAAAATGTACATTCTCACGGTCGGACATCCGGTAACCTTGTTTATCTTGCCATTGTTTATATACTTTTGTGCTATGGACGTCTCGCCCCATTCGTGACGTCATGCCGGCCGTGAGAATGTCCTGCTGCTGTTAGGCCCTGGTTGTGTAACAGAGACAAAAATGAGAGTCAAATACATTTTTTAGCATAACAAAATTAGCCCCATAATAACTGTGGCTCAAATACTGGACTTCCTCCGTATTGTGAACCACACACAGCAGCCATCTTGAAAAGGCCGGAAGGTCGGGAAAACATTTGTTGCTATGGACATTGATGCAAAAACCGCGATTTGGGCTTTTGTTTTCACTTGATAATCCTTCCATGGAATTATATTTATTATGGAATTATAACATACGTTTAGTATTAAAACGTTTGGCATTAAAACATTCGCAGAACTTTATTTTGGGAACAATAAGCCAGTTTGATATACCAACTGCGCATGTGCGCAACAAGATTTGACGATTTTTCTCAAGGGATAAACGCGGCAGATCAATGCACACAAGGCTATGGAGTATGGGGGACGTGGTAACTGAATCTGAATTCTGTGCATTTTTTTGTGCAGTCAAAAAGTCCATTGTCAACCTTGATCAGATCTATTCATGGGTCTAGCCTTGCACTTTAGCTGCTCTTAGCTTTCATTGGCAAAACTCTACCATCAGTATTTCCCAGAATTCTAGTCTTGACATTGCTTACGTCTCATCACGGTCGTCGCCATGACTGCGAGACAGTAAGAATCAGGAAGTAAGCTGGATCCGTGCCCGCCCGATGCTCAACGAGGCTTGTCCTGTGAAACAAAAGACACCATTTCTGTTACACCATTCACTCAGGATACATGTAGCACTTTATATATTAAGACTAATAAACATGCAAGTTCGTTAACATTTCAAGAAGCCCAGACTGACTCAAGAAATAACTGTAGATGCACTGATAGTGGTAGATGCCGTGAAATGTACATATTTTATCGATATGGGTTATTTATTTTCAAATTTACATGTAAATTAGTAAATGATTTATATAAAAAAAAGTTTAATTCAGTACAAAATTATATAATACAATTACACATTATTATAGCGTGAAATTCTTACCAATATTGAATTATGTAAGATTATGCTACATTTTAATGCAAAGAAACAAATCTAGAACCAATGAGATTGAAAAGAAAAATTTAAAATATATAAGATTATGTAATAGAATGTTACAGGTTTTGCATTTAAACTGCAGATGTGCCTTATAATCTATTTCATTATCTAAATTTTTTGTTAACTTCACGTTACTAAACCTGTTTTTCGATTTGACAGTTGTAAAAATGATGCGAACAAATTGTGCATAAATAAAAGAGTAATGCTGGTGGTGTTTATGTTGTTATGGACTACACTAGCCTTCAAAACTTACATGTACATGTAGTAGACAACGTGTCTCTGCTTTCCTTTTATACTGCCATGACCGTGGTTTCGCATCATATTGTTACAAAACGACTTCTTAACATAACAGACAAGCCTATCCTTGGATGTGTTTTTTTTTCCTTCCCCAAATTAAAAGGCCTTTCATTACCCATTGTTGTGGCAGTAATGATTCTGTAAAGGTTGTTCCGCCCCCGGGTTGACCGCACGGGCCGTGTCATCCATTTACCCTAATGGAAGCCAAGGTTACCAGTGAATGCCTCTTTCTTTGTCACAGGACCAACCAGAGAGCTAACGATGTAGAAAAAATAACCCGAAAGATTTCAATCAGATTTTTGTTCTCTGGTTGCCAGTCGGTTTTGCGGTCTTGTTTGATTTCAGGCTTCGTGTGTCAATGGATTTGAATAATATAATGCTTGAAGTCACTTGGCTACATCGGCATATTAGCATTGGAAATATAAATATCTTGAAAGTTCTCATAGATGTTGTTGAAGTCTTTGAAGGAACGGTAGAGCATACGTAACGACTCATACATGTAAAGGTAGGGCAAACATTAAGACCTTTGTGTTAAAGTCGATTGGTTTTGAAATCGATTCTTGCTTTCTGTTTGTTTGTTTTGTTTGTTGTTTTTTCATAGATACAGTATTAGCATAGTTTTGCTATATTTGTCTGCATTTCCACATGTTCACCATTTTTCCGTGATGTTATTAACGGGCATTATTTTAATTGGTCGGCACTAAATGTTATAAACACAAATGTCTACAGGATATTATTTTTTTCACTTCCTGGTCGGCTGACAATTTTTCGCCTGTTTTTTAATTTGGTTGGGTGTTTGAGCTGCATGATTGAGCCGCTACTGAGGCAAATATATTAACGAAGCAGGAGTCACTTTGCGGACGGAATATGCAACTGTTGTTGAATAATGAGGCGAGAAGGGAACCATCTCATCCGTGAACCGGGGAAGATCTTAGCCGCCTTACTCTATACGTGTGTTTGTTTGGGTGTGTTCCGCATATTGATGAGGAGTTGACGGATATGGGAGAATTAATGTATGTGTAATGTTTGCATATTCTGTTAGGAACTAGTGGGTCAAGTGAGCCCTGCTAGTAAAGTGTAGATCTACATTTGCATGACTTGATCTATTTTGATTGGCTGAGTGCTGCATTAACATGAATAATTCATGTATCAGTGGTTAGTTTTTGAGGTTTCTCCTTTCATTGGCTACGGTTGTGTTAGGTAATTTTATTTTTTCAAAATAAATTACAATCCATCCGGCTCTTTGTGATTGGCTCAAGGGTTTCCTATCATGTATAATTCATGAGACTGGACATCTAAATGTCAATGGTATGCAAATTACTGTTAAATATTCATGAACCAGGCTTGAATTCTCATTGGTTGACAGTCCAAAATGACCTCCTCGCAAATCCCAATCGTGGTTTCTGTTTTTTCTTCTGCTCTCTTTATAAATGCCAGTTTCAGGTTTAAAAACTATACAAATTTTTGTTTTTAAAACCTTTTTATTAAAGGAAAATAATAGATTTACTTGGATTGATTTTTATCCCTTTAAGGCAATTAAATTGTTTTCTGCAAAATAAAGGATTGTGTTTTTAAAAAATGTAATAAAAGACAAACGGTCATTTTGTCTTTATCATGCAAATTTAATCACCGGGGTCCTTGAATATAGATAATTACAAGCAATATACCTGTACAGCCAGCTGGTCTTGTCAGTTTGTGTCCATTTACCCATCCAACATGTTATCACTCTCTGGAGGTCACTAAGAGAAAAAAAGTACAGGTGACCTTTTCATCTTTTGTTGTGGCGTCGACTGGACGACATTGTTGTGCACTTAAAGGCATGGATTAATTACCCTGTAACGGTAAATAGTAATTGTTAATAATGAATTTGATGTACTTTATCAGGGTTCATTTGTCGCCGCTTGTTTCATTTTTGGCTGAATTTTATCCAACCAAACTGAATTGAAAACTAAACTGAAACAGTTAAAATAGAATTGCTGTTGTTTAATCACGCAGTTAGTTCTCCGAAGCTCAACAGATGCAAAGCACACTCATGCAGGACAAATAACAGCCAGAGGCAAACGCACAAAGAATGTCCTTGGAACAAAACACTTGTCATTGATTGGTCGTTTGATAAATAAAGTTAACCCAAAAATTGGCATTCAGGGGCTCGTTTATCGACGGTCGACGGTCACACGCACGAATCGCCAGTCATTGATTTTTGTTTGCACCGCCTGGTACATTTCACTGGGCTAACAAAATGAGAGAGCAATCATTTTAGCAATTTTTTGTTTTGTTTTTTGTTTTGACAAGTGTTTCATATTATTTATAGCTCCTGAATTATAATCATAAATTTCCACAATTGTCTGACACTATAATATTATCTTTCGTTTTTGTGTACAATCATTTTCACAATTTTTAGAAAAGCACCTTTTCTTGTCTTTTAGAAATGAGATTTGTTGCATTTTTAAAAAAAAAATTATTGCAAATTTCATTCCCGGTGTTTGGAATCATTCTTTACTTTTTTGCATTAAATCTAAGTAAAAAGAGAGTTTGTTAATTTTAAGGACATCAATTTGGCAAAGAATTAAGATAAATGTTTTAATTACAATTTACCATTTAACTCCATATACATGTACATGTACTTAAAAAGGCTGATTTTCTAGGTAAACCTGTGGATATAAATTGAAAAAATACCAAACAAATACAGTAATGTCAATTGTGGAAATGTATGTACTTTGAAAAAAACTCACTGTACACCCATGCATGCCATTCATGTACATTTCGTGATGCTAAACACATCGTTTATGTACATTTCATGAAGTTACACAAGGCCCGCCCTTAAACTATTCATTGTTTAAACATCCTAATTATTATTAAAGTCGTCTCTACCAGTCAGATGCCCTATTCGTCATCTCGCGTTGTTTTTAATGTATACGTGGGATTGATTTGCCAAAAGCTGAAAGTATCTGATCATTTAGGGAGCTTAATTAAATAAACAGACTTATTAATTAAACAGTACTTCTGACGCACTACGGTTCCACGGGACTAGATAATGAGTGAATGACATCGTTAATGTATAACTACATTACACGTTGCGTGGTAGTGTTACTGAAGGGTCAAACATACACGGAATTATTCACTGATGAGGTGGTCTATCCGCGTGTCTTGCTGCGACAGGACGGCTTGTCCCTGTGCTCATTACCTATGCTCAGAGTCTAGGATGCGAGGATGCATGCATGCATGTAGGACACATGTGGTAACGCGTGCTCGGTAGTGCCGTAGTCTGCCATGTGTAAACTAGTCGATTGATCAACCTGGGTTGTCTAAGATAGAGAGATACTGTACGTAGAGATGAGGAGAATTTGGACAGGAACTGCAGAGGCACTCGCGTGATTGTACATCCAACTTATCTCGTCAGAATCAAGCCAGCGTTTGTATTTTGATTAATCTGGAATTTGTCCATTTGTGTGGTGACATTGTCTAGACTACGATCAGTAACTGTTGATTTTCAAGCTGCGGTACATGTAAAAGGAGTGGCTCTGAATCATATGAAAACACGTGATGCTTGGCCTACGCACAATTGACTCAAGACTCAATCATCCAAATCCATTACTGTAAAAGCAGCTGATTGTTTATTTATTTTGTTTGGGCGTCATCATCAACCCAGCCAACCGTTAAGAATCACCGTCACTTGTTGTGTTAGCAGTTCACCGTACATTAGAATAGTGGCCTGGTCTTATTTGCATATAAACATGTAAGTACTTGAATTTGTAAATAAAAGTGCAAGCAGGGTTCATCAGACATTGGCACAAGGATTATTAAACACACGAATGCATTTACAGTTGTGAAATCTTGCTGGCAGTTTTGCCAAAGTGTAGACACTGTCTCATATCACCAGTACTTACTGTTTAAGTTGCTACTAGATGTTTGTATTACATTCTCGTTAACTCATGAGATGTACATGTAGTAATCAAAGGTTGATTGTTACAAATCTGCCAGTTGATGATAACCGTCTTGTAGAATTGGTGTGAACGTTTATCTCTGTCGACATCCTGATGATAATCACGGAATGAAGAAGAACCCGAACAAGGATGTGACTGTTTTGCACCTAAAGGCAACTGTCACTCGTCACTCTGCCATCGTCACGTAGCTGATGTTAGCCCAGCCCACATCCCACTAAAGCACTCTTGTCATCGACACGGACTACATGCTACATTTAATAACTAACTAGTTACAAACTAGTATCTACACTGTACACCAAATTGATCCACTCTCCTATGTGAGTTTCTGAGTCGATTTCCCTTGAAAAGGAAGAGTGAACAAACCAAAGGAAAACCAAGCGATCAGGAAGAACTTACACGTCATTGACGCAGGAAGGAAACTCAAATCAGCTGACAGGAAACATAATATACGTGTTGGTGCAAAGCCTTTCTGTGGATAGTGAATAAGCTTGGTTAGGGACTCTCAATTATACCCTCCCTGTATTTGTGGCGCTGTAGGTGCACAGTTGTCTCTGGTTAGAAGGGTCTTTTGGCATTGACTTTTCGGGCTGGGTTGAGATTTTTTCAACAGTCTGTCGGCGAAGGTAAGTTCCTGTGATATTGTCAACCTTTTCTTCCTTTCTCAATCCTACAAAATGCTTTAAAACCTGGTAGATGTTGAAGGATCAAGGAGGATTAGGTGTATCTCCAAGTGTGCGTAGTATAACTGAGATTTGTTAAGCCAAAGCCTGTAATAGGGTGGTGTGATCTGTCAAAATATGACTGGTCTCTTCAAGGTGTTATTTTCAGATTTTCAGATGAGCATCAACATCCTTACTAATTGCCTATATCCGGGCATTATTACCATCTGTTCTCTGTTGTCACACTGTTACCTTTATGAGATGTCATTTTTAGTTTCTTTCAACCCAAGCGGTAGAGTTGCTGATCAGGCTTTTGTGGGAAAAGCATCTCAAATCTTGCTTCATATGGAGAGCCTCGGGGTTAGAGTTAAAGATCTTTTCATTTTTAAGGAAAATGTTGACATCTTTACCATGTAAACTAAAGTATACATTTTAAGGTAAAACAACAGTTTGGAAAGCCACATCGATTTTTGGTCAATTTTGGACTCAATTCCTCATTTCCAGAACTTCTAGAATTATACAATACGTGTTGAAGATGCTAACACTGTCCAAAAATATCTTACTTAAATTCCACTCGTGTGGCATCCTTAAGGTGTACGTTCGTTCCTTGCCCATTCAGGTAATAATAATAAACCTTTCTTATAATTTATAGCGCATATCACTGTAAAGTCCCTATGCGCTGTATCATTATTACCCCCAGTCATTGGGCCAACGTAAAACATTCCAAATACCCTCTAAGCTCCCTGGGGAGTATACAGCTCAACGCTGCCGTTTTCAGCGCAAAACAGCTAATAACAACCATCTTCGCCCTCACAGGTATCCATTTTACTCCTGGGTAAAAAAAGAAGCAATGAGTGTAAAGTGCCTTGCCCAAGGGCACAAGCACCATAGTCCCAGGCCGGACTGTACCGGTAGCTTAACCCACAGACAGCGAATTCAATGCTCCAGACCACGAGGCCATGGCACTTCACTGTATAATGGTAGACATGTTCACACGACCTTCTAGATTATGGTGTTTAACTTGGAGTGAATTGGAGCAGTGGTAATTCTGTGCTCTATGCTTGATTGGTATTCCCAGGTCCTAATGCATAGCTAGCCGGCCCCCACAGTCCATTTTCAGAAGATCTCCACATGTAATCTACACACGTGACCAGCCACTTACTGCCACACACCCAGACAACACTAGACTGTCTTTTGTTGCGTTTGGTAGGGGTTCATTCATTTCGACTGTAGACCAGACTAATCTCATGTCATTGTGTGCTTTAGGGTTCAAATGCCTTCTTGTACTGGTAGTTCTACCCCCCCCCCCCCCCCCCCCCCTGCTGTTCCTGTTATTGTGTACACATAAAAACACCATTTCTTGATAGTGCGATTGTGATGATCAACTCCATTTTGATAAGTGGCAGCAGCATGGACAGGTGTCCTTTTCTTTCTCAGTGGATTTCTTTCATTCTGCACTTGGAAATACTTATTTTGCGGAGTTGAGTTTTAAAGTCAACAACCAAGAAATTCACTTCGGGAGTTATACTATCAGCCAGTGGTTTCATGTAAGTAAAAGTTGTAATTCGATGAAATTGTTTCGTATTTTTTTCATTTTGAAATAAAATGAAATAAATAAAAGTTGCAACAGAACCTTCCAGAACCTCCTTCACTGTCAGTTGTCAGGGTTTGGGTTTAATGAATTTAAAATATTGTGCAGGTACATCACTACATGTGTACATGTACTGGTACATATTATGTACATCATGTACATGTAAATGTACAGTACTACATGCAGTTTATTTCCTGTGAAGGACATTCGTTACTAAACAGCTTGCATAAAATTTCCAGTTAGGTACTTGTACACACTATGTTTTCATTAGTTGGTGAAGGTCTTTCTACATGCACCTGAAACTATTGGCTTGTTTATGTTGTCGGCAATGTCTGCTTTGAAATTGTAGATGTATTTTAATTGAATGGGTATGCATTGAGCCATGGATAGCTACCGTAATGCATATTTGGTAGACCAAATCAGTGTTTTTTTAGACTGCGAGTCTCTCAGATTCGTAACATCAATACAAATCTACAGCCTCAAACGAAAATGGAAAAAATCCATGATCATATTCGTAATTGTTCATGGCATTTTGAGCTGTCTGGTTTTCATCAATTTACTCCGTGTATCTTAGAATCAAAGAACTAATCACTGACTAATGGAATCTCACATGTCTTTCAGCCTCCCATGACAACAGCCAGCCAGTCACAATACAAATTGTAATGTTATTAATGGCATCTGCTGAGCTGAGCTGAGCAGGGTTGGAATTGCTGGCAATCGACCTCGAACTGTTGTCTTTAAGTTAACCCTGAAAAAAAATTAAAAGAGGGAATTTGAGAACCATACTGATTTGTTTTTGTAAGCTAGAGTGGTACTGTACATGTACTGGTATCTCTGCTTTCCTGTGGAGGTTTTTCTTATGAAAGCAAGGCGAAGCAGGAAAAATCAATAACATAAAAGGATTTGTGTATTGGAAATATTTGCTTTACAATGTACATGCATGCACACATCCCCTTTAGTGAATAATAGTCAACTTTCATTAACCGAGATGAGACAATTTTGGGGCATATTTGTTACTTTTGTATAGGTAGTTAAACTGAACTTGAAGCAAATAAAAACTTTGTTTTACTTAATTTAGTTGACATTGAAGGTGTCAGTACAACTGCATTTTTTTAATCATTTTGTTTTGTTAAAACATGCATTTTTCTCTCTTTTTTTCTCACCAAAAAATGATTTTGTTTCGTTCCATTGCACGTGTTCCTGACCGACCATCTGTTGCAAACCTTTGTCCCCGAAATATACTGCGGTCACATGATTGTAAACACTTATTGTTCTCAACCAACCATCGCAAAACAAACATGCAAACAGCGGGGTGGGTCAAAGTACGATTCAGTCAACCACTACTTGTTTGGTTTTTATTAATTTTCCTCACGGCATCGATAAATAAAATAACTAGTGACTCAATATTGCTAGAATTATTCAGAGTACGTGTGCAGATAGTGTTGACACAACTAAGTTCTGTGAAATACCTCCTTAGACAGAAATTATTGACTTGTTGATGTTCTTGTGTTTTTGTGATAATACAGTCTGTTTTTATACGTCATAAATTAGTTTTACTTTTGATGCTTTTGTACTTTTGTATTTTGTATTTTATCAAAGCCAGTATATAGTTTAGAACTTTAACCAAATAGTCATTGTACTGCCCAAAACTGCCCTGCCTATCTATAACTTATCACTGAAGCGCCCAAAACTGCCCACAACACTCTATTGTATTATTGATTATAAAGTGAATAATTACAGTACATGTACTGTACATACATGTACATGAGCATGTACAATGTAGTACAATGTAATAAGTGTAATACAATGTAGTACAATGTAATACGTGTAATACAATGTAGTACAATGTAATATGTGTATTTAAATACAATGTAGTACAATATGTACACTGTAATACAATGTCCCTAAAGAACTTGACTAATATCTGTAATCCTTTCTCTTCCTTCATTTTCTCTGCTCTTGTGTCCACTGTCCACATTTAAACACATACGGTACATGTACATGTACATGTAGTTGTACTTGAATTGTACATTAAATATTCTACATGTACACAGTAGATGTACCCGTCGTTAACGTACATAATTTAAGATATCCAAACTAGTTTAACCATTAACCAATGCACCTGCTGTAGGTTTGGTGCATGTACAAACATTCCGACAGTAAATACTTACACACCTTGTATTTATGAGCACATGCTTACATGTACATTTTAACCCACAATACAAGTCATTTGCATAGCAGTTTGACAAATTTAGAGGTGCATTTTAAAGTTGTAGCCATCACAATTAATCCAAAATATCCGACGCACAAAAAAATCGGACGTATTTAGACTTCGATTTACAAGCATAGAACTAGGTCCTTCATTTGTAGCTCTACGGTACGGTACATGTACAAGTCACTACTGTATTCAGACACTGTAGCCTCATGATGAGTAATGCGATGACGTAAATAAACGAAGTAACGAGGCAAATGAAATGTGGCTACAGTGCCCAGATGTACACCTTTTTATCTGATCAATAACGATGTCTAGGCCTGGCTAGTGTGTGCTGGGAGGACTACAGACAACATTGTAAAGGTTGACAGAATGAGAAAACACACTGGTTATTTGAGAAGGCACTACTCCTACTTATGTACAATGTGCATCAGTTTAACACACATAAACACATGTGTAGTCAAGCATGCAATTTTATTTTATCTTTTAATTAACTTGGAATTATTTCCTTGTGCTGGCGTCAGCGTCAGCTCATTATGATTTCATAATTAAGTAGACTTTGTTGAAACAAACTGGTAATGTGGATGTTACTTTTGTTGGTTTTACAAGTGTACATGACAAGGCTGGCTTATTTTTTAATTTTTTTTTCAAATGCTGTTGGATGCTGTTTCCTTACTGTTGGAACTCTGTCAACATTGACAACCCTAAATTTCTTGAACTACGACCATTTTACACTCAGAAAGTACATGTACATCAACCCTTCTTAACTGATAATTTAAAATCAATTTGTGAATATTGCCTACATTTCTTGAACTACGACCATTTTACACTCAAAAAGTACATGTACATCAACCGCTCTTAACTGATAATTTGAAGTCAATTTGTGAATATTTTTTTCAATTCGGTTATGATCCAGCCCAGGTAAAACTTAGTCTTGGACGGCCGACCTTCCTTTTAGAGAAGATCTCGGCTAGAAATAAATGAAGTTTCACTCAGCTTGTTGACTAAAATCGTCTGGCGCCAATGCAAGTCCAATTTCACGACATAACGAGCAAACCTGCAAGTCCTTGGAATTTGCTCCTAAAAACGTGTCTTGCGAAAAATTCTTCCGGCGCTAGAGTTTCGTCCTGCCCGTTGTTAAGACGTTGTTAAGGCGGCTGAATAAGCGATGAGCATTTGATCTACTCTGACACAGTTTAAAGAAGGACCTTGGGATTGTAGAATAAGAGTTAAATTGTGAAACGTTTTGATCATTAACCCTCAACCAGCTCCCTATGTAGAGCAATTTATGAGGATTATGATAAACTTGACATTCCAACAGATTCCAACAAAAGGTAGTTGGATTTTGATGGGTTCAGGGTGGTTATAATGCACATGTTCATGTTCATGTACCGTACGTAATTTAACAGATCCCAACCACAACAGTGTGACATGATTTTTTTAAGCTACATGTATACTTTATTTATTTATTTGTGTTTATTTATTTATTAACCACTTTCAACAGCGGAGGAACCACCAATTACAGAAATTGGATAAACATACAAACAAGATCTCATTATATAAAACAAGTAGATATAAAATGTGCGAACTGTATTAAATTACATTATAAAACAACACAAAGAGTAGGACAAAACTGGGGATGGGGATGTAGGGGTGGGGTCCTGGTTTGGGGGTTGATAGGTTGTAGGTGGAGGTGGGGAGGTATGTAGGTCAGCATGACATCACTAAGGGGCAAGCCATCCATAGCAACATGCATTAAACGTCAACATTTTCCCTTTCGTGCTAAAGTACATAAACAATAGGAAGATAAACGAAGTTCCTATATTTTGTTTTTGACTGCGAGAATGTCAATTATCGGTGCAGTTCTGTACATTGTAACATTGTAAAGTAGTTATTTTACCTACTTCATTTCTGTCCTTTACTGAAGTTGAACTTGGAAAAATATACAGTGTTCCATACTTTTGTATGTAGATTTCATGTGTTGTGACTGGGTCATTGTATTACGGGAGACATAAATATTTACAGAATAGTGTCTGGACTGATGCCTTGCCAGACTGTCTGAAATTACCTTAGAAGAAATGCACAGGTGAGACAGACTTCAGAGAATTCTTTAACAGTATAAAATTGCGCTGGTTTAGCTTAAGTTTCTAGCTTTTCACAGTTTGAAAATTTCCAGTAAAAAATATCCTAGCTTCACAAACTCTTGGAAATACATGTAAATGGGCAGGAACATTAGTTGATTTGTTATATAGTGAGCTATTCTGTAACATCGTGCTTGTATAAACATTAATTAATTGCACTGTTATTTCTATTTGTTGTGTCTATCACTGCTGCGATAGTGTGTTTTCATCCATGAATAATATTGCCATGGGAACCAGCATGCTGATTGCCAGAGACTATACCAGTTCTATTGTCTCGTACAGACAACATCCCTGAGATTTTCCCCGCTGTGTGATTCTCTTCCCGTTTTATACTGGCATCGCTTTAACCATCTGCCCAGTCTGTTGTTTTGACCATCGATTATCCACGGAGCTCCAAATGTTTGAGCTTGACCTTGCGCACGTGTTCAGGCTGCACGTGCAGCACCGTGTGCGCATGCGCATTCAAAAGGATCTAGATCTGACGCCTAAACTGACGATCACGCTCCGGTGCTAATTTTCACCCGACAGAGGCGGCAAGAAAAAATCCGAGACCCCCAAACGAATTTGAAAACCGGTTTTTGGTTCAAGGGCCTTATTGGAAATTGGAAACAGTTTTTTTTTTAATGAAATTTTCATCGATTGCTCAGTTAATGTCATCATTGCTTACATCAAAATCATGTCAAATTGATTTTTTTGAGGAGTGAAATTTAAAAGCGTGAGTATTTGGCTCTGGCATTTTGCCCTGATCAGAGTTTTAATTGGATGTATATTGCCTTGGGAGCTGTTAGTGTTGGAACATTTGTACAAATACAGGAGGTGTCGATTGTTTGGGGAAATTATAACTAGATTAAACCTTTTTAACTAACCTTGCCTTCATACATGTAAATGTTCATTACCGACCAGGATTTGAAACAGGTTATAAAATCGTGCGTGCATGTATTGTTGTACAATATACATGTAGTTGGATTTTTAAATAAAATTACAAATTACAATTATGAGATACCGATACATGTACCCTGACCCGCATAATCTTTAAAAAACTTCAACCATAACATTCCTGAATCCCCCAATTTGAATAGGATTTTTGTACACCCTCCAGGAAGTTAAGGCCGGGGTCAATAAAGCGAAGCCGAACCATTCATTTAAAAATTGGATTAACAAAAAAGGTTTTGGAGAAATTATCATAGAAAATTGTCCATTTCCTCATGAAAGGGTGAGGCCAGGTAAATGTCATACGCTCGTACTCCAAATTAAGACTTTGGTGTTTGCACAAAGGTGTTGTTTGTCTCAAGGAATGTGACGCACATGCATCGAATAATTTAAATATAACTCCATGTACATTTTACATTGCTGTTGGCCATTGAGTCGTCTGCCATGATTTAATAGAAATTGTCGCAAACACGGCTCGGAGTTGCTGCCTGTGCAAATCGAAACCCGACTAATGTTCTCTCCAAAATGTGTTGATTTGATTTTTAAAATACATGCCGACGTTTTCGTAACATGATTCAGTATTTTGATGTTTCAACCTGGATGCTTTGCCCGTGTGTTTTGCAAACAGCATTATGATATTGTTTACTTCGGTGTAGTTCACGTTTCATTGGGCCATAAAATTCCATGTCGTATTTAATGTCAGTTTATCCGTGAATGAACTTGTTATTGTCATGTGCATTCAGGAATACAGGTCTTAAAGGTAGAATACACTATTTGCAGATATCGAAAAAAATGTACTACCGAATTATTCGAAAATATCTTACTTATTTTAAAGTAAATAATAATTGTAGGCATTCAGCAAAATGATTGTGCTAGGTGTCATGTAATTGTTTTTAAAAAAAACTAAATTAAAAAAAAAAAAAATTACGATCGCCGGACGGCGATCACAAAAAACACACAAGAACAACATAAGAACCACTAAAAATATTTTGTTAGATTTATTTTAATAGTTAAAATTCAAGTTGAATCTAAAGTTGAAATTGACGGGAGCGGGGTTTAAACCTGCAACTATCTTTGTTTATGGGTCGCTAGTCAGAAGCATTAGCTGGTATAGTGTGCCATTATATCCAGGAAGTAAAGATAACAACATTATGTGTATTGTGTACATCTTTCCTTTTCTACATGAGATTTTTTTTTATGTGACCTCTAAATGTAATACACATGATATTGAATGTCTGCTGTTGATAATATGCATGTGGGGCTCTCTAGTGTGTATAATTGTCTGATTCGCTGCAGTGAGGCCATTACCTGGCAGACTAAGGGCGACAAAACCCTGAGCACAGCGTGTGACGGTGAGATATTGGGGCAATTGCCTTCCTAGTCTGGTCACGCTGGGAATTGTCATGAAACCTACACTGTCTTGGTTTTATACTACATGCATGTATGGGTCGTTAACAATTAGGGTGTAAATTTAACCAAATATGTAAATTAAAATCCTTTTTCAGGTTTTTCTATCGCCCAACTTTGTCTTTTTAGTAAACAATACCCCCTCCCAAAATTCAAAATGTTTCAAACATGTCTTTTAAAACCTTTGAAATTAGTAAAAATATCTTTGATACAAATTTGTTCCCTTAAATGTGTTGTACTACATACATTAGCCCACACAAACAAATAAGGTAAAAACTGTCGTAATCGATGTCAATCCCATAATCTGAAGTTGCAATGACTCTAGGATTAGAGATCGAAATAACCAGCATCTTTTTCTAAAATTCTCAGGTGTGGCCTTATTGTCAATGTACCGGTATGTAAACAACCTTCTTTTTAATGGCAAAATGGAGGCAATGCTAGTATCTGCAACACAAATGTCAAGGTATTTTTGCTGTTAAAATATTCATCTATAGGCATTGTGCGTTCATAGCAGTTGTGGAGTAGTTATGTCCATTAAACAAGCTCCCAAAAAGGAAGCACAACATTTTGTGGTTTTTTTCCCGAGGCGATTTTATCTCTGGCAGTACATGTACCTTGTAAATGGCTGTTTGGTAAAAATGGTGGTAAGTTCAATTAAGTAAAACAAATGTGGTTTGTTTTCCTTCATAATTTAATAGTTTATTTGGGGAATCCTTTCTTCACATGTGCATTGTACAATGTAGTCAACTACATGTACATATTCTCACTTGTTATGCTATAATTACTCTCAAAGTCCAAAGAAATGTCAACCTTCCTATCTTCCTCATTAGTCATGATAGTAATACCGGTAGTAATAGTGATTCGCTCATGTGAAGTACATCGTACATGTACCTTTAGAATCCTCATTTGTTATAAAGTTCAAATATTTTCTGTTACATGTATTAAAGGTTTCCTGTTTGCAACCCACCTTTTCCCCATTGTGACATTTGATTGTTCACACTCACTCAGTGTATCCTTGAATTTTGAAAGAGTTACCTCAATAATAACAATTCCCACCTGATTATTCACCTGATCCGCCGATTGTTGCTGCCTAACCTTTTCTGTTTTGGACTCCTGCTGTTAGTTTCATGTCAGGTTTATTTCTATACACAAACCTAAGGTGACAAGAAAAAACAGGAGCTGTATATTGTGCTTGTCAGGTTGGATGTTGATGTCTGTTTTTATTGGCGTTCTTTTTTAAGAGTTCCAAGTTAGCTTTGTAGTGTCGGATATTGATGTCAAGGTCTCACAGTCACAGTGACATCATTTCTGTAGGAATTGGACGTGTAAGCCAAATGCCAATAAACATCTTAGAACATCTTTAGCTAAGCAGATTTTCTGGTATCTCGTGTTAAATTCTATTTTAAAAGCAGATTTCAGTAAGCTTCTTTCCATCTTCAGACTTGTTCTGGCTTGCTTTCTCAGAGAAGAAAAGACCTTCAATTTATATTAAAAGCCGTCTTCTACTCCTCGTTTGCCTTGACAATGCAAGACGGAGGCAGCACAATCTTCCCTTCAAAATAAGGCCAAGGCCAGACTTTAGGTAACATCACGTACCGGTACGTGTGCACGAATTGACTAAAATTTCACTGCCAACTTGATTAGGACTGTCCGGTTTTGTGTACCGAAGATTTGGGTCGTCAAAATGTCTGGCTGCGCAACAAAAGCGTGATTCCGTCTGACCCTGAGATCTGCGTGCCGGTTTGCCGGGCCTGCAAACATCTCGTGGGTTTGCATTGCAGCGGGTAACCATGGCAACCGGTGACATTTTCTCCTCCCTGGATACTATGGCAAATGACACTGATAGTTTATATGTGATCTCACACAGGGAGTTGTACACCGGACACGTGATCAATATAGACCAATAGAAATACACGATTTAAGACAGAGGTATAACAAGTCAAGATGGCTGCCACATTATGCACTAATCTGTTATGTATATATCCCTGTGGAGACATCTCTTTGTTCTCATGTCAGTACACCATTTTTGGACTATCAGAAATTCTCTTCAAAATGCTTATATTTTAACCACGGTTAATTTCCTGGGTTGAAATTTGGACCGAATGTACCCTATATTACAACCTTAACCCAAATACTCGCCCTAACGGCTAACCCAAGCACTAACCCTAGTTTTTAAGTAAAATCCACGAATCTATTTTGCGAAAAACCTTGTGGAGACCTATTTATCTATAGAAATATACCCTGTGGAGACCCTTTGACTCCCATTGTCCTCCTGTCTTCACAAGGTACTGAAATTATAAACGCACGTATGCATACATGCAGAGTGTATACACTCCGAGCATGGAGCTATTAAACCATAGAGCTAGGAGCCAGAGCTCAGTTCCTTGAGCGATTGTCAATAACCAATGCGTGTGTCATCCAGACCGTACGTACGTGGTCTTGTCTGACTGGATTGCAGACACTCTTTAGCATATTATTTATGAGGTTTGCATAATGAACCGAGGTGTATTAGTGCACTCAGGCTAGGTATGCAAAGGATATTTGTGATCCGCTCCAGAAGAAGTCGCTAAAAATGAAAATACAGTTGTAACATATGGTTGCGAAGTTCAGGATATAAGCTTTAATTTGGTACATTGTATGTAGAATATTCATGTTGTGCAAGCAGTAACCCAAGGTTGTGCTCTTCATGTACATGGGTTGATGTTTGCATCAATGTATAATGCTCATTACGAGTTCATAGGAATGTAATATATAATCCTTGTCTGTAGAGTGATAGTCTTACAACCGGGCCACTCATCATAAAGCCTGCTTCAGAAATGCCATCATGTACACATGTGAATCAGAGTAAATTTTTACCCCAAAAATAATGTCCAATCAAAATTCAATGTCCTGTTACTGTCTAGTGGCTACATTATTCAAGATGGCTCCTGTGAAATCAACGAAGCAGCTATGTGGAATCATGCAAGACAATTTTGCGCAAATATTTTTCCTCACAAAGGAATTGTGTGGGTGTTCAAAATAAGGAAATAGTTCAGTTACCAGTGCAGTGGTAGTTTTACTCGGATTGCTTTGTCGTATAAAATAATATAATTGTATTTTATCTCGCGTAAATTTTGTGGCAATTTAATAATCTTACTTTTATTGTGTGCACATTAATCAATGCCTCTTGGTTATGGGATAAAGTTTAACATTGTTTCTTTTTTGTTCTCTTTTCCTGATATCTCTCCTCCCCCACACCTCACATCACACAATTTATCTTTCGTCATCTTCTTGTCCTTTTTGCTTTGATCTCCCCTTGTTCATCTCCTCTCTGTTTATGCTTCATCCCACTCCGTTTCATCTTCATCATCTTGCTTGTCTGTGGTTGCCGCCCCCTCCCTCCCGGTCTTCAAAACTGTCAATGTCATGTCTCAAAACGACGCGTCTGTGTATTCATCAACAATGATCTCTCTCATGCACTTTTACTGCTATTCGTTTCTACCTTCTTTTCAACTTCATCTTTTCTTCATCTTTTCCATCTTTTTCTGATCTCTGACTCTGCAATATTCACCACCATTCCTGTCTTATAAACTCCTTACACCCTGAACCCCTCCCCACCCCCAGCAGAAACTGAAGCAATTACCCTAACAAACACCGACACACTTCCCGGCAGCACCGAAACAGGGGCGACAGTCAACCCCATTGAGAGCTCCGAAGCACCCCCAGTAACCCCCACAGACCCTGATACTACACCCCAGCTGGGCCTTACTGAGCCCCTACAGCGCCCTTCACAACCCAACGCCGCCCCAGAGCTCATCATTACAAGGGAAAGCGCATCTAATAGCGATCATACTTCGTCGGAGTCAGACACCCCTCCTTCAGACGGAAGAGAAGATTGGTCACAAGGAAGTGTCTCTGAGAATGCAAAAGTCAAAGGTAAAATAAAGAAATGCCCTTTTCGTCACTTGTTCTCCCCCAAACGGGCTGTCCAATTAACTTGACCCTCTCATCAGTTTACTCAAGTAGTATTTTGTAGTATTGGGTGATGTTCATTAATGCCTACTTTTGTTCATGCCCTACAGTGTATTAAGCATCTGCATAAAGATGTGTACAGTATTAACATGGTCAATAAAAAACTAAATATGAGTGCTTACATGCAATTAATTATAATATGGCAAGCCACTGTGATAGGAAATATAGATCTGCACTAGTGCAAATAAATTAATCTGTTGGACCACTGCATGGAATTAGTTATCGTTGGTACCTTTGGACTATGTATGTACGTACATTTACCCTAACTCCCTAGGGTGTGTGCAAAATCATATTGATTTGGGAGGGTGTTAATACATGTTTCCATCAAGTGCCTTGTACTTTTAGTGACCTAAAATCATTATAGAGTATCCAACCAAATGTTGACATTTTCACCTATTGCCTGGGTTGTTTACTTTATGAAGCAAGATATGAGACGGAGGGAACACCCCCCCCCCCTCCCTCCCTCCCTCTTCCCTTCCCTTCTTTGTGGCAGTCATTGTGCTTGCAGAATGTTGTTGTTTCTCAGGAATTCTTTTCACGTTTTGAAGGGGGGGCATTAGGTAACAATAGTCTAGAGAGTGTATAGGTATGGGGGACTAAAGGGGGTGGGGGAGGGGGGGGAGTCCTTCGGTCTCATATCATGCTTGGGTATGTTTTCTTAATCCAGAAGGGAGTTGATTTACTGTACTGACATTGTCATTTAATAAATGACTGCATTGCACATTTCAGGTACTCGTGTGTTATTGCTGATTCTGTCGCTACAAAAAATGCATTAAATGTCGGTCCAAATGGACTCGTGCAAAACACGGACTTTAAAATTATCCGTAAAACTAAAATTGTTTTAACCTTGTTTTTTTTAGCTAGCAGTCATTTTTTTAAATTTGTACTTATTGTAGGGTACACATGCAAAATGTCAACATTTAGAATTTCGTTATTTCAGCAAGATACACGCAACAGAAACTGGACGGTATGTTTTTGCAAATTCTGACGCAAAGCGGTTTACCATCTGTCTTTCATTTTTGTGGCACTCTTATAAATTCAAACCTAAAAATAATTCGTTTTGAACTTTTAATTTTAGCACTTTAGGCCTACGTGTAGATGTATCGCACGTTTATCATTTCTTACGTTCTCCCCATTGAGATTGCTATGGGCAAGTTCAAATTAATTTTCAAATTAATTATTCCTGGAAGTTTTAAAGACCGGAGGCAAAAGATCCCCAGATCAACTAAGCGAGATTTATCTCCATTCCTGTGAAATAAATCCCCCTCAATTATACCTTCTTCCTCAAGCTTGACATCCTCACCCATAAGAAAGGATACCTCTCTAAACCACGTCTTTAAATTCAAGAGCCGAAATCCGAAGAAACCATCGCCTCATTATTTTATCATTTGATACGGCTCCCTGACCTAACTGCACTTTGGATGGGTCAACGACATTTGCGTTTAAAATAGTTGCAGACGTCATTGATTTATTGACCAGACAAAAAAAATTCTTTCAAACAATTTGTCCAATTACAAAAATACTCCAATTGCAATAATGCAGGGTTCCAAAACTCTTTTCTGCACCATCAAAATGCTACACAAATCTTTAAAAATGATGTCTTAAACTAAACTCCTAGATGCTGAAGTTATAAACCAAAATTTTACTTGAACCTCTCCCACCTCCTTCCCAAAGTTCACACGATGACTGTGCATTCTATTATCATAATTCATATCTCATTGTTCCAACTATTGGATCAAATTTAAGTTATGCGATGTATCCTGCTGAATCACCGAGCTCAATGATGCATCTTTGTTTGCACACTGTCACCGTACTCCACACTCGCTGTGTGTTCTTACTGTCATTCAGAAGAAGCACACAATCTCCACAAGAGTCTCTTGTTGTTATGATCAGGCCCAGGCCAGCGCCCTAGCAGCTTTCCCCACAGGAAACCCAAATGTGTTGAGTCATACACGTACATCCCACAAGTCTGCTGTCCAGAACAACTTAGACAATAACAACATACGATGTCATACGAATAATGTGGTTACACATGTAAGGCCTTTCTTGTAAAGGGTTACACATGTAACCCCTTTCTTGTAAAGGTTCTTGATCTTTTCAGTTAAAGATATAATTTAGGGTAGAAATCATTCTACAATTCATACTTTCTGTTTTATTTACATAATACGTTTCTGGGTTTAAAGTAACAATTTTGAAGGAAGCAAATTGTGAGTGACGCTTTGTTGAGTATACTATACCATAGATTAGACTTTCCATGTACGATACATTGTACCTATGTACATGTACATGTACATGTACCTCTATACATGTACATGTACATGTACATGTAGGTCTTCTGACTTGCCCAGTTATTAAAAAACAACAGGGACACAGTGTATGGTAAAATTCACCCCCTTACAAGGTCACCCAGGGTCACCTGTGAGTAATTAGTTTAATATTATGACAAGTGGGATTGTGGTTTTGATAATGAAAAAGATTTTCTATCTTTGATGGCCAGTGACTGTTTCATGGGTTGACACCTGCTGTGATTTCTGGTTACTGAGCAGGTTTGAATGAGACTGTGTGTTGTAGTCCATGGAAATGTTAAAGGGTGCAGGTGGAGGGGTTGGTAGACGTGAAATCAAGTTGTTACTAAAATCCTAAGAAATTAGGTTCTTTAAAGAAATTAATTTTTAAAACCAAATTTTCATTTCTTTTTGTAAATCTTGTGTTAATTTTTTCTTTGTAGATGTGGGGAGTATCGGGCTGTCTAGTGAAATAACTTCTGACAGTAATGGAGAAAGGACGAGACAAGAGTCAGGATCTACCGAGGGGAGCAGAAAGGACGGACCACCAACAAGAAGCCGTGCACAGCCAGGTAGAAAGATCAGAAATATATAACAAGTCCTCGCAAATTAGTGTCAAGGCCTCATAAGTCTTGACACTTCTTGCAAGTCCGTTACAAATACTCACAAGGCAATCGCAAGTCCTTGAAGTCCTCGCAAGTCCTTGAAGTCCTCGCAAGTCCTCGCAAGTCCTCGCAAGTCCTCGCAAGACCTCACAAGTCATGAGACATCTTGAAAAGTCTTTGGAAGTCGTGACATGTCCTCGGAAGTTGTTACACGTCCTAAGAAGTAGTGACATGTCCTCTCAAGTCGTGAAACGTCCTCACATTTGGCATTTTTATTGTAGCAATGCACAGAGTCAATAATCTGTGGGAATAATTTTCCTCACTTGCTCATTTTTCCCCTGATTTTGTCTTCCGCAGTGTTAGACGCTTCAAAGCTCAAAGAGAAAGACGGCAAAAATAACCAGTTTCGGCAACAACAGCTGACCAACCGGCAACGACGCATCGAGAGCATCCGACACAAAGACCACGATCACCGAGTTGAGATACTTGAGAGGAAGAAAAAACAGGAGGTGGAGGATCTGGTGAGCTGATTGGTTGATTTCAAATGGAGACACGTGCATCAAAGTCTCTGATTGGTTGATTTTAAAAGTGTGGGCTTTGTTGAGGCTCCTGATTCGTCAGTTTCAAGTGGCAGTTTTGGATATCCTTGCAAGATGCCTGGTGATGTGTACAATTATTTGATAAAACATACATTTTTGAAAAGTATTCTCTTCTTTTGATCAGTGACATCAATTTTATAAAAGGGAGGAGGGGAATGTTCCTGTGAACCGTGACTTTCTGTAATATAAAATAATTACTGTGAAAAGAGTTTCATTTATTGCAATGTTTGGCTCTTTTTTTCTTTTTTTTGTACAGGCGCGCAAAGAAGCAATCGTCCGGCGTTCCAGAGAACGCTCAGACACCTCTCGCGAGAAGCGTCGTTCGTGGAGTGCCTTCGGCTCCCGCGACTACTCCTCCCCGGTCCCCAGCACCGGCAACCCACGCCCGGCCCGAGGTCGTAGCACTGACAGGATGACAGAACGTCCCAACTCCGGCGGAGGGGTGCTCCCACTGGGCCCCAGCAGCAAACGCTTATCCAGCTCCGTCACGGCGCTTCACAAGCCTGTGCATCTCGTCCGGTTGGGCCCCAACGAGAACGACTGGTTCGAGGTTCACATCCCGGAACCGCTGAGTCGGCGTGGCTCCTCTCCAGGCAACGACAAGAATCTTGATTCTTCTTCCTCCTCCCCAATGCCTGCTGCAAGTAGCAGTGCCACACCCCGCCACCACCTCTCCTCTCCCAACCTTGCATGTAAGCTCATTTCACAATGAAAACAAATTGACAAACCTAACATTGCTGCGGGATTTCCTCTCCATTTGGGTTGAAGGGTCAACAAACCGCTTAGTGGGAAACACAAAATCGCTAAGCTGAATTGGTGTGGGAACCAGTGATATTCAATTGGCGACCAAAAGCTAAAAACTTTTCGGTGCTTAGCAAAAGTTTGTGCTTACCTTTTATATTTCTTTTTACACCATACAAATGTAGGGAGTTTACTTCATCCAAAAAACAGCAACATTTGGGTAACAAACTTATCGATCAAAATATAGAGATAAAAAAAACTAAAACACCAAAACACAAGTCTCAAATCAAGTTTACTATAATTTTTTAGTTAAAAAATAAACAAATAAATAAGAAAAAAAACATTGTACACCAATTAAATATATAATAACAAAATATTCGGGCCAATTTCATTTCAAATACCGGGTATGTTTTTTCAAGGTTGGTTATTAATACAAACACTCACAAATTACCATCAATAATTCATCACATTAGTTTCGCCAGTCACAAGCGTTCTTGATAAACCATGAATAAACGCGTTCTTATCCTTTAAGACTGTTGATGCATAAAATGTTGATGCATAAAATAAAGGAATAATAGTGTGGTTGGTTGGTTTGAAGCATTTACAACCGGCCAGCCATGTCTTTATCGTCCGTTTAAAACCGGCTGCGTGACGAGCTCTCGACCAATGGCAATAGGTAAACTGTCTAAGGGTTTTTATGACTTACTGTTAATCCTGCAGCAAATTACATGACCATAACATGTCCATAACCTTTGACCTTGTGTGTCTTTAATAGGTGTTCCTCGTCATCCTACCAATTTGCCACATTTTTATAATCAAATTAGCAATGTCTTTGTCTTGTTTCAATGTGGTGTTTTTAAAAGTAATTTCAGCATAAATAATTAGTGGAATTCAAAACAATAACAAATTTACCCAAAATTATTATTTAAAAAAATCATGAATTTTCCTAGCAATATTTAGTACCTGCTAAAATTCCTCAATGTCTTTTTTTCTGTTGATTCTTGTGTACAATTTTCAGGTGAGTTTCCCAATGTAAATTGAAAAAGTGTCCAAACCTACAATTGACATTTTTTGTTTGCAATAATTGAAAGAAAAGGCATGATAAAAAAGTCCTTTAAAGTCAAATCGTTTATTTCTTTTTGGCAAAACGCACCATTTGAATTGTTCATTTCACAGTCAAAATTCACTGTGTTAAGAATTACTTTCTTATTTCATCCCCTGCAAAAATGTGCAAATTATTTTGAAAGCCTTAAGCCCACAAACCCCCTCCCCCTCCCTCTTCCTCCCCCCTCCCCCCCCCCCCCCCCCCCCCAACAAAAACCCACTCCTTTTCAAAAGACCAACCCTACATTTGATTTGATGTTTTGAAAAAGTGTGCTGAAAATTGTCCTTGTGTTTTGTTGAGGTCCACTATTAACTTGTGTAAAACCTTGAAAGGGAAATCGACCCCATCTTTGGGTTACCTAATCTGCACGAAGATCACTTCAATTGCTTGACCTTTTAAACCTTATCCTAAACTATGCCAACTACTCGGCTCAGTTAACGGCGAAATGATCGCGTTCCTTTTGTTGTTTACCAGGAGTCACACTACAGTTCAATGTCTCTCTCTTAAAAAGCTTTAATTGGGTGATGACTTAATGATATTTAAAGATCAAAAAGGAGGTCAAAGGTTAGCCATCTCAAGTAATTGGTTTTCCAGTTCATTTTCACAGATGTTTACCTTTTTTTTTCGAAGTCAAAAACAAAAGAATTGCTTGTTCAAATTTGGAGGTGTCGGTTGGGGTATTATTTAAGGTTGTTTACACATTCATTGTCCTAATGCTAATTTTATAATACCTAATTAACATATTGACCCCTTGAATTGCCACCCTAATAATTTGACCTCAATAGTGTAACCATGACTTACTCACAAAACGATGATCCGGCTATGGATACTCCTAACATTCAGTTGTAGAAATAGTATCGAGCATCATAAATGCAAATTGTAATGCTTGTGCTTTCACGGCCAGTACTCGTTTAGTCCAAAATTGTCCTTAAAACAAAATGGATAACATTTTATTCAAATCATCTCTCCAAAATTTGTGAAGATTTAGTTACTGTAAGTAAACCACTCTCTTAAAAATTCTCCAGGTTGATTCCAATTGAGGATGCTTTTCCGGACGCAAAACAGTATAACATAAGTTTGTCAATTTACACGTTTCGCTATTATTTTCAATTTGTCATTTGTTTTATTTGCTTAATCTCCCCCCTGGTGGTGGTGGAATAGTGCATGGCATAATGTGATGGACGTGTGTTGTGCTTCATTCTCTTCAGTGGCAGCCATCTTGAAATAATTCAGCAATTTTCAATTACTCAGTATTTTTAACGGACAATAATGAAAGCAGTCATTTATTACCTATCCCTCCATATTTCACCGGGCAGTCGTAAATAGGTAGCTTTTTTCTGATACAATTTGAATTGAATTTTTGTAAATTGGAAATAGTAAAACTTGGGGTCTTTCTCCATCAAACAAAAATATATCAAATTGGCCATCTTGGTCTCGTCGCCTTAAAACAAACCATGGAATATCATAAACAAGTTTAGAAGGCACCAGTCTATTTTTAAGGGGTGTCCCTGTTTGGACTGTAGCATGTAACATAGGTAAGGAAGACGTAGGTTTGACCATGCAATATTGGATGAAGTTGGGGATCAAAAAAAACATGGCTGCTGCTTGGAAGTGGATTATCATGGCATGGATTTTGAATTGACATTTCCAGTTTTGATTGCTATTTATTTATCAACTTGGCTTTTTTATTTATTTATTTTTTGCTCAGTTTGGCGTGCACCGACAAATGTGCTGCTGTTTGCTTTATCAGCATGGAATTCATAAACAAATATCAATATGAGTAAATCAAATGTAACAAATTTGCTAAGTAAGGATTAGTCTTGAAAGTTTAAATGCAAAAACCAAACAAAAAATTGATCAAAATTGGAAATCATAGGCTAGGATAAATGTAAATCTCGTTTGTAATTCAAATTATCCAAGTGATGAATTATCCAATTTAATGAATAGTGTACAATATCCTAAAACGGACTAATAGACCCAAAACAAAAATATTATCAACACCACTTTCAGTTGCGATCTTTCAAAACTAATTTTTGGATGGATAGGAACAAAAATGAAATGTTTGTTATTACTTTTATTTTTGTTTGAACGTAAAGCGAACAATGTAAGGAGGCGTATGAGAGGTAAGTTCTGGTGTCTGGAAAGAAAATATTTGAAGTGGTTGTCATTTTGTCATTTGATGGTGGCGTAGATTAGAGTAATCCGTTTTCGGTTTTGTAGACTAGTAGTGAACAATTGTCAAGTCATGAGTCTTGTGGTTTCGTCTTCCAGAAAATAAATTAGATAAAGTGTTTAACCAAAATTAATAAAAAAAGAGATAAAATGTTAATTAATTTCTTTTGGGGTTCGGTCAAACAGTTTCCAAGTTAATTTAAGAGTTCATTCTTCATAAATTAAAAAAAGCTTTACAAAAAAAATGTCATAGCTGCCTAAAACATTTTGGCTAAAATTGCATGCCTTACCCAGTGCATGACAAATGCTAAACTACCACGCATTTTCTTTTTGTTATGATACAAAGAAATTATTTTAAAAATACATCTACCACCTTTTTTTTTCATAAGAAAATTAGTTTTAATGAATCCTAATAAGAAAGGATTTTAGTTTATCTAATAATCGAATGCCTTCAAAATATGGCCCCAAAATAACCCGAAAGTCATGATTAATAAAAACACTTCCAAGCTATGACTACAAGAAAACTTTACCAAGGGGGGCATTTTTAAAATGTGGCAATTTTCTTAGTAGTTTTTTGGTAAGCCAAAGATTGACAACTCCTGCAATAGTTTTGTGTAAAAATAAAATAAATTTCTGCCCCCTTCGCAAACATGTCCTTTAGTAAACTTTGTGATTGTCCACTCTCAAGTTGTGTTTCCTTTTTCCTCGTGTGTTTGTGTTGTTTGTACAAGAAGCAGATATTTCTGAGCTCTTGGTATTTCACTTCTAAAGACCCCAGTTCCTTCTGACCAGTAAACCCCAGGTGCTCAGCTGGGAGTGTTATTGTGGCCTGGCTTGGGGATCAAGCTTTGATCAAGACAAAGGATTGGGTTTCCTAGAGCGGAACAAAAGGAGTGAGGAACAAAAGAGGTTGTTGGGTTGGCAACAATAGCAGGGAAGGTTGAGAGGTATTGTTGATCCGAAGTCAGTGGGAAATGTGGTTGTCTTATTAGACAGTCATCATTCAGAGGGAAGTTCTGTCAGCGGGTGGGCATACTGAAGTCTCTCAAAGGATTGTGCCATGGTGGACAGACTGTTGGATTATTATCGATTGGTACTCGGAAAGGATTTATACTTGCTGTGCCACTCGGATGATTCTGCCATTTTGTTTTTCAGCATAATGTGATTTATGTAGTGGTCTTTTGGGGCGGACTTTTTACACAATTTGTGTTGGCTAAATTTGAAAATAAGAAATGACGATTCTTGGACAGTTCTGTCAGCACTAGAAATTGGTTTGCATATTCAGTAGTCTCGTGCAAGGTTTGTGAGCCTATGCACGCAAATATTTGTAGACAAACAAATGTGTACATGTACATTTGTACATGTCCTGTAATTGATCTCGTCAATAATTGTTTAAAAATGGCAGAATTACGAGACAAGCGAAGTTGACGATGTCTTCAGCAGATCCACTATGACAGCCGTGTGATTCACTCGCGTTTCTCTGGATTGATCTGATGTTATTTGTGGATCGTTTGACTGTTGTTGTTTTTTCTTGGAGTTGATTTTCAAGATGGCAGCCCAGGTGACCCGGATACCCAGAATCAAAGGTGGTTGTGTTGCGTGCTTCGGTTTTTGAACTTTTCTCAATCAATTGGCACATACCATACTGTTTAACTCAATGCAATTTCAGTACACAAAATATAATTAAATATTGACAACAAATAACGTACATCAATTTTTGGGTGGTAACAATATTTCCTCATACATTCATTTCACTTCAAAGTAAAACATGAACAAAATATCAGATATTTTAATAGTTAAAAAAATATAAAAATATATAGTTGATTCTGTCTTAACATTGTGCTGTTTTGTCATTCGTAAGTGACTAACAGCATGTGTTTAAAAATGAAAGACAATTGCATGTTTATTGCCTGAATTGTGTATTTAGAATTGTTAACCTTGTTTTGATGACTTACACATTTGTACATTCCCCTTAAAATAGATATAAAATATTAATGACTTGAGAATGAATTCAAATTTGAAGTTTGAAGTTTCTAAATTCATCATGAGGAATATTCTAGGGAAACCCACAGAATCGGGCAGGGACTGTGAACCTAATCCACATGTGGGCCGGGAGGGATTAGAACCCGGGTTACAGTGGTGGAATGCAAAAAAAGAACTGCTACGCCAAACTGGTCCCCTAGATATCCCAAACTGATCTTCCAGATTGACCAAGATGATCCCCCAGATTGACCAAACTGATCCCCCAGAATAGATTGACTAAACTGATCTAGTCCCAGATTGACCAAACTGAACCCATAGATTGACCAAACATGCACATCTATACGATTGAATCCCCTTGAAAGTTTGTCAAATTGTAACATTCGTGTCATTTTTGTTATTTGTTTGACAGCTGCCTATCCCAGCAGAGACAGCAGATCCGCTCACTCCACGCCCACTCACGTCTCTAGACCGCTATCGGCAACAAAACGATCTAATTCAAACTCAAAGCTAGACAAGGAATCTGGCCAAGGGGGAGGGAGTCCAGCATCCGGAACAGCCCCTCCAAAAGTAAGATACGTCTTTTTTTTTCATCAGTTTTATTTTGCTTTTTAGAGACTTTCTTTTTCACTATGTATTTTGTCACACTTCTGTTGTACAATGTACGATGAACAAGGATGAAGATGTTGACACTATGGTACAATTTGAATACAGCTGTTCTGTCAAAATTTGGGTGTTAAAGTGTTGTTTTTTGCGCAGGGTATTTTGACAGATGATGTGGAAGAAACAGAGCTTGTATTGTTGGTATGATTCCATGGCAATACTGGTCTTTTTATGGTCACTTAACCCTAACTCTCTAGAGTGTGTGCACAATCTTATTGATTTAGGAGGATTTGAGATAATTTGGGAAGGTTAAAGTTAACCAGTTCGTGCCAGGATTATTTTAACATCACCGAGCCGAGGCGCGGGATTATTTTTAACAAAACTCGATTCGAGGCGGGTTCAGACTGATGGTACTGGGAAGCACACCCACGCATTTCCGGCCTTGCTCGCTGCTGACAGACATTTCCGGTCTTGCTCTTGACGTGTTTATGTGTCATCCGTTTTGATGAACGTTTGTTTTGATTTGCGTGTATATACATGTATGTCTTCCGGCGCAAACTGGTTAAGGATTTGGGAAATTTGGGAAGGTTAAAGTTATTTCATTGGTTATTCATTGGTTGATAGAGGGCTTACTTACATGGTATTTGGTAATAAGATAATTATTGTCAAACTTGTGAAATGTTCGCCGTCTCACAAATCTCAGAGAAATTTCCCTCTCACTTGCACTTGAACTTGCATGTAGGGCTGTCCTTTTAAAAATAATATAGAATTCAATTATTTTGAAAAATGCACTTGACCGAATATTTGAATATGTATAAATTGTTGCTCGGCTAGCTCAACTGATCAACCTTTGGTATAAATTACGCTTTTCATAACGTGGTGTTTGTGTATAAATCAAGTGGAATTTACTCTTTAACAATTATAATTAGTTTGCTGTGTACAGCTTTTGACAACTTTACTAGAAATACAAATTGGTGATTTATCCTAACACCCATGGGATTTTTTTTCTTAGGAAATCTTCTTGAATCCTTTAAAATCCACCACTCTGCAAGATACCAATGATACATCCAATAGCCTTCAATGGATGCCTAGGCCTATTTCACATGATCTTGCTCTGTCTTTTTTAGCCCTACAATAACTTCACCCCTAAAAGTCCTGATGGATTTTGAAGGATCTAGCAAGGGTCAAGGTAGCCGTAGAGGAAAGGGTGCCCTCTGTCTGTTGTGCATAAGATCAATTCCCAACAAAATTTGATTTTCTCTTAATCCTAATTTTGTATAAATGGGATGACTCGTTATTAAATAAATACCTCCCTGAAACCCCCAAAATGTCATCATAAAAAAAGAGATTAATTCTCAGCATTATTCTACTTGAACTCTTCTACAGAGAGCACCGTCTCCACGCACCGCTCTCCATGGACGGCCCTCGTCACCACGACAGCAGTTGTCGACGCCTAGATCTACCCCAGTCCGGCCGCCCTCACCTAAGACTACTGGGTCAACCACAGTGGACGGCAGTAAACCTAAAACAGGCAGGGTATCGTCACCCCGCAATCTACCAGCTAAACAGGCCAACGGTGACAGCAATAGAAGACACGAAGGTGAGATAAACGAGATCACAGATCTTAAGATGTACATCACGGATCTTGAAATGTACATCACGGATCTTGAAATGTACATCACGGATCTTGAAATGTACATCACGGATCTTGAAATGTACATCACGGATCTTGAAATGTACATCACGGATCTTGAAATGTACATCACGGATCTTTTCACTTGTACATTCCTGGTCATGTTAGTTGTTTGAAGCCGTCGTATATAACAATGAATATTTGACGTAAGACGTTTACCTGTTTCAACACCTCCACCTCCAGCTAAGAAAATTGCCGGCCAAACCCCGCCCATCAAGAAGACCCTCACGCCCCGCACAGACATCGCTAAGACGAATGTCAGTTCCCCAACAAAAACTGCAACCACGCCAAAGAGCATCCCCAAGACGAGCGTGGCCAAGCCAGCTACGACGCCAAAGGGGGGTCCCAAACCAGCCACGACGCCCATGGGTGGTCCCAAAGCAGCCACGACACCGAAGGGCGGTCCCAAACCAGCCACGACGCCAAAGGGAGGTCCCAAACCTGCCAAGACTGCCGCAATGAAAGTTGCAGCACCTGTAGCAGCAGCAGCAGCAGCAACAACAACACCAGCAGCACCAGCAACAGCAGCAGCAACACCAGCAGCAACAGTAGCAGCAGTGATTCCGGAGAAACCAGTCGTTGTTAAAGAAGAGGTAGAGATTAAGAAGGAACCGAAGGAGACGGAAGTGAAAGATGAAAAACCAAAGGGTGAGTGTAGGATTATCAATATTTGTCCCCTTTTTTTCCTCTGGCCCAGGGGAATCTGGGTGGTTTTATCTCGAAGGCTGGGGTTCGAATCCCTCCAAGACAATCAGTGCATTAGCGTTTTTGTTCTTTGTTATAATGTATTTCGTCTTCTATTTTCACTTTTTCTTTCTGCTTTGTAAAACTGCACATTTGTTTTTACCGTCCTGTTGTTTTTAATTGTCACAGCCTTTTAAGCTTCTGCAACGAGAAAATTGCTCGTGGGTACCACTGATGTTTTGTGTACTCTTGGTCAAGCATTACTGGACTTCTCTAGTCTTGTCTCTTTAATTTTAGTTGCGGCAGCAAAATCTAATGTTCATAGTAGTAACAACTGGTTGTGGGCTTTCAATGTTTACCCTCCATACAGAAACACCTCGATCTCGGTCCCCAACCATCTCTGAATCCTCCAGTGGATCTGCACCCTCCTTGAATGGCTCTGCTTCTGCTGGGCCGTCCCCGCCCCCCAAGGAGTTGACAGACGAGGAACGGGCCAAGCAAGCCCTCGCAGAGAGGCGTCGCCAGGCTAGGGAGAAAGCAGAGAGAGAGGCGGAACTTGAGAGGCAACGGCAGGAACAACTCAAGTAAGAAGATAAACATCTTGGTCTAGTACCCTGACTTAGTGCACATATTTAATATGAGATGATACTGAGCCAAGGCTGATAGGCAGAGACAGAACAACTCAAGTAACAAATACGGACATCTTGGACTTGTAACCTGACTCCTTGAATGTTGATCCTTTGATTGAAAAAAAGTGCTAGTTTGGAAATGTTTGTGTGGATCAGTGGCAACTTCCTTATCTCATGTCAGATATTTTTCAGGCAGATTTTGAAGGATCGTTGGGAGTGAGAAGCAAGTGTCTCAATATTTTTGTTTCCATTCCATACAGACGTGAGGAGGAAGAGCGTATTCGTCTTGAGGATGAGGAGAGAATACGTCAAGAGGAAGAAGCCATGAGACTAGCAGAGGAACACAGGAAAGCTGAGGAGGAACGTATGAAACGAGCCATCGAGGAGAACGAGGAACGAGAGAGATTGGAGGAGGAACGTAAAGTAGCTGAGGAGCTGGAGGCAGTACAGGTGAGAGAGATTATTACCCCTGCTTGTCAGGCGCGTGTATAGTCTTATACACGAGATTGTATCTTGAAGTCATGCTCCTTGATTCTGCTTTGGTCTTACACACTGCTAAAGGAAAAGGTGCCCGACTATTGGTGAACCCAAAAGGCCAGCATCCAGACTGGCAACTGATTGATTTGATTTTGAAGATTGTCTGAATCCTCAGGGATTTTTTTTAATTTTTTTTCAGAGAGCAGAAGAGGAGATAATACGACAGGAGGAACTAAAGAAACAAGAGGAAGAATTGGCTGAGAAATGCCGTCGAGAAGATGAAGAGAGAAATGCTCGCAAGAAGGTGACAGCTTGTTTTGAGACTTTTCTCATATATTTCAAAACTACCAGTGGTTTGGGCAGTGTAATAGTATCGTCTTTTTTTTATATGTTTGCAGAGGGTTGAAGAAATAATGAAGAAGGCTCGACGTGGGGCCCAAGCGAAAGAAAAGGTATAACCCCCCCAAAAAAAAATTAAAAAAAATATTATTCTAACTTTAAATGTGTGTTGACAAAAGATCTAAATTACTTTTGAAACTACATGCTTAATTGAATTACACAAGACAAACCAGTTCTGTGATTAGAACTCTATACAACGATTTTAATTTTCAATTAAGAAATAGACTGAGGCAAATATTAGAAGCTGCATTTCCTGAAACACCATACCGGTGTCCTTCAAAAATGACCATCCTAGCCCCGTATTTGCAGTCCTGTAATATCTTCAGATTGGAATAGTTATAAAAGTTACTCAGTTAAATCAAAAGGGGTCACTCGCTCACTTTCTGGAGACCAATCCGTGACGTAAATGTCCCCGCCCCCTTTTAGGATGATGCATCTGAAGACGGAGACAGTGGATCTGAGAGTGGCTCTGGCTCCGGCTCAGAACGGAAGACTAACGGTGTGAACAGCGTCCTTGCCAGCAGTAGTCTACTCAACAACGAGAAGTATCGCAATCTGCTCTTCAATCGCAACAAGACGGAGCTTTCAGGTAAGATTGACCAGGGCTGAGTCCAAGGGGTGTTTGTTAGGCTTGGGGTTTTTGCGTTATCTTGTGTTTAAAAAAAAATTGATAGATCAGTCTTTTAAAGATCTTTCTTGACAAGGACTGGCCAACTGTATCTGACTGACTGACTGACTGACTGACTGACTTTATATTATTTTTTTTCGTCATCTATTTTTCAGGTTTTGGGCATTTTTGGAGGCCGCATGCATCTAAAAAGTCTATCATGATAAAGCATTTCAATATATATCTGATCAGGAAAAATATTTCATCATTACAGGCTTTCATTTCTAAAAAGACAATTTGTATTTTTGGAACTGTAATTCTCATGCATCTAAATCCAAATGCTGGATAGTACCTTTAATTTGACCCAAATCTTCTCTGGCATTCTATTTTGCAGTGTGGTACGAGGGACACTAACCTATGGAACATAAAAGTTGACAATTCACATATTTAGCTGCTAAATCTACTAACCACATTTCTAATATTTTCACTGATTTCTGTTTTCATACAAACTTGGGTCCGAAATTTGTTTATTCCACGTGTATATGTAATCGAATGACGAACACGACCAAAAGTTTTCACAAATTTGAATAAAGAATTGAAATATTTGGCATCAGTTTTCTAACAAATTTTGCATACTACAAAACTGGAATACCATTTGCTTATCGAAAACCTATTGCTGGCAAGAAAAATGAGAAATTAAGAAATCTTTCTCGGCTTACCCAAGTCTGTTTGATTCTGAAATCCAAAATCATCATTTATCTTCCTCTTTCATCTGTTCTTTGCACATCGCCCCTATCAGGCGAGGAAGACGAAGATTATGAGGGAGATCAGTTTGAGAGCGCCATCTACGGCAAAACTGGCACCAGCTCCAGCGATTCCGAGGACAGGGATCTGTCTGAGGAAGGAGAGGAGTTAGGAAATAGGTCTGGGCCTGTTGAGGAAGAGGCGGGGCGAGAATGGTCGGAGGAGAAAAAGGAAGGACAAGTTAACAGGGATGGTGAACAGGAAAATGCTGGTGTAGACGGGGTACAAGACCAAGATGGAGGATTGCAGCCCGATTGGTTGGGAGAGGTGGATGTGTTGGTTGGAGCATCGAAGGGCGGTGTTGGGGAGGGGCAGGAATTGTCTGCTGAACCTGCAGAGGAATTTGGAGTTGGTGAAGTTTCTCATGTGGGTTTGGCCAAGGAGGACATGGGCGTAGCTGAAGAAGTGATAGAGATAAAAAGCTCCGTTGAAGAACAACCACCGTCTGTTGACAATGGTGGAATTGATGAGGAAGTAATATCTGATGTCGGCATGGCCCAAGAGGAAAATGTGGCTAAGGAGGAGGGTGTGGTTGTGGAGGAGGGTTTGGTTGTGGAGGAGGGTTTGGTGCAGGAGAAAGGATCTCCGGAGGAGCAACCGAAAACGTTGGATGGCCTAGGAGTAGGGGATGAAATCGCTGATGTGGGTGTGGCTAAGATCAAAGAGAATGTGGTCAAGGAGGAAGATTTGGTCAAGGAGGAAGATTTGGTCAAGGAGGAAGATTTGGTCAAGGAGGAAGATTTGGTCAAGGAGGAGGATTTGGTCAAGGAGGAAGATTTGGTCAAGGAGGAAGATTTGGTCAAGGAGGAAGATGTGGTCAAGGAGGAAGATGTGGTCAAGGAGGAAGATTTGGTCAAGGAGGAAGATTTGGTCAAGGAGAAAGATGTGGTTGTGAACGACGACATGGTTGAGGAAGAGGGTGTTGAAGGGACAGGTTTTAATGGTTTCCCTGATCAACAACCGTCAATTGATAACTATGGTATTGGTGATGCAGGCACAGATGTAGATGTGGTCCAGGAGGGTGTGGCCGAGGAGGAGGGTGTGGCCGAGGAGGAGGGTGTGGTCGAGGATAATCAGGTTCTAACTGATGAAGAGACACATCTAAAAGACTTGACTGAGCAACATCCATCATCGTTTGACGACTGTGGCTTCGGTAAGAATGCAATCTCTGACACAGGTGTAGCCAAATCAGAGAAAGTAGAGGATAAGGGTGTGGTCAAACAGGAGAGTGTGGCTAAGGACGACCCTTCTCTTGACCTACCCACCATTGGAAACGGTAACATGCATGCTGAGGATCAAGAAGACATCAGTACAGATGACGAGGAGAGCAATGGTTCCTCAGGGAATGGAAATGAAGTTGAAGCTCCGGGAACTCCGTCTCCCTTCAACAATGTGCCTGCTTCCCAAAACTTTAACAATGCAAACGGGGAGGGCCTGATCGACCCTCTCCAAGAAAACAATGGACTTATCACCAAAAAGGCCCTGTTGGATCTTGAGGAGGGAGGGGGGACTCTGGACAGCGGGGGGACGATAGAAATCGGAGAGGAGCTCTCCCCGGACTCGGCCAGTGACAAGCTCAACGCCAATCTGGGCATGAGGGCGGGGTTTCCCTCGGGCGACGCCTCTATGACCCTCTCGTTCTCCCCGCTGGGCGAGCCGGAGGCCAATGGAGGGCAGCCGCAGCAACCTGTGACTGTCTGCGTGACGTCTGAAGGTATAGCGCCCTCTAGTGACCATCACAGGCCATGCTTGTCGAATGATTGTTTGGATTGATGCGCTGTCATGCCTTTTTGCTTTTTGTCTCTTGAGTTTTTGTTAAATGTTTCTTTTTGTTTTGTTATTGTTTTTGTTTTTGCATCATGTTTGATTTTTTATTAATTTTTTTGTCTTTGTTTTTTTTCCCCTTCATTTTGAGTGATGCTAACTATATGTATCTGTAGAAGCGACTGCTGTGTATTTTTTAGCAATGGTAGACTTAACATCACTTAGTCTAGTACAGCTTGTAGTTTTGTTTTGTTTTTGTGGCGTAGTTAGATTTAACTGAAGCAATTGTGCCTGTAGTAACTGACATATGCTTTTGTTGTATTAATTAGTATGAATCCATTTGCACGCTCCATGTAGCCCTGCATGAACAGCGCGAATATTAATTGCTACTCCGATGATATTGTCAAAAGCATGTTGTTTTTATAACAGTTGAACTTTTTCAACTTTTAGTTTTATCTGCACAATGTCAATAGAAACTGTTTCCTAATTTTCTTCATTTTAACCCTTTTCTACCCCCAAATAATGTTGGTGATTGTTTAAAGCATGTGCAACACCAATCTTACCTTAATTTAACCCTAACCCTCCAGGGTATTTTGGCTAGAAACCCTGCCAGACGCAACAGATTGCATACTTTGTCACATTGAAATGTTTGTCCAGCAAGGTCAAGCAGTCACCACAGATCCACTGTGCTGGATTTGGCAGGGTTAGGGTTAAGAAAATTGTAACCCCCCCCCCCCCCCCCCCCCCCCCCCATTTATCCCCCAAAATACCAAATTGGAGAAGACATTTACCTACCAAACAGGCTCTCACCAAAAGAAAATCCTTCCTCTATAATAATAAAAACTTGACTAAAACTTTAATCTTTTTCGTTTTCCAGATGCCGTTTGAAGTCGACAGTCTTATTTTTACCTAAACATACGAGGAACAAAAACTCTTCAATTCAAGCGATATCCCGTTTATTCTGAATGACTGTGTTCATTTGCTGTAGTGTGAGGAACCCCACACCATGTCCGTTACATGTAACCGAAGCTTTGACGTGTCTGCAAAACTCCGAGACGAATCAACGTTTTTGACGAATTTGCGGCATTCTCCTGATTTGATATCATGACTTCTAATCTACTGGCCTAATAATGGATCAATCGTGCACCTGAGTTACGTTGAGCTCTTGTAATTCATACTTGGACCAGACCTGCTGTTTCACCCAGTTGAACGTAGCTTGTCTTGATAAACTGGATTTGGATCGCTTCAAAATATTACTTTCTTCTACTGTTCAAATGGACCCAGCTATGTGTTACGTGGAACTGATGCAATCACAATACCGTAGTACTTCTCCGCGTCATCCCCACTGGAGAGGCTGTAGGAGACTGCTGAATCTTCAAGACGCATCTGTGTCGTCGTTGACCGCTTTGCGAGGAAACTGAGTCTTAAACACCGAGGATTCACTTAGTTTCGTCATTGCAAGGGGTGCTTACAAATTCTCAAAATGACTAACGATGCAACCATGGTAACAGTGCACGGCCATCTTGATTCTGACACCATTTGCTGACGCAACAAGACACCCTATGAAATTACAGAAAATCTCCAGAAAATGTAATAATCTGCACATGCACAACTTCAAAATTGGAATATTTTTGGTCAAAAACCACTTACGTGGGATTTCTGGGTTTTTTCCGGAGCTTATTTCCCGGGGCTAAAGAATTATTGGATTGATATTTGAAAATGAACAAAATTGGAAAACTTTTTCTCATATAAAATTGACAGGCTCTCAAAACAACATCGTCAGTGCTACAAAGACTGCAGTAGAATCGACAGCAGAATTGACAATGTTGACTTTATTTCTGTCAGGAAAAGTGACCGACTCCATGGTGAAAATAAGATTCTTTTGAAAACCACCCCGCCCCCCAAAAAAACAAAAAAACCACACCAAAAAATTGACAGAAATAGAAGCATTTCTTTTACCTTTTCTTCTTAATTGCCCGTGGTGTGTGCATGTATTACTGTAGTCTTTATCAACTAAACGGTTTTGTACATTTTCGGTCTGAAACCTGAAAAAGCAAGTGACAATTTGGTGACACGTTTCATGGATAACATGTATTTCCAGAAGGGGGTGGGGTGGGATATACATTTTTAGAAGAGTTTCCTGCAAAGTTAAATGTTTGGAGTAAATGTTGTGATAAACCTGTCGCATCAAATGCATGTTTCGCTGTGAGAAAACACAAAAGTAAATCGAAAAATATATTAAAATATACAAATAAGCTTCTTTAGTAACAAAAATGATCAACTGCTTGTGTGAAAAGAAAATTCATGTCGCAAAAAAGAAAATTCAAAAAATGTGGTAGTAACTAAAATTGTGTGCATTGATTGCCTTCAAGGCAAAAATAAGCCAAACTTTAAAACGTACTCGTATAAGTCAATATGATATTTAAGACATAAATATGTTGGGTGTTTGCAAGATAACACATCGTTTAAATCTGGTTATGGCAGAAGTTTTGACAAATGTGGCTCTTAAATTTCATTTTCTCAATTCATTTCAAAGTTCTCATTGTTAAATAAATATCAAGTAGCAAAATGGATTGAAATTTCTTGTAGAAATATAATTTCTAGCTAACTTATTTTAGCAACCAAAAAATCCCTGCAAAGTTCTAAATTTGTGTACATAAACAAAAGCAAATATCCAACAGTTTTCATTTAAACACGCGTCCAATTATCTTATTTTTGTAAATAAATTGTAAATGGTTTTGGTTAAAAGGCAGACTTCTTTCCTAGAGCATGTTTTGGGTAAAAAAATTAAACAAAAAAGGTGTCCTTTATTAACGATGAATCCTAACAAATCCTTAGGTTAAGAAACGAATCGATTCAAAAGCTGTACATAAGAAATTGTAGATTTAGTAAATAAACATTGCAGGGAAATCTGTAGAATGGACAGGGAAGTCGTTGGAATACATGGGCCATTTTTCTTTTCCGTCAAAATTGTCAACGTTGTTCTTTGGGTTGTATGGACAAGAATCTCCCAAAACGTTTGTGAATTAGGAAATTACGAATCAATATTTCGAAAGTAAAAACCAGCCAGTTAATTAAATTGTACTCGCTAGGTAATACTAGTAGGATACTTTTTCGTCGCATGGCACTGTATCATTTTTCAAATAGTAAAGTTATGAAAAAGTTTCCTTTTTTTTTTATGTCGTTCACGATTTAGGGCAAAAGTGAAATGCTCTAAAGAATTAGAAATTCCCAAATGGAAAAACTCTGTTGACCATTTGAAACTTCTAAATGAAAGATCTTTAATCTCTAGTAAAATGTCAAAAGAAAAGCAACTTTGAAAAATGTTATGCACATTTGTTGTAATCATGAACAACTTTAGGTCCATGTCTGTTAACTGCCTTATTAAATTGTGATCATTCATTGTACGTAATAGTTGAAAGGCTCTGGTGGTCCATCAACTTAGTGTTTCTAAATATATATATCAATATATTAAAGAAAAATGTATTAATATTATTGGGTATGATAATTATTCTAAAACAGATGAATGATTGTTTAATTTATACGGGGTACATTTTTTGCTGTCGTTTATTACAATTATTTGGTGGTGTTTGTGATTTTGGTATTTTTGTTCAGGTCTCTGAAATTGCTTTGCGTTTGGTAACTGCATCAGGGTTTTTCATTTTGTTGTTGCAATCAACAGATTAAAATCATGGATTAATAAAAACCAATCGTAAAATAAACTTTCTGAAAACAAAATAAATTTCGAAATACATTTTTTAGTTCATCCTATTTATGCCAAAAGATTGTTTTAGCGAAACATGAATTTTTCATTTGCCTTTGCAAACTAGACTGGATTGTATGTCACTTGACAACATTTTGTGTTTTTTTGTTTAAGTTTTATACTTAAATTTGTATTCTTTCCTCAGTTTAAACAATGTGGAATTTTCTAGAAAAGGTTGTTGCTGTTTGTAAACACACTCCAATATTTGTCATTTTCATGCTTGAAAAAAGTTCAAATCTATATTGATAATGTTGCATAAAATATTGTTTTGTAAGAATTTATGTGCAATGTGGAATACAATACAAAACAGTACAATACGGCATAATTTAGCCATTTTGTGACACTTAATAAATTCTTTTAAAAGAAATTTCATTTTTTTTTCCTTTTTAATATCTTCATTTGGGTGCTTTGTGTGCAAATGTACACTGGTAACTAAAGGCTGGGTACCAGTATTGTCAAGAAAATGGGTGCTGGTTTGCGATAACATTCTAAAAGTCACCGAGGAGTGTGATAGTGCATTGTGTTAATTGTGCTCGCATTAAATTCTCCTAAATGCTCACTGTAAACAAATTCGGAAAACAAATTTGTAGCTAATATTAAAAAAAATCTTTTAAATGTAACACTGTTTTGGATGAAGATGAAATTTTCTCCCATTGTGTGCCCAATATAGTCTTCAGTTTGCCATGTAAAATCAGAAACCGCTAAAAAGTATTACGCAGACAAAAATGTTTTTTTTGTCACTATAGGTACATATTTAAATATTCACACTAAATTAGCTTTAAAAAACAACTATCATATCCTTCAGATGTGTTTGAGTGAGAATTGCATGTAATCCTATGAGAGTTAAGACCACCCAATCCCCTTTGTTGCTACCTATGATGTCATGCATTTGAAGAGCTGTGATTGGCCAACGGCTGCCCAAATTGATATATTAAATTCTTATATGTTTAATGATAGAAAATCTATCTCTTAATTATTCAAAATGGCAAGCTTTGGCAAAACGTGTCTACTTATGAAAAAGAGGGTATTATAATTAAATGAATAAGAGCACTTCGTGAATGTATCTGTGCTTTGTATTAAAAAGAGGAATAAAAATCCTACAACAGTTAACATCGTGCTTGGAAAGTGTCAAATGTGTATTGTAGTTAGAGTTGCAATAATTTCAGTAATAAATCTTTAATGCAAATTCGTCGACCCCTTGTCCTTTAAAACTATTTCGCGCCGGAATTATTTTTCCGGCCTTGTTTGTGACGTGTTTGGGCGTCATCCGTTTTATATCTCAGTAAAAATTTGCGTGTCCCCCGGCGCGAACTGGTTAAACAAATATTGCCTAAAATGCATTTTAGACCAAACTTTCTGTGCCCGCACAGCTGTACATAATTTTGGGATTGAAGCATAGACCAATCAGCGAAGAGAAGTAGCACATATTTTTGCATAACAAAGCTTCTGAAAAAGGCACATTCCAGTCGCTACACCCTATATTTACGCGTAGCGTGTATACAATATTAACGTGTTGGCATAATATTGGTCGGGAGACCTGCCGTGTAACGGGCTGAGCGACCCCGGTCAATGTAATTTCACACACGCACGTGTGCACGTTTCTCATTCGTTTCTTCGCGGGCGAAATAAGAGGAGTTTCGTGAAGGTCAACTTTCTCTAACACACGTAAGTTTTCCTTTAAAAAAATAATAAAACCTAACAGTTAAGCGCTCAGAAATAATGTCAAATGTTAGTGGATGTAATGTGGGTACTTTTGAGTGAATTTTTGTTGAGAACTTTGTTCGAATGTGAGGGGAAAATAATGAACTTTCAGAACCTGATGGAGAGATAATTATTTTAACTTGGCTCTCTGGATTAGTGGTGGGCGTGGTTTGGTAAAAAATGTGGTCATTTATGCTGACTTTCTCGTAGTTGTAGAATATAAAACGAACATGAAAATGAATAATAATTATATTGCTCGCTTTTGTGTTCATTTTCTGCTATTTTTGTGTCTCTTTAACGCCTTAGCGGCTCAATAGGCCCTACCATAGAGCAAGGAACAGATGCTCTATGGCCCTACTCACAAAAAACCTGCTGATATTTTCCATAGGCCAATGCAGTGAGCATGCCATGAGTGCAGCTGGTGATCTGCCAAGGCACTGCTCACTAGCTTTCAATTCATGTCTCAATTTCACAGAACGGAATAAAAAATTATTAAAATACAGTATTGAGTAAATTGGTAAACTTATGACTGATATTTGTTATACATTTGTAATAATTTGTTTGCAGGCACAAGACTCAACCAGGACTATTGCAGAAAATGATGGAACTAAAGGGGGATGGGAACAGACTGAATAAAAGAGCTGTCTTAAACAAGTAAGTTCTAATATTAACACTTTGACTGCTAAGCCCGAGAATTCTCGGGATAGATTTCCCCACCGTAAACTGCTAAGCCCGAGAATTCTCGGGTTAGCAGTACAACGATTTGCCGCCCTCTGTTGATCAAGAATTAAAATGCTTTTCATGTATAACATGTATTGACATGCATTAGCGTACACATAGGAGTCATATGCGGCTGGTTTCGGATGGCGGCGCGGGTACCAACGATCGCGAAGTACCTCGGTGTTTACATTTTTCTTTGGGATTTAAAGATGGCGGCGCCCAGGAAACGTTAGTTTTGACTAGTTTTCGATGAAATATTCGCAGAAAGCGGCTCTGAAGCAAGTGAATTTGGAGGATCGAGATGATGATTCTGATACTATAGAATCGGAAGGTAATACCAGTGACGTTGGAAGTGAATCTAATCATTCAGAGGAATCGGACGATACTCGATGACGAAGTTTCGGCAATCGACAGTGCTAGTGAACATAGTGAATCTAGCGGTTCGGACCGTGGTCGTGGCAGAGGCCGTGGTTACCGTGGCAGAGGCCGTGGTAATCGTGGCAGAGGCCGTCGTAACCGTGGCAGAGGCCGTTGTAACCCTGGCAGAGGCTGTGGTAACCCTTTATTTGAATGTTTTTTATTGGGGAGATAATGGGGAGTGACGGGGGTAAAAAACATCTTTATTTGTAGTTTAAAAAAAAAAATGCAGCACCGTGGGCGGTAAATGTGTAAAACATGGTAGCAGTGAAAGTGTTAATGTACTCTCAAGTATTAGTATTATCTTTTTTTTCTTTTTTTCCTTTTTTTTTTGGGGGGGGGGGGGGGGGGGGGGGGCAAAGGAGGGAGGCAATGAAATGTCCCCCCTAACCCCCCCCCCCCCCCCATTTCCCTCCCCCCCCCCCCCTCATCCCATTTCCCTCCCCCCCCCCATTTCCCTCCCCCCCCCTCCCTTCCCCCGGCCCCCCCCCCCCCCCTCCCTTCCCCCGGCCCCCCCCCCCCCCCCTCCCTTCCCCCCCCCCCATTGCCCCCCCCCCCCCCATTGCCCTTACCCCACCCCCTACCCCCCTTGCTCCCTGCCCCCCTGTTTTCCTCCCCCCTCGTTTTTTTTCCTTCCCTCCCCTTGACCCCCCCCTTGCCCACCCCCTCCCCTACCCCTCCCCCTTGCCCCCTTCTGCCCCTCCCCCTTGCCCCCTTCTGCCCCTCCCCCTTGCCCCCTTCTGCCCCTCCCCCTTGCCCCCTTCTGCCCCTCCCCCTTGCCCCCTTCTGCCCCTCCCCCTTGCCCCCTTCTGCCCCTCCCCCTCGCCCCCCCCCCCCCCTCCCCTTGCCTTTCTCCCCCCCCCTCCCCCACAAAAAAAGAGAGAATAATTGTTCCTCGTAGCGTCGCCACTATCGAGTATCTAGAGTACTAATACATGTACTAATTTCTTTTCTTTTTTATGATTCTAAGTTTGGGTAAATTAATTTTTTTAATTTTAATTCCTTCCCTCTTTTGACAAGTTACTGTAAAAAAAACTTGGTTTAGGCGGACAACTGTTAAAGTCTAATAAGAAGCATGATAAATACCATTTATCATTTATTAGTGCTACAACTCAATTTTAACCAATGTTCGTCTTGCATTTTGGGGGGTATTATCCCCAATATCCTGGTTGCCTAAAGACAGTTTTGAAAACACCATTTTAAAATACAATAATTTAGTGAAAACTGTATATCATAAACAGCTGTTAAACTATAAATGTCTACTATTTTTGTCCTATTTTTTTTTATTGGTAAACATTTTGGAAAGTGGAAACTGGCACCACAAAAACGCACTTAACAGGGGAATAGTGTGATGGCTCTGTCATTTATTGTATGTTGCCCTATCTCAAAATATTTTTTTTTTAAATCATTCAGTGATTAGATTCCTTATCTGGATTTAATGCAATCATCCTTGACCCATAAGCTAGCTACCCAACAAGATTTGTTAAAATCTCTCCTGTAGTTATTCCGTAATCCGGACAAACCACCGCTAGCAAACCTCCTTAGCGGAGGTAATAATACTCTTCAATTTCTGATAAATTTACAAGCTAAGATTCTCTAAGATCCCCCTTCCAGTCTGTATCTCCCCATCTCAACTCACCTTTATTGCCCTAAAATACGTTTTCTTTGTTTTCCTCAGAATGTAAAACAAGACGGAAGCGTGCAAGAGAGGCAAGCAAGAAAAGCAAGAGAAGTGGGCAAGCCAGCAAGATGTGTTCACTAAGGTAGGACTAACCCTTTGTTTCAGCCGTTAGCGCTCAAATTGAGCCAGTGAACACCCAGGAACTCAAGACCCAAGAACAGTTTGCAAGTGGAGGCGTTCTTTTGATTGTGCAAAGTGAGTCTGAAACTTTAAATTTGTTTTTGTTCTTTTTTTTCAAACCAAGCAAACTTGAATCTTTCGTGCTAAATTGGTTAACTGCACAGCAAATGGTGCAGTACCGGTATGTATTAAATTCTGCATAGCAGAAATTGTACGGCTTAAATTTAATTCAGGTATCTTGTGTGCTTTAGATATCAGTGCGACAATTCAAAATTCAGTCGCTCAGTGATCGTCTTGCATTTTTATTTGTATTTGGTTGTTCAAGTTTGCTTGGTTCTATGTGTTAGTTATTGTATGGGGGGGGGGGGGTTTCTCCACAGGTCATCGGCTCAAATTGAGCACGTACAGTGAGACTTCTTACACTAAGGACTATGGGATCACCTATATCCCAATGTCCTTGAGGATCAAGATGGATTATGGGATCTGCTTTATCCCTACATCCCCAACTCAAGACCAGCAGGACTATGGGATCTTCTTTATCCCTATGTCCATCAGGGGGCGGATCTTGGGTGGCAATTGGAGAGGGTTCTACATATCAGCTCCCAGGGGAGCAAATGCCAATCATATTTAAGTTAGAAAAATTAACTCTTTGGTGGAGATGTGCCATGGGTTGGCATATAGACACAAGTTTTAACTTGAACAAATCATGACTGGTCTTAAGGCCAGCTTTGCTGTTGAGTCAGCTGCTGTGCTGTTTAGTCAGCTCGTAATAAATACAAACAAGAGCAATGGGATAGCGTATCACCCAGGGAACTTTAGATAATTCAGAGAAATGTAAATTGTCTTCACAAAATGAGCTTTTAAAGTCTGACTTTTTAATTAAGATGTTTGACAGAAGAACAAAATTGGAACAAGGTAAAACATGACATTAAGATTAAGGTTCACATGAAAACAAAAATCTACCACCCCTTCAAATTTAGGCTTTTGCCCTCTGTTCTGCAAAATGGAAATTTTCGACTTTTAAGCTCATTTCGTGGTGACAAGTCACATTTTAAGGTACATATTTATTGGGTATAAGTTAGTTAAGGAATTGCCCCTGGATCCGTCCCTGCTGCAAGGCGCCATTAATCTTAAATTTATCTTGTGCACCGCCTTTAGGGCATAAACACGTACTTCCATAGGGACCATTTTTTTCATAAATGTTGATCAACAATAAGTGAAATTACAGTTTCACATTATAAATAGTTGGTTTTTTTTGTTCATTGGGATCTGTTATATCCCTCTGAGAACTTAAGGCGATGGGATCTCCTATATCCCTATGCCGTTAGGGCTTAGGTGGGTGCGGTGGTAACGATTGATAATTGGAGTTTGACTGGTGCTCTGATTGTGGTGTGGCCCAAACCCAGTACAAGGTGGTGCGGTGGTATCGAAGGTGGTGCGGTGGTATCGATTAATAATTGGGGTTGGACTGGTACTCCAATTATGGTGCGGCGCAAATCCAGTAGACAGTGGTGCGGCGATCGATTAATTGGGGTTTGACTGGGTGCTCCAATTGTGCGGCCAAAAACCCAGCACAGGTGAAAGGGATTTGACACGCCCATCGGGGGCGTGGGTCCTAGCAACGGCCTGGAAACCCCAGGATGGCGGCCTTAAAGGTGCAGGAAGTGCATCCCTCTTTAGGGGCGTAACCCTGTTATCACGAGTCGTCACACGCTGCTACGTCCAATCAACCTCCAAGGGTGGTGGGAGGGAGGAGGTTGAGGGGGCGGCGTGCAAGTAAGTTAGGGTGCTTTTCCTCGAAGGGGGAGGAGTGGACCGGACACGGGCAAGGAGACAGACCCTCCGGAGGGGGGGTTCTGCCTTGTTGTCTAGCAATGGACCCATCGATACAGAAAGCGCGTTGGGGCTGGTATCCTGGGACCTTCACGTGGTGGCCCTGTTTAAACAGACCTTACCAGGATATGTGACCTGCTCAATGAACACTAATCAGTCTTTGTCTTTCTTACAATTAACATTTTTATTAATTGTTTTATATCTCACCACTGATGTGTGAACTTGATCATAAATTAAAAATTGTTTCTTTTCAAAACTGGGTTTTCCAAACTGTTGGTAAATGTAAAGGCTACCAAAAGACCCAGAATAAAAACCACAATATATTAGTTACATTATATAAAACAAAACAACAAACACATTATATAATTAAACATAATTGCTAAATTCTGAGAAATGTTCACTGAGCAGGTCACATGTATTATTGCTTTGTTTATCTTTAATAATATTGGCTAAATAGCCTTAAAACTCAAAATTATGGCAGCAATTTGAAAGTCGTGTTTAACTTTAAAATGACAATGATTTCTGTTGTATTTTTGTGGTCTGGTTCAAAGGAAAAGTTTCTGTTCAGAATTAAATGCACATTTGTACTTGTTTGCCAAAAAGACCAGAAAATAATTGTCAAACAGAATTGTATAGATTGCCCCAGATAGTTTGCGACCTGGGTCCAATTTTATAGAGCTGCTAAGCACAACAATTTGCTTAGCACAAAAAAGTCTTGCTCATTTAAAGCAGGTTACCAGCCAAAATTCTACGTGTTTTTCATGCTCTAAAGCAAAAAAAACAGCTGATTATCAATCCAAAACAATAAAGATCACGTGAAAATTTGGTCTGTAACCTTGTTTTTGCCAAGGACAAATTGTCATGCTAAGCAAATTGATGTGCTTAGCAGCTCTATGAAATTGGCCCCTGAACATGTCTCTAAATTGTAATAGACTTCTCCATTTTTTTATTTTTTTATCTTCTTCAAAGGTAGGATACACAATTTGCAGATATCGAAAATATATATTACCGAATTATTAAGAAATATCTTACTCGTCTAAAAGTAAATACAAATTCTAGGCATCCAGCAAAATGATTGCGCCAGATATTCTGTAATTATTCTGAAAAACAGAATTTTATAAAGAAAAATTCCTGATCGCCGTCTGGCGATTGCGAAAAAAACCACAAATAACATAATAACTGCTCGACGCCAGTTGAAAACAAACGCTGTTTTTCTTGCTTTTCTCGGCATCCATAAATGTTAAACTTCGAACAGGTCAGTTAAACAATTTTTACTATAAAATACAATCCCCCAAATCCACCCATTCATGATAATTCAAGCAATTACCAATGGTGTATCCTACCTTTAAATGTACCAATCCATAAGAGAAGAAAGGTTTGCTTGTGAAAATGTACCACCCCTTAAGACAAATTATTATTGCTTGTGAACAGTAAGTAAAACTCCTTTGACCTGGTCAACTAATATTTATATTTGTTGATTTGTTTTGGTTTATTAACAGCTTTTATCAACGGATAGTCATCAGGCCAGACATGCATGTTTAGCTATGAGGTAATGTTACTTGAACAAATTTGTTAAATACTTTTCGTTTGTGAACTGCTCGGATAAAACATCACTCAGTTTTTGTTCAATCACCCTTTATTTAGCAACAACAAATATAAATATTCTGGGCTATTTTAATTTATTTTTAATTATAATTTTAAACAGTTAAGGTTTCTTACAAGATGACGGGTTATGTCCCCCCCCCCCCCCCCACAATTGTTTTTAAAAGGTCTGCAAGTTTGAGAATTTCACTTATTTGTCCAGTTTCTTAATTGAATACCTTTACTTGAAGAAACAAAAGGTAACAACAAATCGATGAACTAAGTTGTGAATTATAGGGTTGAGACATTTATCTTGAATTTCTTTCTTTTTCTTTTTTTGTTTTAGGTCACCGACGACGACGTCCCTGATGGTTCTACCTTTGTAGTACACACTGACAAAGTGACATCACCATGGAAACGCCAAGCCATGATCTCACTCGTAGTGAAGTCTTGCAGCTAGAATCTTATTAAAATTATGGATTACATTTTTTACAACTAATCGCATTATTTTGCAAGAAAAATTTGCATTACATTTTATTTGACAGGACACAAATGTTAATGTTTATCCTTTTCAGTGGCAATCTGAAGCCTGGTTGTCGTTATTTATTTCACTTTTATTCATATAAAAAAGTTTTATCTATTCAATTTTAAAAGCTTATCAGTTCTCATTAACTTCATTTTTCCCGCTGATTACTTGACCTCAATGATCAAGCAGTTACTGCCTCAGCACACTTGGGTAACTTTTGCATATTTAAGAAAGTTTATATCTTTTTTTTGTTATACTTGGTCAATTCACCACTTTTCTCTGAAGTACATGTAAACCTCTTTACAAATCCTGCCTCCTTTTATCCTTTTAAATTATTTTGTAGTTGCACGAATGCGGCTTAATATCAGATACAATGTCCATTTGTCCCAAATGTTGCAAAATACTGTATACATTTTTTAAGAATGGAGCCTTTCAATAAAGCTGAAATAAATCAAAAGTTTGAACAGAAGCTGAAACTGTTTGACTTTGTTGGTTTTATTGACTTATTAATTACTTTCCAGATTACCCTTTGTTTTAGGGAAATTAAGGGAATTATGCTTACAAAAATTTCTTCCCAAATTCAACTTGTTTAATATTTCATGATTTTCATAAGTCATATTTTGGTCTAATTTTAATAAAAATAAAAGTCTAACCCCTTTCAAATGGATTTTGGGGTGATTTGAGACTTTTTTTGAACAAAATCATATTTTGGCCTAATTTTAATAAAAATGCAAGGCTAACTAACCCCTTATAAACAAATTTCGGGGTGATTTGGGACATTTTTCGTACAAAATCATAATTGGCCTAATTTAATAAAAATGCAAGGCTAACCCCTTACAAACCAATTTTGGGGTGATTTGGGACATATTTGGATCAAAACCATATTTTGGTCTAATTTGCATAAAAATGCAAGGTTTACCTCTTACAAACAAATTTTTGGGTGATTTGGGACATTTTGGGAACAAAATCATAATTTGCATAACAATGCAAGGCTAACCCCTCACAAACAAATTTTGGGGTGATTTGGGACATTTTTGGAACGAAATCATAATTGGCCTAATTCAATAAAAATGCAAGGCTAACCCCTTACAAACCAATGTTGGGGTGATTTGGGACATATTTGGATCAAAATTATATTTTGGCCTAATTTGCATAAAAATGCAAGGCTTAACCCTTACAAACAAATTTTGGGGTGATTTGAGACATTTTTGGAACAAAATCATAATTTGCCTAATTTGCATAAAAATGCAAGGTTTACCCCTTACAAACACATTTTGGGGTGATTTGGGACATTTTTGGAACAAAATCATAATTGGCCTAATTCAATAAAAATGCAAGGCTAACCCCTTACAAACCAATTTTGGGGTGATTTGGGACATATTTGGATCAAAATCATAATTGGCCTAATTTGCTTAACAATGCAAGGCTAACCCCTTACAAACCAATTTTGGGGTGATTTGGGACATATTTGGATCAAAATCATAATTGGCCTAATTTGCATAACAATGCAAGGCTTAACCCTTACAAACCAATTTTGGGGTGATTTGGGACATATTTAGAACAAAATCATATTCTGGCCTAATTCAATAAAAATGCAAGGCTAACCCCTTACAAACCAATTTTGGGGTGATTTGGGACATATTTGGATCAAAATCATATTTTGGCCTAATTTGCATAAAAATGCAAGGCTAACCCCTTACAAACCAATTTTGGGGTGATTTGGGACATTTTTGGAACAAAATCATAATTGGCCTAATTCAATAAAAATGCAAGGCTAACCCCTTACAAACCAATTTTGGGGTGATTTGGGACATATTTGGATCAAAATCATAATTGGCCTAATTTGCATAACAATGCAAGGCTAACCCCTTACAAACCAATTTTGGGGTGATTTGGGACATATTTGGATCAAAATCATAATTGGCCTAATTTGCATAACAATGCAAGGCTAACCCCTTACAAACAAATTTTGGGGTGATTTGGGACATTTTTGGAACAAAATCATAATTGGCCTAATTCAATAAAAATGCAAGGCTAACCCCTTACAAACCAATTTTGGGGTGATTTGGGACATATTTGGATCAAAATCATAATTGGCCTAATTTGCATAACAATGCAAGGCTAACCCCTTACAAACCAATTTTGGGGTGATTTGGGACATATTTAGAACAAAATCATTTTTGGCCTAATTCAATAAAAATGCAAGGCTAAACCCTTACAAACCAATTTTGGGGTGATTTGGGACATATTTGGATCAAAATCATATTTTGGCCTAATTTGCATAAAAATGCAAGGCTAACCCCTTACAAACCAATTTTGGGGTGATTTGGGACATTTTTGGAACAAAATCATAATTGGCCTAATTCAATAAAAATGCAAGGCTAACCCCTTACAAACAAATTTCGGAGTGATTTGGGACATTTTTGGAACAAAATCATAATTGGCCTAATTTGCATAAAAATGCAAGGCTTAACCCCTTACAAACCAATTTTGGGGTGATTTGGGACATATTTGGATCAAAATCATAATTGGCCTAATTTGCATAACAATGCAAGGCTTAACCCTTACAAACCAATTTTGGGGTGATTTGGGACATATTTGGATCAAAATCATATTTTGGCCTAATTTGCATAACAATGCAAGGCTTAACCCTTACAAACAAATTTTGGGGTGATTTGGGACATTTTTGGAACAAAATCATAATTGGCCTAATTCAATAAAAATGCAAGGCTTACCCCTTACAAACCAATTTTGGGGTGATTTGGGACATATTTGGATCAAAATCATAATTGGCCTAATTCAATAAAAATGCAAGGCTAACCCCTTACAAACCAATTTTGGGGTGATTTGGGACATTTTTGGATCAAAATCATATTTTGGCCTAATTTGCATAAAAATGCAAGGTTTACCCCTTACAAACAAATTTTGGGGTGATTTGGGACATTTTTGGAACAAATCATATTTTGGCCTAATTTGCATAAAAATGCAAGGCTTAACCCTTACAAACAAATTTTGGGGTGATTTGGGACATTTTTGGAACAAAATTATAATTGGCCTAATTCAATAAAAATGCAAGGCTAACCCCTTACAAACCAATTTTGGGGTGATTTGGGACATATTTGGATCAAAATCATAATTAAACTAATTCAATAAAAATGCAAGGCTAACCCCTTACAAACAAATTTTGGGGTGATTTGGGACATATTTAGAACAAAATCATATTTTGGCCTAATTCAATAAAAATGCAAGGCTAACCCCTTACAAACCAATTTTGGGGTGATTTGGGACATATTTGGATCAAAATCATATTTTGGCCTAATTTGCATAAAAATGCAAGGCTAACCCCTTACAAACCAATTTTGGGGTGATTTGGGACATTTTTGGAACAAAATCATAATTGGCCTAATTCAATAAAAATGCAAGGCTTACCCCTTACAAACCAATTTTGGGGTGATTTGGGACATATTTGGATCAAAATCATAATTGGCCTAATTCAATAAAAATGCAAGGCTTACCCCTTACAAACCAATTTTGGGGTGATTTGGGACATATTTGGATCAAAATCATATTTTGGCCTAATTTGCATAACAATGCAAGGCTTAACCCTTACAAACAAATTTTGGGGTGATTTGGGACATTTTTGGAACAAAATCATAATTGGCCTAATTCAATAAAAATGCAAGGCTTACCCCTTACAAACCAATTTTGGGGTGATTTGGGACATATTTGGATCAAAATCATATTTTGGCCTAATTTGCATAACAATGCAAGGCTTAACCCTTACAAACAAATTTTGGGGTGATTTGGGACATTTTTGGAACAAAATCATAATTGGCCTAATTCAATAAAAATGCAAGGCTTACCCCTTACAAACCAATTTTGGGGTGATTTGGGACATATTTGGATCAAAATCATAATTGGCCTAATTCAATAAAAATGCAAGGCTAACCCCTTACAAACCAATTTTGGGGTGATTTGGGACATTTTTGGATCAAAATCATATTTTGGCCTAATTTGCATAAAAATGCAAGGTTTACCCCTTACAAACAAATTTTGGGGTGATTTGGGACATTTTTGGAACAAATCATATTTTGGCCTAATTTGCATAAAAATGCAAGGCTTAACCCTTACAAACAAATTTTGGGGTGATTTGGGACATTTTTGGAACAAAATCATAATTGGCCTAATTCAATAAAAATGCAAGGCTAACCCCTTACAAACCAATTTTGGGGTGATTTGGGACATATTTGGATCAAAATCATATTTTGGCCTAATTTGCATAAAAATGCAAGGCTAACCCCTTACAAACCAATTTTGGGGTGATTTGGGACATTTTTGGAACAAAATCATAATTGGCCTAATTCAATAAAAATGCAAGGCTAACCCCTTACAAACCAATTTTGGGGTGATTTGGGACATTTTTGGATCAAAATCATATTTTGGCCTAATTTGCATAACAATGCAAGGCTAACCCCTTACAAACCAATTTTGGGGTGATTTGGGACATTTTTGGAACAAAATCATAATTGGCCTAATTCAATAAAAATGCAAGGCTTACCCCTTACAAACCAATTTTGGGGTGATTTGGGACATATTTGGATCAAAATCATATTTTGGCCTAATTTGCATAACAATGCAAGGCTTAACCCTTACAAACAAATTTTGGGGTGATTTGGGACATTTTTGGAACAAAATCATAATTGGCCTAATTCAATAAAAATGCAAGGCTTACCCCTTACAAACCAATTTTGGGGTGATTTGGGACATATTTGGATCAAAATCATAATTGGCCTAATTCAATAAAAATGCAAGGCTTACCCCTTACAAACCAATTTTGGGGTGATTTGGGACATATTTGGATCAAAATCATATTTTGGCCTAATTTGCATAACAATGCAAGGCTTAACCCTTACAAACAAATTTTGGGGTGATTTGGGACATTTTTGGAACAAAATCATAATTGGCCTAATTCAATAAAAATGCAAGGCTAACCCCTTACAAACAAATTTTGGGGTGATTTGGGACATTTTTGGAACAAAATCATAATTGGCCTAATTCAATAAAAATGCAAGGCTAACCCCTTACAAACCAATTTTGGGTGATTTGGGACATATTTGGATCAAAATCATATTTTGGCCTAATTTGCATAACAATGAAAGGCTAACCCCTTACAAACCAATTTTGGGGTGATTTGGGACATTTTTGGAACAAAATCATAATTGGCCTAATTCAATAAAAAATGCAAGGCTAACCCCTTACAAACCATTTTGGGGTGATTTGGGACATTTTTGGATCAAAATCATATTTTGGCCTAATTTGCATAACAATGCAAGGCTTAACCCTTACAAACAAATTTTGGAGTGATTTGGGACATTTTTGGAACAAAATCATAATTGGCCTAATTCAATAAAAATGCAAGGCTTACCCCTTACAAACCAATTTTGGGGTGATTTGGGACATATTTGGATCAAAATCATATTTTGGCCTAATTTGCATAACAATGCAAGGCTTAACCCTTACAAACAAATTTTGGGGTGATTTGGGACATTTTTGGAACAAAATCATAATTGGCCTAATTCAATAAAAATGCAAGGCTTACCCCTTACAAACCAATTTTGGGGTGATTTGGGACATATTTGGATCAAAATCATAATTGGCCTAATTCAATAAAAATGCAAGGCTTAACCCTTACAAACAAATTTTGGGGTGATTTGGGACATTTTTGGAACAAAATTATAATTGGCCTAATTCAATAAAAATGCAAGGCTAACCCTTACAAACCAATTTTGGGGTGATTTGGGACATATTTGGATCAAAATCATAATTGGCCTAATTCAATAAAAATGCAAGGCTAACCCCTTACAAACCAATTTTGGGGTGATTTGGGACATATTTAGAACAAAATCATATTTTGGCCTAATTCAATAAAAATGCAAGGCTAACCCCTTACAAACCAATTTTGGGGTGATTTGGGACATATTTGGATCAAAATCATAATTGGCCTAATTCAATAAAATGCAAGGCTAACCCCTTACAAACAAATTTTGGGTGATTTGGGACATTTTTGGAACAAAATCATAATTGGCCTAATTCAATAAAAATGCAAGGCTAACCCCTTACAAACCAATTTTGGGGTGATTTGGGACATATTTGGATCAAAATCATATTTTGGCCTAATTTGCATAAAAATGCAAGGCTAACCCTTACAAACCAATTTTGGGGTGATTTGGGACATTTTTGGAACAAAATCATAATTGGCCTAATTCAATAAAAATGCAAGGCTAACCCCTTACAAACCAATTTTGGGGTGATTTGGGACATTTTTGGATCAAAATCCTATTTTGGCCTAATTTGCATAACAATGCAAGGCTAACCCCTTACAAACCAATTTTGGGGTGATTTGGGACATTTTTGGAACAAAATCATAATTGGCCTAATTCAATAAAAATGCAAGGCTTACCCCTTACAAACCAATTTTGGGGTGATTTGGGACATATTTGGATCAAAATCATATTTTGGCCTAATTTGCATAACAATGCAAGGCTTAACCCTTACAAACAAATTTTGGGGTGATTTGGGACATTTTTGGAACAAAATCATAATTGGCCTAATTCAATAAAAATGCAAGGCTTACCCCTTACAAACCAATTTTGGGGTGATTTGGGACATATTTGGATCAAAATCATAATTGGCCTAATTCAATAAAAATGCAAGGCTTACCCCTTACAAACCAATTTTGGGGTGATTTGGGACATATTTGGATCAAAATCATATTTTGGCCTAATTTGCATAACAATGCAAGGCTTAACCCTTACAAACAAATTTTGGGGTGATTTGGGACATTTTTGGAACAAAATCATAATTGGCCTAATTCAATAAAAATGCAAGGCTAACCCCTTACAAAAAAAATTTGGGGTGATTTGGGACATTTTTGGAACAAAATCATAATTGGCCTAATTCAATAAAAATGCAAGGCTAACCCCTTACAAACCAATTTTGGGGTGATTTGGGACATATTTGGATCAAAATCATATTTTGGCCTAATTTGCATAAAAATGCAAGGCTAACCCCTTACAAACCAATTTTGGGGTGATTTGGGACATTTTTGGAACAAAATCATAATTGGCCTAATTCAATAAAAATGCAAGGCTTACCCCTTACAAACCAATTTTGGGGTGATTTGGGACATATTTGGATCAAAATCATATTTTGGCCTAATTTGCATAACAATGCAAGGCTTAACCCTTACAAACAAATTTTGGGGTGATTTGGGACATTTTTGGAACAAAATCATAATTGGCCTAATTCAATAAAAATGCAAGGCTTACCCCTTACAAACCAATTTTGGGGTGATTTGGGACATATTTGGATCAAAATCATAATTGGCCTAATTCAATAAAAATGCAAGGCTTAACCCTTACAAACAAATTTTGGGGTGATTTGGGACATTTTTGGAACAAAATTATAATTGGCCTAATTCAATAAAAATGCAAGGCTAACCCCTTACAAACCAATTTTGGGGTGATTTGGGACATATTTGGATCAAAATCATAATTGGCCTAATTCAATAAAAATGCAAGGCTAACCCCTTACAAACCAATTTTGGGGTGATTTGGGACATATTTAGAACAAAATCATATTTTGGCCTAATTCAATAAAAATGCAAGGCTAACCCCTTACAAACCAATTTTGGGGTGATTTGGGACATATTTGGATCAAAATAATTGGCCTAATTCAATAAAAATGCAAGGCTAACCCCTTACAAACAAATTTTGGGGTGATTTGGGACATTTTTGGAACAAAATCATAATTGGCCTAATTCAATAAAAATGCAAGGCTAACCCCTTACAAACCAATTTTGGGGTGATTTGGGACATATTTGGATCAAAATCATATTTTGGCCTAATTTGCATAAAAATGCAAGGCTAACCCCTTACAAACCAATTTTGGGGTGATTTGGGACATTTTTGGAACAAAATCATAATTGGCCTAATTCAATAAAAATGCAAGGCTAACCCCTTACAAACCAATTTTGGGGTGATTTGGGACATTTTTGGATCAAAATCCTATTTTGGCCTAATTTGCATAACAATGCAAGGCTAACCCCTTACAAACCAAATTTGGGGTGATTTGGGACATTTTTGGAACAAAATCATAATTGGCCTAATTCAATAAAAATGCAAGGCTTACCCCTTACAAACCAATTTTGGGGTGATTTGGGACATATTTGGATCAAAATCATATTTTGGCCTAATTTGCATAACAATGCAAGGCTTAACCCTTACAAACAAATTTTGGGGTGATTTGGGACATTTTTGGAACAAAATCATAATTGGCCTAATTCAATAAAAATGCAAGGCTTACCCCTTACAAACCAATTTTGGGGTGATTTGGGACATATTTGGATCAAAATCATAATTGGCCTAATTCAATAAAAATGCAAGGCTTACCCCTTACAAACCAATTTTGGGGTGATTTGGGACATATTTGGATCAAAATCATATTTTGGCCTAATTTGCATAACAATGCAAGGCTTAACCCTTACAAACAAATTTTGGGGTGATTTGGGACATTTTTGGAACAAAATCATAATTGGCCTAATTCAATAAAAATGCAAGGCTAACCCCTTACAAACAAATTTTGGGGTGATTTGGGACATTTTTGGAACAAAATCATAATTGGCCTAATTCAATAAAAATGCAAGGCTAACCCCTTACAAACCAATTTTGGGGTGATTTGGGACATATTTGGATCAAAATCATATTTTGGCCTAATTTGCATAAAAATGCAAGGCTAACCCCTTACAAACCAATTTTGGGGTGATTTGGGACATTTTTGGAACAAAATCATAATTGGCCTAATTCAATAAAAATACAAGGCTAACCCCTTACAAACCAATTTTGGGGTGATTTGGGACATTTTTGGATCAAAATCATATTTTGGCCTAATTTGCATAACAATGCAAGGCTAACCCCTTACAAACCAATTTTGGGGTGATTTGGGACATTTTTGGAACAAAATCATAATTGGCCTAATTCAATAAAAATGCAAGGCTTACCCCTTACAAACCAATTTTGGGGTGATTTGGGACATATTTGGATCAAAATCATATTTTGGCCTAATTTGCATAACAATGCAAGGCTTAACCCTTACAAACAAATTTTGGGGTGATTTGGGACATTTTTGGAACAAAATCATAATTGGCCTAATTCAATAAAAATGCAAGGCTTACCCCTTACAAACCAATTTTGGGGTGATTTGGGACATATTTGGATCAAAATCATAATTGGCCTAATTCAATAAAAATGCAAGGCTAACCCCTTACAAACCAATTTTGGGGTGATTTGGGACATTTTTGGATCAAAATCATATTTTGGCCTAATTTGCATAAAAATGCAAGGTTTACCCCTTACAAACAAATTTTGGGGTGATTTGGGACATTTTTGGAACAAATCATATTTTGGCCTAATTTGCATAAAAATGCAAGGCTTTTAACCCTTACAAACAAATTTTGGGGTGATTTGGGACATTTTTGGAACAAAATTATAATTGGCCTAATTCAATAAAAATGCAAGGCTAACCCCTTACAAACCAATTTTGGGGTGATTTGGGACATATTTGGATCAAAATCATAATTGGCCTAATTCAATAAAAATGCAAGGCTAACCCCTTACAAACCAATTTTGGGGTGATTTGGGACATATTTAGAACAAAATCATATTTTGGCCTAATTCAATAAAAATGCAAGGCTAACCCCTTACAAACCAATTTTGGGGTGATTTGGGACATATTTGGATCAAAATCATAATTGGCCTAATTCAATAAAAATGCAAGGCTAACCCCTTACAAACAAATTTTGGGGTGATTTGGGACATTTTTGGAACAAAATCATAATTGGCCTAATTCAATAAAAATGCAAGGCTAACCCCTTACAAACCAATTTTGGGGTGATTTGGGACATATTTGGATCAAAATCATATTTTGGCCTAATTTGCATAAAAATGCAAGGCTAACCCCTTACAAACCAATTTTGGGGTGATTTGGGACATTTTTGGAACAAAATCATAATTGGCCTAATTCAATAAAAATGCAAGGCTAACCCCTTACAAACCAATTTTGGGGTGATTTGGGACATTTTTGGATCAAAATCATATTTTGGCCTAATTTGCATAACAATGCAAGGCTTAACCACTTGGCGCCGGGCTACCCGAAATCGGGCATTTTTCCCGATACCACGCAGCCGGGGTGCCCAGTTTCGGGCATCGAAAATTATATAAATTTTATAGTGCTGGAGGATTGTCTAGACTCGGTAACCAAAGAGCGGATTACGCAAGACCAAACAATGGGGCCGTTTATTTCCGGGCGCAATTCAATGGAGTCACTGGAGCGTGCAGGTCAGGCTAAACTAGCCCGGCTCCGTGTCACGCGCTCGGTATTTCCGCCCGGCGCGAAATGGTTAACCCTTACAAACAAATTTTGGGGTGATTTGGGACATTTTTGGAACAAAATCATAATTGGCCTAATTCAATAAAAATGCAAGGCTTACCCCTTACAAACCAATTTTGGGGTGATTTGGGACATATTTGGATCAAAATCATAATTGGCCTAATTCAATAAAAATGCAAGGCTTACCCCTTACAAACCAATTTTGGGGTGATTTGGGACATATTTGGATCAAAATCATATTTTGGCCTAATTTGCATAACAATGCAAGGCTTAACCCTTACAAACAAATTTTGGGGTGATTTGGGACATTTTTGGAACAAAATCATAATTGGCCTAATTCAATAAAAATGCAAGGCTTACCCCTTACAAACCAATTTTGGGGTGATTTGGGACATATTTGGATCAAAATCATATTTTGGCCTAATTCAATAAAAATGCAAGGCTAACCCCTTACAAACCAATTTTGGGGTGATTTGGGACATATTTGGATCAAAATCATATTTTGGCCTAATTTGCATAAAAATACAAGGCTAACCCCTTACAAACCAATTTTGGGGTGATTTGGGAAATTTTTGGAACAAAATTATAATTGGCCTAATTCAATAAAAATGCAAGGCTAACCCCTTACAAACCAATTTTGGGGTGATTTGGGACATATTTGGATCAAAATCATATTTTGGCCTAATTTGCATAACAATGAAAGGCTAACCCCTTACAAACCAATTTTGGGGTGATTTGGGACATTTTTGGAACAAAATCATAATTGGCCTAATTCAATAAAAATGCAAGGCTAACCCCTTACAAACCAATTTTGGGGTGATTTGGGACATATTTGCATCAAAATCATATTTTGGCCTAATTTGCATAAAAATGCAAGGTTTACCCCTTACAAACAAATTTTGGGGTGATTTGGGACATTTTTGGAACAAAATCATATTTTGCCTAATTTGCATAACAATGCAAGGCTAACCCCTTATACAAACCAATTTTGGGGTGATTTAGGACATTTTTGGTACAAAATCATAATTGGCCTAATTCAATAAAAATGCAAGGCTAACCCCTTACAAACAAATTTTGGGGTGATTTTGGACATTTTTTGAACAAAATCATAATTTAGCCTTGCATTTGTATCAAAATTTGCCAAAATTTTATTTTTCTGTAATTAAACAATCGGCATTAAATTATAAAACAATTGCCAAAAGAAAAATTACACAAAACTAGAAATAAAAGCAAAGAAACACAGGTTTAATAATTATTAAAACAACTTTTAAACACCCCCCCTATAAAAAACAATAAAAGAAAAAACTACAAACAAATCAAAAACAATATGTGGATGCTCTCATTTGACTGAGCAACACATTTCCCCTTAAAAACAGGCACTAACACCCTCACAACCCCTCATAAAAAATAGGGAACAAACAAATATTGACACTCCCTTAGTAATAACCCTTTAGGATATTTTGACTAGAAACCTAGTCTTGGTTGCAAGACGTCCTAATCGTAATTGTTGCATTTGCATTAGCGTGTGACGTTGCTTGTATAATTGCGCTGACTCATTGGTCAAGATTCTGTTACGTCAGGTAATGATGCACGCAACTTAACACGCGCATGCAAATGCGACACAATTCTGCTCGGAATTTTCCCAGCGATTATGTCAGTTAGCCAAGACGTCCTATTCGGAAGTCATGGCGTGGTCTACACCTCGATGAGGACATCTTGAAACCGAGACTACTAGAAACCCTGCCAGACACAGCAACATGCACCATTTGTCAAAATAACAAAGGTCCATCGATGGTAACAAATCTAATCTCAAATCCAAACTGCCTCAGAGTCTGTGGTCACCCAATGCAGCAGGATCCATCTCTGGCATTGTTCAATGGGGACTAGCTCCCAATAGTCTTATGCACTGGTGGTGTTGACATATAAATGCATCAAAGTGCACCAGGCTCTTTCACCTGATGCACTGTGCTGTGGTCTGGCAGAGTCAGGGTAAGTGAACTTCATCAACAAAAACAGCAATGAAACAGAAATAGTTACAAGATGAGATGTGATTGGCTAGATGGGTTTGATCTTGAAATGTAGACCAATCAGGGAAAAGACAAGGCACTTGAGATCCTGGACGAGGTAGTAGAAGATACGTAGACCCTCAGCATCCCTGAAACGATCAAGGAACAAAAAAACAATATCAACTGACAATTGAAGACTTCCTTAACCAGTTCGCGCCGGATGACGTATATAAACGCAAAGTTTTCCCCAGATTCAAAACGGGTGACGCATAAACACGTCACGGGCAAGGTACTGGCTGCCTGAACCTGCTTTGGATTGAGTTTCAATTAAAATAATCCCGCGCGTCGGCTCGGTGATGTTAAAATAATCCCGGTGCGAACAGGTTAACAAAAAAAGTCACAAGCTATTACAGAAACAATTAATTTACACAAACAATTTCACTGAATGGAAGAACATCTGAATCTGGGAGAACACTAACAATCCCCATCCAGCCAAACTCAAACACAATGGTTTGGTGGAGTCCAGCTGTTTTGTGCATACTTTAACAGCACAGGGTGTTGGGATTTGCAAATATGAGAAATGGCTTAATGTCGCCACCACCACAAAAATACTTAAACATTTAAAACATTTTGACTGATGCATGTTATCCTGCCTCGGGCTCTAGTATCGCCAGATTATGTCCAAATGTTAAAAAAGCGATAACTAGGGCCCAGTAACCCGGACTAGTTCCAACTAAATCACCAACAGGAGTTTGGGTTAATAAGGTTGTTTCACGTTCCGCGGCCATCTTGGATTCAGCGCAAAAAGGGGTACGCAACTTACCCGGATGATAGCGTGTTTATATGGGTGTTCCCCTCTCCTACATGTAGTAGGCCTACAGAGGGCGCTCTACTGAGCATGCGCAACTGGAACGTGAAACAACCTTATGATGGAGACTTGGACAGAACATGACATACTTGCTGCTATTGACGTCGATCAGCGAGCCAATCTTGCTTGTGGTGAAGGAGATGTGTTCGTTGCCCATGACAATCTCTAGTTCCTGGCGCCCGACCCGGTCTGGTTGCGGCCACAATTCATCGTCCTCCTGCATCAACTCACTGTCTTGAACGACTCGCTTCAGTTCTTCAATGACGGCCTTGTGGACGTAGGCCTGGTGGGTAATGCACAGAAAATACACAATTTTGAGTCTTTAAAGAGTTATTTTCTGATACCTTTATAAACCTTTCTGAATACTGAAACATTTACTATTTAATTTAGCATACAATAAATTCTCGAAAAGTGACGGTAAAATAATATTTGCCCCAAAGGGAATGGGGTAGGCACTTATCATACCTCCTTTCTGATCATAACGTCATTCTTGTAATTTGAATTGTTGGCGTACCTCAGCTTTCCTGGGGAAAAATAAAACAACACAGAAATTGTTGATTGCTAAAGATTAGATATTAGGTTTGTTGCCATGCCTTGCAAAACTTACTTTGGAAAATATCTACAAATGTCAAAGAGTTTCTGCAAAATAATGCACAAGACCAAGAGAAACAGCGCCCCCAACGGCAAGCCGACCAACGTTCTCGCATCGCATGTGCAACGCGCGTTCGGGACACGAGCCTACAAGTACAACATAAAAACGTAATTTACATGCAATAAATTCCCCATTTTTTACGTTTAAAGTTGACCTGGAATATCCATAGTTACTCACCATCTGGTCTGAACTCAAACTCGAGGAATTCGTGGCCGAATTTGCCTTTGTGGCCGACGTAATATCGCAAGTAAAATTCGCCTTCCGACATGCTTTTTTTGCTTTGATTCATTTGCTGTCCTATGCCGCTTGAGGGCGCCCTATCACAAAATCGGTTTGATGCGGGGGCGGGCTTTACATTTGCTGGGAGTATAAATTTGTACACACCCGGCCCGGCCCAAGCCCTTCTAAACATTATCTTGAAAAACATATTTTAAAAACCTTGCATACAATTATTGCTACTTATGTAAACCAAATTATTGATTTACACTTCTCTTGTGATATATTTGTATCAAGGTAAAATTGGGTAGAATTGTAATTTATGCAAATTTATGCAGATGTATGCATATTTGATTGATTTATAAACGGAGGAAGGGAAACACACTGCAATAAATTTCACACCAATTCACCAAGACAGATTTCACTTTCTATTTCCTTTTTTTTTCTTCTCTTAAATAATATAAATAAAAACAGCAAACGGCAAACAAAGTAAAATTCCAATCAAAGGCTGCAATGATTGAAATTCAGAGAATGTAGTCAACTAAACAAACTGCAAATATAATGAATTCACTAAATTATAAAAGGAAAAATAGAAAACTGAGGTTTCAAAGTCAATGTGATAAACTTGACAAAGTAGTCATCAAACTTCAAAGTTTAAAATTAGCAACATTTCTTCAAATAAAGATTTTTTTCCTTGGAATATACTACAAAATGCGACTATGCAAATAAGACTGATTTTGTTCCATTTTGATCTAAGAAACCCAGTATCAGATTGTAGACATCGTGAACCTTTCTGATATATATTTTGTATATCTACTGCTATTTAAGTTTCATCTAAGACATGAAATATTACCTGCACAGTGTTAAAGTATTTATCAGGCTTTTTACAGAAGTTATCAGCCAATCGAAATAAAAACAAATTTACAAAACTTTTTGTCATGCATGCTTTTACAATGGAATGAAATGACAATGTTATGATTTAGGGCCAAAAATAAAATAAAACAGATTATTTTGGATCTCTCTGGTTTTTTTGTATTTTTATTTCCCGAGAGCAAAATGGTGGACGGAAAAATAAACTGGTATTGCGAAGTACATCAAATAGATGTGGATAAACATGTACATTGTATATAGTAGGGGTTAAATATAGATGAACGCACAATACTTCTACAATGTAAGCAAAGTAGCATTCACCACATTTACAGATGCACATTTAATGTAAGAAGTCCAAAACACCAAGGAAATTATGCCAGAAATTATGTTATTGGAGCATGTAACATTCACATTCCCAAGTTGGTACAAATTAGTCAAGTATAAATACCAACCCTTTGTTTGAGCAATTCCACAGTATAATAAGGTGTTTCACGGTTATATGCGCCATCTTGTTCACGGGAAAAATTGAACACGCGTTGCTAGACGCGCGCACATTTCAGAATGAACGCATGATGACTTGGAAGCGCAAAAGTTTTCGATCGAAGTGGCGTACACAGCAACGCGTGTAAATTTGCCCCGTGAACAAGATGGCGCATATTACCGTGAAACACCTTATTGATTCCACCTTTTTAAAACATTCCATTCGTATTACAAGCATGCAATAAACTTGACAGGGGGATAATACTCAAATCTCAGTCACAGATAATGCATGCATGACCCCCGACCCGACCTCTGACCCTCATGAATATTTACAAGGAGGAATGTAATCAGATGCTGAGGCCGAAGACACTGACGATGCAGTACATGGTTTTGTTTTCCCATCTCACAGTGCAGCTGCCGTCGCTCATGTTGTCCCAGTAACAGGAACTAGCAGTGTGCAGACCCGCTCCATTCTTTTGCATGATCACACACGTCACTAAGTAAGAACAAAAAACAATGAAAATAATATTAATATAAGGAGGACATATTTTTACCATTTTGAAAATTGTGTCAAGTCCTTGTGGTTCCTTTAAATTTAAAACTATTTTTACAATTCTGTAGTGTCTAGTGCCAAGTGAGACGGGCCTAACTTAATTAAATTGTTAAATGAAAAATAATTTTGTATTTTAATCTTTGTAAAATCACAAGTCCATCCCAAGTCATGTCGATGGTTTCACGAGTATTTCATGATTCCAGTCACAGATGACAGGAGTAAACAATTTTGTTGTCTATTTTTGTCCCCAATTGTTTTAAAATGTGTGATTTGACTTGACACTGGAGGATTTGTGATGAACTGCTTTGCAGAACGGCTCAGCAGATATCCTCACTGAGCAGAAGTCAGCCAGGCCCAGGAACCTGTCGCAAGTCTTACCGATGTACTTGAATGGTTTGCCTAATTTGGTCAGCTGGTTCAGGCACTGTTCCACTACGTTAGACGTCCACTGGTTGATCTTGTTGTGTTGGTAGGCGTTGCCACCTATCGTGCCTTCTACGGCCTCTTTAATAATGTTGCTGACTTCATCTACCACAAACGAAGTCTAAAATGTAACATTAACGTTACAATGAATAAGAGAAAAATGTGAAACATTAAAATTCCAAATCAAAATTCAAATCAAAAATAAAATTTAAATATTTGAGTGTCGATATTTAGTGCAATTTGCTATTTTCTATAGTATAATTAATATTTATGAGGCGCAAATAAATTATCAACATATAAATAGTAGTAACATACACTTCTATGACATTATTTCAGGTTTGCGTTGTTCAAATAATTGGCATGGCGCTAAATCACAATTCGACTCGCGAGTTTAAATGGACTGGTTGTCGTGAAATGTCAAGGAAGGAGGCCGATATTGTCATTTTGTCATTTTTTTTTATCGTGACAGACACGCCCCACTTTTTATTTTAAATTAACCCAATTCAATCACTAACATAAAAATACAATTACATCATTGTAATCCTCACCTCCTCAGCTGTCTGATACTCTTCCATTTCTGTCGAATTATGTGATAATTCCTGATCAAAACGTAGATTTCGGGGCACTACAAATTTGACTCTCCGTGTTTCACTTCTCGGTCGTTGGCAACAAGCAATGCATTATGGGATATTTTTTTCAATATCCGTTGTTTTGCCGACGGCCGTTTACGGTTATGGCTTTTAAAACAGCCGTCGTATTCAAAACTTTTAGGTTTTTATTTTGTAGTTTATTTTTAAATTAAACCATGGAGGAATCCATGATTAAACTAAAACCTCCACGCAAATAAAAAATTGTGAAAACACAAAACAAATATCCGAAGGCAAAAAGACTGACTTTTATTTTAATTCAGAAGCGTGCAGTTACAAACAAAAATATAAGAATGCATTCAAATGTTTGGATAAACTTATTCAAGGTGTTTTATTTGTCAATGTCATGCATATTTAATTGAACATTCCCTCGGACGGATCGATTAAAATACTATATAGTTTCAATTTAGATTTTTTGTTATACTAAGCCATCAGAATAAAAAAAATGTCATTTCAAATGTACCAATTGCAAAACAAAAGTTTGGTTAGACACTGAATAATGGATAAATACAACAAAAGAAAAACAAAATGAAAAACGCCCCCAAAAAACACAAAATTAGTTAGAGAATTTCAGTAAAGCATTCTAGTTCAAAAAACCTCAAATTTTTGATTTTTTAACAGCATTAGGCCTACAATAAATTCGTCTTTGCATGTTAATTGGACAGAAGTTATTTGTCAAGATATAAAGGCACTTGAAAGAAGGACGGAAATGACAAAATTCTTTAGTCAAAAATTCTGTTGGTTAAAATTCACAATGCTGAATATATATTGCAGAAATATATTGTTTAAAAATACACATGGAATATAGTTTATATATATATTCATACTTGGTTATTTTTTGACAATTTAATTACAGAGTATTACCCAAGTTCCATATATTTGACACACTTTTCTACAGACAATTCAAGTTAAGCTACAGTGGGCATAAGGCAATTAACATCAATTTCTCTATTTGAACGACTCAATAACCGATGAATATTTTTCAAATAATATATGGCATGTGAACCTACCACTTTTAATTGCATAACACAAAATATATATTTTTTTGCAAACAAACAAAAGCAATGAACACATTTATTGTACAACGCATATATTGACTTTCACAAAATAGATTACTATGACCATATATATTTTTCCTCCAAATTGTTTTGTGTAAGTTGGACAGTTGTCTCCGATTGTATATTTCTGGACAAAATTAAATGTATCAATCGTTTGAAATGCACACAAAGATGTCAACTTGTAATCAGTAATACATGTTTTACAAAAGGCAGAGATTTTATTTAATAGTAAATATTGATTTGCTTAATATAACAACAATTATAAAGCAACTAACAATGTGCTTACAATTGTTAACCATGCATTTATAAACCGATAATTTATTGAATTCAATTTTCTTTTTTAACTATTGTAATTAATATGAAGAGAGGTAATGGACAAACATATGCATTACCTTTCACCCCCCAAATGCTAAATAACATCATTTTCAAACCGACAATCTATTAATATTTAATTCAAAATATATTTGTTTTTGTACCACTCATAATAAATTTGAAAACCAATATCCAGTAAACACATGCAGCAGCGGTCACAAAACAAAATGCTTAGAATATCCAACCACACTTAATGAATAAACAGGTGCTGATTTCATGACACGAACAATTAAGCAATTAGCCCTTCTCATCAACACCCCCTTCCTTATTTTTTTGTTTTACTTGGTGTCACAGAGCAAAGCCACTCCTCTCAAGATCCAATGATCCGGGTGCTGGACAGTCTTCAAGAACAATGGGAAGATGTAAGTGAGATCAGTACGTCTTGGTTTGCTGTAGACCGGGCACTCGTAGAGTCGTGGGTCCTTAGGTCCGACGGCATTGATGGCGTAGACGTGGACAACTGGGAGGGGCGTGAAGAGGACTTTAGGAGGGGGCTCGATGAGTTTGCAGTTACGGCGGTCCCAGCCGGCGCCGTCTAGAAACAGACCGTGGACGTAGACACCTCGAAATGAGAAAGTAAAAAATGCCGTATTTTAATTTTTAATGCATATTGCCCATCACAAGGCCAAAGCCCACTCGAGCTGTGGGCTACATAGGGAATTGTGGAAGACCCTAAAACAAGACAAGATTGTGATCTCTTCTCAGTATGAATAGGGTTGGGATGGGTAACTCGTCAACTACAAGGTATTAATAATGCCTCTACCGATATTAGGCGTGGAAGTGCCATAGCCCAGGCTGGACTCGAACCCACAACCTGCAGAATTACCCGCCGACCACAGACTCAATGTCAGACCACGAGGCCAAAGAACCAACTAAATGATAATTGAATTTTTAAGTCTGTGCAGAAATAAAAAATTAGAAAAATGAATCAGAATAGTAATATTTGTTTACCTTCTGGGGGCGGGCTAGTGATGTCCTCCTTCATGAACCTGGTCATGTCGTTGTGAAGCACCACGCTGTCCAACGCCCATCCTTTGTGAGCTCTGGTGATCTCCTGTCTCATCGCCGTCAAGAAGCCCTAGAAAGAAGAATCAACCTTGACTTGAGATTTGAAGGTTTACATGGTGAAGAGGCAGAAGCTGTTTTGCGGTAGCACCGTGGGGTAAATCTCTTTGTGAGTTTGTGTGGTTCTGAAAAGAACTGGAAGGGAACTCTTTTAAGTTTTCACTAGTTCTTTTAAGAACCACACAAAATTCATGAAGAGATTTACCACACGGTGCTATTGCGAGCTTGTAACTGTAAATGGTTTGATGTATAAAGCCTCAAAAATAAAGTATACTTTTATATTTCTCCTGTTGAATAAGAGGACAGTGGGCAAGTTATTTGCATTCTTACCTGGGGATTAAAGAAGCCAGTCATCCAGAAGACGGTGGGTCGTCCCTCAAAGCACCAGGAATGGAACTGGGCATTCCTCTCAATCAGATCGGTGAACCAGAATCCGAGGGTGGTTGACTCCCAGGAAATCTAAACAAAATAAGACGTCGCAATTAGCAAATTTTGGGGGGCATCTTCATTCCAATTTATCACTGGAACTCAATAGATGCATGTATAAATGTTAAGCCAAGCCATCCTCTCCTCTTTACCTTCTTCCAGCTCTGAGGCACCCTAGCATCGTATATGTTATCCAGCGCATCTCGTAGTGTCTCACTCATGATGATGGTGCCATCTATAGCTAGCTTGAGATCCATGAGGGTGGAGCGCACCGTGCTGATGACTCGCTGCATCCGGTCTATCTCCTGACGCAGGAAGATGTTGAGTGGGGCCAGGATGTTCATCTTCTGCAGGCGGGACTTGACCTAAGATGTTCAACAATAAGAACAGATAATGAATTGTACATGTCAATGCTAAGACTATATAAGAATGTAAGAATCTCTGCAATGTGTTTATTAAAAAACCTGTTGGCAGAAAGACGCATTTAGGTAAATTGCAGTAAAGTATCTTGCTTAAGGACACAAAAAACAAGACTTGCTGGCTCGGTGTTAATTAGCTTATACTCTTCAATTGCAATGTTTCCCCTTGACAAACAATTGCTCACCTCATGAGGGATATAATTAGCAGGTAGTTTGTCCAGCATTTCGTCGGCTTGTCTGTAGACTACAGACTCACGTGTCTCACCCCCTCCGCTACCGCTGTCCTTGGGTTGAATGTTAACAATCAAATCCAAAACCTAAACGAAAAAAGAAAAAAAAAATAACAACTTTTCCCTGTATTTCTCAGGCATGAATCTTTGAATTAACCCCACCCCTAAAAAAAGAGAGGAAATTCCAACCTTTACAAGACTTCCTACAGTGCTTGTCCATTTTCATTAAGTCAAAAAACAAGGAAATATCAGCTGATCTGAGGAAAAGTTGCATGTCTGATTACTACTAATTTACTTACTAATACTTACTAATACTTACTAATTACTTACTAATTACTTACTAATTAGATGCTAAAACAAAATGGTAAATAACAGAAAAAGAGTAATTAAGGTTCAAAAATGAATTTCAGTTTGTTTGTTTTTTTCCTAGCAGTTGGGAATTTCATGGGAAGGTAACTTCACTAAAAGATTATCATTCACCACTACTACTTTAAAAATGTCCATACAACCAAATTGAAAAATAAAATGTTGAAAGGTTTTTAGGGTGATAGAACACAATCGCTTTTAGATCTCAGAATAAAAAACACATTTTGTGTCTGTTGTGTACCTCTGTAGCCATGTTAGTCTGGTAGGTGATGTCAGCGTTTGGATGCAAGCCAAATGCTTCAGGAGAGTCTACTAATGGAAGATTCTCAATGGCACTACGATACTCGTCAACGTTGCGACACTTGGGAATGGTGTAACCTGTGAAAAGAGACGGACACGTTTTAATAAGATACTTATCCAAGTTATGTAACAAAAAGAAACAGGCTCAGTTGACACTTGGGAATGGTGTATCCTGTGAAAAGACGGACTCGTTGTAAGTTATTAATCCAAGTTATGTATAACAAAAAAACAGGTTCAGTCTTATGGCCCTGCTTACTGTTCAAAAAGTTTCAGCCAGTAACCTGTTTTTACTGAGCAAATTTGTTTTTCCTGCTAAGCAAATTTGTGTGCTTAGCAGCTCCATGTAATTAGACCCAGGATACTCCGTACTTAAAACCGAGTAGTGACTCATTTCTTTGTTTACTCTTGAGTAAATAAACCATCTCAACAAACATTTGCACTCACCTGTATAGAAATTAAATTTGTCGAAGAACATATCTTCAGAGAACCAGACTCGGGCGTAGGTGATTAGCAGACGCTTGTCGTAATCGTCAGTCACGCGGCCACCGTACTGGACCTCACCCAACATGTAGCGTATGGTGTTCCAAGACACACCCTGTCAGAAAAAAAGTGAACAATTGTAAAATTGCGGTGTCTGTACTGTGAACAAAATTGGGTTTTTATTTCCCACAAATCATTTTGTTTTGTTTTTCCTACTGCCTTGTTTAAATTTTAACTGAACGGTTACAAACAATCTGTGGCATACAGTGGAGCCTTTTAGGTACTTTAGGTCTCCCATGGTCCCAGTAATTAAAAGACAATGTGAAGAAATTATAGTTTCTTCTCGTTGTCTTCTCTCTACAGGTTTCTTCAGGCTTGTGAGCTACAGTGCCTGGGGCACTTTAGGAATCCTTGGTTTCATTACCAGAAAGAGTTAATAATAGTAATAATTAACCGCCCCACTTACCTTCTTTGAGTCCAAATCATCCAGGTGATTATTGACAAATTGCACGCTGGAGGTGAAGTCTGCCTGGTTGAACTCGTAAGGGATGTTCCATCCTAGCGGGCCAAACTTCCGCCTCTCCTGCACGGTGGTGTGTAGGAAGGCCACAGCGTACAGGATAGGCTTCCATTGCGGCAAGGTGGAAACCTCCAGTTGCTCCTGGGAAGAGAAAAAAAGGAAGACAAATTCAAATAATCTTACTCGTTTCTGTCTGTAAAAACCAACAAAATTTAGGGGGCTAAGAGGGCGTATTTACCTGTGTGATACCAGCATAGGTTCTCTTGAGTCCTGCCTTGATGCCCTGTGGAGGCTCGTTAGTGTACTTGATAGACACCTGCAGCAGGTTGATGGGGAACTTAGGATGTTCCTCAGTGGTGATCCACAGACGGAAGGACTCGTGGACATTCTCCCCAGACAGAATCTGAAGAAGGAATACAAAAAGGAATTGAAAACTTACAAATTATGAATGTATCATAATCACAGATTCTCTGGACTAGATTGTGACTTCTTAGGTAAAACAGGAATTACTGTCAAATTTTCATTTTTTTTAAAGACTGATTCTCAGACCTAAAGACTCCTACTAATTTGATGCATGCAAAGTTAAACAATTTTCTAATTACTTGACTGTGGCTTAAAAGTACACACGAGTCTATGGTAGCGGCTACAGCCACTGGCCATAGTCTTGTGTATAATTTTAAGCCGTAGCCAAATAATTCAGACACGGCCTAATATTTTATCAAAATGGTAGGATCTTAACGCGAGGTCAGGGGCTCGGAATGTGGGAATGGACTGACCGTGTCCAGAAGTTCATCCAGGAATCCCAGGCCCAGATGGCAGTTTTGGAGTAGGACCCATCCACCTTCCGTCATGAAAGCGTTGAGGAGCTTACGGGCGTGGACCTCCTGGCCCTGACCCATGCTGATGGAACGACAACCTGGTAACACATTGAAACAAAAACAGTCTGATTTGCTACAATTCACTACTGAAACTTTAAAACATTCTCTTTTAACCCTTACCCTGCCACACGCATCACGGTCCACAGGTGGAAAAGTCTGGTGCACTTTGATGCATTCAGCTGTCAACACCAGTGCATAAATGACCAGAGTCTAAGACTATGAGAGCTAGTCCACATTAAACAACGCCAGAGATGGTTCCTGCTGCGTTGTGTAACCACGGACTCTGAAGCAGTTTGGCCTTGATACGTTTGACCAGATGAATCTTGCTGCACTGGGCAGGGTCGTCATTTTCTTGACAAGTTGGTTTTCTTGTTTCATTACAGGAAGTTTTGCTTAACGTGAGGCAACTTACGTATGTTAATCTTCTTAGCGAGTCCCTCGATGGAGGCAGTAGGGTCTGAACCCATGGACAAGAAGCAGGCCATGGGTGTCTTGGTGTCACTCTCCTCCCACATCTTCTCCATGTTTAAGATCACACCTTCAGCAAACTAGAGATATTGAGGATTAAAAAAATTCATGGATTTAAAAAAAATTGTTGATTCGAAAAAATCATTGACTTTGTAAACTGTCAATTAAACCATTGTGAAATGGAGATTTGAATAACCAATGATAAAAGTGTAAATTCAAATAGAAATTTCAGTTTTAAGAAACCTAGCCAACTTCAGTTAAAAAAAACCATCCAAAACCCCTAAAACAACCAACCTTGCCCCCGATGGAATCCGCGATGTACTTCCTCGCCTGAGGGATGGTCCTGTCCGGGCACCAAGACCTGACCAGCAGCAGCTTACGGAAGACGTCTAAGGAGGAGGAGTAACCGTCCGGTATGGTGGCCTCCTCTGGTGCATCCTCATCAAACCACTGCTTCCACGCCTTGTCGTTACGTGCTACCTGCCCAACAATCTGGTTAAACTGAGGCAGCTTGCTGAGCTGGACAAGGTTCAGCCAGGTCATGTCCAGGATCCACTTCTTGGGTTTGGGTTCCACGGCGTTCAGGTCCAAGGCCGCACCGCCTAGAAGACAAAGATAACAGAGTAACAACGGGTTCATCAGACAGGCGTTCCAGAGTCATGCCGAACCAAATGAGAGAATTAAGTCTGTCAAAAGTCCGACGTCTTAAACAATTAGGAGCAACTAGGCACGCTAGATGGCGAAAGATCGACTTCTGGAGTCATTAAAGTACGTAACTCAAGAGCAACGATTTTATTTGGGTTCGGTGCAACTCGAGGACTGGGTATACGTTGATCTTTTGTACTTACCTTTGATGAATGTCTGGAACTCGTTGTGTTTGATCTTGCCCCCCTGCATGTCAATCTTGAGAGCCAAGAGGATGGTAAAGAGGAACTTGTGGTTCTCGTACAGACCCCGGACCGTGTACTTAAAGACCTCGTAGGTCATGTACTCGATGATGTTAGCGATACGCTTAGAGGTGATTGGACTTTTCTGAGATCTGAAGACAGAAGAAAATGTGGACTGGAGTAAACTTTAAGAATCCAATAAAGAAATGACTTGAGCCGGGTTGGAACCTGCGACCTCTGGATTATCAATCTCAAGGAACCTTCAGAGGAGTGAAGCAAATTATTGGAAACATTCTTCAGCCAGTTTATGAGACTATAAAGCATTCAAACTGAATATAATAACAAGCAGCAAATCATTGTTATAATCGTAGTTTAGGAGGTTACTTTCATTTAGCCAATTCATTTTTTAAATTTTTATTCTGTTGTTCTATTTTTACTTACCTGGCCATTGAAATATCAAAGATCCCCAAGAACTGCTTGAGAGAAGTCTGGTACATGACATTCACCATGCTCATCTCAGTGATCAAGAAGTACAGGGTACTGCCTCGGGTGGCAACTGAAAATAACCACACACAAATGGCTTGATTTTAAAATCCTGTGCAGTAAAGTTCCAGTAAAACCTATTTTGGCAAAATGAGCCAATTGAGCCAAAATCATAAAAAAATCACACTAACAAATTCTTTAATTTATTTGTTTATTACAAAAATGAAAATAAATCCCCAAAATTCCCCTTAAATCCTTACAAATCCTCCTGAATCCCTCCAAATCCAAGCCGACCTACAAGTCAAGCTCCCTCACCAGGTCTGAACTCCTCTCTGGCCGTGTTGATCCTAATCTCTGTCTCGGCGGCAGTAGCAAGCTTCTCGCTGACGTCCTCGGCCGTGATCTTGGTGACGCGCAGTACCTCGATGAGAGACTCGTCCTCTACGAGGGAGCCCTCCGTGCTGGTCAGTCGGTACAGGAGGTTGTCTTCAAGCTCCTGCATCTTGCGTTTGTTGGCCGTGACTTCCTCCATCAACTTGGTGCGCTCTGCCTCCAACTCCTGAGAGTGATCAAATGACAAGAAAGCAAGAACAACTTCAACAGGTTTATCTTTACTCTTTTGAGCACTAATGTAGACTGGAGCAAATGTCAACGTTTTAGATTTCTGGCCAACACCTGTCACGCAAAACCAATTACAATAAATACAATGTAGCTGGCCAAGAGTTTTGTCATTGTTGATTTAAAATGTTTAGGCAGTCTCTCAAGAAAAAAAACATTTGGTAAACTGACGATTTTGTGACAGAAAGATCTAGAGTTAAATGAAAGATATTGTTTTCACAATACTCTGCAAGAAAAATTCTTACTAATAAAAGAATTTATATAGTTGGTGAAATACACCTTTCTGAAAAGATCTCTACATCATCAGTTTAAGTGTGCATAAATCTTCACTAATAGTGAATAAGAGTTTACTACTCCCTTGGTAATGCTTGTAAGATTCCTTAAGGATTTTGGGCTGTTGAGTTAAATAAAAAAATCAATCAATTAACTGCGCACCTGTTTCTCAGTCAGGATGACAATGCCCAGCAGCTGATCTTCCAATCCCTTCATGGTGACAGTGAAGTCAATGATAGAGGTACGGGCGCTGATCTCTGGAGTGTAGGCTGGGTTAGCCAATTTGGTGGTCATGTACAGGCGGAAGGTGTTCATTACGTCACACTCCTTGTCACCAACTTTCACCTGTTTGAGTTACAAGGTAATCACAAGGTAATCACAAGGTCATCACAAGGTCATCACAAGGTCATCACAAGGTCATCACAAATCAAACTACAAGTCACATCTCAAGAAGAATGCCTCGATCATGCTTCATTCTCTATTATGACCCAAAATGTGACGCATGTATTATCTAACCTTGAAAGTTGATCCAGACTTGATGAAGTTCTTCTCCAGAACGTTGTCCAGCGCAGGGTCCAGCTCCTCGCCGATATCCTCAATCAATAGAGGACGTCCTAGGGACAGACTGTCTTCAAGATGGGCTCGGAAGTACTTGTGGTTCAAGGAAGTCACCTGGTAAACGATTGGCAAAACCGAAACAGTCAAGTGACCCAATTGGTCAAGTGGCCCAAGTAAGAATGTGCCCAACATGCAACCCAATTAAAGAAGTCACAAATCAGTCACACGAATTGAAGATACACCCACACCAGTAACGTGACCCAACTGATTGAACCAAAATCTGCCATGTGACCTGATTGGTCCTGGTCGTAATCACATGACCTGATTGTCACCTGACCTTAATCATGTGATCTCATTACCTGTAGCTCATTGGCTGCTTCCTTGTTTTTGATCCACACTTTGCCTTGTCCCTGGGGATCAATCAGGAGCGGGTAGCGGGTGGCTTTGGTCACGATGATACCGTTCTGGATAGATAGTTCGTCGTTGGGTAGACCCTGGAGATTCCACTCACCCACGGTGGTGTTGTCCACCAGCATACCAGTGATGTTCAGTTCCTGCGACACAAGAATTCTTAAATTTCAGGTACTGTTTATACTCCACTGAGATTTAAAGTATGTCATACTTCAAGACTTAAAACAAAAATTAATTCCATAGTATATTTGCTGAATTTTCATCACTGTAATAAGCGTGATCCATCATTCTTACTCCCAATGCTTACAACCGAATATGTAACGGTTTAAGAAGTTTTAAACAAATTACGTTGTTTCATATTTATTAAAATTTCGATTTCAGATTTGTATCGGTTCGCAATTTTTCTTAACTTCTTCTTAATTTCAACCAGCCACCAATACTCACATCACTGTATGGGATCTTGTTAATCATCATCTCTTTCTTCCAGTTTTTGAGCAGAAGGTTACGGAATTCCTGGTTAAAGGGTCCGGAGTAGGACAGGAAACCGGTCGCAAGGAGAACATCCCCCACCAACCTAGTCACAAAAACAGAGTCAATGACCCAGGGTTGTCGTCGAGTCCCTGCAAGTCCGTTCACAAGTCCTTTCGTGAAGCCAGTCACAAGTCCTTTCGTGAAGCCAGTCACAAGTCCTTTCGTGAAGCCAGTCACAAGTAAATGATTGAACAATGACAAAGGAGTGCTTTTGTCAAAGCTGATTTTAAAAGCTCGTGATTTGAATTGGAACTGAAGGACTTGTGATGGACTTGCAGGGACTTACAGGGACTTGTGATGAGCTCGACCCCGTTGGAACAAGAGATTTCTCCACATATCAAAACCTACCTGTTGATCCTGCAACCTACCTATTGATCTGGTCCTGGAAGCGTTTACTAGCCTCCGTCCATCGCACCTTCTCCCCGCCGAGTCCTTCAATCAGCGCCGTGGCGTTGGTCATCTTCCTCCGGCAGCTCTCCGCGTCATCCAGCAGAGTCTGCTTCTCTGAGATGGCTGCGTCGTACATCGCCTGCACCACGTCCAGCTCCTTCTGTTTCTGATCCAGCTGATCCTGGGCTTCCTTGAGGGAGAACATGGCCTTGTTGAGACGCGCCTCTTGGATGGTCAAGTTGGCCTGTGTTGAGAAAAAAAGGGAAAAAAGTAGGATTGAACCTGTGACCTTCTGGATGCAGCATCTAGATTCGTCAAGGTTTCTCTGTTGGGTTTTTTCCCAATGACAAAAGCATGCTAAGCAATGATTGTTACTTAGCGACTTTATCTCTTTTAGACTAGACTTGACCCAGTTACTCTCACCTTCAGAGGCAAGACTTCTTTGTTGATGCTAAAGAAGATGGCCATGGCTACTGTCCAGGAGCAGAGACCCGCGACGTCGCCGCAGGACTTCTTAGCCGACTCTAAGTTGTAGTCATCCATCGTCAGGTAGGGCTGAACTAACTCCACTGTCTCTTCATTGATAGAATCCTGACAGAATATATCAGAAATTTGCATATTGCAAGTCAAATTATTGACGTATTGGTTGAATTTTTGAACTTGTATTGAATTTATATAATTGCATTTTGGAGGGGGGGTTTTGTTTGTTCGTGTTTTTTTAAAAAAAATTATGTCTTCTAGCAATTATCACATTTTTAATTGTACGAAAAAAATGACACTTTTTGGGTAAAATACTTGAAAACGCTAATTACCTACGAATTACCTACGAATGCAAGAAAATTCAGAATGGTTCAGGACAGTCTTTCTACTCTCTAAATGCCTTTAATTTTTAATTTCCTTTTTGTTCATGTCTTTGCCATTTGGAGCTACAGTAAGGTGGGTGGGTATTGAAGGCCGAGCTACAAATCCACTCACCTTGGAAAAAGACAGCAAGTCTTTCAAGAAGGTGCTACCACCCATCAGCTTGAGGGCATCGGACCAGGAAGGCTTAGGACTAGGCTTCTCCGGGTCCATGACAGTGGGCTCCACCCGTCGCTGGAAGAAGAGCAGCACACAGTCCATGATGCGCATGATGAGGTGCGGAGGCTTAGCCAGCTTGCGGACTGTGGAGATGTGGGTTGGTTTGATGGTGTTCAGGGCTCTCTCTGCTTCCTCTAGAGCTGGCTTAGCTGCTTCTAGCTTCTCCATGGCCTGGGCCTTGTCGACCTGTTGAGAGAAAGGTTACACAGAAAGGTGAATACAGCGGGATCTCAACCTTGAACCTACTACCAACAGAATGCTGTTCCACTTACCAAGCTACTTTGTAAGAAGAGTTAGAGAGTCAGACCTCAAATGAGATTGGAAGAGGGAAGTGAACTCACATTGATGTCGTCCACGATGACCTGAGCTTTGTCCTTCACCTTCTGTACTTGAGCCTTGACCTTCTCAGCGGCCGAAGCGCTGACCGTTACCTCGGCCAGCACCTGGTCAGCCTTCTTGGAAGCTACGGCCAATTCCTTCTCCTTGACCACCAATTCCTTGCTCAGCTCATTGACGGAGTGGGTGGCCTCAACGAGCTTGGCCAGACCTGGAGAAAACAATATAATGATTAATATACAAGATCAGGGTTATCAATTCAACTGGGTAATAGATTATTCGTGTATCCCGTCAATGCAATATTATTGATGATATTCTTCAACAAGGAAATGCTAATCCTTACAATACTTTGTACAGTGTTTTTCAATTTCAAATGGCTAAGTGTGAAGTGAAAAACAAAGAAATCAGCTAATCCGAATACAAGTTGCATGTCTGTAACCTAAATGGTCAGGTTTATAGTTACCAACTTTAACAGAACTTGTTCAAACTTTCAATTTCGCCGATCTAGTTACAATTTTTTTTTAAATTCTTGGCAACCGACTGACCCGTCTTCATTCTGTGAGCCAGGACTTCGATGCCATCCAGTTTCTCATTGTAGATGGACTTATAGCCGTCAATGAAGGACAGGTAGGACTTGGGGGTCACGTGGGTCTGACGACGGTAACGCTGGAAGTATTCCACACAGGTCTCAGCAACCAAATCCTAGGATTAAAAACAAAATCATCTTAATTTTGTTTTTGTTCGCCGCGGGCTCAAGAACGCATGTCGCACGCGCTCTAGCGTGGTTCTACTTTCAAAAATGGCTTTTAACCTTCGTTAGGCGAATTAGTTTATTGAAATGAAACGTTCAGCCACAAGCCTCTTTGTGATGTTCCTCTTACCTGGAAACTCCCCATGGAGTTGACCACGCTAGCCTTGACCTGATCCGTGCACTCAATCTTGAAGGAGGACAGGAAGTGTTCTGAGACGGCAATCAAGGCGTCCTTAGGCCAGCGACTGAACCAGTCCATGGTGCAGCCCGAGAACAAGCCGGGGAACTTGAGGGAACGGTTACGGAACTTCTCACCAACCTAAAGAAATTTGTCATAAAAAAAAATTGGTATGATTTACCATAAAAAAGACGCTCTAAATAAAATCTAGTTTGGAAAGAATGACCTCTCTTTGAGGACACAAGAAAATCTAGTAACAAGAAAATCACAAGTCCAGTCACAAGAAACAGAGAACTTGTGATAGGCTCGATTACATCCCTGCTGCAAACAGCAATTGGACTGCCAAGTAAATAATACTGCTTAGCAGACGTGCTAAGCAAAAATAAGCTGCGAACCACCGACAAGCACAAACTGAATCACATACTTATTTGGCTGGTATTTAAAAAAAAAATTGCTGAAAATTTATATTCTTGCTTAGCAAGTTTCAATGAAATTGAGCCCAGGATAGAAAATAAGAAAACTGCTTACCGGTGAGAAGCAAAGCACCACGTGCAGATTATGACGGGCGCGCGTCAGGAAGTAATCGTAGAGGTTCTCGTTGGTGGGCGGGCGGCGCGGAAACTCTTTTTTCATGACGGGTATCAGTTCACTGGTGATCTCATCAATCTCGTCACGTTGGAACAAGTTGGACACCTGACGGATGATGGAAAGTAAACTTGATTGAGGACAGACAAACAGGTCAATTGACATAGGAAAAAAAGGTTGATGATGCTGAATAAATTAACGACAGAGCTGGTTGTAACATACAGAGCAATTGGCCTATCACAGCATCAACGCAGCTTGTGAAATATTGTCCTAATCCTAGGCTCTGCCCCCTCAAATAATCATAAGCCTTGCCCCTCTCCACTAATCCTAGGCTCTGTCAACCTCCACTAATCCTAGGCTCTGCCCCTCTCCAATAATTCTAGGCTCTGCCCCTCTCCACTAATCCTAGGCTCTGTCAACCTCCACTAATCCTAGGCTCTGTCCCTCTCCACTAATCCTAGGCTCTGCCCCTCTCCACTAATTCTAGGCTCTGCCCCTCTCCACTAATCCTAGGCTCTGTCAACCTCCACTAATCCTAGGCTCTGTCCCTCTCCACTAATCCTAGGCTCTGCCCCTCTCCAATAATTCTAGGCTCTGCCCCTCTCCACTAATCCTAGGCTCTGTCAACCTCCACTAATCCTAGGCTTTGTCCCTCTCCACTAATCCTAGGTTCTGCCCCTCTCCAATAATTCTAGGCTCTGCCCCTCTCCACTAATCCTAGGCTCTGTCAACCTCCACTAATCCTAGGCTCTGTCCCTCTCCACTAATCCTAGGTTCTGCCCCTCTCCAATAATTCTAGGCTCTGTCCCTCTACACTAATCCTAGGCTTTGCCTCCTCCACTAATCCTAGGCTCTGCCCCTCTCCACTAATCCTAGGCTCTGTCCCTCTCCACTAATCCTAGGTTCTGCCCCTCTCCACTAATCCTAGGCTCTGCCCTCTTCCACTAATCCTAGGCTCTGCCCCTGAAGTAGCTTACCTCTCCTGAAGCTACCACATTGTTCATGTACTCTAAGAAGGCCTCGTCCTTAATCTCATTGTCTGTGAAGATGAAGGTGATCCCCTGGCCCTGCTGGCCGGCCGTGCGGTACAGATACTTGAGATCGTCCATCAGGTTGCTTACGTTGTAAGACCTGAGAGTTGAATCACAGAGGAGAGAATTCATCCAAGACTGAGGTTAGCGTCTTCAAACTACCAATGTGAAGTCAACCGGAGCAAAAAGAATGTCTTTGTCACAATTCAAATGAGTCACTTGTGAGATGACTAGAGACTGGATGACTTGCAACTGACTTATGACTAACTTATGACTAGCTTGCGACTGATTGCGACTGACTTATGACTAGCTTGCAACTGACATATGACTGGCTTACGACTGACTTGTAACTGGCTTGTGATTGACTTGCGACTGACTTGCGCCCAACTTATGACTGGCTTATGATGCCTTGAGGACTTGATTACAAGACAGGTATGTATTTACATTTGGCAAATTCCTTCTCATGACTCAGAGAGTTCCTTACTTAGACAGTGTAATCTGGAAGATCTTGTATCCAGCGATGTAGGATGCCAGACGGGTTAGACTCTGCTTCCCAGACCCGCCTACACCCACCAAGAGGGCATTGCCTTGAGGAGTACGAATAATGCGGGAGATCTTGACCAGATGGATCATGGCATCCTGATTAGACAAACAGAAAATAGTTTCAGTTTGTTTTACCATCAAGTGTACAATTTGGAGTTCGGGAATTTGAACAATAGCCATTATTCTCGGGCTCGAGTCTAAAATATTAACGACAGTAAAAATGAGGCAAACAAAAATTGTAAAAAAAAGAAAGAAAAGAGCCAACCTTGAAGAAGACAAGATCCATCTTAGCCCCCCGGATGCCCTCATTGTAGACAGCCATGAACATGTTGAGTCTGGCACTGAGCTGCTCATAGCTCTCAATAGGTTCGTAGATCTTGGGCGCGTCTAAGTCAGCATCTTCTGGCTCCTCACCTACGACAAGACAAAAGGTTGTTACCATGTAGGAGTAAAATAAAGAAATGCAGAAATATTCATCTTCTTTTGATGACGGTAAACTCAAACTTTTGCCATGTATAATGCTAACAGTCTCAATTAAAAACGGTCAATTAAAAAAAGTCCATACCTGTTATTTCTGGTGCGTCTCTTAAGAAATCTACAAAGTAGGGTTCCTTGGCCACTTGCTCAGCTAGAGCGGTGCCCAGATCTTCTTCCGCCAGCTTGTGGGAACAAAGAAACAATTGTGGGATTTGAACCAACCACTTCCTGAATGCAATACAGTGCTGTAACGAGGGTGCCATCAAGTCAAGTTTATGGTCTCTATATAGCATACATGTTACCTCCTTTGCAGGATAGGCGAGTATGGATATCCATGAACTTCTGAAGTCTTCAGACCCATTTAAAAAAAAACTATATGGTTCTGGATTGCCGGATGGTAACGCATAGCATCCAGTAAAAACACACGTTAATGAAAAGATGTTTTTACTACCTTATGTGCTGATGTAATGCTGCCCTGCTCTATATGTGACATGTTTGAATACTCTTTTTTTTATCAGACATTTCTTGTAAAACTTGTTTTTGACACAATGTAAGTGATTGAAATTAAAAAATATATTTTAAAAAAAACAATAACAATCTTCTGAAAAACCTCTTCAGCCCAGTGTCTTATTGGAATCTGTTTCGAATCGAGTGTTGATAATCGAAATCTTGAGGACCACGACCTTGTTATTATTACCTTAGTAAGAGCCTTTTCGAACCAATCCTTGTCTTCGTGGTTGGTGAAGCGATCAGCGATGACACGGTGGCACTCATGCTTCCAGAGATCCAGGAGGATGGTGGTGGAGACGACCATGTCTGAGACGGTATTCAGCATGCCCTGAAAAATGGAGACAACATGGCGGAATAGTAGAGATGTGCGATTCAAGGCATAGCATCTTTGTGTAATCGTAAGGGGCCAATTTCATTGCTTAGCACAAAAATGTGCTTAGCATAAAAATTGTGCTTAGTAAAAACAAGTTAACAGCCAAAGTCCGTGTGTTTTTTGTGCGATGCAAAAAAAACAGCTGAACACAGTCACAAACAAATAAACATTACCTGATAATGTGGTTTGAAAACCTGTCTTAGCCGAGGGAGACTTTTCATGCTAAGCATTATTTTGTGCCTAGCAGCTCCAGTAAGGTTAATTGAATCAGCCTTCGTGGTTACTTCTTTCTCTTACCTGCCAGATTCTACTAAGATCACGCAGGTTGAAGATGTAGTGGAACTTAGCCGGAGTGGGTAGCATCTTAATCTTGACTCTCTGCCACAGCCTGCGAGTAGAGGAGACTAAGGTGCTTGCTAGCTCACAGATCTCCTCAGTGAAACCACGCTCCTAGCAAGAAAGAGAAATGACACCAACCACATTAGGTGATTCGTGCGGAAAATGGTGGATGCATTTTCTAAATATGCGAGAATACATTTCTAAATTAAATACCTTTGTTACTTGAAGTATTCCAGATTGTTTTGTTATTATCTTCAATTAAATTCTAGTTTACATAAATGTTGAGCCAGTATACTTAGGCCGTGTCCGAAACGGGGTGTTCCAGAGCTACGGCTACGTCTATTGTCAGCCTGCTCACGTGTAATTGTAATGGGAGAACACCTAGACAATAGCCCTAGACAAGAGATTCGGACACGGCCTAAGGCTCAGTTTCACATCATCTGTTTTGACAAGCACAACCAAACACACACAGCTTTACCTTACATACGCACTGTGGACATTCCTTTGTCTTCGTGTAGTTAACAAACTTTGACTAAATACTAATTTTTCTCGCTTCCCCAAAACAAATTTACCCTCAAATTTGGATTATGGGCCTCTCAGCTGTCTTTTCTATATATAACCCTAACCCGTTTTTCCTCTAGCGCTCTTTTTCGGAAACTCAAAAACGGATTGTGGACGTGTGCAAGTCCACAAACCGTAACCTCTTCCCGCATCGTGTGGACCTATATTGTTCGGAGGTCCACAGTGCGTATGCAAGACTAACTCACAGGTTATGAACACGACTCCATTCAGAAAGTCTACATGACATCGTGTGATCTTATCACTAAATAATACTCCTGGGGCCAATAACATGGAGCTGCTAAGCACACAAAATTGCTCAGCAAAAACTTTCTTCCTTGGCACAAACAGGTTACGCACCAAATTTTTAGGTGATAAAAATTGTTTGTTTTTGCTTAGCATGAAGTGCATTTAGAGTTTGGGCTGGTAACCTGTTTTTTTAGTGAGCAAAACTTTTTTTGTGCTAAGCAATTTGTTGTGCTTAGCAGCTCCATAAAATTGACCACTGATGACTTAAACAGTGTTATTTTTCTGTTTACTTTGCAGTAATGACCGCATCCGATGGTCCTGAAGATCTTATCGATGGAGTTATTGGAGGGAAGAGTGCAGTTGAAGATATTGAACTGTCTCTTGAGACGCTGTGGGATGTCGTTACGACCCCCTCCCGGCTGAATCATGGCCGCCATGAACTGAATGTCCACGATGTTGGTGAAGTCACCAGGCTTGTCCAAGTTATAGAAACCCCGGGTCTCCATCAGTTGACGGACAATCTCATTGGTTATCTTTGGATTGAAAATAAGAGAGACTTAAGTAGAATTTGAACCCGCTACCTTCGACTGCCGAAACACAATTTTACTGGTAATTGTTTGATTTAGTAATTAAAAGAAATTCACCTAAGTTGGACTTGAACCTCCAACCTATGGGAAACTGATGCGTTATCTCATAGTCTTTTCATAAAATATAAAAAGAATCTTTTTTAGTTAAAATTAAAATGAAATGCTGCACTGGTGCTCTACCAACTAACGTATCCAATGTATGTTGTCAATCTCCCACCAAATGCGATTCAAGAAATGCTTAGAAATCAAGTTACAACAACTGGCACACACCTCAAGTCATAATTTACAAAAAAATGTTCAAGCTAAGGAACAACTGGGGCCAATTTCATAGAGCTGCTATTAAGCACAACAATTTGCTTAGCATGAAAATTTGTCCTTGGCAAAAAAAAGGTTACATACCAAATGTTCACGTGATCTTTATTGTTTTCGATTTATAATCAGCTGGTGTTTGGCTAAGCATGAAAAACCCGTAGAATTTTGGCTGGTAACCTGTTTTTAATGAGCAAGACTTTTTGGTGCTAAGCAAATGTTTGTGCTTAGCAGCTCTATGAAATTGGCCCCTGGTCTGTCTTAACAAACAATCTCAGTACATTTCAGTGAGTGAGTGAGTTTTGGGTTTAACGCCGTACCGGCATCAGTGGCCATATTCACGGCGGGAATGTGTACAAATATAAGACAATAGTTAGTAACAAAAAAACAATCAAGTGAACTGTGGAGAATATAAGAACTCGGAGTCAGAAGGAACAATTATCAAAAGAATGAAAAACCATTGTATAGAAGAATAACGATAGGCTGATTCTAGGCAGTTTTCCAGGAGAATCCCGTGGAAGGCGGGCCACAGAGGATTCCCCAGACACACGGCACCCTGTCTAAATTTGTCCCGCAAGGCCGGCCGTTTCCCTTGCAGTTTAAGGGCCCGGGCCCCGCCGGTATTTTCACAGGTCCACATACCTCCGGGTGATGAGGGGACAATGGCTCCGAGTGTCTGGTCAACCCCCCATGACCAGTCCCCCAGGACTAGCAGGGCCTCCTGTTTAACTGTCCAGTTAATTATAATATATTAATTGTGTCGATAAAATTTATAGGAAGTGTATGAATAATGTCTGGATTTATTTTGTGAGACTCATCTCAAGGGCAGAGCAAAATCTTGTCTCACCAGGGTGAGCAAACCCTGAGATGAGTCTCAGACCAAAGAAAGACAACTTTATACGGTAAAGAAAGTGTGGAAATTATATTTGTATATGATTTGGAAAACTTATCCCAAGGGCAGAATAACATCTCGTCTCACCTGGGTGAGCAAACCCTGGGAGGAGCCCCAAACTAGAAAAAATATTTGTTATATGAAAAAATATGCAAGTGGGTGATTCACAAAATGTGGTAAAGTTCTGATGATTTTAGGAATGCAATAATGGTATTTAGAGGCATATTGAAAGTATCTTTTAGCGTAGCAGCAAAGAAGTATCGTTGTCTGATTTCAGCTATTTCAACACATTCTACAATAAGGTGGTTCATGGTCAGAGGACTATTACATGAAATACACTGTGGTTGTGGGTCTGCTTTGAGAAGGAAAGCGTGTGTTAATGTTGAGTGGCCTATCCGGCATCTAGTCAGGACAACCTGATCTTGTCGAGATAGATTTCTATAGGGTTGCCAGAAGCCAAGGTGAGGTTGAATGGAGAAAAGCAGTACATTTCAATACTAAGACAAAGGCAAAACATTAAAAAAATTGTAACTTCAATATTTGATTTTTGCCTTTCATAAATGTATTTTACAAAAAATATAATATTGAATTTACATCACCAAACGCAAATTCCAACTTATGAAATTTGTTGTTACCTGATCACCCCATTCATTGATGACTGGCATGTTGATGTCGTCAATAAAGATAGTCATCTTCTTCCCTGCTGGAGGGCCATAGGTCGTACCAACTCGCTTGTCCACATAACTTTCAACAGTGCGCTGCATTAAAACAAAAATAATTATCAATTTGAAGCACTGAAAGTGATGGCCGGATTTTTTCTGCAATTTGTTAACGCAAAATATAGGTTTAATTTGCATTCGGAAATGTATATAGAAACAAAATACAGTATTAATTTTTTTTTTAAATTATCTACATTTGTTGTTAAACTCTCAAAATTAATATTTCAGCCTCTTTCTTTAACAAGCCTTAACGCCTATAGAAAATTGCTTTGTGAAGACCTTTACAATCTCCATATTATACCCAGGTATACAAGGTACCAAATTTAGAATCTTAAATTGCCGGTGAAAGACATGTTTCTTTACCTGGTACATGTTAGGCGTGGTTGCAGAGGAGAAGTTAAGACTCTTGAACAGGTGTCGTTCAGGGTCGTACTTAGCGCAGTTACCCTTGATCACCACGGTCTTAGCCGTACCCTGCTCACCTGTGGGTTAATAACGAGACACTTAGTCAAGTCTTGCATCATCTTATGTCAGTGGTTCAAGTGTTTGAGTGCAACAGGATTTGAATGCCCTTTGCAAGTTGACAAAATGACATTTTTGGACAGGTTGAAGGACCATAGCAAAGTCTTCGCATCAAAACACGTCCATCTCATATCTTTGATGATAATTTAAGGATGAGGGATTATTTCAATTTACCAATGAGTAAGACAGCTTTTTCCTGCTTAGCGATGGTCTGAATTAGGAAGTCTGTGCGGACGTTGTCCGTGTTAGGAACCAGGATAGAAGCGTAGTCTGGGGTGCTGTCAGTAGGGTAGACATACTCGGGAACCTAGGAAACATAAAATACAGAAAAAAAGAAAACTTGTAAAAATATGATTAGCAGTACAAAATTATAAAATTTACAAAACTTGTAGGTTTGCATGGTAGACATGAATAAAATAGAAACAGTTTGTGGTAACACCCAGTGAAATATTTAAAAAAAATCAATTTAAATATGCAAATTCATGTTTATTAATTATTTATGAACAGCCATTAGACTTTACCCTGTCACTCCAGTGTTGCCAGTTTCCAGCTTCATTCACCACATACTCAAAGATGGTGTCTTGACTGCCGGTGTCTATCTTGGGCAAGTTTAGTCCTCCTTTGCCTTTCATCCAATCTTCCATCTTAACAAAAACAAAACCAAAATACAATCCAGATTAATAATCTTGAATATTCAGGTTAATAATACGTTGCACACCATATATAAATACAACGGATGACAACTACAAACTTATAGTAGGCACGCTGCAGTTTCAAGGTAGGATACACCATTGGTAATTGTTTGAATTATCATGAATAGGTGGATTTGGGGGGTGTATTTTATAGTAAATATCATTTAACTAACCTGTCTGAAGTTTTTACGATTATGGATGCTGAGAAAAGCAAGAAAAACGGCGTTCGTTTTCAACCGCGGCATTGGGCAGTGGTTCCTATGTTGTTCTTGTTTTTTTCGCAATCGCCGTCCGGCGATCAAGATTTTTTTTCTTTTCAATTAGATTTTCCGGAACAATTAGTGGATATCTAGCGCAATCATTTTGCTGGATGCCTAGAATCATTATGTACTTTAAAATTAGTAAGATATTTCTTAATAAGTAAACATCTGCAAATGGTGTATTTTACATTTAATATGATCGACAATTTTTAGAATACTTTGATAATGCTACAATAAGTGAAACAGGACCCATAGAGGTTTATCCGTTATTAAATGCAATACATTTTTTTTCTTCTGTTTTATCTATTAAAAACTGAATTTAAAAATCTTTATTTGCCGACTTTGGTTGTTAGAAATTCCCGTCCACATATTTTATTTACTTTATCCTTTTGGTTATTGTTTTTACGTGGAAAAACAAATGAAATCAAAGCTCTCAAGAGGAAGGCGCGAGGATTTGACAGGAACATCTTACCAATTTCCGGTCGTCCAGCTCAAGGAGAGCTCCGATGGACCACATCAAGGAGAAGACAAAGAGCCTCTCAAGATGCTCTCGAGAGGGGGCAGTGTCCTCGCTAGGAATGAGACCTGTCAAGAGGTCAACGGCCTGACGGATGTACATGCACTCCAGAATCTATAGCAGATGAGAGAAAGACACTTCAATCATCAACATGTTATATGCGCCTTAGCATAGAATAAAACCTCACAATTAAACCTCAATTTGTTATGTAAAACCTCATTAAACTCGAAACGCACGAAGGACATGCACTCCAGAATCTAGCAGATGGGAAAAACACAGTCGAGGTTACAAACTCAATCCCCAACAAGTTTTATGTACCTCAACAGAGAACAAAACCTCACAAATAAACATTACACATTGTCATGTAAAACCTCATTAACATTTGAATGGCATAAAGTCCTCATTGCAAAACAGTGTAATTTTCTTTTCCTACATAAATCTTTTCAATTAATCTGCATGATCAATCACTAGTTAGTCTATCTAAAACCTCTGGAGCCACTATTCAACTCCTCTGTACTTACGTTCATTTTGGGGGCGAGGTTCTGCATAGAATTGGTGTAGCATTCTTTGAAGTACTCGGCAAAGAGGTTGTATAATACATCCTGCTGGGCTTGAGGTCTAGTTAACAGCCAAGCCTGGTAACAACAACAAAACCAAAAAATTTTGAGAATTTTGTCTTCAGTGTACGATAATTAATGTGATTCTAACATTTCTTTTTACTTCTTGCACATTTAAATCTCAAATTTTGTGGTGAATTGTGACATATTGGATTAAGATAATTTAGATATTTGTTTCCCTTTATTTTTAGATCCTATTTTATAATTTTATTTCTTACTCTGCTTAATGAGATAGAGAGAGAATTGAACAGGGATTTAACCAAGGAATGTGTATGCCCAAACCACCAATACGGGTACATTAATTACGTGTATCAAGGCTGTCCTAATATTGCTACGTCTGAAGCTATTAATTGTCTGTCCGTCAATACAGCGTGTCATTTGGGCCGTTTGTTATAAATGATTCCAAGCGTACATGTACAACAAATAATTTCATTTTAATGTAATTTTTACTCTTCTAACCTTATTATCTTATTAGCTCTGTTAATATTTTTTCCTGATTTAGGAGACACTTTGAAATATCTGCAACAATCACTCTCTTAAAAAATGGCGAAACGGAGATTAAATCCGAACTGGAGAAACACAGTTATTAAATATATTGATTTTCAGTTAGTGCGTTCAGTGTGCACACTATTATGGCAATACGAGTTGCCATAGTAGTCGCATACGTTTTATTAATTTAAGTTGTTTTAGACTCCAGCGTATGGCGCTTGGCTTAGGCAAATGCACGGGCAAATGAATAATCTGTGAGGCTATGGGAAACCATTAAAAAACATGTAGGGTGAATTCCTGCGAGTGCGATGGAGGATGAAAGATAAATCATACAAGAGGAAAACAGGATTGTGACGACGACAAAAAGCAAAAGCTCGCTAATGGATGAGAAGGAGGAGAAAGCAATAAAGGGCGGTGACATTTGTATGACCTACCACTTTATGCGATAAAGCATGTGTGGATGTTAATGGTAAGTGACTGGTCAAGGAAATGAAAACACGATATAACTTGGGACAACCTGTAAGCCAGTCAATCTGTGTGGTGAGTTTAACTGACAGCACCGACACAGTGGGAATCTCTAGTAACTTGAAGGCAAAGCTGTTGTTTACTTGTAACGACCGAATCATCCAACATGAATACAACAGGTGTTGATACATCCGAGTCGGTCACTGAATCGCTCTATCCATTGCAAATGGATCCGTTTCACTTCTTCATCCATGTTCTAACGGCTCTGACGGTCGTTCTGATTCTGACTCTCAACCCGATATGCCTCGCAGTGCTCCATCGCGCTGGCGACATCCAAGAAACCACCAAGGTGTTCATGGCTTCGCTCACCGTGTCCGACCTCTTCATTGGGCTGTTCTGGGTGCTCCCAGAGCTGACGGCACAGTTCGCCGGAGAGTGGGTGCTGGGTGCGTTTCTCTGCACTGCCTGGGGAGTTTCGTCAGCAACTTTTTTCACACTGTCGATCTTGTCTCTTGTTCTTCTAACAATAGATCGCTTTATTGCCATCGTCTATTCCCTGCGATATCCCACACTGATGACTTTGAAGACAGCAACGATCATCGTCGCCATCACATGGGCTCTGACTTTGACATTTTTCATCATTCTATTTGCCATTTATGCACCCAACATCCTCTCTGTGGAAAGTCCCCACTTTTGCAACTCTGCCAATTGTGAATTTTGTCTGTATCAATCAGTGTTTACGATGGCAGTCTGTCTCGGAACTATCTTCATTCTCTATTTCTACATTCTTAAGGTTGCGCGCCAGCAGGCGCGTCGCATCGCCGTTCAGAATCAGATCAGCGATGCCCAGCGTAACCTGAATGCTCCACAGAGTCCCAGCACCAAGTCCGCTACCACGGTGTTCATCATAACCATGACGGTCTTCATATGTTGGACCCCGACCATCAGTCTCTTTGTAATCATCCCAAACAGCAAAGAGGAACCGTTGAGTTTAATCTTGATTGCTAACTTGGTTTTCTTCACCAACAGCTGGTTAAATGTGTTCATTTACTACCTGAGGAACAGGGCTCTTCGGCATGGCCTGCATGAGTTGGTAGGCTTGTGCTTTCGTCGGCAATTCTAACATAAGAGTCTTACTACAAGAAGTAGCTTCATTGTGTTGGTAGACTTGTGCTTTCGTCGGCAATTCTAACATAAGAGTCTTACTACAAGAAGCAAGGTCCAAGTAGCTACATTGTGTAAAAAAAAATATATAATCAAAGCGCACTAATATGTAAGTAAACTTTTACACACTTTTAGAACCAAAATCCGATTAAGTTCGTGTGTTAATTAATGACAAAAGAGCTTTTAAGGATAAAACTTATTGCTTAAAAGCATTTTAAACCATCCATCTTTTTTATGATTGTGTGGTTGGAAAAATGTAAGTCTGAGTTCAATACGTGGTGGGGAAAATGTCACTAGGACGATTTGTTTTCAAGTTTTAGGGGCTGCCAAATTAAGAATGAGATCGCTTGTAATTTTTAAATATTGTAAAAGGAATAACTGATTTTATTTAGGTACTCGACACCTAATGTTTTTTCATTTTATTATTATTAAACATTTATTAAACACTATTTTATAAACATTTGTGTCATCCAAAGGATTTAAAATGCACATAATTAAAAAAATGCATAACTGGGGGAAAAAATATATTTTATGGCCAACAAAGAAATTTAAGATTGGTGTTATTTACTCAGAGGTCAGATTGGAATACTAGACCGATCTAATCATTTCCGAGCACTTAATCTGTCAAGCTGTCAAGCTGTACAGCATTACTAGAGCCTTTAACACGAGATGTGTCACACGTAATTACACAGTAGAGTGGCAGTGATAATCTAGGACTATAATCATTTCTGTTGTAGTTTATTGCACACACACTCGAAAAATCACTAAAAAAACATAAACAATGCGAGGCAAAATGAGACAGAACTGGGTGTTTGGAATGAGTAAGAATATCTCCTTAAAATACTGTTTATTGCACTTCAATGGCGCATTTCATTGACATGTTATGGCTGTTTAAAGTTCACTGTTACTGAGAAAAAGGCTTTTAAACTTTAAAATGAATATCAATGGCTTTTCTTTAAAAATTCATTTATTCCACAATTGTTATCCTATTTGTTTAAAACATGTGTAGTAGACATATCAAAGATTGCAAATAACGATAAATTTCAATAGGTGCGGGGGGGGGGGGGGGGGGGGGGGGGGGGCGAGGGTTTCACTTCATTTAAACATTTTGAAAATTTTGAAACCTGAGAAAATGAAAAAAAACTAAATCTAAATAACAAAGATTGCCAACTTTGTCCTGGTTTAATTGGAGCAGGTGACATTTTGTCTTACCTTCAGAATGGGTTCCCAGTCCATGATAGACGAGCTCATATACACCATGCCATTACGAGACACAGTAGCAGGAGAGGCATTGTCAATGTTGTGGGGCTCAAAGATGATCTTACAAGTAGGAGCCATGGGGATACGGTCACCGTTAGCTAGGGTTAGAGTCTTATTGTCATCTAAGACAGAATTGAGGTTCTCAATCCAGATGGCGTCCACAGGGCCGTCCAGTACAATCCAGATGTGTTCTCCCTGGAAGGGTGGGGGGGGGGGGGGGGGGTTAATAATATTAATGATATTGTACAAAGTCAGTGATAAAGTTGATAAGGTGTGTATTGATGATGTTACGTAATGTTTAATCTTATAATCTGTGTTGTTGTGTCTTGTTTTATTTGGTACATCCACCAAAAGTTTTAATGTACACCAATGTTTTAATGTCCATTAGTATTCAACGTGACTAAAAGGGTGAGAGTAAATGTTTTCTTAACCAGTTCGCGTCGGGATTATTTTAACATCGCCGAGCCGACGGGCGGGATTATTTTTAACGAAACTCGATCCGAAGCGGGTTCAGGCTGATAGTGCCGGGAAGCACACCCACGCATTTCCGGCCTTGCTCGCTGCTGACATACATTTCCGAACTTGAACTTGGCGTGTTTATGCGTCATCCGTTTTGAATTTGGGATTTGTTTTGCGTTTATATACGTCATCCGGCGCGAACTGGTTAAAGAAAAAAATAGTTAAAACAAAAGTAAACTTCCAAAATGACACGAATGAAAGTTTGGGTACAAACATTTAAATTAACTCTGAATTGTCGTTTTAGAGGGGGAACAAATTCTGGCAAGATTGCATTGAAAAAAATGAACTGGATGTTAACAAACAAATGCACTCAAAGACCAGAGTTTTATGTCGCCAATAAGTTTTAATATAATGACAATGATTTGACTGTTTAGGACGTGGTTATTATAATAAATGTTGACAATGGTAAGCACTATCACGCACAAGATGTAATTTGGAATGAATTAAATCTGTGATTGATTGAAGTCTTGTGTTACAGAATTATCTTAATACCTTTTTGCCTCGGAGTGTCTTTCGCCAAAGTGTGGAGAAGATTCCATCCGTCCAATCGTTCGTGGCAACGTCCAGTCGTCCGAACATCTGAGGAGCTGTAATGGCCTTGGGGTTCATACGCAGCTCGCGATGGGGTGCGCCGCAGTCCGACATGGCCCTCATCAACGTGGAGATGCATTTGGTCTTGCCTGTCAGAAATGGTCAGGGGGCATTTTCATGGAACTACTTAGCACAAACATTTGCTTAATAATTGTCTGTAACCACGTTTTTGCCACGGGAGAATTTTTATTCTAAGCAATATGGGTAGGTACAGTAACCAGAAGCACAACTATTATTTTGTTTGGCCATATGGTTTAAAAAAACCAGGGCTGCTGGGGCAAAGGAAACAAAGAAAGATATTTCAGGCAGTTTGACAATATTGCCTTGCTGATTAGATGGAGAGGTGTGATTCAACTCACCTGCACCGCTAGGTCCTAGCGTCATCATTCCGTGACGCACCCGCTGTGTTTCATACAGTTGAATCAGCTTCAGTATCCATGGAGCATGATTAACCAGGCCTGCTTCAGTCACCTGTAGGAGAAAAGACGCAATCGAAGAAAACTTAGGAGGTTTTCTAAACCTTCGTCTTCGGGCTTCGCCTCTGACTTTCGAATCACTGAGAAGCAAATAGAAATATTCAAACCTTTGGGTTCATATCAACCCTTTTAATGTTTCTGAAGCTCAACAGGCACCAAAATGTGGCTGGAGTTGGGAGTTTTTGCAGTTAGAAGCCTAAAACCATCTTAAGCTTTAGACAAAGACGAAACCAGAAATTCAAAAGGGCTCTTAAATAGCAACTGTTCATCATTGGTAGCTTAAAGAGGCACCCCCTTTTTTTTAAGCTGCTAATAAGCACAACATTTTTTAACACCAAGAATCTTTTTTGCTCAGCCTCTAAAACGTCATTTGACTTACAATGCACTTCCAACTATTTCCGGCTGATTTTCGCCTAGCATAAAAAATCGACACTACTTCCTAAACTGCCAATCTGCTTATTGCTTTAACATCTGCTTACTGCTTGCACTAAGCTATTTTCTACTGGATGTACCTGTTTTTCAATAGCAGCCTCTATATCTGGATAGCCAGCTTTGTCTAGCTGCATGCCGGGGAACAAGTCGTCGATCAGCGATAAGAAGAGAGGCTCGTCCTCATCAACCTAACACAAACAAAAACCAAAACGAAAAATAAGTTGAGTTTAGAGCACAACAACAAATGAAAATAATGAAGTATCCCGGGGGCCAATTTTATAAAACATGCATGCACAAACATTTGCTTAGCAGAACACAAATCGTGCTAAGTAAAAACAGGTTACCAATCCAAAACTCCATGTGCTTTTCATGCTAAGCAAAATCCAGCTGAATACGAGTTACAAACAATGAACATCACCTGAAAATTTTATTAGTAACCCTGTTTTTGCCAAAGAAGAATTTTCATGCTAAGCAATTTTGTTTGCTTACATGTTTGATGAAATTGGCCCCTGATCTCTATTGCTGATAGCTTTTTGTCTAAATTCAGCCCAAATTCTACCTCGGCCACAATGAATGAATTTGCAATGAATTTTTGGGTTGAGTTTTACCAGTTTGGAGAGGTTCATGTCCCTCAAGACTCTCATGACGATAGTAGACTCGCTGTCCTGTGGGTTAAGACGCTTGAAGGCTCCTAGTGTACGCAGTACAGACAGGATGTTACGCAGACCAAAGTCATAATGCACCTGCAGGGACAAAGAAAACATTACATATGTGGGTGGTCAATTGGTTGGGACACCTATACCAGTAAACAGGAGGGTCGTGGGTTCGAGTCCCATTGATGTAAAGTAGTTGATTTTTTTCCCCCATGTTTTGAACTATTCTACAGATTTAAAAATTTACTTTGGAATGTTACAGCCTCGTGGGCTTAAATATACTTTGTTTCTACGGTCTCCTAATCTTGGGCACTGATTGTGGTCTGCGGGTAATTTTGCAGGTTGTGGGTTCAAGTCCAGCCTAGCTTGAAAATTACTTTGGAGTTTATATGGCCTCATGAGGTACTGAACCTGTGGTCTGTGGGTAATTCTGCTGGTTGTGGGTTCAAGTCCAGCTTACCTGTTTGGTCAGCTGTTCTTCGCACAGCTTGTACAAGGTGTAGAATTTACGAGCCAGCAGCACGTTACCCTGGAAGCCACAGCTAGCCAGCTTGACACGAATGATGATCTGTCTGTCAGGAACCATCATGGCCACAGTACGGAACTGAATCTTGAGGTTCTCTGGCAGCTCCTGGCGACCGGCGTAGCCAGGGTTCTGTTAGGACAAGCCAGACAAAATTTGTTACATTTACTGACGGTTTCGACAGAACTAAACACTCTAATATTATTTGAATCAACAGAAAATGCTAGGAACTTTTAAAAGTTTGACAGCGTATTTAATATCTAGCGAGGGTGTCCACAGTTTACAGCGGAACTTTCAGTTGCCCATATAAAACGAGGCTGACAAAGAAAAGCGTAGACGAGTCACAATATTGGTTTATTTACTCGTGAAATTCCAGGACTTATTAAAGTAAACAATTCCTCAAGTAAAATGTTGAAAGAACTTATGACCCAGATCTGCGCATTGCTGTAACGCAAATAACCATCTCACCATTGTTAAGAAAATACCAAATTCAGGATCCATGTCGACATTGTCCCCATCGGTGAAGATGAAGTTAGGTTTACGTTCTTTCTTACAGGTCAGCACGATGGCAATCTGCTGGGCGGCTACCGACAGGACGGGAAGCTCAATGCGGTTGAACTCATCAAAGCAACCCCAGCTACCTGACTGAGCCAGACCTGTTACAAGGGAAGATTAATATGCAGGAAGATCAGCGAGATCTGACGAAATAGAGACAAACTCATGGGAAAGCACACATGTAAACAAACCGCGCCTCATTAAGTCTTAGGCTTATACTGTGACTAACCTTTGTAGATACGTCCAAGTCCTCTAAAGTCCATCTGATCAGAGCAGTTGAAGACCACCACGTATTTTCCCAGGGCTTTACCCATGTCCTTGGTGGTCTCTGTCTTGCCTGTACCTGCTGGACCGGCCGGGGCACCTCCCATGCTCATCCCCAGAGCCTGGGCTAGGGTGATGTAACATCTAGTGGGAGAATTCAGTGTAACAACAATTGGCACTTTTGTCTAAAGGGATCATGCAAAATCCAACAAGACGTCACTCAAGGTTTACCGCATGGTTTTATAAGGTTTTACGGGGTATCTTAGGGTTCAAACTTTGTTTTCGTCTTAGACTCAAGTCGATTTTAGGCTCTCATCAACTGTGGAACTCCAGTCACATTATGGTGCCTATTGTGCTTCAGAAACACCCAATTAGTTGATATGAACTCAAAAGTTTGAATATTTCCATTTGCTTCAATTTGCTTCTCAGTGATTCTGAAGGTAAAGCCGTAGCTGAAAACCAAGCCAAGGTTTGGGAAACCCCTATGTGAATACGATATCGTTATTTCAGCCATGCCAATACCCACCTATCAGTGAGTGGAGTAATAACCAATCTCTCTGTGCACCCCACAGGTTCCATCTGATAGATGAAGTCCACGTCAGTGATAGAGATCAGACACTGATCCGTGTCTTCGTTGTAGTAGAAGCGAGATTGCTTCAGCCATTCAAAGTCAGTGATGGATTTTACGTGCATGCGCACCTGTTGATAACAAATTACGATGAGAAGATGTTATTCGTCTCTCTAATGCCAAACTGCAAAGTCAAGCAACAAATAAGCGAATACGAAGTGCACATGGGCCAACTTCATGGAGCTGCTAAGCACAAAAAATTTCACCTGAAAATTTTGTTTGTAATCCTGTTTTTGCAAAATAAAGATTTTCATGCTAAGGAAATTATTTGTGTACTTAGCAGCTCCAAACAAATTGGCCCCAACTTGGGAAACGAATAAAACTTTTGACTGACCAGATCATCAAAGATGTCTCTCTGATGGACGTGGATAGTGATGAGCGTCTCAAACTTGGTCCTCTCGTACTTGGTGAGTTCTTGAGTCGTGTAGTCAATCAGGATGTTCAACAGGTCAAGGAAGTACTGGTTGGTGGTCGCCATTATCTGAAGGTAGAAAGACGAAAGACTCGGTTGAAAAAGCTGTCAGGACAATTTCAATTGGCAACCAAGTCTTTGTTCTTTGTAGAATCTAAGTGTCATACTTCACTCTCTACACTCAACCTGTTTAAGATCGGAGATTTTGTTACCTTCTTATCTGACCGGGCATTCTTGAGCGCATCCTCGCTGTCTCTTGTCCACATCATCTGAAGTGCCAACAGGCCGACCTGGGCCGGGTAGGAGTTCTCAAACTCAATGATCTTGAAGTTCTCCTTGTCTCCGATGCCCACGCTGGCAGTGCGGATGATGGAGTGGAGCGACTTAAAGGTGGTGTTCATGAGATCCCCTAGCCACAGCTCCACATTACCCTGGGCCATGATGGGCTTGACCAGCTCGATCTTCTCGCTTTCCCTAGAGCTGACTGCCAGGATCTGGTCGTAGACTTTGTCGTGGAAGTCGGCTGACTTGATGTTGTCGAACAGACCTTCCAGGTGATTCTGGATAGAAGAGAAAACAATGTGAAAATCATAGACACAAATTAAAGTTGGCCAATTGCAAGTTGACCTCTACTTGGTTCTGGGTTAACAAAGGTGAAAATTAAACACCTAAGATCTTAAGGTCTGATTTGAGGAGAAAGTCAAGCGCCCTTCTATTTCTGAGTGCTGTATAATTTGATGCTGTGTGTAGAGGAGATCTCACCTATTTCTTAGAAGATTCTAAAGCATTATTTTCTGATCAGATCAGCAGCTCCGTAAAACAAGGCCCACCAACTAACCTGGATGGTGTGAGAGTCCGAAGCTTGGCCAAGGATCTCTAGCAGCGCCGGGTCGGACACAAAGAAGAATCTGGGGAAGACGAGTCTTTTCTTCTCCAGGTAGCCAGTCAGAGACTTCTGGCAGATCTCCAGTTGCTCTAGGAGATGAGGAAGGAGCTGGCCCAGGCCGTCGTCGCCGGTGCAGCACTGAACCACGTTGGAGTTCTCGTGGGCCGTCTGCATGATCTTGACCCAGGACTTGTCGATGTTGGTGAAGCGTTTGGCTTCCTGTTAACAAAAGGGTAAGAAGTTTGCAGCAATTTGAACAGAGTGCCTATCGGGATTAGGAGGTAGATTAGATGTGGGGGCAAGTGCAAAATTAAACTGGCAGTAAGGTTCAACAAGGTATTACCGAGTACCTCAGGGTTCGATCTTACGTTACTGCTAGCTTAATTGTGAATTCTCCCGCTATCGTTGCCTGTATATAGAAAAAATATTTGGTGGGGATTATTTATTTTTTCTCCAATTCAGAGGTTAAGAAGGCGGGATACAGAAACACATGCTAATACCTGTATCCAGAAACAAATTAAAAAAATCCAATCATGGGTCAATCATAAATCCACAAGTATCAGAGGGTGAACAATGATAACAGAATGTTAAGGGTTTGGTAAATAATTAACTAAAGAGTGCCCCCTTCCCCATTTACCTGTGGCAGCTGCTTGGCGATGTCTCCGCCCACAAACACTGCCTCCAGGTAGATCCACAGGTTCTGCACCAGCATCCAGTTTTCAATGATCTCGGTGGTGTTGGACAGCTTATGCACCCACTTCTGAATGTCAGACTTGAAGGGGGCATTGTACCTGTGAATCGGCAGGTGAATTTGAGAATCAATTAATTAGTCATTGCATATGTTAAACAAGAGGGCTGTCCATCAGCTCTTATACACCTTTGTATAGTCATCCACACTGCCTGGGATATTTTATTCTGAAGATTTCCATGTCAGGAAAAGAACATGGAGCTAAATCAAGTCGTTCTCCAAGGGTGAATTGAGATTATCTAAACTGAAAACTGTTAAACAAGCAGATAGTTCAGATAGTTCATACAACCAAGTTGAGACTTCAACTCAATTTGTCTCAAACCTCATTAGTCACTCACGATCAAACTGCATACATAAGCCTTGCATTCTAACACTCCAGCCAGCGTTACTCAAATGCTCACAGATTACTAATTCTCAAAGTCAGAACTCAAAATCCACTCACCGATTACTCATGAGCGAGCCCAGCACCATCAAGCTGTCTTCCATGAGTGAGATGATCTCCCCGGTAGTGTCTCCTTTCAGAAGGAGCTCCCCACGAGTCTTGAAGGATGAGAACTGGAAGTCCTGAACGCTCCAGTCGTTGATGACTTGCTTCAGTTTGGCCTCGATGTCACGCTCCTTGACGGCCGAGATGCAAATATCCTGCAAGATAAAAAAATCATGGAGACCTAAATGTTTAACACTTTTGTGGGAAGTCTTGTTGACTCCTTGACACGTCCTAAAATTCAAGCATTTCAATAATGCCAATTACAAGTGATCCAGTCAAAAGTTAAGTCTCAATTTATTTACATGAAATGCAACCATTTTAGACCATTTTTTTTTGCAGAAGCTTTAGATCGGCACAATCAGATCCCTAGCTTTGCAGGTACCTATTTATACTCGTGGTTGGACAAAGGTAATTGTAGTAAAGTGTCTTGCCCAAGGACACAAGCAGCATGTTCCCCGTCAGGGTTTGAACATGGAACATGGACCACGGTGTGCCACTATTTCCAAACTAACCTCGATGTCTTCCTTATTCTCCAGCAAGGGAGCCATCATGATGTTTCTGAGCAAGAAAGCGTCAGACTCCACATCAAAGGTGTGCTTGGTGCAGGCTGCGATGCGGTCCCAGTGCCGCGTCATCATGGCCCTGCTAGCCATCATCTCCAACAGCGGGCAGCATTCGTTGAAGTCGTCGATCTTCTTTTTGAGCTCCAGAAAGGCCTGCCACTCCTTGAGGGCCTTGGGTAGCTTGCGGCATCTGGAGAATAAGTTTCAAAGTAAATAAAAAAGAAAGCTTTCCTGGACTTATTACTACATAGACTTCTTATTTATAAATTATTGACAACATTTTATCTACTAACTTGTTTTGGAAGTCCATGAGTTCCTGGTTGATCTTCTCAATGTCTACGTCCACCCAGGGGATATCGTAGTATCCATTCACATTGTCGATGACAGCGTTGTAGAGCTGGTACAGCTTCTGTAGCAATGCCAGCTCTCGTTTGATGCGCTGGATATCAGGGTACTCAGTCACTGCCAGACCGAAGAGCTCCTCGCCGCCGGAGTAGGTGATGTACTTGCGCCAGATCTCGTCAAAGCGGGCCTGGAAGAGCTGGAGCCGGTCGCTAGCCTCGCTGGGCTGGATGCCCAGGACCATGGGACCTCTGGAGAAGTCAATCAATAGTCATCAAAGTCAAAGTTGACAAATAAACGACTATGCAAGATGATTTCATTTCTTTAGATTTAAAATGAGGGTAAGCAGAAAAAGCTCTACAAACATCCAGTGTTTGCAATTAAGGGGCTGGTACATCAAGATACTTATCAGGTATTTTGCCTCGTACTGTTTCTGTGTACCGTGTCTCTTTCTTATAAGTCTGAGCAAAGTATCAACAGATTCTGTTTCTCTCTTTAACTTGTTTCTTTGTTTCTTTTTGTTTTTTAATTCTTGTCACTTGTTGGCCTCGTAATCAATTTCTTTAAGTCATCCAACAATTTGTGTTTTTAATGATTAAATTGATACAAATGTGTGTCCCTTACTTGTCAGTGTAGTCAGTCACAAAGTTGGCAACCACTGTCTGGTAATCCTCTACCAAGCTGAGCAGGTTGGACTTGAATCCTGGCTGGATCTTGAGCAGTGTCACTTGCACCTGCTGCATCTGTTAACGAGTAAATAAATTAACGAGGTAAAACAAAACAGTGCTGAATTGTGCAATTTTAACATCGGTTGAGTTTTGAAATGACAAAAGGTAGTTGACATGACAAACCTGGCTGTTAAGGTTCTTCCAGCTGTAGGACAGACTGTCCACCTTCTCTGCATTACCATCCTGAAACAAGAGCTCGTATCGGTGGAGCATGGCGAAGGACTCCTCGATGGGTCCGATGGTCATATCGATGCGGATCTCCGACTCCCGTACCTCGGCGAGGGCAGCCATGGCCCCCCTGACATCGTCCAGGTCTTTGATGGGCCGAGCCAGGCGTTTCTGGAGGCTCTCGATGAAGTCAAAGATGTCCGTCATGTCAGCCGAGGCCTTGATGTTCAGGGCCTTGCCGAAGGCTAGCTTCCAGGCTTTGGTCTCTGCTATCAGGGCTTCCTTGAGCCTTTCCGTCAGGCAGATGACTGAGCCCACGCGGTAGCTGGCTGGGCTCTCCTCAATAGTTACCTCAAGATGCTGAATAAGAAAACAAATCACAACACGACAGTCACAAACAATATACAATCACCTGAAAATTTGTAACCCTGTTTTTGCAAAGGACGAATTTGTATGCCAAGTAATTTTGTGTGTGCTTAGCAGCTCCATAACATTGGCCCCTGGAGCCATACACCTAAACAAAGTTGACTGAACTAATAACCTAGCACAAAACTGGAGACCAAGGCATATTTAACAAGCCACTACAACTTGTTACCCTTTTTTAACAGCTTCATCTATTGGTGTCTTACCTGATAATACTTGATCTGAGCATCGATCTCAGACAGCAGGGGTTTATCAGCCATGAACTCAGTCACTTTGTCATCTGGCTCCTCGTTCCACAGCTCACTAAACTCCTTGAAGCTGTCCAGAACCTGTTAAATAGGGTAAAATAAAGTGGATCAATTATCAACAGGTGCTAAGAATAGACAGGTCCTATTTATTGACAGGTGCTAGTCACAGGACAAAGACGGAAACTTACAACTACATGGAAAGTTACAACTCTAATTATTGCTTTTCAGATGGATAGAGTCTTTTTCAAACAATAATCAACAACACTGTGGTATCCCTGTCTCCTGACGACGGGCAGAGTATACTGTCCGAAACGTTGAGTTCCCTCCAGGTTCTTTCAGAACCACAAAAACCCACAAAAGAGATTGACCACACGGTACTACCGCACAACAACTTATCGTTTACCACCTTTTCAACATGCAAACATTCAAATCTCATCTGCATTACGTTTGTCAGTGATCCGAAATTACTGAGATTTACAATTTGACAGGTTTTCTGTTTCTTTTCCTTTTTTTGGGTTACCTCTTGGCATTCTGACTTGCTGTTGCCAATGATGTTGTTGAGTGGAATGACCACCTTCAAGACGTCTTTGTGCTCACTGATGACTTTGTAGAGAGGCTTATGGGTGATGGCCAACATGCTGGGCACTTTGTCCGCATCCTTTTCATCTTTGGCTTCTTCCAGTTCCTAAGGACAAAACATATTAATAATGCAGAATATTTTCAAGTCATTAGAAGCTGTTGAAAACTACTTACTGACAGCAGCGACTAGAATACACACAAATGAAAGTTTGCCCGATGCTAGCTTGGATCAAAATAACAGGACACCTGAATTGTACGATAATTCTGATGTACTGACAGCACGTTCTAATCTTTCTAACTCTCAAACTGCAACTAGCCTTTCAGTGCAATGCCATAGTTTCTAAATTATGTCTTACAAAGGCAATACAATCTATCCCCGAGTTAAGTCTTGGTCATGTCCACAAATGAAAGCTTGGCTATTGCTTGCAATTACCAATGAGCCTATGGAAGCAGTCAAAGCCACTTCCAACAGCCACAGCCAGTAATTGGAATCAGTCTCAGGCCGTGAATGAATTACTTGGCTAGCGGCTGCAGTAATGTCCCATAGACTGATGTGTGATTCCAAGCCGTAGCCAAGTCATCTTGACACAGCCTTACTTACCTTGATCGCAGCCTTCTGGCTGATGATGGTGTGAGCCCACGCTGGGATATCATGGGCCATCCTTAGGATGACCTGTACGGCCTTGTTGACCGTCTGCTGGATATCATCTAGGCTTGGTCGCAGGACGATGCTAGGAATGGCCAAGACGATGTTGGCAGTGAAGAGAGGCAGCTTGGCATCCTCGTTCTCCTGAGCTCCCTGGATGTACTTGTTAGTGGAGGTCTGGAGACGACGCTTGATGGCATCCAGGGATAGACGGGTGCCTGGATTGAATTAATAGCAGAAAATGAAGCATTTCATTACAGGGTGACTCAAGGTACCATACTTGTCCTCATGGATTGTTCTTGAACCACGAGTCTCGCCCACTTTTGCAATTGCCCTTTTTTACGACTACGTACAAAAATAGTGATTGCATAGTCTCTTTCTGAAATTTGTTGAGGTGAGACAAAATGAATGGCGTGTACAGATGGGTGCCTTGAAAGGAGAGATAGGTAAATAATAGTAAAAGGCCTTTTCAAGAAAGATGGTCATTTAGTACAATACTTAAACCACAGATACAAAATAAATTGATGGCATCTGAATGGGCGACAGTGGTACCACACATGACTATAAATCTGACATTAATGGCATGTGGGGATATACTGGTTCCTGACAGGTGTCATATGGGAAACGTAACTGTACATTAAACATTTTGGGGCATTAATTAGCACGCACATTTTCGCAATCACAAACTTTACATTTCAACAAAAAAACTGTTTTGAAACTTACACTTGATGAGAGCGTCGGTGTTTCTCTGACTGAAGCTGCCTACCATGGTGTAGAAGCAGCAAGGCAGGCACTCCAGGCAGCGTTTGTGCTTGGAGTCAGGGGTCAGGCAGGGAAAGTGTTCAAACAGATTACGACGCTCGTTGGCCTTCAAGTTGTTCTTGAGAGTGTCCACAAGATCCTGGACTGCCTTCTCAACTGCCTGGCTTTGTCTGGTTCAGATCGGAGACAAAAGTGGGTCTATTTTGATTTTCTTTGATTCACAAGTCATAAATTTAACTAGCAAATATGCTCAATATCTCCCAACGTTAAAAAATAAATCAAAGTGATCTAGATTCCTGATCTGGATCCAGATCAATCTGAACATTTGATGGAATCATCCTTGACACATAAGTTATCCTCACACCAAGTTTTGTTAAAATCTCTTTAGTAGTTTTTCTGTAATCCTGCCTACAAACAAAACAAACAAACAGACAGACAGACAGACAGATAAATGCCGGCAAAAACATAGCAAGAAACTGAGTCATACTCTACCTTGAGAGTTGTTCACAGGCCTCCTTGCAGGTCCTCTCTGTATCAGCCAAGAAGTCCTTGGTGGAGGTGGGCTCTGATTCCGGCAAGGCACATAGCGCGGTGCAGGACATGTCCTTGAGGACCTGGTCAATGCGACAGTCCAGGAGGTCCGAGATCTGCTTGGTCAGGTGCTCCAAGAAGTTCAGCTCTTTGTAGGTGTTGGAGATGTCTGGAGAAAGAAAATTAGAATGCAATGAGAATTTCATTGGAGTTTTGGTCGAAGACGTCACAATCTTACTCATATGGGACTAGATCCCGCGACCTTGTTTACTTGGGCCAACATCCTACTAAACCAGATCACATCAACTGAAAGTTGACGAAGCCAGCGAATTGAAAAGGCCCTATTACTTACACTGATCCAGGCTGAGGGAGGTCCAGTTGAGACTGGTCAGTCCCGGCTTAAGGGCGTCCTCCACGCGACGTCTGAAGGGAGACATCAGCGGCAGCACCAGGTTGGGAATGGTAGCCACAATGCGATCATACTCCTGCAGTAGCTCGACAAGCCTGTAAAGAAGAAAATATTGCTAAGCATATTTCTTCTAAAAGCAAAAATCATCTGAAAACCAGTCAATAAAATACGCTTCTGATGGAATTTCTGATGGTAATTTTATACTGCTAAGCAAATATATTTCGAGCTTATTTAGCACATTTCTGTGCTTAGCATCTCGGGTTCGTAATTAGAAATGAATGCTTACGCGATGTAGTTAGCCTTAATCTCCACCTCCTTCAGGATCAGCACACCAGCCGACTCAGGGATCTCCAGGTTCATCTTGCCGAGATACTTGGCCTCGGCAATCAGCTCCAGCACCTGGGGGTCAAAGTTCACAAAGAGCTCCTTGGTCTCCGGGTGACGGACCAGCAGGGTGGAGTTGAGGCCGGAGCGGATGGTGTCCACAGCCCGGAACCAGCCTCGGTGGTAGAGAAGCTGCAAGAGAAATACAGAGGATTGTTGCCGAGTGATTTGGCAAAGCAATTTACCTACAAATACTGCTTAGCATGTTGTTGAGGTAAGCAAAATCTACAGAGAGCAAGTCAAGTTGCCTTACTTTCTAGTATGTGGTCCCTTTTGGCTAAGTGAATATTTTGTTTGCTTCAATTTTTGTTTGTTTATCGACTGATTGATATAATCATGGCTTTTCCTTGTCCTCTCAATAAAACAATTCTGAATCAATTTCTGCCAATGGCACTTTGTGGGTTGAGATTTCAGTCCTATTTCAAAAATTTTAAGAATTTGAAGACGAATTGTGTACCTCATACTCCATAAGTACCGCGGCCATCTTGTTGAAGTTCCGAATGATCTTCTTAGCTTCTTGAGACTGTAGATTGAAACGACATTGTCAGAATTTATTTTTAAAAGATGAGATACGAAGATATGAGAGGTCTACATTAAATCTTATTCAAAGAGGCTGGGATTCGGAGTATGATAAACAGCGACATCTTCTGTTCCTGTAAGGAATGATTGATACTCACCCTTAAGATCTCTGGTTTCTTCTTGAAGGCCCTCATGGGGGTGTCAATCTTCCGGTACAGCTGCCGTGCCCAGGTGATCTTGCCAGCCACAGGGGGCATGTTGCGGATGATTGGTGGGCCGTCTTTGCCTTTCTGGTACAGCTTACGGACGGTCTCCAGGTCCCGGCCGTAGTTGGTCAAGACCCTCATGTACTTGTCGGTCAAGTTCAGGTGGGAGCCCGAGATCTTCTCAAATTTGGTCAGGAGGTCCAGGGCCTTGTCAGTCTGTGACAGAGACAACAAATTGTAGAGATCAGGGCCCAATTTCAAGGAGCTGCTATAAGCAGAACAATTTGCTTAGCACAAACAGAAGTTTTTCTAAGTAAAACTGGTTACCAGCCTAAACTCCATGTGTGTGGGTGAGTTTAATTGTTTTTCCATTCAAAAAGAGAACATTGAACAATAGAGGACAATAGGGTCCCCTTTTGCTAAACCTCCCCGATTACTATTCGTGTACAAAACATAAGGGAGGTCTTCTGAAAAAGTACAAATAAAAAAGTACAAATAAAAAAGGACAAAGGGGTTTCGGGTTAGGGTCCCCGATTGACGGCAAAAACACACTCATGTTTTGATGTACTTACAGTGAGGGGTCTTTCAAACCAGGAATCCACAAAGCCTTGTAACTGGCCATGCACGCTGTCCATCAGAGAACGGAACTCCAGATAGTCAATGTCAAACTGCAGGCAAACAGATTTATAAACTAAATTAAAAATATTGAAGTATTTATTCAAAAGACATATCCTGTAGAGCAAAGCTAGTTATTGCTGTAAATTATCTTCTATTTGTTTAAAAGTAGAATGAACAGTGTCAATTTTGTGGATAATCTCATGATAAATTTTAACGCCCATTTATTTAAGCTGCTTAGTACAGTTACTTAGAAAGTAGAGAATATAATGATTTACTTAGTACAACAGCTTCGTAATCCAAATATCAGGGGATTTAGATTTTCAAGTTTTTAAGTTTACTAAGCAATAATTTGCTGCTTTAGCAGCTCAACTAAACTGGGGCAAGCCATCCATGATTGATTCTTCAATGACCTACCTCTCCTTTGCGGTGATCAAGGACGTCGTAATTTTTCTTCTTGTAGGTTCCGGTGATGCCCTGGAATCGGATGAATATGCTTTCGATGCCTTCAATCTTGACTTCCCCCAGGGAGCTCATGCTCTCCATGGTGTTGACCATGTCGGCGATGCGTCCCAGCCGCTTGCAGAAGGTGTCAAACTTGCCAAAGATGTAGTTCTCACTGTGAATGAAAGGAAAAACTGTCTGTTGACTGCACTGCAGCTCTGTGTACGCAGAGTGACAAATACGATAGTTCATTGTCGCTCATCGGGTTTACGGGTCATCTATGGCTTGTCTGCACATGATACGTCTATTCATGGTGCCGCACTATCCACCATACATCACATTGTGCTGTACCGGACAATTAGCCGTGATCGTGTTTGCGAGCATGCCTATTTTGCCCTCTTGCTAAGATGTGGCCGATAACTGTGATACAGTCTATTCCCAAATAAACAGCACGTCAACGGTCTGTGCACAAAGCGAATACAGCGCAGCGGACTGACCTGAACTCAAACTGCCTCTCTTCTGGTGTCTTCTTCAATCGTTCCTTGGTCTTATGGAAGCATTTCTGGTACTCCTCGTTCAGATAGATACAGTCATTCAGTCTCTTCAGCAGATCAGGTCTGCAACAACCAAAACAGAAAACAAGTCAGAACATCCAGTGTGGTAATAGATAGGCACATGTGTTGTTGCGAGGTCTTGTGGATTAACTCAACGACTCAAGCTAATCGGGCACAGCAGCGCCCTCTACCGCTCCCGCACTGACCCAATAAGACCCAAGGCTTACGTACCGTTCTAGCTCCCAGACCTTGGCAGCGTCACGGTTGATGTAGGCCTTGCATGTCGTGATCATCTGATTGGTCACCTTGACGAAGAGAGAGGTCATTCTCTCCGAGGTGTTGTAGTAGCGCGAGATGCTGTGGATCATGCGGATGGCATTCATCAGGCTCGGGATATGCTCAACCATCACGCACTGACAAGAGAAAAAGTACAATTGAAACTCAAAACCTCATAATATTTACTCTTTTTAAAAACCAACAGAATATTCTTTGTGAATAAAATTGGTAATTCTTCTGCAAATGTTCATAACAACTATTTAAAAAAGTATCAACTGAGAGAACTGTAGACAGATATAGACAATTTACAGGATTTACAGAAACATAGAAAGTTCTGCTATTAAGAAACACAGTATAAAAACCAACAATTTAAAACTCTTAAATTTTTTCACTTCTTAACTCGAATTTACTACTTACTGGATCGCACTTGACCAGTGGTCCGAAGAATTTGTCCAGTGTGTACAGGTACTTCACATTGTCCTTAGCCTCGTTAGCTGCATCTGTGATACGAATGTCCTAAAAAAACCAGAAAACCAACACTATAAGAAACACAAGATAAACACAGCCATCTTCAGAGACCAACAATTGAGAATTATAAAACAACAAGCCCTGTAAGAAGTCTAAATCAAAAAGAAGCCTGTTTTAGACACGGCCTTACCAGTTCTTTCCACTGCTTGAGCACTTTAGACTTGGCAGCGTGCAGTACTCCCACCACGGCCTTACACCGAGGGCTCTTGATCTGCTCCAGGAGACTATTGAACTTAGCCATGCGTTTCTTCCAGTGATCTAGCTCGGCAGCTGGGCCGATGTCGTCGGCTTCTTTGCGCATCTGTTCACTCTTGGCCAGGACCTGCTCGATCTGCTTGGCCCATTGGAGAATCAGCTCTTCCAGTTTCTCAACGGTGTCTGGAACGGTGGCTGGGAAGAACAAATGTACTGTGTTTAAACAAGAAATAGCACACACAGATCGATCCTTACAACCTAGGCTTCTTTGCTCAATAATGAAGTCAGGGAACTAATCACAAGCAATTCACAAGCCAGTCCCAGGAATTTTGGGGATGAACATTAACAAATTATGCGCAATTCATTTGAATAATTCGTTGATTTACTTGGCCTGCCGGGATTTAAATTTAATTACGGTCGGAACGTAGTTGTATTTACATATAAAATGTATGTATTTTGTACGACAAAAGTCTACAAAGTGGCAGAATTTACAGACTTTTCATCGTAAATACACTTTTCACTAGGAATAGATCACTAACAAGCATGTTGGAAGTCACTGGGCGTCTTGAGTGAATCTAGCATAGACTCCAGGTGTTCGTGTTCACACAGCTGCACCTTGCCCTCCATGTTAACCTTGGCAATGGACAGACTGTTGATGAAGCGGTCAAGCTGGTCAAGGAAGTCCGATATCTGACCGTTGTCCTTGATTTCACCCCAGCTCTGAAGAAAAATGACAAATTAATATTTTAGTCCAATTCTGGGTATAAACATTCCTGTGACAAAAAAAATCTCATGCAGAAAAAGTTCTTTTGTTTTGTTTTTTCCCCTAATCCAGTCACTCATAACCCAAGGTACAGCAAACTCATTTTCAAGGCCGCTTTAATCTTGAGAGACTTACATCTTGAGTCTTGAGCGCCGGCACCATGACCCTCTTCAACAGCGTCTGAAAGCCATCAAGGATCTTGCCTCCCGAGGCATCCATCATGCCAAAGTTGACCTCTTGGGCAACGTTCTGGATGGTCAGTGGCTTAGGCGTGGTGCGGATGAAGAAGTAACACATGCCGCTAAGACCCTCCGAGGTACCCATGGTCAAGAACAGACGTTTCTGGAGGGACTGGTGGGTGACAATACTGGAGGTATCTGGTTGGAAGAATCATATAGATTGAAAGGGGTGAAGGGGATAGGACTGCGGCTCATACTTTTAAACTGTCTTTTTCCAACAATTCAAAGGTATCTTAGCTGCTGTAAGACTGATTCGTGAGTGGTGTGTAGTCTACCTGTTCTGGAGTAAAGTGTTTCCCTGGACGCTGTTTCCTGATAGAAGAACATCAGCTTGCGTGGACCGTTGTTGGCAAAGAAATCCTCAATCAGATCAAACTGATGAAAGTAAACAAAAAGAAACAATCAAGAATTACTACTCAAGCAGGAGACTCAGCTCATTAAAAAAACAGAATTGCATAAGAAGCATAAAATCAGGTTGGCGTAGCGGTTCTTTCCTCTACTTCAACCACTGTGACCCGGGTTTGAATCCCGCCTGGGCCTATATGTGGATTTGGTTTTCACTCTCTGTGGGTTTCCCCAGAATGTTCTTCTGTGATTTTCCCCTGACCTCTTAAACTTTAATGTCTTCCTGTTGTCTTCTCCTTACTGGTACCCGAGGGAGATCAGTGACACTGACTCCGCTATTCAGCCATTATGTCTCTGAAGAAGATCTTGTTAAGATCGAAATATTAGGCCCTCTTAACTTATTTGATTTTTAATCTTATTCAAAATAAGAAATAAATAAATACAGGAAATCTGTGATTTCTTTTAAAGAACTGAAGCCACCATCGACCAAATAGTTCCCCCAGAAATAATTCCAATCTTACCTTATCGTCACTAAGGAGAGATTCCTCCACCTGAGTGATCTCAATGCCAATAGCCTCAGCAAGCTATGAGAAGAAATATTGAGGTTTCAAATAATTAAGAATTAGGTCTTAATCTATCCTTGGTTAAATAAAAACAAACTAGATCACATACAAAACACACACCATTATTTTAACTGAATTATATTAAAATGCAAACTTATTTGTACTAATAATATGCTTGTGGTAATCTTCGAGTCGAACCAAACAAGTGAGAAATAATGTATTTCATGTCATCACTTACCTTGCTGAAAAGAAACTGGTGTCTGCCATCCATCTGGAAGTAAAAGGTAAAAAGAAATGAATTACGAGTTTGTTAAAATAGAACAAAACAGAACAAGAAATCCCAGAGAACAATAGATTGGCCTATGGCTCAACCACACCCACATATAATCACAGTTTGGATGCGTCTTTGAACAAAAGAGCGATTTCTTGAAGTAAATCTTACGGCTGTTCTTCTCTCATCTCGGTTCGCCTTGGCCTGTTTAGCCATCTCCTTCATAGCCTCCGTAGACATGACCACGTTCTTCTTAGCCACAGACTGTAGGGGGAAACACACAGTAAACTCAGTTAACTTTGAGGGGGCCATGAAGTCAAGATTAACTAGCTTCGGTGTCGGTGATTTAACACTCAAAAAGATTTTGTTTAAAAGTCTAAACTCTTAATGTTCCTTAATTTAATTTTGTTCAGGAAAAGAGTAAAAGACTTGTTAGTATGTTTGTTTTGTTTGACTTTGCCATGGGAAAGTGTAGCGTTACACTGAAACAATTAAGTAACACAGTTGTGGGTGTATATTACCGAACGGGATACTCGGCCCCGAAATGATAGAACCTGTTTTTGCCTGGAGTTGCAAGAAGGCAGTTTTGTTACATTGGCCCTAGTTTACTATTTGCTGCTGCGAAATCTAGACCCTCCACCAACAAGCTGATTTTCAATCACAAGCTAATAATTACAATAGGCAGTTCTTATAGCGCACGTATCTACCAAGATAGATAGAAAAAACGTATGCAGCTCGATGCTGCCATTTCGACGCAAAGCAGCTAAATTAACCACAATAACCATCTCTGCTTTCACAGGTACCTATTTACTCCTGGGTAGAGAGAAGTATTGAGTGACATAGTGCCTTGCCCATGGGCACACGTACCGTACGTAGTCCCAGGCCGGACTCGAACTCACAACCTGTAGCTTTACGTACAGATTACAAATTCAATGCTCTAGACCATAAGACCCTGGCACTCCACACTCCACAAGATATCACTGCAATCAATAAACATCTAATGCTGCTGCATTCTTGATCTAATACTAAACATTTGCAAATGTCTACAGCACTACTGCATTACTGACTACTGCAATATTTTTCTTCATAATCCACACTACAAAAAGACGATCGTTGGAAAGAAAATTCAAACGTTAGTTCAGCGAACAAGTTTAAATATCTACAATGTCTTTGTGTAAATACCTGCCAATTTCAATTTTCTTCTTATTCAATGCTGAGGTAATGACAAAGATACTTTTATGCGCATTTAAAACTGTCATTGTTTTTAACTGCAATATTAATGGCAGTCTAGGAATACTAGTTTTACTAAGAAATAATTTGTGCATAACAAACTGAAGGAGTTTTGCAATGTGTTATTTAACCAGTTCGCGCTTGGATTATTTTAAGATCACCAAGCAGAGGCACCGGCACGGAATTATTTTAAACGAAACTTAATCCGAGGCGAGGCGGGTTCAGGCCGATGGTACCGGGAAGCACACCCACTCATTTCCGGTTTTGCTCGCTGCTGGCAGACATTTCGGCCTTGCTCGTGACGTGTTTATGCGTTATCCGTTTTGAATCTTGGGAAAACTTTAAGTGTATATACATTCTCTGGCGCGAACTGGTTAAGGTATTTTATTAGCTGTAAAAGAAAACTTGGGTTAAAAGATAAGATATTAGAGTGAGTTTTGAGCTTCAATGGACGGATTTGTGATTTGCATCGATGACGAAATATGCATAAAGGATTTAAGATTTAGTACATTTTGCATAGTAGATGGTGCATTGTAGAGGAAACAAGGGAGGATTTTGTTATGACGTTCACTACTCTGTTCTTCTTTCTATTTTTTCACAAAGAACTGCAAAGGATAGAATGAAATAGATGGATCATGGAGGAATAAATGGGTGGATCAAGCAATGTGTTATTTTCCTGCGTATGCGTGATCACGTTGCGTGATATGACCAGACAAAATGAACATACAGCTCGACGGGTTCGTGTTTGATCACTCTGCGTGTCCAGCGATGTTCGACCGACGGTCACCTGAAAAGAATGCAACATTCATCGAGGCAAACTGGCGATTCAGTCACATATTTTTGTTTACAAGCAATGTCAATGGAGATGCATGCTTTTTGTTGGCTTATTATGTTCTGCTATACATATATTGTCATGCATTTTTACAATTAATTTGTAGTCATGCATTTGTACCAATCCCTGACCCCTACTGTGTTTTACAAGGAACCATACCCATCTTCCAACACCACTCTGTACTCAAACTGTTGGACTTTGATTCTAGTGACCAGTAGACCTAACCCAATGTAAAGGGGTTTCAGTTCAAGCGATCCAGACTAGTACCCATCTTAACAGATTCCAACAAAACATGCAGCTGGATTTTGATGGGTTGAGTCTGGTTAGGGTTAAAAATATTCCCAGAAAGGAACCCAACTTTAATTCAAACTTTTGGCCCGTTCACAAATATTTGAAAATTTGTTCAGTTTACAACTATACTCTCTACAAATTCTATTGTAAATTTTAATGTCAGAAAATGTTTACTGGAAATGTAAACTGTTAGAACTCTTAACTTAAGTTAATGTAGCTGATTTTCCACATGACAGTGTAAAACTTGGCAATTATGTTAGCTAATAACGGACACTTCCATGCATGTTGAAACACTTTTATGACCTTTACTCATTATACACTGTTACAAATACAATGTAGAGACTTAGCTATTTAGTCAATATGAATTATTAAATAAACTGATTAGTTTCATTTTATATTGCACATTCTGTTAGTCGTGCACACAGCCAACCAAAGTCAATCAGGCACTTACCGAAGGCCCCTTCTGTGTGAGCTGGTGCAAAAAACAAGATGGAAGGGTGTGCGGTTAAAAGTAAGGTATAAAAACTCACATCGAAAGGTTTGTGCAAGTCTGAAAATTTAAACCAGATTAATCCAAACCTTTAAAACCCTGAGAAAGAATTGGTGTCGGCATATATGTCGATAAAATAGAATTAAGAATATATACACATATTTTCAAGACATGAGTGGAAATACAAAAGTGAATGTGAAGAGAAGAGGATGTGATTTTTGTTCTCAATGGTTTCCAGAAATTGACTTATTTGCATGATTGACAGACTATGTACAAATTCGTTTGTGATCACTTATAATGGGACGTTCAAAAATAATTATAAATTATTTCATCAATGTTATGCGATTTGTGAATTTATGAATTTGCCTTAAAAGTACACAATGCCTAAAAGACTGACGTTTCTGTCAAATGAAAAATGTAGAGAAAAATCATATGAGGCCAAGGTACTGTGAACATACATTTATGAAAGGAAATTAGAAGTAAATAAAAAAATTCAAATGTGTGACCAAAATCCCTGATCCATTTTTTGCATAGCAGATGAAAACAAATGTGACCCAGCACGAGTAAATGAGACACTTTGAGGCAAAAATGAAAATTGAGATTTTGATTTCATCATTTAAAACTAAACAATTAAGCTTTAAATTATGAAATCAAAATCTCAATTTTCATTTTTGCCTCAAAGCGTCTCATTTACTCGTGCTGGGTCACAAATGATAAAGTTTGAGATGTTTGTTTGTCTTACTGGAGGCGGTGGACCACGCCTTCGCTTCTCTGTTGCTCCTTCTGCAGCTTTCCTCTTTTGCTCATCTTTCTTGTCTTCGGCTAAAATAAAAGACAAAGAAAAAATCCAACAATAGGCAAATTAAGTATTTGTGAATTCAACTAATTTAATTTAGGGGATAGTCTTAAAATAAAGGAATATAAGAAGGGTCTAAATTATATGAAACTCAAAAGTACATGACCAAGAAAATATTTCAATGATGTCTTTAAATTTACAGAAATTCACATATGTTTTCAAAACACAAAATTATAATGAGTGGAATTTCCAATTTCACCCCCCCCCCCCCCCCCCCCCCCACCCCACACTTTCCCAACCAATCTTGTCCGTGTTCTCACGTTTTGACGTGGTTATCAGTGGCGGCGCAACCTCCTGGTCAGGCTTCGGCGAGTCGGGTTTGCTTGCTTCCTTCTCGCCCGAAGCTCCGAGTCCGTCAGCACCCGAATTTTCGGCCTCAGCACTCTCCATTTTTCACAGACTAGGATCGTTCAAGAATGATCCCGGCCACAACAACCCTAAGAATAGATTTGATATAATTGCGGCGATGAATTCAGTGAATTTACAGTTACACAAATTCTGCCGAGCAAAGTTTACATTGCAGTTTCGGTGTTGTTTATAATCCAATTAAGTAATCGATATTATTCCGCGGGAAATAGGTCGTTCAAAACAAACTGAAATTGTACTTCCGTCCGGAATATTCTGCCTACAAAGTTTATATTACTCAAACAATGGATAGTTTGGAGTATTTTAATGTATATCAAAAATGCACACGTTGGCACAGTGTCTCAAATATGGAGTGTTCTTTCGGCGGATGAACACAACGTGGCGGACCGAATTTTTCGCAGCGTTGTCTGTCGCCATAGCAGCAGCACACTTTGGTACAATCTGTCGGTGCGTGATTGAAGTTGTGTGTGACAGGTGTACAAACTGTGCCTCACTCGGTGCTACTGCGTTGAGTAAACCATGGAGGAAAAATGAGTAAACCCAGCACCTAGGGACTCCCCCTTGGCCCACATACCTATACAACCCCACCCCACCCCCCCTAAAATCTAAAAAAAGAGTTCCTGAGAAACCACAATACATTTTAGCAAAAGACAAAATCAAAGTTTGACATTTTCTAATATAATTTTATTCCCGTCAAAATATTTACAAAACATAATTCGGTCTTTCAATTTTGACTATACTTTCAACCGTTAGCCAATAGGGGCCGTTTGCCTCATCCCAGCTTAGGCCTGGATTTATCACCGTTGCCAAAACAAAGACAAAGTTGGGGCAGGGAAAACGGGCTTAATTAGTGTGGCTTTTTAGTTTTCGGTTTTATTTGTGGTAAAATAAACAGCGCCCTCCAGTGTTCGGCAAATGAATAAATCACCAGCGCCGCACCCTCGACCTTGTGTTCAAAAATTTCAATATCAAAGAAAATGGTGAAATACATAGAATTGCAAAAGATGTATCAACAATTTTTTAAGGGCAAATAGTTTTTTTAATGACACCAAATTAGGTAACTAAAACAAACAATCAAGCCTCAAGTATTATACCTATTGATTTTTTTGAAATGGATATTTTATTATTCAAAAAGACTATAACACTTAACGATCCATTATTCACAATAGTTTCAATTAAACAACTATTTCAAAGTAAAAATAATTAAGACAAATGTTCAGCTCTATAAAAAAAGACGCTACATGAAATTCCATTACAAATAAAATTACCACTCTTTCAATTTTGAACAACTGTTCCTCTCCCAATTTAAATCAGTTGTATTTGTCATTTAAATTGTGTAAACATCTTACATTTACAAATAAAATTGTAGGTTGTCAACACAAAACATTACTGTGAAAACTGGGTGAAACTGTGCATATGCCAGATAAAAAAAAAAATACATGTACCTTATGAATTCATAGTACCTTTTTCAATACACATTTCAATGTTTCCAAAGTTCAATACAGCTGTTTTACCCAGATACGATTATTTAAGATTCTGTCACAAGAATTTAACAGGCGTCTTGCACTTTGAAAAAAAGGAAGTATTCTGCTGCCACTTTGTGGGTTGGGTACAAAGTCTATAGAGTCAAGTGAATTTTAAAAGTATTTTTTAACAAAATTAAAAATGTTTATAAGTCCCTGATTCATGTCTTTTCAACTTTTTTTTATTGACTGACCGCACTGATGCCGAATGGCAACACAATTTTCCCTTGCAAGTCTAGTTGTTGGGAAATAAAGGGTCAAGATGATATACGATAACAAAGTGGCATCAGAATGTAAGACTACATGTATTTCCTTGCATTTAGGGTCAAGGAAAACTGCGAACACGGGCAAAAATATGTGCCCCTTGTGTGGTATTTGTGTAGCACATTATCCGCTGTGATTGGCCAAAGATTTGCTGGGCGGGCTTTATTCATTAACCCTAACTCCCTACCCATTTTTACTTACACATAACCTGAATCCTGCAAAATCCTCCAATTCCTAAATTGTTAAAACTCCAAGTAACCTGAATCCTGCAAAATCCTCCAATATTGGTCACTGGTGACCATACAGCCTGTATCCTGCAAAATCCTGCAGTCTTGCCCTGGCTGCAGTCAGTAAAAACCCAAGTCACATTCAGCCTGATAACCTGAATCCTCCATATTCCTGCAGGGGTAAAACCCCAAGTAACCTCAATCCTGCAAAATCCTGCAATGCATCAAACTCCAAGTGACCTCAATCCTGCAAAATCCTGCATTTTGCAATGAGGAATTTGGAGGATTTGGGAGGGTTAGGGTTAAATCTTCTTGGGAACAAATATCTTAAACTCAATCTAAATTGTGCGTTCTACGCATATCATGCTACACTTGACATTCTGGACGCATTCATTCCTCTAACTGTTCCGATAAGTCTGCGCCAATACGCTCGAGGGTGCCACTTTGGCAAGGTATCTCGGGAAGACTACCTCAAATCAGAGGGAGCCACACCTATCATCACATCTTGCTATGCTCTCTTTGTAATCGCTGGTTGTATGTTCTTGAGACTGTGTTCCAGGCGTCCATATATCTATCCATGCAAAAAGCTAAACATTTCTGAAAAGAATAATAACAAATGATGAAAAAAAATAACCTTTTCATAGGATGAAATCTAATAAATTAAGTGAATTTTAATAATTTTTTTTTACAATTACTGAATATCTAGTGCAACTATTTTGCTGGATGCCTAGAAACATTATTTACTTTTAAATAAGTAAAATATTTCTTAATATAATTATAATAATTAGGTAGTTAGCATTTTTCGATATCTGCAAATGGTGTATCCTACCTTTAAAATAAAGAAATTTTAAAAAATCTAAGAAAGATTTAATGAATATTCAAATATCATAAAATATAACTATGGCAACACATTTCCATTTAATTACCGATTCAGAGGTATCTAATGTTGTGCCAGGCTTATTTACGCATTTCTTGAAACACTTGTCTGTCATTCTCTGCAAAATAAAAGTTGGTTTTTAAAAAATGTTTAAAAATGTTGCCTTCTGTCGTTATTTAAAAATGGTCGATGTAGAAATGGATAATCTTATGTCTTAGAAAATCTCAGTTTTAAGTGTTTACTAGGTGAACTATTTGAGTTCGTCTCTGTTAAGTGTCGGAAATAAACAACTTATCATGCAAAATGCTGCACACAAATGATGATGTAATTTCGTACGAACCTGAAGGAGTTCCTGTGCATTGGCTAGTGCGATCTGTGTCTTTACTTGGTCCATAATCTGCCCTCTTTGTGCATTATCTAATTTGCTTCCGGATGGAGTGGCTGAAAAATCCATTTCTGTACCTTTTATTATCCCAACGACTGAAAAATATATTTCTACCGGTACATGTAATACACAGTGCACGTGTGATCGATTGCCCGACTTGTGAAAGTGCGCCCTCTACACGACCAAGGAGTAAAATATATTTCCATTTTGGAGGCGGGAGCTCAGTCGGAAGGGTTTATGTTTTTGTTTTACCCTAGTTAATTGTGGGCGCTTTAGTAACAACAAAGATACTAGAAGGGGCCCCTTCTAGTATCTTTGGTAACAATACAAATATTTTTTTAAACAGGGGGGGGGGGGTAGTCCAATCCTGTTGTACCGCAGGTTTTGCAAAACAGAAAAAAAAACACGATTTCTTTGCCAATTATGTTAAAGTCAATTTCTCATCCAAATCCTTTTAATTGAATATCATACAGCACTATAATTATATCACCTTCAAACTTGTTTTCTTTAGTAAAATATCTTTCAAATTATTTATCAAAATAATAATAACTATCGCATTGGAAAGCAAAATACTTTGTGAATTTATAACATGTACAGTGAGAAATAATTTGTCCTAAAGTAGCTAGTGGAATTTTTAGAAGTTTTAGAAGCAACATTTAACCGAAATGTTTTTATGAAGCTCAACTTGTTTCACTGGAAAGTGCAATTTAAATTGATCTAATACAACAACAAAAATGAAAGACAACTTCAGAAATTAAAAGTCCTTGATAGCTGTAAAGTGAGTCTCTCTGCAAGGGAAAGATAGCGGCATTTTTTGAAAAATAATAAAAAATAATGTTGAATGGAACATATTTTAAATCATGATTTGGTAGTTGCTTGGCTGCATAATCTAGCTAAGCATTTTTGGTCTTCTGCTAAGCTACTTTGTAATTGGTATCAATTTTAAATTGGTCTTCCAGCCTTTGGAATAATTAGCTTTGTGCATGACAACATTTTAGTAAACGTACAATTCAATAATAAAACACCACTTAAAGTTATAAGAATTTCAAATAAGTTCTGCATTAAAACAAATGTCAACACTTTTTTTGTTATTTTTGTTGTAATGCCGCCGTTATATCACTGTATTTTTTGTTACATTTGGATTCTAAATAAACATTTAATCCAGGAATAAATGATTTGTGGATGCATTGTTAAAAAAATCTGCATTCAAACAATATTATAAATCTATAATTTATTGGTCTTGGAATATATACAATGTATCAATTGTTTACCGACTCAACTCATGCAAATATAACCCCTCAAACACATGCTCACTATAAAATCTTTGCATTTTCAAACAAAATTACAAATATCTATTTTTAACAAGATGAAAGCGTTCTATTCACAGATTATCACGAGCAACTAAATCGCTTTTGTAACATTAAATACACATTTGATCTTTGCACAAATGGTTACAAATTAAAAACAAAATAATAACTAGAAAAAGAAAGAAAAACAATATTGTTTTTCTTCCCCGATAAATCAATTTCCAGGTTAGAAATGAACACGACCCAAAAAAGTGAGGCAACTTTACAAAAACTCTTAAACTATTTAAAATATATACACCCTCTTCTGTGGACCATTGGGCTGACAAAAGGATACAATTTTGACAGCTCTTGGTAAATGAAAACTTAAAGACAAACCCGAAACGTCCTGCCTAGAAAATTTCGCCAAAAAAAAAATTCATCTGACAATTTTCATCCTCTACATCTGTTTCCTTGCAACTGTCTTAAATCTAATACCGGGTTTTAGCTCCAATTTTTCAATTCCATTATTTACAGATTCCGGTCATAAGGCACATTTTGTAAGTATTTTATTCCTGCAGTCGTTTTCGAAACTTTGTGGAATATTATTGTTTTGAGAATAGACTTCAAGAAATCGGCAAATTTGTTTCATTTTGTTGTCTGCAAGAAATAGCTGTCAGCCGAGTAATAAACGGAATGGAATAAACGGAATGAATGCTGGAATAGTTATTAATAGAACCACACCACCTTTTTTTCAAAAAGGGATCATCTGTTTTTAGAAATTGTGAAAAATATGTATACATGTACATGTGTGTGTTGTATCATTCCCTCTTTGTCTCAAGATCCTTATGAAGCAAGATATAGGACAGGAAACCCTTCCTTTCCCGTCCATTCGAATATCTGATTCCACCCACTTTTTCTCTTCGATCTGCCACTAATTTCTTAATTTAATACCTATACATATTGAGGCTTTATTTGTTCTCCCCTATATTTCCCGTTTTTCTCCCCTATTTCTCCATGACCCGTTTCTTGAGGCGATCTAGTTCCACCCTCATGGCCATCCTGTGTTTCTTCTCCTCGTCCAATTCTGTCATCAGGTTTACGACCTCCTTCTTGAACTCTGACCTCATGCTGGACAACTGCTCCTGGAGAGATTTCACTACTTTCTTGAGTTCCTCCACCTGAAGGCAGAAAATTAAAAAAATGGAAAAAGTTTATACCTCACAACTTCGGGATTGTAGCTCGTCTGACACTCCTAACAGTGAAAACGTAGGCTTTTAACAAAACCCGACGCATTATAGATGGATCTTCAGATTACATAACGTTCAGGTACCGAGCCAGGAAAGCAATCCCTTTTACCCTACTCAATACTCGGCTAGAAGCCACCCAGTTACTAAAGTGTGACACCCCCCGTGACCCCAATTGGTACCAACAGGTCACTCAGAACTCAAACAAAATGCAGCTTATAAGGATTATTGTCAGAGGAATATTGTGTGAGATGGGCAAGATAAATTGTCAAATAGAGAGGAAGATTATTTGCTTTTCATTGTTCGCCTACTGGAGAAGAATTGCCTTACAAATTGGTTTCTTTATGGTGAGCCAGAGGGGCGAGTCTGGTTGAGTTAATCCTGCCTGACCAATCCCTTTGACTTACGGGGCGGGCTAGACCCCAAACCGGGAAGAGATCGGTATTTTATTGTCTGCCTCTACCTGAACCACAACCTTTATGAGTTCCGTGCATATTTACCTGTTCATTGGTAGCGTTGATGGTAACGTTGATGGCCGCGTCAGAACCTAGACTCGTGGGCCTGCTTGCCGCTGGGCTCTGTGCGGGGCTGGGCTCTGCCAGTGCCTTGGCTGCTGGCGGTGGCTGGGTCGGGGTAGGTGTGGCTGCTGATGCCACTGATGCTGGTGGTGTCAACGATGGCATGGGACCAATCGGGGAAGACTTGGGCCGGGGTGGAGGTACTGCGCTGCCATTTTCGACGGGCGACTGTAGTACGCAGTAGAGGGGGGGGGGGGGGGGGGTAAAGGGAAGGGTGAAATTTATCATAATTGAACATGCTGCTTTCTGTTAGAATTGAAATACAACTGTTAGTAGTTACTGAAAAGCTTGGCTCACTATTAAACATTATTCAATGTAAATATTGGAATGATATTGAAAAGAAGAATTCTGTTGCAGAATTACAAAATGAAAGTTTCATGAAAACTGCTACTTTAAGATAAATTACTTAGAATACATTACATCCAATGTCATTGAAGACTTAGTGTGGCATTTCAAAAACATAAATGTTATCTTTTTGAGGGGAGGGTAAAATAAGCCTTTTAATAAAAATGTTCACTTTCTACAAGAAAGGTTTAGTGATAACAGCTCGATTACAATTCTTAAACAATTATATTAACAAATAAAGAAAAGCAAAGAATATAAGCAAACTGAAAGCTCAACAAACTAAAAAGTAAATAAACAAATAAACAAATACCCCCCCCCCCCCCCCAACCAACACCCCAACCCCAAAAACAAAAAACAAAAAACAAAAAACACTATCTTGAAAACAAATCATGGTAAAATAAACAGTAAACTAAAAAATAATATTAAACACACCCAGTTAATAACTGGGTATTTTGCAAGAAAATAGGGCAGTAAGCATGCTTTTAACTCTGATATAACTATATCTACTTACCTGATATGTTACAGTTTATATAAAAACTACTTAAGCCAGGCAAATCCAGGGCTAAGATTTTGCAAAAAGCTAGTAAAGACAAGATGCTCTATGACCGATAGACTTATAAGTGTGTTAATGTAGAAGGGGACTTGGATTAATAAAACAATGCATTTATTTTCTAAACCCGTACGGCCACAAACGTATCAATCACTCCTCATAATTTTAAGATCATAAGTTTTAACCAAGTTCCTTATCATTGTGGTCTAAAACAAATTAAACTGGAAGATGACATTTGTTCTTTCAGATTGAAACAAAAGTTGGATTGTTGTCGTGTGTGTATTTCTTGATTGATCACCTGGGGTTCTTTGGCCAATGAGGATGGCCGCTTTAATGACCGGGACTTCAGCTCCCTAACCCACGGGGGCTGGCTAGCGTTAGTTGGACTAGTTGGCAAGGTGACTACAGTGGTTGACGTAGCAACGGGACCGTCAGGGGTATCAGCTTTCTCGTCATGCTGTACTTTAAGCCTCTGCATACAGCGACAGGGGGTGAGTTAATTAATAGAGGAGAAAACATGCAACACCAAGCAAAGCCAACCAAACTAAGAATCACTGGAGGAAACATGCACGTGCAAATGAACAAAAAGGCAAGGTATGGTGGGTAATCAGTGATCACAATGCATGCTGGGAAGGAAATTCAACAACAAAATGGCGGATGTGGAAACAACACCTTGCGTGTGAATATTTGCATTTTATATTTCTCGATATGGTGAGTGAAGGCAGTGATTTCAGAAGCAGCGTACCGATGTTTAAAGAGACAAACCTGCGATTCTATGACGGGATGACTACGTAAAATGCGGTGGGGAAGATATAGCATGTGAATGAAAAAAACGTTGAAATTAAAAATCATTTCTAGACAGCAAGAAGGCAAGAATTTGAATGATGTGAAATGATCATTCACGAAGATGAAATGTCAACATGAATGTTGAACCAAGAAATATTATCATGTTTGAAAGACAGCTTTCTGATTCGTTTTACGTCAGGATACTGACTGATATGGTCGATATTTATACAATTTGTAAAATGGAATGTCGCATTGGTGAAGTTTCTCCAAAAGTCTAAATGGGAAACATGCAGATGTTAGTTAAGATCAGGACACGATGCAAGAAAAACAATAATATTTTCTACACAGATATAAGCAAAACAATTTTTGTTAAATAAGCATAGAAAATAGAAATTAAGAGGTGCTTATTCTTGTATTTTTTTTCTCAAACATTATATTCCAAAAAATTGAAGTCACTTGTAATCAACTACAAGTTCGATGGGATTTTGTCTCCAAATAAATGTAAAAACTTTGGGCTTTTTTTTAAACTTTGAAGAATTTTCATATGTTTTGTCATTATTGAGGATACTAATTGAAAGACAAAAGCAAGTTTGCATTAGCTTTAAGCTAAAAAAAAACAAAAACAGGAGGTGCGATGTACTGGAGTTAGTACGTGTATTTTTCACGAAACTTTTACCGTCCATGATGACCAGGCACGAGATATTATTTGGACTTACCGCCTCGCTCAGATTCACGCCCTGTCCACCGAACACAGAGGGCGGTCTCCGATTTGCGTTCTTCGGCCGGGATAGCGTGATATGGGTGAGTTTCTGACCACTGTCTGTTTTAAGGTCCTCAAAACCTCCTTCTGCGATTGGAAATATATTTACAAAAAACAAAATACCCTGGCGTTAATTTAATCAGTTTAATTCTTTTTAATCAAAGCAGTCTCAACATAATCAACATGCACATAGGTCACATGGCGTCACATGATCTTCACATGGCGTCACATGATCTTCACATGGCGTCACATGATCTTCACATGGCGTCACATGATCTTCACATGGCGTCACATGATCTTCACATGGATGTCACATAACAGTCACATGAGATGTCAAACAAAAAAGTGCACTGACCTGCGCTTTCTTGTTGATGCCTCAAGACGACTGGGGGCGTGGCTTCTTCTCGCTCGGAGGGATGCACAGCTGGCTTTGGGGGCGGAGCCTTGGGTTTCATAGCTGGCTTCCTCGGAGGAATAGGTAAGGCCTGGTGGTTTGAGAAAATGTTACGAAGACGGAGTAAGTTTTTCATTTCTAGAACAGCAGGAATGCAAATGTACAATAGAAAAATGAACATGACCAAACTCTTCATTCATGGAAATTGCATTGTTTTCCGGTGTTTATTAGCATATATCACATGTATGAGAAATCTTTGCTTCAATGTGTGGGTAGGCATACACCAAGTTATGGGGACGCCTTTTGTTTGAAAAAAGATGACCGAGTTATGGGGACATTTCGAGTCTCCAGTAAAGGGTTCTAGAGGTAGAATAAGGTTAGGGTATAATGAAAGAAAATGGAGAAGACAAATTAGGGTGATGGAATGTCCTCGTAACATCATGTACTAAAAGAATGTGTGTAAACACTAGATAAACTATGTGCGCGTCATATGCAAGATCACCCAAGATATGATTATAAAGAATGTGATCAAGACTGGATACATTTAATACTTCAGTAGATGTACACAATAATCTATATGAATATACTTTTAAAGGTAGGATTTACCATTTGTAGATATTGCAAAATGTTACTACCAAATTATTAAGAAATATCTTACTTATTTGAAAGTAAGTAACGATTGTAGGTAAGCTGCAAAAAGATTGCGCTAGATATGCTGTCACAAATAATTCAAACAAAATGATTTTTTTTTAATTTGAAATTGCGATCGCCAGGTGGCGATCGCAGTAAAAACAATAACAACATAAGGACCACTGCCCGACGCCGGTTGAAAACGAACGCCAATTTTCTTGCTTTCATCGGCATCCTTGACTTCAGACAGTCAGTTAAACGATATTTACTATAAAATACAACCCCCAAATCCACCCATTCCTGATAATTCAAGCAATTACCAATGGTGTATCCTACCTTTAAATAATGTGCATAACATAATTATGTTCTACACAGCCTACACTAGGCCAAAGAGCTAATGAGGCCACATTTTGTTTACATGTGCTATTTCCTATGAGCGCCAGTGTCCCTACATCGTCTGGTGTCCTGACTTCAGTCCAATAGGAAAGTGCATTTGTAAACAAAGTCATTACGTCATTAGGTCTCTGGTCTATTAAAAAAAAAGACGAACTAAATGACAAAGTATGAGAGAAAAGAAACATGTAAAACTTAGTTTTAACAGCAAAGCCAGAAAACCATAATTTGTTTTTGTTAATATATTAATTTTCCCTTAGTCTGCCATTTTAAAACAAAACAATTAAACCTAAATTGATGCTGTCTAACACATTTAGTGACATTTTTTAATTGGGAAGAATGGCTCTGAAATGACATAGTAAACCAGGAAGTTAACGTGCAGCAGATTTGAAATATTTAGTGTTTTTTTGTTTTTGATTTTTATTTTTAACTCACCTTCTTTGGCTGGATGTGAAGACAGTTATGTAAAGAAAAGGACAACATTTGAAAGATTTTATCATCAGCATCAAATAAACCTATAATACTGAGTCTAGGCTAATTTCACTGGCACTCCCATTCAAGGAAACACTGGGATGACACACCTAAAAGAATCTTTTCTTAAAGTCTGTTCAATTATAATCAATATTATATTGTACTGTTGGCAACGAGTCGGTAATTTTGTCTGATTTCTGAAGAATTTTGAATGATCTGTGAGGCTTGGGGTTAGAGATGGATGATTGCTAACCAATAGGGGGTAGCGTTGCCGCACGGGTATTCTTGATACGTTACAAGGATATTACGTGATCGGTCACAAGGATATCACATGACCGGTCACAAACATATCACGTGACCGGTCACACGTAAATATCAAATTTACATCACCAATAACAGTGGACTGACATTAAGAACTGAATGCTGTTGTCACAGTTCATAGCTTGCGATCGACTTGTGACGTCTCGTGGCCGATCGCAAGACCGGACTGGACTTTGACACTGGATAGAGGGCAGCAGACTCACCGGTTTGGGTGCAGCAGTGGGGCGGGATTGCGGTACCGCTTTCGGCTGTACATTGTTGACCACGTCGGCTGACGGCCTGCGAGGTGCAGCTGACGTGGGGCCGTCTGCTGGCGGGGGAGGTTTAGATGGTGTAGTCTTGGGAAGGGCTGACTTAGTCTCTGTGGATACGACTTTAGGTCCTGCTCAGCCGAAAAACAAAAACAACATTCACTAATTTTGGTAGATTACCTTTCAAAATTCTAAAACTAATATCCACCATTGTATCCGACATTATTTACCCCCAAAAAAAGTTATATAGGAGTTTTTGAAGAGTTCCTTAGCATCTAGCATCCCAAAGAATCCCACATTATTGCTTGATCGAAACCTTCTAAGTTCATGTAATACTATATCTAGATGATATCTTGAGCTACTAACCGGTAAACCCTTTAGTTTGAGCAAATAGTTTTCCTGAAATTAAAGCCCTCTCGACTCTTCAGGGGGAAAGATAAATTATTTTAATTTGTCTGAACAGTATCTGGCTATTATAAGGAAATAAAATGAAGATGCTGCTGTTTTAGAAATTTCATTTCATTTAGGAAAAAAAGTTGAATGTTTTACCGGAGGCTGGTCTCGCTGGCAAGGGGGCTTGGCTCTTCTTCTTTACTTTCTGCCCAAAAAAAAAAAAAAAGTAAATCTCAGACTATTACCGTTTTCTTAAAAAAACAAGAAATGATAGTGGCTACAGCTACTTCCTATAGACTCGTGTGATTTTAAGCCATAGCCAAGTAATTCAGACACTGGCTTTGCTCAGCCGGTAACATAAGTTCCGCAACTAGTTTTCCATACAAGTCGGCAAGAATTAGGGTCTGTATTTTACCTCTTTTTCTGGGGGCAGCATCTTGACGAAGTTATCAGGAAAGACCCCTTTCCTGCCGTCTACTTCACCGTACCACCATCCACTGTCTCCCGCCTCCTTATTGACGATGGCCACAATTTCGCCCTCTTTCAGCTCAAGCTCGTCCCCGTGCTGGGCCTCGTAGGGGTAGATGACCCTGGCCCTCTCTTTGACTGTAGGGGTTTAGAAAAGGAGAAGGGGTGGGGTAAGATTCATAGGGGAAAGAGTCGGAGAGAAGGCAGAAAAAACAAAAAAGTAAACAGTAAAAATAGAAAGGAAATAATGTTGCAACCTGACGCCACAAACAAAGAAGTGGCGTCCGGACACTACATATTATTTACAATAGGAACTACGAAACGAAGTTGTAAGACTTCCAAATTACACAATTAAAAAATCTAAAACCTTATGTATTATGAATACGCTTAACCACTGAAAAGTTACTAATGAATCTTAACCCTAACCCTGCCAGATCCAGCACAGTGCATCTGTAGTGACTGCTTGACCTTGCTGGACTCTGCACACAAGTCAATGTGTAAAGTATGCAATCTGTTGTGTCTGGCAGGGTTTCTAGCCAAAATACCCTGGAGGGTTAGGGTTAAATTGCAACCGCATCATCCAAATAAGTTACCATTCCACACGATAGAATACAAACGAACCTTTAGATTTTCCGAAGCGCATGATGTTCAACATTGGTAGATTACCTTTTCAACAAGAACTAGCAACATCTACTAAAAAATGCGACTTAAATACTAAAAAACAGACATATTTTTGGTGATGACTATGCAAACAGCTGTTTGGTCTACTAATAGCCGCACAGGAAATAAACACCAAGCCTACAGTTGACGTGTTTCTAAGTCCATACATCGGAAGGAAGGTATACATTACATTTTTCTGTATTTTTATTTCTCAAAACTGTATAATATAACGGCTACCATAATTAAATGTTAAGAAATGTACATTATGCTTGTGTGACTCCCTTATTATATATGTTTGTTTCATGTACACAGTCATTTTACCTCTGAAGAAGATCTTGGTAATACGATCAAACTAATTAGGACCTCTTAACTTATTTTGATTTGTATTTTTCAGGTCATTCCAGCCAGTAAGCAGTTTGCAGCAGTTTTAATCATATTATAATTTACAATAGCTTAAAACCCAAGAGCTGGTTCATTTTGATGGACTTAGTACATTATGGCTTATATGACAACAACATACAGCATGATGGACAAAATCAATCGGATTCGCCGAGCAGGGCTGAACCAAACCAGACTTTCATCCTCAAAATACAACAAAATTAAAGATAGACTTTGATGGATTCAGGAAGGTTAGGTTAAATTGTATTACACTACATTTCCTCCTCAATAGAATCATGGGGCGGTGCTCGTGGTTTGGGGAAGTACATAGTACAAAGGTTATCAGCCAATCAAACAGTTAAGCTTGTACATTTTTAAAAATCTATCAAGCTTTTTGAAGAACTTTGTGGGACGGAGGAAGGTTGAACCCAACTGCTTTAAAGCTACTTTGGGCTAGTGCCTCTTGGAAGTCGATTTCTGTTGCTGAGGAAGATTTTGGTAGACTGGGGATCAAGGATCTCAATAAAATACTCTAGGGGTTGGGGTAATTAAACTGGTCTTGCCAAATCCAACATTGCAAAACAAACTATCTGCTTGTAGTCCATTAATATTACACTGCATTAAAATTACAAGTAACAACACTGGGTTATTGTTAAAAGTACAATGTCAGGAAGATGAGCTACAAAGATACCCAACTTCCATTTGTTTTCTTTAAAGGATTCACTCTCTTCCGATCCCAACATTAAATAAAACGCAGGGCTTAGTTTTAGCAACCAAAATAATCATCAACACAGTAAGCCAATCCCAAGTGACCTATTTATAAACTGACTTGTCATGAAAGCACAACCGCGTTTACTGACAAAATTGTCATCAAAGAATTATGACACAGCAGACTGCTATATGACACCACCCACCTTGTTTCCTCGTAACACGTGACAATTGGTATTCTCCGACCACACCTGCCGCAAACATTAATTCAACACTTCTGGTTTAGTGTCACGCTCAATTCCGCTTGTACAATTGAGTTCAGGTTCGTTCGGGTTGTTTTCTTAAGCATTGTTTAAATGCATCTTACCGGACACCGGCTCAGGCCAACTACCAGTTGCCTTTTTGACTTCCTGCTGTCCTATCAGGAAGCCGTCCCCCGAAGGAAAACTAAACTTCCTGGACTGAGGGTGGGGAAGGTACCCATAGCAACGACCCCTGTCCTAAATTGACAATACTACAAACCATTCATGAATCAAGGAGGAGATAGACATGATTGTTGATGTTAATACAATTCATTCTGGCTGTTGCTACTGTTTTCTGTGGTTATCAGCTCTGCGATATAGGCGTCAAGATTTTTAAGAGTCTCACCAATTTCTTCGTATTCTTCCTCGTCTGTCGGTTTGGCATCTTTCTTCTCCTCTTTCTTGACTTCTGCCTTGCTCTCTTTCTTTAGCTCTTCCTTTGCTTTTGCATCTGCGTTGGTGGAAGATGGTGGGTTCGGAACAGGCTCCAACGGTTTTTTCAAAGATAGCTGTCCAAAAGAAAATAATATATTTTCAATTTATAAAGTTACAGAACTGCCCTTAATCAAGAATTTGTTCCCACTATGAACATAATAACCGACTTACAATGCATCCCAATCACTTGGCTAGGGCTAGAAATAGCAGATAGTACTTCCATAAGACACGCATGTAATTTCCAGCCGCAGCCATTTTTGTGACACACCCTTATTCAGCATGCATAATGAGCAAGGTACCAGACTATTGGTCCCAATACAATGTTTGTGCATCCAGGGCGCCATCTTGATCTGGTATCCCGAGGTCAAAATAATTACGAAATAACGCATAACAAAATATTTGTATCCTTTACCTTAATGGGTAATTTTTGTTTACAAGTTAAATATATTTACCCGTTTCTGTGCAAGTTCGTTCTGATGACTAGCAGATTTGGAATGCTCTTTCTTGCTATCTGCCGACGAATTCCCGGCTGTTTTTCTCAACTTCACTTCCCCTCCAGCAAAGATGTTACCAAACCCGACACCTTTGATTTTTGGCTTTTGCTTCGGAGGCTCGGAAGGTATCGGTGGTGGCTCATCTTCAAATTCAAAGGAAAAAAAACCAAGACAACTTGTTACAAGTAAATCATTAGCCGTTTATAAATACATGCACACTGTTTGTAGCATGTTATTTGTTACTGGACTTGTGAATTGTTTTGTCAGGTACAAATTTACACCTGCCTCTCCCCACCCAGGAGTAATAAATAGGTACCAGCATTGGCTGGGGAGTAACCTGCGATGGACTAGCATCCCATCCAGGGGGAATAGAAATATTCTCAGTCGTTTCTTGCCAAGGAAACGGAGATAAATTTGACGGGTCATATTGAGACGCGACAGACTTGAAATTTTACTTGAGACAACCCTTACCCGACTTACCTCTGACTACAGCCCCGTCTTCTGTATCCGTCGATCCCACTTTACCCTCGCTCTCGCCCTCTAGGATCTCCACAAAGTTGGAAGGGAACATGCCTTTTTGTCCCCTCAGCATACCCTCCCACCAGCCTTCCTCTGGTTGGCTCGTTACATCGATGATGTCATTCACCGCTAGGCTGATCTCGTCCTCATTCTTTGGGTGGTAGCTGTAGACCACCTTGGCCCGTAGCTTTTTCAACTTCCCCGAGCCCTCTGTGAGAATCACAAATGATCAGGAGGAAGTCTCGATTATAAAAAAATCCCTCATTGTCTCATATAACGCAGGTTTACTTCAAATCACTCAATTGTAACTGCTTAACTGATTTCCAAACTCCAGTTTCGTCTTCGTCTCAGGCTTTGTTCATGCAGTTTAGCAATGGGCTGGAGCCGGAGACGGAGCCGAAGCCAGGGTTTAAAAAACATCTCTTTTTTAAACTGTTTTATCTCAGACTTAGTCTTAGTTCAAGACTGTATTGTCCAAATAGAGATGGAGAAAGACTAGTAGTAGTAAGCTCCGCACTGAGATTTTAAAGAAAAGCAAAGTTAGAATAAATTAATTCAATGGTTAGATTTTATTACAGAAACTAGATTATGTCCTTTCCTCACCTCTCTTTGGCACTTCCTGTGCGTCGCCGTTGACTGCCCCAGAGGGCAGGGAGAAGGAGGCTCGGGTTGCTAGGGGCGGGGAGGGCGCTCGGGTTGCTAGGGGCGGAGAGGGGGCTTGGGTCGCCGGGGGCGGGGAGGGGGCCCGGGCCTTAGCTGACGGAGGCTTTTCTTTCTTGATGGGCTACAAATCATGAAAGTTCAAGAAATCATGTCATTAAAAGCTTGTGATAAAATATAAATAAAAAAAACAGCATTTTCTGCCGAGTACCTCTGTGAAACTGGGTCAATATGTTTTCAACACTAATCACTTTTAAGACCCTTTTCCCTTTCAGCAAAAAGCTGACAATTTTGATTGACACATCCCCTTAATATCCCCGCTCAAGATGACTCAAGCCAAGATAATTAACTACCTACAGGAACAACTTTAACCAATACGGCGAAGAATTTTATTTAGAATTACAATAGATCATTGATTTTATGGGCTGGCTATTTTACTCACGTTTGCCTCTCTGCACCTAGGAGTACATGGGTAGTGGGTACTGGCATTAGCCAGGGAATAACCTAAAATGATTTGGCATCTCATTTAGGAGGGGGGGGGGGGGTTTAGACATTTTTCTCAATCATTTTTTCCCCAGTGAAACCAGATAGATTTACTAATTACTTATTTTACACACAAAAATAAAAAATTGACTTAGGATAGGGAAGTTTCACAGGATTGATGATTTATTGACAGCAATTCACAGCTGCGTAAAATTATGTTCATGGACACACAGAAACGTTCATGACATCATCCAGCGTCATAAAAACCCGACCTGATAAACCATCACAAAATGACCATTGAAGTCAGTTCATTTACTAAGTAAAGTTCCGTGAGGTTGTAATATAGAGATATCCTGTCTGTGGTAGACAGATGACCCCGCTGACCTCATTCGGTGCGCTAGGAGAAAATGCACCCACGTGAGCACAAGCCAATATTCACCAGTACGTGCAATGCCATATTGGGACATCATCAATTCAAACAGGAAATCCATCAGCGATCCTGATTAGTTTGGATAGGTGAGGGGATACCCCCAAGGCCTGGATGGGTGAGGGGATACCCCCAAGGCCTCAAAACACTACAATCTCTATGTTCGCTTGGTTCATTGACCAAAGGTCATACGTGTAGTAACTGAAAAAGCTATAAAAAAAGGGCCCAAATATCACTTTTATTTTAAATTAATTTCAAAACATAAAAAAATGGGACTCCCATAAATCTCCTCCATTATAGCAAACAACAAACAAACAAATGGTCTAGTACCCGACCTACCTCCACAAAGTTGTCAGGGAACAATCCCTTCTGACCGTTGACCTCTCCCTCCCACCAACCGTCCTCCATTATCGTGACATTGGTGATAATCTGACCCTCCTTAATGGTCAGCTCATCGTCCTGCTGCGCTTCATAATCAAAGGTCACTATGGCCTCCACTGTAGGTCAAAGGTCAGAGAAGAAAGGTCACAACAAATTCATTCACATTTGAGACATTAGGGCGATCACGATTAAAAAGCTTGCAAAAATCCATAAATTCCACAAAATATTTTTGATAAACGTAAGCATAAAATGTTCAAAATGAATTTTAATGAATTGTCTGAAAGTTAAATTTCATTAAAAAAAGTAAAGGTTAACAAAACTAGGTTTCTGAATGTAACATTTTACAACCAAAACAAAATATAAAATAATCAAAGTCTAGAATGTTTATTTATAAAAAACGGCACTTGCTAAATTGAGACATGGCAAACAAAAAACATTCTATTAATTGACAAAAGTAAATATAATTTCATTATCATTTTCACTTTAAGGTATATGCACTGTCATATGAACAAGAAAATAATTAGATTTTACAAGTCAACTATTAAAACTGAGAATTGCCTCAAAACATTATAATGCATAAACCTACACAGGCTGTGGGCATAACTAACCAGTTATTTTCAGCTGAATTTCAAGGGTACTTGCATCAATGCACATTAAGTTAATTTGACTACAACAATTTAGGTCAACCAGCATTGGAAATTGATACAAAAATACCACTTTACTTGAAAATGTCAGCACACCAGGAGCCATTATTTAACAGGATGCTTGAGACTGCCATTTCCTAACAGTCCAGGGAAGTATTTTGTAATAATCTGGTCATTTATTTTGTTGATGTTTGCAAATGTTGTACATTCCCTTTAAACGTCCACAGCTGTAGTTTAATCCCTGGCATATTCTGACAAGCTGTCAATCTATTCACACATCTTTCAAGCACAGTTTAGATTGTTTTTCTCTTTGCCAGCTAACTCTGTTCATCCACGTACGCCTGAGCGATTCACGGCGAGCCAATGATAGATACTTCATCCTGTTGTTACTTTGTTGTGGTTTTTACTTCTCCTTTTCATGGCACAGCACATCACAAAATAATCCATTTGCTCCAGGAAGTGGAATGGATTTTTATAAGCGAATCGTATTTAGATAAAGTTCTATAGATTTGCCTAAATAAGGCATGGTTAGACCGGCAGCACTAAATGAAAATATGTTTCAGTGTACATTTAACTCTTTGAAAATGAAAATCAAAAAAATGTTGATGGCCTAATATTTTGATCTTCTTTGAAAATACACATACTATCAGAGGAACTACATGTATTTGTATGGAAATTAGTGTTATTCCTGTCCTTGCAACTTAAATTGACTTTTGAATTACAAAACGTTCTGTTTACAAAATATCAGGCACTTTATTATCCTTGGGCATCACTTGACCTTTGGTCTGGTTGGGTACCAGTGATGTCGGTCCCTGGTACACATTTGTTAAGCTAATGTGATATTGTGAGGTGTGCAAATCGTACTAAAATTGGAGAATTCATTACTGTGGTGTAATAAAAGTACACGTATTTTGGGTGCCATTTAAAAAGTGTGCATGCGCTAAATATTTTTACTGACAACAGGTGAAATTATTTTTCGCGTGATTCTGAGGGTCAAAATAAGTTAGATGTTTTTGTTTACAAATTATGACAAATTATTAACCTTTAATAATATGCATTGGCTGAAATATTATAAACTAATTTGTTGCGGCCTGAAAACTCAAAAATTGTGTAAACTCTATGAGAAATCTTGAATTTAAAACGAACTTGTTTTAAAATTGCCAATGTTTTATAAAACAATTCCTGTTGATTTTTCCTCATTTTTGCCCAATAACAAGGTATATGTATGCATAGTCGATAAACTAGTCAAGCCAGCAGTTTGGGTTTAACTCAAGTGTCTTAAGCAGATTTTGTGAAAGTTTAGTTTTAATTTCGGGCTATTTATTTGCTCCTGCATCGCGAATGCAGTTTTGAATGGAGAATACATGTCCATCATTACTCTTGTAAATGTACACATCGTTTTGCATACCGTGTGATTTCAGCTACATCTGCAAAGAAAATTTAACCAAGTCCGTTGGCGAAGCGTAAACATGAGCCACGTTGTCTAGAAAGACTAATTTCCATCTTTGCAGATACATGTAGTTCATTCATGTACTGTGGAGTCATGGAATCAGACTATTTTAAAACATTTTTGTTGACATTATTATTAAGCTAGCTTCTTAAAATCATATTTTATACGTGGGTATTCCGTACATGCATGGGGAAAAGTGATCGAGACGAGAGTGTACAAAATGGAAATAATGAGTCCCGAGTGAAAGTGAAACATGACCAGTGAAGGCAAATCTGTTTTAACATATTGTGCACTGTGATGTGTGACATCATTTTAAATAAACAATTATTGAATAGGCCCCTAATTTTCTTTTTAAAAATATAATAAACTGAATACATTGAATGCAACAAATTAACATCAATTAAGTATTTGAAACATGTATGCATGATGATGTAATTGTAATTTAATTAAACTTCAATTTTTGACAATTTTGATTACTTACACCAATAATATTCCATTTCCTTGTGTTATAATGTTTTCACTTTTCACTCAAATTTTCACGAAACAGGTTGAATTAGCCCTATACGTTTTACGCGAACCACCTGTATGTGTGACAAAACTGACATGATCATGGTGCATGTACACGCATACATGATGTACATGTACATACATGGTCATATTTTGTGTACGTGTATTGAATGCGCAAGGTGGGTGTTCTATTTTTTCCCGGAAAGGAATTTCCCAAAATGAACACCAAATGCCCTTATTGTCCTACCGACTTACCCATTTTTGTCTTCGTTAGCTGTGACACATTTACAAAGAGCCGTAACAAGGAGTAAACAGCCAATGAACAAACCCGGGCACGGTACACCAGATTAATTTTCTCCTGTCTTGTTCAATGTTGTTCACTTCCGCAAATGACATGACCCCAGTGACCTTTAAATTGTAAAGGGTCACGAGTCACGTGATTTGATTTCATGATTACACGGTAAAAAGGGGCGGTGTCCCATACTCTGTGTTTGTACTTAAAGGGGTGATATCCTGGTCATTATATACATGTACTTGTAAACTTTAATTTCAGATTTTTATAAAGTAAAAAATAAAGGCTCTATCGGTGGTTAGGGGTCGTGTGTCACGTGAACTGATAAATTTACCATAAACAAATTAGTCTAGGGGCGGTTTTATATTTAAAACTTTTGAACTTAAATGCGTGAAAACATTATGTGGGAAACATAATTATTGTGTCACGCACATTTCACAATCATCTATGTTTGGAAATAAATTTAAAATAACAGATTAAGGAATTAGTGTGAGCTGTTCTGACCAAAGAAGCAATTTTACATTTTCAGTGATTTTTTTAAATAAAAGTTTAGCTGATCTAAATAGTCTGAATTTTTCACAAACCGGACCAGCCCACTTTTCTTCATTAGATTTGAAAAATAACGCCCTCTACACAACTCAAATTCTACTCGAAATAAATAACAGAGGGCGTATTCTACAGTGATCGTAAAACGACGTTGGCTTTCATGTCGACACGAACATAAACAGGGCTTTAGTATTGACTACATTTTTTTCATTTTGAGGAGTTATTTATACTAGTGCGCTCGTATATAAAGCTCTTGTTCAAAAAAGCTTGTGTATTTTGGGAGTATGACATCATCAGCTAAACAACAGGGTGAAATGAGTATTAACTAAAGAGACAACGGCCTTATATACTTACACGAACAGAAACATATTGCCCCGATATAATTTCCAAAACGAAGCCGGTATTGAATCGATCGCTTTGTTGTGATACCGCTGTGACTTTTAACAGTTTTCAAAAGATGACCGCGGTATGAACTTCCGGCCCATTGTGAAAACGAAATTATGACTGCGTTTAAAAAAAAAATAACCGTTTTTTTTTAAGTTTTTTTTTAAAGATAAATTGTGTGTTGGATGTGATGCAGGGTGTCAAGTAAACCTAATGAACAACGACACATTTTCAAGTTCATAAATGCATTTTATTAACTCTAATTTACAAACAATATTTACAGACGAATGCTAGGCTGAATGATGTATTATTTTGTCTAGCCGTTGTTGGTCAGTCAAGTTAGCAACGATTACGCACACAGTGGACGTAAATTACGCCTACATTTAGCACATGATGCGTGCATGTGTATGAATATTGTGTTCATTTCTTTCGTACATACAGAATAACGTTATGGTGCTACGATTCCAAAATATTGCCAAACCTAGACAATATCCGCATGTAACAGTCGTAGGTATCCAGCTGCAGCTCACATAATGCCTACTTTAACTTTGTATACAAAACAACAGATATTATATACACAAACTGTTATGGAGTTTAAAAAGAGCTACTAGGGTATTTAAAACGAATTTTAACAGTTGTACCTCTTCACAGGGGTGTAATCAAATGCGAAGTAAGTGTGGAATAACTAAATATTAAAAATTAGGAGCAGTATTTTTTATAAGGCTTTTTTTTTCTCCAGATGTCAAATGTCAGCACACCAGGAGCCATGATTTTTACAAGATGCTTCCGACTGTCATTCCCTAACAGTCCGAATTATTTTGTGAAAATGTGGTCATTTTAATGTTTAATGTTTGCAAATGTATATTCCCTTTAACTTACAAAAACTAACTTATAAACAGTTATGTACCCTGTCATAAATACATGCTTAGCCATATATTTTAATAATACATTAGCCTTTAGTCTATAAGTTCCAATAAATATGCGGTAATGTAATGCTAATTTTGGTTAATATTTTGATGTAGTTATCCTACGCAAGATATCCAGTACCGACTCCTAAACTCCGGGCGAGGGTGGGGTCAGCGGGCTCCACCCACCAACCCTACCGGGGCACAGCTGATTTCCAACGGTCAGATAGCTCCCACTCGCGTCAGTCGAGTTCAGGCCTCCGTGGACTTCGGAAGGAATGTTTTGGTAGTTTTGGTACCCGGCGCACGAAGACGACATTGAATCACCTGGCGTGCGTGGTACCCCCGTGATGGACGAAGTGTTTGGCTGATTATAATTGGTGTAAGCTGCGCAAAGGAGTGGCGTGTGCACGGGGGAACCCACTCCGCAGCTAAAGGCGGGTGGGGAGGCGGTAACGGAAGGCCAGGCGGTGCCGTACTGATGGGAGGGGGAGGGGTTGATGTTACCGGTGTGATGGGTGGAGCTAACAAGGGGCGACCACGCCTCGTGGGCGGGGAGATGTGACAACGAGGATGCTGGGGAGTCTGCAGGATGTGCGCCTAAAAATAAAATAATAAAAAACAGTTATAGTTATTGCAAAATATTTACTGGATTTCGTCATCGGAGGTCCCGCCAGTTTGTTTTTTCCCGATTTGAAATCGGAATCAAGTCTAAGGCGTTTTGTGATTTAACAGTTTTTGTTGTTCTCGATGCAATAACAAAATGAAGATTATACTTGTTAGATGGAGCCGAACATGACATCAAAATGACTCACCGAGTTCGATTCGGGGCTAACTCCGGGCAACAAAGGGTTTTTAACGGGCCGTCGTTTTCCTCCGTTTAATGGCCCATAGGCCAGCTATACGTTTCCGATATTTTTTTCAGGTAAAAAGAATTATGGTATTTTTTAGAGAAGGCGCCTACGCGAAATTGGTTAATTCTCTGAGCAGTTATTGACGTTTATCTAAGCAACGTTATTTGGTCAATAGTTTTTATGATTAGGTTTTTTTTGTTAGTTCTTTTATAGGAAGTGAGTTCGGGTGCGTTACACCATATGCACTTTTGGGTTGACTCCCTTTTGAAACACATAAAGATCTGGAGTTTTAGACTTTATTGTTAAAAAGTACACCTGCACCTCCGACCTAGTGATAACCGTGTAAATTCACGGCGGGAATATTTCAACATTTCCGCCGTGAAGAAAATAAATACGTATAGTTATTCTGAATGCCCTGAGTACCAAATCGTTGACGATTTAAACTGAAATAAACTGCAACATCTAACTGTTTATACATTGCATGAACTATATATAGGCCTATTTGTTTGAATTCCAAATTTGAAATGTGGAAAGTCCTTTATTTATTTATTTAAAAAGTTGGTGTTTTTTTTCATGATGTGAGCAGTGCGATAAATACCATCAGAAGTGACTTGAGCAGGAATGTACGCAAACATACAATAATTTGAATTAAATACAATTGAAAAAAAGGTTGTCAGGGCAATTGAAGACATTCACTCAACACAAATAAGAAAAAGCAAGGCTATAGTATAAAAGTCTCGAGTCTTAAAGAGGACAATTGGAGGCACGTAGTGCAGTGGCACTGGTAACCTATATTTACGACTTTTAGTACCGGTGTGGCCGTGTTCGAATCATCCCATGCGGCTCACAAATATAATACAAGATCTTTATTTCCCAAACAATCTTTGGGTTCCCTTGAATTTTATTTTGGTCTGACCAGTTACCATAAACTGAATAATTCTTTGTCATATTTTCACCTCAGATATCGACAGGTTTCAGGATTTGGGTCCAAGGATTAGAAAAACAGAGATAATGGCCACCATCAAAGAAAATAGATTTTATTTAAAAAAAAAATCAAAAAGCCGAAATAAACAAACTAAATACTAACCTGTTTGTGAGTATTTATGATCGTAAGGCGGCGGAGGAGGGTAAGGCGCCGAGCGATGACTCCGTAGACTACCATATCTCTCTACGGCACAGCTGTGGGAGACCGGGGAAGGCATGCTGAGTGACGCGGGGAATTGGTGACGAGGGCTCGGCGGACACAGGGTCCCTGCGCTTGGTAAGAACCAACTACCCACTATTTTTGGGAAATCAGGGTGAAGGTATTAAACTCATAATAAATCAAAGTGTCTTCTCATATCACCTGTACAATACCAATACATTATTTAAACTTGAAATTGTACGACAAGACAGGCGACGTGTAGTTCCTGATTCTAGCAAGAACGAACATGATGTTATTTTATTTTTTTAATTTGTCAAGGAATCTGAATGGAATTGACTGATGGATTGACTGCTTACGTTGTGGATATCTCGTCTGCTGGCGATCGGGGTACAAGTCTTCAAGTTCATGCTCACCTCTAGACGGCAAAGAAGAACAAAGAAAAGTACATGTATACATTATAGCGGGGCGAGTTGGATACTAAGACAGTTTCCATATTCCAAATTCCAAAACTAAGATTACCGGGAGTAACACTTTGTTTCGTATTAACGTAAAAGCAATTATATTGCAAAAGAAGTACTAGTACTCACTTTTCTTTGGTGTCCAGAAAGGCTTTTGCAAACGGGTTGAACTTTATTTTCAGCTGTGTAATCTGTACATGAAACGAACAAAGAACATTATTATCAACAAATAAAGATTATATCTGGGGATTGATCCGAGGCTATCAATGTTCAAGCATCTTGCTTATAAGGACCATAGACTCACGTCTTCGTTCTGGTAGGCGGTGACTGCAATGAAGTGCGTCTCAGTGAAGCTGAAACCACGGATAAGGCGCTGCTTCTCAGGCCCACCACCGACTCGTATGACGTGGATCCGCGGCTCGTACTTGTGAAGAGAATTCAACATGATCTGTGTGTGGGGGAAGGAACATGTTCAAACAGAGAAAGTGGATGAATAGGCTTAAGACCTAATGACATCACCCTTTGCTTTATACATGTGCGCTTTCATTTCCTACAATCTGTCTTCGTCTGGCATCCAAACTTTGCTCCCATAGGAAAGCGCATATGAAAACAAAGCCATGGTGTCAGTAGGTCTTAAAACTCTATATAACATTTAAGACAAAATATTCTTTTATCTGTTTTTAATAATTCAGAGACTGATATTAGAAGAACTACGCCTACCTGTCCAGAGCCGTTGAGTTTGTTAGACAACTTGACTTTACTGAAGGACACGCACTGTTTCATCCAGTGCGCGCCGAAGTTGGGCGAGTCCGGGTGGATGTAGGCCGTGCTTGGGGGCGGGGTGTCCGGCTTGCCGCCCGGTACCCACTCACCGTTCACGTACTTCCACCGGTGCTCGTCGGCCGGAGTGAAGTCCAGGAGGATAGAGTACATGGCGTTGGGGTTCAGGCCGGTGATTGAGGCGGTGATTACGGGGAACATCCGCCTGGGAGAAAGAAGGGCGAGGGTCAGATCAAGTCGGTGTACAAAATGTAAACAAATACCGTAGAAATCCGGATTTGTTTACTCAACTGAAACATTGTATTTTAACAAAATAATTTAACATACTTCTGCATTACTTAACAAAGTTATATCAATACTACAGTTAATTACTGGTGAAGACGGCCACTAAACTAACTACTCCATTTGCACAGTTTCTATCGATCCTCGGCAAGAATCAGTAACTTAAAAGTAGCTCTAATAAATATAGCAATATAGCAATATTATATACCTATAACAAACAAAACTATAGAAAATCTAATATAGTAATATTATTTAACTATATCAATTTAAATCTTATATTGCAATATTATATAAAACTATAGCAAATTTATAGAAAATCTCATCTAGCAATATTATTTCCTGCTGCTCACCGGCCTGTCTTGGTGACGATCATCTCGTTAGTCAGCTTACTGAACCGCCGCCAGAGATCACGGTCCTCCAGTGCAACTTTCAACCCCTTCTCGCTAGGATCATCCTTCTCGCCGCCCCGTGCCATCTCTGTCTGGACCGCGCTCAACAGGTGAGCCACGTTGTAGGCGGGAGCTCGCATCGTGTCGGCACTCATGGTCTCTCGATTAATGCTCCAAGTTTCGCTCACAACTTCTTGATTTGTAGGCTTGAATTACTCCGTCAAGCATAAACGAAGACTCTATGAGTTCATTAATCTGTGAGCCGCGAGTCACGAATTAAAGTTTGCTCCCGATTTAATAGAGGTGTCAGAAAACTGAAACTCTTAGAGGTCCGCGGTGTAGTTGTGAAGTTCTGAAGTCATCCCACGAAGCTGTTTTACTGGTCTATAAGTATGCATGGAGGAAGGATTTAAGGGTAAAGTCATGATCTGAGTGAGGAGTGATACATGACCAAGTCGAGAGCAGACTGTGTAGAGACAAGGGTGGACTCAAAGCTGACAGTCTCGTTTCTGTCTGGCGGTGGTACTCGTCCCGCAAAGTACATGGCTGAATTTGATTGTATAATTCTATCACCGCAGTGAAGGGCAGTATTATGGAAGCGACGGTGCATCAAAGAAGGGGACCATTTAAAGTTATCAAGTCTACCAACATCATAACCCTTCGTGTTCAAACAAATGCGGTGGCGGTGAGGCTGGCAGAACTGCTTTGAAAGCTGGCGCACAAAGCTAAGGTGAACCATCGAATGGCCATTCTGATTGGCTACTCAGTAATGAATATTCAAGCACCAACTACGAAGGGAATAATTATAAGCGTAAGCTCTTTTGTACCGGATTGTAAAATATGCATATGCATTATTAGGGAGTCAACGCGACATCTGATTGGTTGGAATGCAATTAGGCCGTCTAACAGGTTGATTATTGGTGTCAGTTACAATGAGCCTGTAGGGGGGGGGGGGGGGGGGGGTATTAAGCCTCTTTCACACTCTACATGACTTTTCCTTTAATGGGATAATTATAAAGTCGCTGTTTGTACACTGGAAATTGGAAAGTACAGTATATAGCCAACTAGAGAAAAGACTGGGCTCATTTACGTCATGTAAAGTGCTTTAGATCCAATTGACAAGAAGTTGGGACTGCGTGCGTTTTGTGACAGAAATCTTGAAGACATCTTGGGATATATATGTAATATCTTGGGTTTGTAAAAGTTATAAGAAATGAGAGGGCGCACACACTTCTAATAAAAATTTCCTCAAAAGACCACAACAAAGTCTAATTTCCTAGATCCAAGGCATGTCAGCCCACATGGGCGCTAATGACACAGATACAGGACCAGGCTCCACCAGAAGCTATAACAACAAGCCTGGGTGAGGTCGGGAACAAAAACCGGTGCAAAAGCCATAAACACTTGACCGTTTTCATCGGGGACAATGCCGCTCCAGTCTGGGATGGTTTTATAGTACTCGGCGGTGCCTTTAGGCCCAAGGCAGAGGGTCCTTTCCGCGGTGTAGCCACCCCACTCTGAATCGCTTACGTCCGAGGATTAATTCGTTTTCAAGAGGCTCTTCTTGGCTTTTGGAGGAGAGGGGAAGGCCGTTGTCACAAAAGCGTTGTTTTGTGACGACAGTGGGACAGTCACTCGGGTAGATTTGTTGTCTGGTATTAAAGTGGGAGGGGGGGGGGGTGGGGGGCAGCCGGTTAGATCGCTTGCGGTTTCTCCTTTAAGGACGACCCCGTTATACTGTTTTTATTTATTTTTTCTCTCAAATACATAGGTAAGTGATGTTCTCAAGAAAAGATACTCGAAACGATTTTTTGAATCTTGTTATAAATCTCTCCATGAGACTTTCATTGAAGCCTTGAAATGACCGCGGGGTGACTGATTGATCTCCCGTCCGTTACGGTCAAATGGACAGCAAACGAAGCCAATGAAGGATTCTTTGAGTTTTAACTACCCTCCACTCTCCAATTTAAGCTTCTAAATAACGTCATAAAAATATGATGATAAGTCTTACTATAATATTCCCTGTATAATACAACTTTCAACCACAACGTTTACACCTGTAGTCGGACTTTTTAAGTATACAACCAAAGCCTTTCAATTTGAATTAACATTTCGGAGTTTCGGTTCTTTGCATTTTATGAGATAGACTTAATTCAAAAAGCAAAAAGGGCAGGATATGTTGCATGGCAGTTTCATTGGTTAAAGAATCGAACTCGTGGGAGACCAAACTCAATAAATTCTCACTTCAACCGCTCGAAGCTTTGTACCGTACCGCCAATCCAGGTTGTCCATTTATGACAGCGTTTATTTCTGTCATCCGATCTGTCATCCGAAATCATTATAGGTCTGCCCATACAAATTATTTTCGCTTAAATGAATTACTGAAATCGATAGCCTAATCATAAAAGCGACCCAATATTTTTCTTGACAAAAAGTAATCTGAATCTACTTTTTTTCCTTTTTCTTCCGAAACGCTAACAAATGTCAAACAAATGGTTCTCGAAACACTTTATCATAATTATTGATGTTTTGTTTTGGTGGGATAATTTAGCCCTATTTTATACCCTCTGTATAAAGAGTAGCAACGAGTATTCGTTGAATGCAAAAGGATGCAGATAACTTTGTTCGAACTCTTCAAATTCAGAGATAACCTGTCAAAATATTTATGCCACAATTAGCAACATGAAACAATGTATTTAGCAATGATAAAAGTAATTTAATCCAGTAAGTTACATCAAAAGTATTCAACCAGTTTATGGTTCACTCATAATTACAGAAAAATTAAATTAAAGCACTTTTTAATAGTATATAGCGTACGCATGCAACACCCAACCGATCGAGTAAATAACAAAGAAGTTAATGGAACCGACACTGCTTAAAACCTGTATACAAACTTGTATGAAGAGATATACTTGTACATACCCCAATTCGTGGGCTTGAAGTTTGTCATTATAATCTTCAAACATTTTACAACGATTTATAAAACGAATGAATACTAAGATAATGGGTTATTTAATTGCTAAACTAGAGTTCGTTTTCACTATACTATTTTGTATGTACACATTACTTTAGTAACACGGTTTTGCACGTCAACAAAGCCATTTCAAGCTCAACACATATACACAACACAAACAAATAAGAGTGGCACACAAAATTCTCCTGTGAAGTTCCACGTGTATACACTAGAGGGCGCTGTCCAAATTTAAGCAAATATTACAGGCACAAAATATTCCATCTGCTAAATTTATCATGCATAAACAAACATAAGATTAATCACCTTTAAAATGCGCATTTGCAAAATAAGCATTGCGCAGTAGTTTGTCTCCTAAAAAAAATGATTTGAACATCCTGCCCATAGTTCCTGCTTTTGCGACAAAAAGAAACCTGATTTTGACCTACTCTTTCGATGATTTTTGTAAAGCATTTGCTAACGTGTTGAGTGACTGCTTATGGTTAGTTCTCAAGCGTGCAAAAATGAGGCCATGGTTCGATTTCAACCTTTTATCACATCCTAGAAAGTCAAAACCGTTTTATATTTATGTTCATGCTGTGGGGAGCTCTATTGAATGAGCCCTGTGCATTCCCTCTGTTGGCACTGCAAGTGCCGAACGCGGCCGGGAAGTTGAGCTGGTCGGAAGCGGCGTCCCAGCCGGTAATCTTGAGGGGGGGTTCTCCGTCCGAGACTCGGCGGAGCGGTTGCGATTAGGCTGGCCGTCGTCCGTGCGATTTCGCATGATCTGAGCGTACACGACGTGGTCGTCTCGCGGGGTGGGACTTCGGGAGTCCATGGACGACGACGCGTTAAAGTCCAACCCGGAGTCGGACAGCGCGGAGTTGCGAGTCGCGCTTCTGATGTCAGAGTCCGCGGGCTGGATGCTCCCGTTCGCCGTTTGGCCGCTTCGACGGAAATGATCTCTGCTTCTGTCGTTCCGCGGTCTGCGCTGTTCGTAGTGAAGTATGCCATCTGGACGTCTGGGCTCGTCTCTGCTGATGAGAGGCCTGCCATTGGGTACTGTTGAGTGGTAATAGTCTGGAGATAGGGCGTGGTTATCTGGTGACGGGGTGCGGTAGTTAAGTGAGCTGTTGCGATAGTTGGGCGACGGGGTTTGGCGGTGGTTCTCCGGATGATGGTTAGCGTTGCGATCAGACCGAGCTCGGCTTTCACCTGATGAGTTAAGATGAAAAGTGTCCCGCGTTTCATCCGGATGCGGTGATCTGATGGCCCGAGTCACGTAGAAATCCGTGGAGTCGGCATCACTCAACCGACGACCGATCGGTGAGGGTGACATGCCGTAGTTCTCGGCACCAGACCAGGTACTATTCATGCTCCGATCGGGGGACAGCCGTCGGCGTCTGCTCTTCTTGTTGCAGAAGGTGTAGCAGCAGGGACAGCAGTTCAGCACCACAATGCCAAGGAGAATTAATAGAACCACGATGGTTACCATCACTGAGATGGGTACCAGCCACAGGATGAGTTCCTCCTCGGAGATTGTGACGATTTCAGTTTCCTCAAGGCTGATGAGACCTTTAACTTGCGTCGTGCCAACCTCGTTCGTGGCCTCGCAGATGACTTGGACGCCACCCGTTGGGTCCACCAAGTTGTTGATGAGGATCTGAGAGTCTCCTATAGAAGTCTGGATAAGATCGATGCCATTGGAGGAGGTGGTTACAGCGGCACCGCGGTAGTACCACTGGTAGGTGACGGTGGATGGGTTGGCTGAGGAGAGGCTGCAGGTAAAGCGAGCGTCATCACCTGTCTCAGCTGAAAGAAATAAGGGGGAGATGCTGATCACCGGACGGTGTCTCACGTTCAGGATTCCCGTGGTACAGGACAGAGGAGCACTGCCGGACCTCGTGGCTATGCACTGGTAGGACGAGCCATTGTCGCCCACGCTCAATGTGATTGTGTGTCTTTTGATGAAGTACCCGTCTTCTCGATCTATCTGCTGGGAGTTGGAGAGTTCGGCAGGTGTGCTGAGCCTCTCCCACGTCAGAGTGGTCCTGGTGGTGGAGTTGTTGAGATAAGCGCAAGTCAATTCGACCACGTCGTCTTGAGTGAGTGCATCTCGGATGCTCATCACGCACAGGGGAAACTCTTCCCTAGGTAGGTCCAAGACAGTCAGGAGAGCAGCCGCGGAGGTAAGAGTGGCCGCCTGGGGACCAGAGGAGGTTACTTTACAAACATACCGTCCCTGGTCGTTCTTACTGACCCCGATCAGCTGGAGGTTGTACTCTCCTTGTGAAAAATCACCGAAGACGGCCCAGGAGGTCGAGGGCGGAGAGAACCCCGTCTCCTGGCCGTTCTCTTTGAAGAGGATGATGGAGTCTTTCTCCCAAAAGATGAGGCCTGTTTTGTTGGTCACCCGGCAGTACAGAGTCGCGCTCTCCCCGGGAAGGACGTAAGTATCTCTGGGTTGAGCGGTAAAGCGCTGCTCCTGTCCCGCGACGGATAAAACTAGTACCCAGATCACCAGAAATACAACCCCAAAACACCTGTCTCTCTCCATCTCGTTATAACAACTTGTCATCCTGAGTCCACAATTCCTCATAAAATGTTGTAACTGAAGAAATCTTATCTCGATGCCGAGTAAACAGTTGGTGATGCCGTTTTTTCGGGCACTGAGAACAGTCGCTGTAACCGTATGAGTAGTTGTTCACAATACTCCGCCATTTTGAGTCGAACAAACAACCACTGCTTAAATTTGTTATTGTATTCACTGGCGCACCTGTCGCTTTTAACGGGAGAAAGTCAGCATCCACTACGGGTGATATTCCATAATTGACGGCAGGCTACCTCCTCAGATTCCGCTGAAAATCCACGCCCAATAAAGGTGATGTTTCCTGGAATTTTGTCTCCAGAATCTGCATGAATTCATCTCAGAAAAAGGACATAGACTGGCGATAGGAAAAACAAAGTGAGGCATGGAACCATATAAAGCCACATAATTCTCAGCGGCATTTATTATAAACGGTGTATCATGCATACGTGCATATCAATGCAGTAAGTGTACACCGTGTAGCGTCACATAGCGACTGTGTTAACCAGCGTTGCTATAGACAACTATTCACAAGAGGTAACGCTTCATTGCTCACAGCCTCTCACTCTACCAGCTACGGCTGTTTTATGGCATTTCTATTAAAACAATTTCTATAAAAACCCATATGAACACAAGGTAAAACAGGGAATGTAAAACGACTTAATTTATTAATTTGTTGGGAGTCATCTGTGTCAAGTTATCAGGTTTCTTTTGTTAATGAATATTGAATTAAAAATTCTCGAAAAATTTCATTTCAGAAATGACGATTTTTAGTGATAATGAATCGGCCGTTGTAACAGATAGATTATTGAAGGTTCGGGTGTACAGCTTTGTACACCAAAATGGTTCCTGAAATATAATTATGATTGCAAAGCACAGTGGGTAGGCACACAATTATGCTGACATCTCATTAATTCATGTATTATTTTGTTGAAGATTGTTCTTACCAATAGGCCTAATATGATAATTTTCTGCAGGTCGATACAATTTCAATGTCTTTATTCTCTTCTAAAAACAATTGTCACTTTTTCAAACATGTATTTTTTTAAATAATAAATCCGTCCAATAGGCCTACGGCAAAACAAACGAGTCCAAAACAACAGTGGCATTGTTATGCTCGTTTCAAAGCGCGGAACAAGGTCAGAAAAGAAAAATAAACACCGAAAAGGGGGGCGACGGTTCCGGACAATAACCTGCTGGGTACCATTGTTTAATCTTTGTACTCCATGGACATCGCTTTTTTCCTTTCAAATATTGTTTTTGTTTTACTAATTACCAGGTATTTCAAACATCAAAGGGTCTTTCTTGCAATAAAAACAGAATAAAATTACATCCGGTTCCCAAATAGTTTGATGTAACATCATAATAAAAGCACACTCCACAAGAAATCGCCGCATCATTAGCTAATAATGCCTGAACCAAATGGGTTGCTTTCCAGTCCAGTAAGAACCATTGCACAAATTCACATCACTAAATCTTCACAATTGTCTCTATTTGTGTCTCACCCTGCATCTCATCCGCCACCTCTGTACGAGTTCGCATCATCTGCCCCGAATCAGCGCCCAACAGATCCCCAACAAATCTTTCTAACGTGAAGAGAGTAAACCTCTAACAAAATTGCAAATTTGTTTAATCCGAGTAACGAATTTGAGAAGAAATGTAGGTAAACATTCCCCCACATCGGGTCATTTATTCTCAAGGATTAGAAAATTGCTTAAACATTTATTTCATTTCATACAAGATTCTAAAAGGTATACGACAAAGTAAATTGAAATTACTAAAAGTAAAATGTCTAAAAAGCATATAGACGTTAGTATATCGCAGCTTTAAAGAAAACTATCATTATTATAAGGCAATGCTCAATTAACTTTTTTTCTTATTTAGACTAAGACTACATGGAATCGAAAAGTTTACCAAAACAACTCTATACTATAGCGTTCAATGTTGTTTCATATACGATTCTGAACTATAAGAAACAAATCCAAAGTTAGATTTCGAGCATAGTTCAGTCACTGGTGATACTGTTGTCCATTTCAACCACGCAGTTGCTGATCTTGGAGCAACTCGCCGTGCTCCTTGACGAAATAGACTGCGTCTTTCCCGCCTTTTCTGATCTTCTGTGCTTTTCCGCTTTGGTCTTCCGCGGTAGCCCATTATCGGCGTGCGCGGTCGACCCTGCTTTGCGCCGCGTCGACAGCTGTAATTCCTTGGTCTCCCGTTTGTGGTCGCGTTTAACTTGCGCCTTGCGTCGGTTCACCCGGCGTCTCCGGCGGCAGGATTCGCACACGAGACAACTCAGATGCGGGACAAGCTGGCAGAGGATCCCGAAGAGGATCAGCCCACCGAGGGCCGCACCGACGACACCGAGGAGAAGCACGGGGTCGCCCGCTATGCCGCCATTCCCAGTGTCCGGGTTGATGGTTGGATTTGGATCGGGTGCTCTTAGGATCACCGAAGCATTCCTGGAGAAATTTGGACTCTGGGCTATGCAGGTTATCTGAAGATTGTAGTCTAGTTCCCTGACATCTCCAATGGTGAGGCGTGACTGTAGCTGTTCATTCAGGTCCTCTTCCTCAACGATGAGTAGCTGAGACGAGTTAGAGGTGGAATTATCCTGGGGGTTAACAGTCTCGTTTCCTACTATCCACTGCACATTCACAACCGATGGGTTAGCATCACCTGAACACGTAAGAGTTACCGAGGCACCTACTCTGACTTGAGGATTGGAGGGTAGAATTGTCACCACAGGAGCGTGAAGTACCACAAGAACACCGACGTTACACGACCGCGTTCCGCTCAGTGCTAGGTGGCTCTCCTGACATGCATAAACAGCGCCGTCGTCCGCCGGCGCAGCCCGGAAAATCACGGTTAAGTTCGGTCCCGCGCCGGCACTGATTTTTTCACCCAGTTTGTACCAAGCGAGTTGGGATTCCGGTCTCCCACCGCTCGCACTTAGGCAGCTCAGCCGAATCTCGTCTCCTTCTGACAACGGCTCGCGATATCTCGCGTGACAAGATGGCCCCTCTGGAGGCGCAACAGCCTCCACAACCTCCAACGTCCCAGGCACTCCGGTCACAGTGCGCATGTTGTTTGACATTAAACACTCGTACCTACCAGCATCTGATATTGCAACGTTCCTAACAGTGAGGTTATAAAACCCAAGTGAGGAATCGACGTCAAGTTGAAATCTCATCTGACCGACGTAATCCGACGTTCCTAAACCCAAAACCAAATCGTCTCCAACGATCCAGTACACACCGTACATGCCTTGGTTTGCCACGCGGCAAAACAGTTGAACACTCTGCCCGCGAATCCCAACGGCGTGCGAAAACTGATCTATACTTTGTACTTGGGCAACAGTCAGAACGTCTTTAGTGAAAAGCACAAAGTAGCAGACGATAAGGGCTGAAACTTTTCCCGCCATTTTTGGGAGTGTACTTTCAAAGTGCTTGGTAGAAATTGCAACATGCAACACATTTGTCTGTTAAAACTTCATGTTGATCCGCAACTGATAAAGTGCGTTACATAGAGAAAACCAACTTACAAGAATGTCATGGCCAAAATTACTTCAACTTCCTTGAACAACAAAGGAACTTATTGAACCTTAGCTATGCAAATTAAATTCGTTTACACCTCAGTAAATCAGGCAATGGCGGCGTGCAGACAGCCCAACAATAGATCCAAAAAACGCACGCCTTAAAAACAACATTTTTCTCTGTTCATACTCTAGATTTTGTTACGGCGCTGTCTGAACGAGAAATCCAATAGCCAGTAAAAGTTAACCAACCATTGTTAGACATGGAAAACAATTTTGTTTTTGTTTATAAATCTTAAACCTACTTAACGAATAAAATTCTACTTTATTTAAAGTCTGAATGAAATGGTCCACGATAATCTACACGATCACACAATGCGATACTAAATTTAGACTTTTGTTACTTCATGTCGTGAACAGTATAGTGGCTTGATAGCGAGTCTAGACCTTGCGGCATTTCGTTACGAGCTCAGTTTAAGCATAGAGCAAGGAACATCCATTTTCTATTATCATAAACGACCTCAATGGCCTTAATCAGTACTCATACAGCACTCGGAGCAAGGCTAAGCCTGAATCCATATAAAAGAAACACCTTTATATGCAAATTGTTTGGCATAACCATGTGAGCTGTACATACAGTACTAAAGTATTGACATATGCCATTTATTTTCTCAAAACAGCAATCAAACCAACCTGATCAAGGCTAACTAGACTAAAAAGGAACACTTTTATATGCAAATAGTTAGCATTATTGGCGTACATTTCTTGGGGATTGGGGGGTAATCTCTCAAACACCTGACTAAGATGGAGACATATTTGACTGACAATGACAAATATTCCCATTTCCCATTTTTCGTCAAATGTTGGGGGATTAATAACACCCCCCCCTCCCCGCACCCACATACCCATAAAGTTACGCCTATGTTTAGCATAATCATGCAGCCATGTTATACTAGACTAAGCGTTGATATAACGTTTACAGTGTATACCCAGCACGATATGTGGCAGAGGGGTACCCCCCTCTTATCCCTATACTTTATACGCACTCAACACTATTGTAACCTAACCCATCCCCCCTTGAAACCTAAAAGGAATTCCTGAGATTCCGGGAACACAATGGTCAACACAAAATAGGGGGTGTTTTCTCTGCCACATATCGTGCTTCATATGTATATTACAGTGGGACGTATTTGTTCACTCCTCCGCAATAATAAAAGAGAGAAATCGGCCGGTGAAGTGAAAGTAAGATTTGCCAAAAACAGCATTTGTGATACCTAAAATGCAAATGCATAATCACAAAAGTACCACTCCCGATATTTGCATGAGTCAGGCGGGCATGTAATCTTTAATCCTCGATTTTGGCAAGCTTTAAAGGTTTCTTTTTCTAAAACGACAACCGATCGAGCGACAACACCAATAATTACAAATCCGGCGTACCTTTATGTCAAGGAAAGCCTATTGTACGGAACCGATGTCGCTTGTCTATTGAAAAGGGAATCGATTCAAAACCGCGGTTCGGAATTTCACTAGATTAAAAGTCCCGTCTAGTACAAGACTGACATGTCTGTCTGAATTCATTTCACATGCAGCAGAAACATTGTCCACATCGTGATCATATATCAGCGTGGTTTGGCTTTGTTTTATCAAAAAGGGGTCTTGTCCAAAAGACTTCTGTGGGAAAAATATACTGAGAGTTTGAACTGTGGCATATTGCAATAAATTCACCGACCTCTTTTGTACTGAGCGCAAAGAGTGAACAAAAGCTGCAGGGTTCAGAGTGCACCCATGCAGAACGGTGCAGAACAATCATTGAAGATTGACCCACTAGTAACACCTTATTACGTGGGTTTTTAGCTTGTGCTGCTGTGACGTACTGACAGCAGGGCGGTTTCAGAAGGGGACAATATACGTATACGCGGTGTTTCACTTGCTCCGTCGGTGCCTGTTCCAATTTCGCTTCGGAGTTTTCCGTGTTTTGCTGGATCTTGTTGGGGACAGTGTTACACTTTTCAAGGACTGATGTGAAATCATCGACTGGGACTTGATTGAATGAGTGGAGGTATTTGTGGACTGAAGTATTAAGGATCGTAAGTACTGGACTAAAGTTAAAGATGGCAGTTTTTAGACTGTTATGTATTGTGGTTGCAGTGATATGTACTGGGGGTCGGGCCCAGGCGGAACCTTCCTTCGCTGTCGAACCGTCTGCTACATTCGGCGCCGTGGGCCACTCCGTCACAATCTACTGCACCATTACCAACCTGGGTCGATACCAGGTATTCTGGAACGTCAACGCGGGCCAGGATTTCACCCTGGGTCCCAACACCAACCTGCACGCCTCCTATCCTCGCTTCCAATTCGTAGGTGACCAATCCAGCGGCCAATTCAACCTGCAGATTGCCAACGTGAGTAGTACAGACGAAGGGACGTATATCTGCCTGGTCCGCGACCCAACCGACGAAGGCTCCCCAGTTATGGAAGCCCAAACATACCTGACCGTCGTAAACAACCCCACTCCGCCTGAAACCGGTTACCCGCTATGTCAGAGAAGCCCATTAGGAACTGATCCAACACAAGTATGGGTATACATGAAGGGAGAGATCTTGACCCTCAATTGTACTTCAAAAGGGGGCGTGCCCCTCCCACAACTCTCCTGGGTCAGACTCGACAGAGATGACATCGTTTACGATCTGCCAAGTACGACGACTGTCATCGGAGACGTAGTGACTACCGAGGCAAAGATGTCCCTGTCCAGCAATGACAACGGAGCTTTCTACAAGTGTATCGAGACCCATCCCTTCCGGCCTAGAGATGACAGAGATTGCTACACACCGTTCCCTGGGTCCAGGTACCGCATGGACGTTCGCTTCGCCCCAGAGGTTGACCTCACTCCAGATGTGGTTACTGTGGAGATCCTCGGAGTCACCAAGGTGACATTAAGCTGCGAGGCCAACGGCAACCCTTTGCCCACCGAGCTACCACAAATCATCATCCCGGTGAACAAGACTGGTGTTTACCCCCACGGTGAAATGGACAAGTCTCTGGTGGAGGTCGAGATGACCACTGACGACATTGGCAAGGACTACTACTGCACAGCGCAGAACGTCTTGGGCGTCGGCGAAGACCGAGTCGATGTTCAGATGGGGGCATTCCCAACATGGCTGGTACTGGTAATCATTGGCGGGATCGCTGTGGTTCTATTCTTCTTCATCATTGTGATCGCCTGCGTCTGTTGCATCGACAGATCGGACTTAGAAGAGGACGTGGAAAAGACGGACCCCAACCTCTTGCGAGTCACCCCGAAGAGATCAACCAAGAAGCGCCCGGTGTCCCTGAGGCACGAGGGTGAGGGCGAGTACTTAGACGACGACATGATCCCCATCGATAACTTCCAAGGCGGTCACGAGAACCTCGCCGCGGTGGAGGCGCGTGAAGACAAGATGGAAGAACCTGCAGGTAACTCAGACTTCGAGACGGGGGAAAGGGGTCCGAGGTACCAGAACGTCAACGAGGTGATGCAGGAGGCGAATGCCTTGCACCATGATGACGATGACATACTAGCTCCTTACAACCCTGAACCTCCGGTAGATGAAGCCGAGCCCATTGCTGTTGACTTTCTGGAGTAAAGATCTTTAACTTCTTTATGATGGACAGTGACTGAACACTTGATTTTGATTATGGGACCAGTAGTCCTAGCTAAACCTCTGTTTAGATTTACCTCTTTTTTTTTCAATGAAAAGACGGTTTTGTGTCCAGCTACAGATATTCCAAGCGGCATATCAATATCAAATCCGAAGCTGTAACCAGAAGCACTGCAAATCACAGACATATATACACAGACTGTATAATTTGTTTAGCAAAATGAGGGTACCAGCCAAAATGTAACAGAATGTGAATAGCCTCTAACTGGTTGACGTTGCTTATTGCTTAGCAAGATAACGAAATGTGCTAAGCAGAATTCCCTGCTAAGTGTTCTGGAAGGGTTTGTCTAATATTTTGTTTTAATCAAAAGTATATCAGCGTAGTTTAACATCACATTAAGAGGTGGAGGGTATTGGCTAGCTGTATACAATTGTCAGATTTATAATCTTATTTTAAATGGTAACCTATCATAGGTCGGCTGGGCCGGGGTATGGTTTGTTGGGTTGGTTTTGTTTGCGTTGGATAAGATTTAAATGTTATATTTGTTCCTTCTGATAATACTTATATTCAGCTATAACGTGCAAGGCATAAAACTGTATATATAGATGTTAAGCTTTTTAAATAATAATAATAATAATGTGCGGTGCTTATATAGCGCTTTATAAGTCACCAACGGTCTCGAAGGTTAAGTATTACATTTATTATTTTTACAAGTCTGTTTTAGTGTGCATAGACTTCTAACTTTTTTTTTTTAATAACGTCAGTGGGGACATGTTTTTTTGGTTTAAACTTTTTGCCCTGCTAAGATGTATGCCATAAAGCTGTAGTCTTCCTTTTTAGATGGAAATTGAAAGTTCATAAATATATTTTTTTATCAGTAAGCAATATATAAAATTGTCACAAAACCTGGACAAAATAATTATTGTGTCTGTGATGGCGCTGTCTAAAAAAATACATCCAAGTGCAAAGATTTGAAGGGTTCTGTCTTCTCTATTACGTGACACATTTTCAATATGGCGGAAACCGCCCAGTGCGCGTTATATATTGGAAACCTGTCCTGAAGAAAATTAATGGCAGGTATCTTGTACGTAAAAAGGCGCTTTCTTTTCAAAACAATTACATTTATAGTATGTACTTATGTACTTATGTATTTTAAAGCAATTGTTATACTTTTATACTTGGAAAGAAGTATTGCCACATTAAAATAGTACTGTGCTTTTATTTGTTTTGTTTTTAACATTTCTTTCATTTTGTGCCAAGGTTTTATAAAGTTTCACCAGATATTTCTTCCAATTCATTTTTAAAATTTAAACTCGCCGGGCATAGTTAATGTAACGAACGTCCGGGTAAACTTTGTAAATTAACTATCCGTTCAAAATGGTCCAGAAAACACAAGGTTGTACCATGGACGTAGGTTGTTGTTTCTGTTTAAATGCAAGATATTTCAACATACAAGAGTACTACTACTGATGTTTTGAGTCATGCCTGCTTCAGCTTGCCGATTTCATTGGAAGCTCATACAGCCCTTGTCTACCCCCATTTTACCCCATTGTGTTCTTGGCTTTGTTTTCACAAGTGAAAGTTATAAGCATGAATTGGTTAAACACACTAACGCCCCCCTATGGACTGGCGGATTTATACCACAGGGGTGTTGGAAATATATTCATCCGTTTTCATGCGACGTTTTCGATACTCGCAAATTGATCCGCTCAGTATTTGTTCATAGTCATGGTTGGTCAGGTGTTTTTAATTGAAAAGTATGGTTTTTATATTGTGATGATGGATTTGGCGATCACGTTGTTCGATCATGGTGCAAAACTAGAAACACCCCTTTTATCAAATGAATTATTCAGCGACACAACGAAACTTCCTCAGGTCAAGATTCAGACGAAAGCAGCCCACGTAATTAACCGCGCCCAGCTATGAATAATAGGCATAAACAGTACATTTGATATACATGTACACGGAGAATTGCGTGTGCTGTGTGAGTCAGTATCGTACAGAGGTAATCGGTGAAGCAAAGGTCTCTAGCTGTCATTACTCGCATCTGGTGTTTTACACGGAGTAAAAACATTTGAGTTATCGGCTAGTAACAGTAACAGACATTGGGTTTTTTTGTTAGGAAAAAGGTGTCATTTTATCTACTGTTGATCATTGGATGATTGAATCAAAGATGGCGTTTTGGCACAGTGCGACGCTCTGCGTTGTCGTCGTCGCTTTACTGACAGCGACAAGTGTCCTGTCACAGACTGTCGCGCCACCGTCCATTTCCGTGCGATCCACCAACACGGTGGCAGCCATGGGCCATGAGGCCATCTTTTACTGCACCGTGGTCAGCCTGGGTCGTCACCAGGTGTTCTGGAACATCGATCAGCGCACGACCGGCAACACCACGGGAGAGGAATTCACCATCGGCCCCAATTTCAACACCCACAACAGCTACCCTCGCTTCCAATTCGAAGGGGATGCAAGAAACGGGGTGTTCAACCTCCGCATCTCAGATGTGAAAGCAGAGGACGCGGGAAGCTACACCTGTCTTGTGAGCGACCCCAACAACCCAACCTCCTCGGCCTTCGAGGCTGGTGCCACGCTGACTGTCATCGAATCTCCCGTGGCACCAATGCCGGGCTATCCCCAGTGTAACGGGGAGCCCGACCCCAACCCAATGGGATTCTACAACGAAGGTGAGATCTTGACTCTGACTTGTAAAACCAGGGGAGGTGTGCCTCTCCCTAATCTGTCCTGGGTCAGGGTGAGGGACGACAACATAACTGAGACATTGCCGATAAGGACGGTCGGTAGTGGTGATCTTATCACAGCCGAGGCTAAAGTCAATCTGTCGAGTGTCGACCACAAGTCATTCTACCGATGTGTCGAATTCCACCCAAGCGGCACTTCGAAGCGAACCTGCACGAAGCCTTCTATCTTTTTCGATTCTCAACCATCCCTTGACGTGCGCTTCAAACCAGTGGTCAGCATCAGTCCTAACGTGGTCAATGTCGATCTTCTTGAGACGGTGACTGTCGACCTGAGGTGCGAGGTCCACGCTAATCCTCCCTTGAACAGCCGCCCGGTGTTCATTCTCCCCGAGAACAAGACAGGCGAGGCCATTAGCGGAGCAGACCTGACGAAGACGGCAATCAGGATCGAGCTGACGACACAAGACGTCGGACAAAGTTTCTACTGCCGCGCAGAAAACGATCTAGGTGTCGGCGAGGCAAGCGTGGATGTCCGACGCTTAGGGGTGCTTCCAACATGGCTGACACTCGTCGTGATCGGCGCTATTGCTGTGTTGCTCTTTATCTTCATCGTGGTGATCGCCTGCGTCTGCTGCGTGGACAGGTCTAGGCAGGAAGACGAGAAATACAACGACCGCCTGAGGTACTCTGTCAACAGGCGCCAGACAACCGGGCGGCTAGACGGTGATGGTGACTACATCGACGGGTACGATGACGATGACATCGTCCCCATCGATGACTTCCAAGGAGGACAGGAGTTGACTGAGATGCATGATGGCTACAAGAACTCCGGTGCCAGTAACGACTTCGAGACGGGTGAGAGGGGCCCGCAGTACCAGAACGTCAACGAGGCGTTCCAGAGTGACAACAACTCATTATAGTCCAATCCATCGTCTTAGGAGCCTATACTTGACACCAGCTTCGAATAAATTCCCAAGATCACTTCAAGAGAGGAAAACATCGAGAAATAGTAACAATTAAAATACGGCAATATGCAGAAAGCCAAACACTTAAACAAAATCATATTTTTACAAGATATTGATTAGGTGTATAACATTTCGGTCTAACCCAATGCAGACAAAATTAAATTCAAATATATTATAATTAAAATCCAAAGTTTTTCAACAATTTACGGAAATAAGTTTTGTTCCAAAACAAACCAAGAAAGTACATTGATTATTAACACATTTGAATAGTCATGACGTCATTGTAAACATGGAAACATGCTAACCAGCGTCCATAGCAACAGGCCTTGTGCTTCTCCCCTCGGACGTGGTCATCCTTTTCATCATAGTACGAATGATTATGGTTAGTCCGAAGAAGTTATCTGAGAGATCGAGGTTGAAAACGCTAGTGTAATGTTTACGTTTTTCCAACTAAATGTAAAACTTCAGTCGATCTTATTTTTATTTTGTTTAACAAAGCGCCTAGCCTAGTACTAATTTGCCGCGTAGCATTGTAAGCATACCTGCCTGTTTGCAAAATTATGTCGTTTGAACCATGGACGCGGCCATGTTGTCTTATGTCTAGAAGTAACAGGCTGTTGTTCAAGTTCGTCAGAAAACACGGACCAGCCTATTTCGCTCAACATTTACTCTGTTTGAAATGACTAACAGCTGCGAATTTGAAGCACAAATTGTAAATAGTTATTTCACAATTAAAGACAACCTTAACATTTACAAACAGCTTATGCACTGACGTGAAACTGTACTATTAGTATTATTAGGGAATCAGACAAGTATGTAACTTCCAATAGATTGTACCGCATCGTGGTTTAACCAATTTGTGCCAATAATATTTAGTATGGTGATTGCTTTAACGTATATGACATAAATTTAGAATTATAAAAATTCTTATACCTCCAAATGGGCACTTTGGGAGACAATCCCATAGAGTCGTGCACAATCTTTATTGTAACCTAACCCGTTTTTACCTGGAGCTTTTTCCACGAAATTTCATATTTATGCTATTTAGACCCAAATCTGTCTTCTCCGAGCAAAAATAACTCCCAAATATCGTTTTGTGGGGTAGCTAGACACTTAGGGAGACACTGAAATGTCTCCCTAAGTGCCACTGTCTCCCAAGTGAATCAAAACTATCGCTAATTTGTCTCCCAAAGTGCCTATTTGGAAGAATTATAGAAAGTAGAATTATTAAAATCATAACAACGAAAGGGCAACATGTCAAACGAGTAGGTTCTTCATGATATAGGCCTACTGATATTATTAACATTTTCATGCAAATATTTTATTTGAAAAAAATGAAAGCGATTTCCGTCATTCGCGGAACCCCAGTAAAGGAACCACAGGGTAATTTTTAATGTCTAATATTCCTCTTTTTTAAAATCTAAATCAATGTCAATCACGTTGACAAGAAACTGATTTACATTACTGTTATCGATGCAAATCATTGGAATTGATGTTTAAGATCCCTGTACATAGAAGTGAAAACCGAAAGTTATAATTGTAAATATAATTGGGGAAAACAATATAATTTTATTATTTTATTTGCCTATAGAAAGTAGATATTTCTTATCCCTTTTATAAAGATTATTGCTAGAATAAAAACAACCAATAAATACAAATATAAATCTGTGTACGAATACATTTCTGTTTTTTACATTTCAAATTCGTTTTAGCTAACACACAGTCGTTTAACAAAACCAAAACCGAGCATTTTTTGTTGATTTCTCAACATTGTAATTAAGTATTTGAAATGTTATTCTTCATGGCAGAAATATTAATGTAAAGACAAAAGCAGAAAACTATTTTTAAGTTGGGTTCATGTATTTAATAATAAATAAATTGAAAATATTTATTTTGACTGCAGAGTGAGGTTTCACAATTATTTTCTGTTTCTTAATCGATTAATCGGGCCAATCGACGCAATAATGGACCAAATATAAGTATGAACTTCAAAAATATAGATAACTTTTATTAACGAGCCTTGGTGTTAGGTTTATAGAGTCTCGTCTACCAGCTCAGTGACGCGGGTTCGATTCCTGCCAAGTTTCAGAATTAGTCTTAAATCCTATCTCCCTACAGTATCCCGGCCCCCAGTGGGTCTCATGTCAAAACTAGAACATTTCTGCATCTTCCTGAGACGCCTGCTTGCTTTAGGGTTTAAAACAAATTGAATTTATCAATGATTTTAAAATTAACAATCATTTGAATTTACGAGTTTTGGGGACTCGAAACCGAGAAACGATTGCTAAATTATTACAAGCGTATGTGCTTTATTATGCAAAGCAATCTTGTTTATAATGCTTTAAAAGGCCGTCAACATTTTTAAATTATAATATTCACTATGGAAACTACAGGCACAGCACCTGTTTCTTTTCATAGCGAATAATGGCTCGATCACAGAAGCTCGTCAAAACAGCTGCAATCGAAATTAAATTTTCAAGAACTTCCGCAATTATATGATTAACTACACGTGACAATAATAATGCCCATGGTAAATAGTCTAAAACGGCCTATAAATGCCTCAAAAAATCAGCCTAGTATTCCTTATAATTTATGTACACCTTCTGGTCAACACTAAGTAACCAACTTCATTTTAAAGTCACCGTGTAGTTTTCCTTCTGCATCCGAATTTAAACATATTCCTGTCTTTAAAAGGTCAAGCCATAGAAAAATATAAAATGGTTGCCTTCATATTTTGTTTACCGTGACTCAAACGCCATAGAATGCAAACAGTGGGCGGTTATTTTCTCCGTGTCTAGATGAAAAGAGCACAAATTCCAACGCCCATGGGAAAGTTTTCTGATTAGCAGTCTGAATACAACTCATCACGGGTCAGCGATTGCAAGGTCAGTGCCAAACACAAACATGAGAAAGGAAAACCACGAAAGGAAAATAGAAATTGGACGAGAAAGAACAAAATGATTGTCCTTCCTGTTTTCAATTGTAACACGCAAACGTATACCACGCTCAACCGCTGTATTGCATTCGATACTTGGGTCATATTCATCCACTATATACTGCAAGTGAGAATTTACTAAGGCTGGTGTTATACACTTAACTGCTTGCACTTCGTCAAGAGTACAAACAAGCAACTCTTTTCATGGCCTTTTATTTTACTCACATCGACATGAATTTGTAATAAACCATAAAAATGGCGGGTACAATGTCACCAATGTGACGGCTCACTTTCACGAAATAAGAAAGTGGGCCAAAAATGCATGGTCCAATATCAAACATGTCGTCCTTGCAAACGAAAACACCGACAGCGAGCATATAATTTATGATATCCTGTCGACCAATTTAAACATATCAGTGCATTATTTGAATCAAAACTTTGATTGAAATTAAAATTAAAGGTATGCGGCTACTATCTCCCCTGAAGTTCATAGATATTGGATTCTGATTTTTTAGGTTTTTTAAGTTTGGAATACAAATCTGTATTAAAGTTCTATACCCAAATTCTAATAAGCTTTAAATTTATCGTGGCGGTGCGCGCCCCCTCCTATAAACATTTGTATGGTTCAATGCTTCACGCCCACTGTTGTAGGCAATCTAGCCCCTCCCTTCCCCTGATTCATGTGTAGTTAGGCAGAGTGATGCACAATAATATTATGACACAATTGTTCACTTGGTGATGAAAGCAATGGCATTTGGCACACAGTCAGAGTATGTCATGAGAAAGATATATGGATATAAAAATAGGGCCACTGCAGAATATTGCCCTTTGAAAACACATAATAGGTATAGAATAATATGCAATGACAGTCATTTTGAAAATTGCTTATTCTACTGTATTTCTTTCAAAGGATAAATCTGCAATGGCCCTACAACCAAATATCTTTCGCGTGACGTACTATGACTGTGTGCCAAATTCCATGCTTTTATTGAAGAGTATTTTTTTCTTCACCCAATCCACCTGACTCGTGGGCGTCTATGGGCCTTTTCGAAACCGTTGCTTCGTCTTTGGCTTTGGCTTCGCCTCCGAATTCCGAATTACTGAGAAGCAAATAGAAATAGAAGAAAATTGAAATAGTCTAACTTTTGGGTTCACATCACTCGAGTGAATGTTTCTGAAGTACAACAGGCGTCAAAATGTGGATGGAGATCTTGCAGTTGGGAGTCAAAAATCGCCTTAAGCCAAAAACGAAGACGAAGCCAGGGATTCGAAAAGGCCCTATGTGTTCACGGCAATCGATAGGTGGCGCTTTTTTAGTAGTATATCTTGCCATGATGTTGTGTTTTTCTCGTTTCCATATGTACAAGTAGTTTATACCCAGCACGATATGTGGCAGAGGGGTACCCCCCTCTTATACCTATACCTTATACACACTCAACACTATTGTAACCTAACCCATCCCCCTTGAAACCTAACAGGAATTCCTGAGATTCCGGGAACACAATGGTCAACACAAAAGAGGGGGGGGGGGGGGTTTCTCTGCCACATATCGTGCTTCATATGAAGTACTGTGGTCGGTTTTTCCCACCGAAAGCTAAACCTGTACAGTTGCGCCCGGTTGATCCCAATGAATGAGTCTGCCAGACGTATTCATATGCAAACCTGTTTTCCACCTTTTCAATCCAACCTTTTTGAGCAGGGAAAACTGCATGTATATAGTTTGTCCATCGAAGCGGTAAGATTAACAGAAATGGAAGAGAGAAGATTTGTGTGCCTATAGGTGCAACCATAACTGATTATACATAAGACCTTCTTATTCCTCCATGATAAGACAAGCTAAGTTAAATAATTGACCATCAATTCATTTTCAGAAACTAGGCCCTCTTAACCAGTTTGCAGCACTTTTAATCTTATTCCTCGATTCATTTTGTAAACAGGCGTGGGAGGCATTTTTTATTGAAAAGGTACAAAGTGAATGAGTCATGCCCGGTATTGAACCATCGATCCCTCCATGGTTGAACATCTAAAACCTCCTTTGTATAAAAAACTGGTATCCGTCGATGCGGTAATTTGAAACAGTGAGGTAGTTTACAAAGCAATTCCATGAACCATCAAATGAATAATAAGAGAATGTCTTTGGTAGTTAGATAAAAGGTTTAAGCGGTTAGGGGTACGGTGGACTCTGAGAGGGCCATGAGTGGTGTCAAACAGAATACATGTGATGAGGTTACGCCTATTGATGTGCGAAAACACAATGGACACGGGTATTAACGGTGGGTTTTTTTAGCGGTGAAGTCGGTACTTAGGTTGGTTTAGTACCCTGACTACGTGCATAATGAGGATGGTCGTTAGACGAGGTTGTAACGCAGGGACAAACTGATCCACGTGTGTCTGACTGAACTATAACACCACATCAAGGAGACGCGTACATCTCGCTGTGTATCTAACCTTGCTATACATACATGTGACAGTGCCACCTGCTAATTGATTGTTATTTTGAAGAACAATAATCAAGAAACCTTCTCATGGATTGTGGTGAACAAGTACGATCGTGAACCATTGGGTTGAAAGTCACAAATACCAAAGACCCTGGCGTTGTTCGCTTACAACATGTGACTGAAAGTGTGTAATTAATTGCTTGCGGCATACCGGCAGGTTGATGTGTAATGCATGTAATGGCGTCACACGTAGCGTTTGTGAGTATTCTGCAATGGCTGAGCCTCCTGCTGATTTTGAGTAAGCCTGTAAACGGTCAAAATAACACGATAACATTATCCCCGACGCCAACAGATGAATACGCAATACACGGACAAACGGTCATCTTGAAATGTACTTATGTGGCAGGTGTAACAAGTGCACCAGAATGGTACAAGAATTCAGAAGACTTGAATTCTGTTGGCAGATTTGTTATTACTGAACACAGTCTCATCATCGATGACATTATAGAGGAAGACAGCGGGGTGTATTCCTGTAGGAACGGGAATGCATCCGCGAGTGTTACACTTCATGTCTTGCCTTCTTCTTGGATTCCTCAGTGTGAGAAATCACCGGATGTAAGTATAACCACGGAAGACCAGTACACCATCACCTGTGCTTCCACCGGAGACCTCAACACCGCCCTCAGATGGTTCGTACCAGATGCCGGATCGGACAGTTCCAACATCCTTAAAGATACCAAAGTCGGACAAACGGGAACGACGGTTTATATTAGCTACAGCAGCACGGTCGAAGATTCCTCCGCCCAGTTGCTCTTTATCTGCGAGGCAAAATTAGGAAGTCTGGATGAGAGCTGCATCGTCAACTTCAATCAGAGCCAGAGCAACGCCATCCCCTTCGTGGTGGTTGGCCTGATGAGTCTCATTGCCCTCCTGCTCTTCTTTGTCGTGCTCTTTTTCCTCTTCAGGCACCGCCAGTGCCGTTTTTGCCAGGAGACCATGTTGGAACCCAACCAAATTCTGGACGCCAACTCGCTGCAGACAGGGGCGTGGATCCCTCCGCCGGTGGTGGCTATCGACGTGGACGTCGTCAGTGAGGACGAAGAATCAGTCAAAGGTGCATCCTATACCTATGAAGACACGGAACCTGTCTCGCAGCCTCCAGATGTTGTTCCTGCGCAAGAACCAATGAACAGGGACTCGGCTGTAATTGATCTACCCGACGAAGCACCTGTTGGACAGCCAGAGACCGCCGCGGTTGTTGAAACTGCACCTGTCGACGGATTCCCGGCCCAAACCAAACCAAGAAAGAAAAACCTGACCATCACCAAAAACATAAACCAGAACGTTGACAAGCCGACCCTGACGCTGGAAGGGAAGGCGGTGCCTGTGACGGCCTCTGCTATTAAGCCACGCCCGACTCAGAGGCGAGAAAAGAAGGTAATTAAACACTACAAGGAACCCCCCGTGAAGGCTCGGATGAAGTCGCCCAAGGAGCCCATCTACGCACAGGTCAAGAAGCTGAACGTCCCATCCAAGTCAGTCGCCAGTAAACCAGCTGATGACACTCCTTCCACGTCAACGGGAACGGAGACCAGCCCAACCCAACGACCTATACCACCACCCCGCCCCTCTTCCGAAGACCTTGACTCGAAGGAAGCGAGCTCAACCGCAACGGGTGATACTGATTCCACGGACCAGAACACGCAACTGGAAAATGACCTTGGAAGGGGGAATTCCAAGAAAAAGAAGGGAATAAGACATTACCGGAAGAAATCTGAAGACAAGACGACGTATTCGAGCCAGGGAGACGTTGTGCTGAACATACAAGCGACTAAGGAGGAACCTTCCCAAGAAGCAGCTGCGAAAACACCGGAAAAACCAAGTAAAACTTCTAAGAAGACGAAGAAGACAAAGAACACAACACCAGCTGATCGTGTTATCTATGCAGAGTTAGACTTCAGTAAAGATGTCGGACTCAATATACTACAATAAGTTGCATTTTAAAGAGGTTTTTCAATGTTGCAACTGCCAATATAAAATCCAAATTTGAAAATTGTGTAATTATTTGACATCAATTTTTTTCCCCATTTTATAAATAGCTGCCACGGATTCGAAGAGATACATTTCTTATGACATACTTATATTATGATTTGTCCTTAAGAGTAACACATACGATTTTCTTGGGATATTATGAAAAGATATCACAAATCACACATAAATAAAGGATAATTTTAAGGTTGCTTTATTTCATTATATTTAAAGGTAAACAAAGCTGCCGATATATATATATAATTACGTGCACTTTTTGTATTAAGGTTATTATTTTAAGAATGTTTTAAACTCATGGACGAACAATCGAGAGTAACCCGCCCAAAACAAGCAGCTACTTGCTTCATGCTCAAAATAAATCATTGTTGTTAAATTCTGTTTTTAATAACCGCTGAAAAATTACTACTAACAAAAGGTTGATTTTGTTTGGTGTGTACCCGAATATTTTTGTTAATGATTACTTCAAAAACTTATATATGCAGAAAGCGTGACCCCAGTCACAATGGTGCAGGTTTTTTTTAAATTGTAATCATAAACAAATTCTACCGAATATTTCATTGATGGGAATGCAAAAAGGGGTACAAATACAACCATTAAATCAATGACCATAAATTATACTTTTAATATTATTTTTTTAAATGAATAGTTATTTTACTCGCCTGATTTATAACCAAAGTATTACCTGTTAATTGTTTTATACTTGTACTCCTATAATACTCAGCATCAGTCTTGATATATTATCCATGAAATTAAACAAAACTGTACCAAAATGACCGATGCATATAGATAAAAAGTACACACATGTATGTATATTTTTTTGTATTATCGGACAACGATCATGTATTATCACTGAAAATAAATTGATTACCCATGGCTGTGCCAAGTTATTATACTTAGTATTCTCATGGAGGTATTGAGGAATTCCTCCATGGTATTCTTTAACTGTTCGGGTGAGTTCTGAAATGAAGCAAAGGGTATCCTTATAATAGAACAAGGCATGTCGTCTTCATAATTTTGACACCTTAATCGCAGAGATAATTTATCCAATATATCGGCAGGTGTTTGGTCGTTCCCACAGCAACACCGGTACATCGCCCTTCCTGCTTGTGCAAATTGACACCCTTGCAGACATCGTGTGTTTACTTCATCTATTGATGGAATTAATTTCATTTATTTCTAATTGGGCAACTGGTAGAAGTTTTTTTTCAAGATATCGGAAATAGACGGTCGTGGTAGGACAATTGTAACTATTTGCTATAACTTCAAAGACAACACATTTGCAAACAGAAAAACCTCTTTAAAGGTGGGGTACACCATTTGCAGATATCAACAATTTGTACTACCAAATTATTACGAAATATCTTACTTATTTGAAAAGTGAATAATTATTCCAGGGATCCATTAAAATGATAGCGCTAGATATCCTGCAATAATTGTTCCGAAAAATTGAATTTTATATACCAAAATTCCGATCGCCGAACGGCAATCGCGAAAAAAATAAGAACAAGAAAAACTGCCCAACGCCGGTTGAAAACGAACGCTCTTTTCTTCGCTTTTTTTCAAAACTTCGGACAGGTCGGTTAACCGATTACTATAAAATACAACTATAAATTTGCCAATAATGTTTCCTACCTAGGCTCTAACAAGTGGGGAATTGTTTATTTATGTTTTTTTTCTAATCTTGCCCCCAAATAGCATACCTATCATTTTATATTACATGTAATTATTTTGCTCGTTTCCAATAATAACACCATTCGAAATCAAAAGAAAAAGAAGACCATACAAGTACATGTATTTTCAAAAATCAGTCGTTTAACTGATCCCTATAGAATTCACCTATATATTAATTGTCTTGATTTCTTGAGTATTTTTTTGTCTTCACCCAATCCACCTGACTCGTGGGCGTCTATGGGCCTTTTCGAAACCGTTGCTTCGTCTTTGGCTTTGGCTTCGCCTCCGAATTCCGAATTACTGAGAAGCAAATAGAAATAGAAGAAAATTGAAATAGTCTAACTTTTGGGTTCACATCACTCGAGTGAATGTTTCTGAAGTACAACAGGCGTCAAAATGTGGCTGGAGATCTTGCAGTTGGGAGTCAAAAATCGCCTTAAGCCAAAAACGAAACGAAGCCAGGGATTCGAAAAGGCCCTATGTGTTCACGGCAATCGATAGGTGGCGCTTTTTTAGTAGTATATCTTGCCATGATGTTGTGTTTTTCTCGTTTCCATATGTACAAGTAGTTTATACCCAGCACGATATGTGGCAGAGGGGTACCCCCCTCTTATACCTATACCTTATACACACTCAACACTATTGTAACCTAACCCATCCCCCTTGAAACCTAACAGGAATTCCTGAGATTCCGGGAACACAATGGTCAACACAAAAGAGGGGGGGGGGGGGGGGGGGGGGGGGGGTTTCTCTGCCACATATCGTGCTTCATATGAAGTACTGTGGTCGGTTTTTCCCACCGAAAGCTAAACCTGTACAGTTGCGCCCGGTTGATCCCAATGAATGAGTCTGCCAGACGTATTCATATGCAAACCTGTTTTCCACCTTTTCAATCCAACCTTTTTGAGCAGGGAAAACTGCATGTATATAGTTTGTCCATCGAAGCGGTAAGATTAACAGAAATGGAAGAGAGAAGATTTGTGTGCCTATAGGTGCAACCATAACTGATTATACATAAGACCTTATTCCTCCATGATAAGACAAGCTAAGTTAAATAATTGACCATCAATTCATTTTCAGAAACTAGGCCCTCTTAACCAGTTTGCAGCACTTTTAATCTTATTCCTCGATTCATTTTGTAAACAGGCGTGGGAGGCATTTTTTATTGAAAAGGTACAAAGTGAATGAGTCATGCCCGGTATTGAACCATCGATCCCTCCATGGTTGAACATCTAAAACCTCCTTTGTATAAAAAACTGGTATCCGTCGATGCGGTAATTTGAAACAGTGAGGTAGTTTACAAAGCAATTCCATGAACCATCAAATGAATAATAAGAGAATGTCTTTGGTAGTTAGATAAAAGGTTTAAGCGGTTAGGGGTACGGTGGACTCTGAGAGGGCCATGAGTGGTGTCAAACAGAATACATGTGATGAGGTTACGCCTATTGATGTGCGAAAACACAATGGACACGGGTATTAACGGTGGGTTTTTTTAGCGGTGAAGTCGGTACTTAGGTTGGTTTAGTACCCTGACTACGTGCATAATGAGGATGGTCGTTAGACGAGGTTGTAACGCAGGGACAAACTGATCCACGTGTGTCTGACTGAACTATAACACCACATCAAGGAGACGCGTACATCTCGCTGTGTATCTAACCTTGCTATACATACATGTGACAGTGCCACCTGCTAATTGATTGTTATTTTGAAGAACAATAATCAAGAAACCTTCTCATGGATTGTGGTGAACAAGTACGATCGTGAACCATTGGGTTGAAAGTCACAAATACCAAAGACCCTGGCGTTGTTCGCTTACAACATGTGACTGAAAGTGTGTAATTAATTGCTTGGGGCATACCGACAGGTTGATGTGTAATGCATGTAATGGCGTCTCACGTAGCGTTTGTGAGTATTCTGCAATGGCTGAGCCTCCTGCTGATTTTGAGTAAGCCTGTAAACGGTCAAAATAACACGATAACATTATCCCCGACGCCAACAGATGAATACGCAATACACGGACAAACGGTCATCTTGAAATGTACTTATGTGGCAGGTGTAACAAGTGTACCAGAATGGTACAAGAATTCAGAAGACTTGAATTCTGTTGGCAGATTTGTTATTACTGAACACAGTCTCATCATCGATGACATTATAGAGGAAGACAGCGGGGTGTATTCCTGTAGGAACGGGAATGCATCCGCGAGTGTTACACTTCATGTCTTGCCTTCTTCTTGGATTCCTCAGTGTGAGAAATCACCGGATGTAAGTATAACCACGGAAGACCAGTACACCATCACCTGTGCTTCCACCGGAGACCTCAACACCGCCCTCAGATGGTTCGTACCAGATGCCGGATCGGACAGTTCCAACATCCTTAAAGATACCAAAGTCGGACAAACGGGAACGACGGTTTATATTAGCTACAGCAGCACGGTCGAAGATTCCTCCGCCCAGTTGCTCTTTATCTGCGAGGCAAAATTAGGAAGTCTGGATGAGAGCTGCATCGTCAACTTCAATCAGAGCCAGAGCAACGCCATCCCCTTCGTGGTGGTTGGCCTGCTCTTCTTTGTCGTGCTCTTTTTCCTCTTCACGCACCGCCAGTGCCGTTTTTGCCAGGAGACCATGTTGGAACCCAACCAAATTCTGGACGCCAACTCGCTGCAGACAGGGGCGTGGATCCCTCCGCCGGTGGTGGCTATCGACGTGGACGTCGTCAGTGAGGACGAAGAATCAGTCAAAGGTGCATCCTATACCTATGAAGACACGGAACCTGTCTCGCAGCCTCCAGGTGTTGTTCCTGCGCAAGAACCAATGAACAGGGACTCGGCTGTAATTGATCTACCCGACGAAGCACCTGTTGGACAGCCAGAGACCGCCGCGGTTGTTGAAACTGCACCTGTCGACGGATTCCCGGCCCAAACCAAACCAAGAAAGAAAAACCTGACCATCACCAAAAACATAAACCAGAACGTTGACAAGCCGACCCTGACGCTGGAAGGGAAGGCGGTGCCTGTGACGGCCTCTGCTATTAAGCCACGCCCGACTCAGAGGCGAGAAAAGAAGGTAATTAAACACTACAAGGAACCCCCCGTGAAGGCTCGGATGAAGTCGCCCAAGGAGCCCATCTACGCACAGGTCAAGAAGCTGAACGTCCCATCCAAGTCAGTCGCCAGTAAACCAGCTGATGACACTCCTTCCACGTCAACGGGAACGGAGACCAGCCCAACCCAACGACCTATACCACCACCCCGCCCCTCTTCCGAAGACCTTGACTCGAAGGAAGCGAGCTCAACCGCAACGGGTGATACTGATTCCACGGACCAGAACACGCAACTGGAAAATGACCTTGGAAGGGGGAATTCCAAGAAAAAGAAGGGAATAAGACATTACCGGAAGAAATCTGAAGACAAGACGACGTATTCGAGCCAGGGAGACGTTGTGCTGAACATACAAGCGACTAAGGAGGAACCTTCCCAAGAAGCAGCTGCGAAAACACCGGAAAAACCAAGTAAAACTTCTAAGAAGACGAAGAAGACAAAGAACACAACACCAGCTGATCGTGTTATCTATGCAGAGTTAGACTTCAGTAAAGATGTCGGACTCAATATACTACAATAAAAACTTTTTTTGAAGAGGTTTTTCAATGTTGCAACTGCCAATGTAAAATCCAAATTTAAAAATTGTGTAATTATTTGACATTAATTTTTGTTCCCATTCTATAAATAGCTGCCACGGATACGAAGAGATACATTTCTTATGACATACTTATATTATGATTTTTCCTTGAGAGTAACACATAAGATTTTTTTGGGATATTATATGAAAAGATATCACAAATCACACATAAATAAAGGATAATTTTAAGGTTGCTTTATTTCATTATATTTAAAGGTAAACAAAGCTGCCGATATATATATATAATTACGTGCACTTTTTGTATTAAGATTATTATTTTAAGAATGTTTTAAACTCATGGACGAACAATCGGGAGTAACCCGCCCAAAACGAGCAGCTACTTGCTTCATGCTCAAAATAAATCATTGTTGTTAAATTCTGTTTTTAATAACCGCTGAAAAATTACTACTAACAAAAGGTTGATTTTGTTTGGTGTGTACCCGAATATTTTTGTTAATGATTAGTTCAAAAACTTATATATGCAGAAAGCGTAACCCTAGTCACAATGGTGCAGGTTTTTTAAAATTGTAATCATAAACAAATTCTACCGAATATTTCATTGATGGGAATGCAAAAAGAGGTACAAATACAACCATTACATCAATGACCATAAATTATACTTTTAATATTTTTTAAATGAATAATTATTTTACTCGCCTGATATATAACCAAAGTATTACCTGTTAATTGTTTTATACTTGTATTCCTATAATACTCAGCATCAGTCTTGATATATTATCCATGAAATTAAACAAAACTGTACCAAAATGACCGATGCATATAGATAAAAAGTACACACATGTATGTATATTTGTTTGTATTATCGGACAACGATCATGTATTATCACTGAAAATAAATTGAATACCCATGGCTGTGCCAAGTTATTATACTTAGTATTCTCATGGAGGTATTGAGGAATTCCTCCATGGTATTCTTTAACTGTTTCGGGTGAGTTCTGAAATGAAGCAAAGAGTATCCTTATAATAGAACAAGGCATGTCGTCTTCATAATTTTGACACCTTAATCGCAGAGATAATTTAATCAATATATCGGCAGGTGTTTGGTCGTTCCCAAAGCAACACCGGTACATCGCCCTTCCTGCAAATTGACACCCTTGCAGACATCGTGTGTTTACTTCATCTATTGATGGAATTAATTTCATTTATTTCTAATTGGGCAACTGGTAGAAGTTTTTTTTTCAAGATATCGGAAATAGACGGTCGTGGTAGGACAATTGTAACTATTTGCTATAACTTCAAAGACAACACATTTGCAAACAGAAAAACCTCTTTAAAGGTAGGATACACCATTTGCAGATATCAACCATTTGTACTACCAAATTATTACGAAATATCTTACTTATTTGAAAAGTAAATAATTATTCCAGGGATCCATCAAAATGATTGCGCTAAATATCCTGCAATAATTGTTCCGAAAAATTGAATTTTATATACCAAAATTCCGATCGCCGAACGGCAATCGCGAAAAAAATAAGAACAAGAAAAACTGCCCAACGCCGGTTGAAAACGAACGCTCTTTTCTTCGCTTTTTTTCAAAACTTCGGACAGGTCGGTTAACCGATTACTATAAAATACAACTATAAATTTGCCAATAATGTTTCCTACCTAGGCTCTAACAAGTGGGGAATTGTTTATTTATGTTTTTTTTCTAATCTTGCCCCCAAATAGCATACCTATCATTTTATATTACATGTAATTATTTTGCTCGTTTCCAATAATAACACCATTCGAAATCAAAAGAAAAAGAAGACCATACAAGTACATGTATTTTCAAAAATCAGTCGTTTAACTGATCCCTATAGAATTCACCTATATATTAATTGTCTTGATTTCTTCTAAATGACAGCAAGCCAGACGGAATTAAGTTCACAGAATGTTTTGACAATAATTTGGTATATTACTATGCAATAAATGTACAGTACATGTACATTTTTGTAAACGTTTCTGCCACCAACTTGCTCCACTGAAATGACATACGTACAATGGCGCCTGCTTGAGTTTACCACATTCGTATCATTTTTAGGCCTATCATCAATAGAAATCCTATTTAAAATACACTAGTTGGAGACTTTATAACATGGGTGTGACTACCTGAATCGTCACTGGTTTAACATTCTAAACTTCTCTTCTCACAATGCAAGGCCAAGTTGAACAATGTGGGGTTTACAAATAGCCAATATGACTGTACAAATGGTGGGTGTTTGTCAAAAACACCATCGCCAACCAGTACTAGGTTCGTTCTCATTCTCTAAGCGAACCTTCGAAATTATTATTATTCAAATAAGCTAAACCTCAGCACAATGGAAGTTTTGGGCTACCGTGTGCCATATAAGGTCATGGTTTCCGCACCCGTTTCGTGAGTCGTACGGGTAAACAACAAAAATTCAAAACGATGTTCAGTCATGCGTCCATTTCAAACCCCGTTGAAAGAGGGTCGTGAAAATACGTGCAGCAATTGTAAAGATATATTTTTCTGAATCGTGTATCACTGCTTTGTAAGAGTCAAATACAAAAAGAAATTCCACCAGCATTCCTGCCCACTTTGAAATATAATCCCACTAAAATATGTGCGCGTAAAGACAAATTGTAAAGGAATGAAAAATGATTTACAGATCCGTAGATTTTGTTTGTAATCTTAAAAGAAGATACATGTAGTACATGTATTTGGAAAAATTACAAATTGGTGCAAAATCATTAGGACATAGTTGTTGATGATTTGGGTGTCGTAAAACAGAAAAGTGTAAGAATTGTTTATTATTTGTTCCTATAATTTCTTTCCATGTATAGATTTGATTGAAAGGTCATGATTATCTTTCATTAAAAATCAAAATAATAATGATGTCCTGATATTTCGAGAAGCAAGTTTGCTCTCACAATACCACGGGACAAAAGAAAAACCTCGCTCTTTAAATTAATACGTGTACAAAGAACACTTTTATAAATTCTTTTGCAGAACCGCGACCCGACCTTGCTGCCAACCCCTCATGAATATGCATGTTTGCGTTGTTCGCCCGGATCTTATTTATTATTCATGTGAACAGTTGACTGGCATTAAGGATGCCAGGCGTGGTTCTATTGTGAAAGTGGTGGCGTATGAAAGAAACGCTGGCCTCAGTGAATAGGTGACGTCATAGCAAAAACGGCTTTGGTGAGGGCTGTTGCTTCTGACTGTACAGCACGCAGTTATAGTGCCATACTGGTATCGGGATGAATTTAATAGAATAAATAATGTCTTAACCCGCCAATGAAGTAGCAAATAACCAGATGAGAGTGGTGAAACGAAGGTTTTAATTTGTTGTCTTGGAGATGACATCAGGACTTTGGATTATGTAAAAAGGAGAAGAGCGAATCCAACAGGTTTCAGCGAGAATTCGATGAAGATTGGACCGTGGGATTTTTCTTGAACAAACGTTGCGTGTTGTTGAGTTATTGACTCGACTTTCTGCCTCCCCCCAGTGCGTGGTGACTACGCTTGTGACAATGAATATGGCTTCCTGGTGGGAAACATCTGTGAGATTGATCGTCTTATTTGTACCGTTCGTTTCGTCTCAGGTGTTCCTCACCGAACCCCGAGATGCACAGGTTCTGATGAACGCTCCCATGACGATGCCGTGCACCATCTCTTCCTCCATCCATGCAACGGTGTACTGGGAAGTACCGGGGAGTATCACCACGTTGTTTGTGGAATCAGGCCGCCAGCTACCAGCCGGGGCCCCCGACAGATTCTCCATAGGAGGACAAGATGGGACCGGAGAGTACACCCTTAACATCAGTGACGTTCAGATCGAGGATGAGGGAGTGTACACCTGTAATGTTATTGTGGACGACGGAAGAGGGGATATACAACCGATGACTATGAGATCCCAGTCCGCGACTTTGACTGTCATCAGGGTGCCGCCGACAGGTGATCCAGTTTGTTGGAGTCAGGAGGGCAAAGTGCTTGAGGTTGGGGACGAATTATCCCTGATGTGTGCCTCTAGCGATAATACCTTGGAGTTGAAGTGGTATCTTGAAGACATCCAAATCAGCAGCTCCAACTTCGACACCTACTCACAAGGACCAGGGATCCGATATTCCACTCTCGCCGAGAGTTCGTTCAATCAGCGAACTTTCACTTGTCAGCCGAACAAGGGGCAGTACGAGGCTTGTGAAGTGACTATCCAGGTTCGTCACTCGCCGATCGTCACCATCGAATCCGATGGCACGACGGAGACTGGGATGGATGCAACTTTCACATGTTCGGCGATCGGAAATCCACCCGAGTTCGCTTTCACATGGCACTACAACGAGTACCAGGTGTCGTTCGAGCCGAACCCGAGGTTCAACCAAGCGAGACTCGAGAAGAGCGGGTCTGTCCTGGTGCTTCCCAATCTGGCGGACAACGACAACAACGTGACTTTGCGATGCGAGGCGGTGAACGACGTAGGAGAAGCTACCGCCTCGCTCGTGATCAAAGCCCTCCCCGGGATGACCGTGGCTCAGATCATTGGCCCCATACTCCTTGGCATCATCGTTGGACTTGTCGTGATTGTCTTGATCCTGTATGCCATCTGGTGGCGCCGCCAGAGGAGAAAGGTCCAACAAATCAACAAGAAGAAGAGCGTGAAGAGGTCCTTCTCCTTGCGCAATCGCGGACAGGAGGATGTCCCGACCGTAGATTCGGGGGTAGTCTACACGCAGACCCTTGGTGGGTTCGGTAGCCGCTACGGGAAGAAAGCCACCAGTAACGGCGACTTGGCTCGGTCTGGACTGGACTTGGAATCGGCCGGGTACGGTCCGGATGTCACCACCCTTCCGGCCTACCGAGCTAATAGCGAAGAGGAGAGAGAAGACGACGGAGCGCTCAGACCCATTCCAAGAAAGACCTCCAAGTCATCCATGGCAAACGGAGCCAGGACGTCAACCAGCGCAGATGACACTTTCCTGAAAAGTCCCAGCGATGAGAAATCCTTCATGTACTTCGTCAACCCCCACTTTGATGACTTACGCATCTCCATGATGACAAAAGAAGCTGAGGAGGAAAATAATCTCGATCCTGGAAAGGAGATGGAGGAGAACCCCACGCCCAAGTACAACATCGGGGAATACTCACCAGAGCTTAAACCCAAGAATGAAGATCAGGATAAAAATATCATCAGCACAGAACTTTAGAACAGTTCACTTACATTAAATGACCAGAAGTTAAAAAGTAACAATATTTTCGTAGTGGGGAACTAGGTTATTTTTTGCCGCCATTTTGTTCTGACTTTTAAATGGTCATAGCCGCCAATTTCAGCCAGTTATTAGATGTTGAAGGACATTTAATATTGTTTGGTAAATTTAACGAAAATTAAAGAATATTTTTTATTTTTTTAACCGAATGATAACGGGAACGAATGTTGTACATGTTAGCTTTTTACAATGCAGACTGGTGCCATAATCATTTTTTTAAAGAAAATTCAAAAAGTAAATTCTGACACTCGATTTCCCTGTTTTTTCTACAATATTGTTACGACTACAACCGTTGTGATTACACGTTTTAAAAATATATTAGCGTCACGATACAGCATTTTAAAATATACATTCATAACAAAAAAAATATACATGTATACGGAAATCATATTTATGTAAATATGCTTAAGATTTTTGTAAACAAAAGACTTGATTTTCATGGTGTTTATTATGGTTTCGGTTGTCATGGGGATGTATGTATATGTACATGCAATGTTTTAAACAAAAATCCACAATTCCATAGGCTATACTTATCTATAGGCATCTACAATCTAAGAGTTCTAGTACTTTTTCATATTAAAGTGAGTTTTCGAAACCATGGATTATTTTGTACTTATCCGTGTGCTGCGGAAGTTTGTGTTGGATTGTGTTTTCATTGTTTATCAATCACCTTGCACGTGGTTATGTATAGTCAAACCAAATCGCTAACAAGTTTTGTCAATCGATTTCCATAAAAAGAAAACAATGTCAGTGCATTTAACGAAGTTGTCTTTTTATAGCGGTAGTTCTTATCAATCTTATCTTATTAATCTGATCATGCAAACAAAAAAGTGTAATTGTTAGTGAAAGTAGACTGCAAAATTATTACCTTCTTTCTTATGTTTTATAGAGAAATACAAGTTGTTCATTTTAAATGTAACAGAAAATAACTTTTAAGCTTTTTAAAATAGATTTATATAGTCTCGATTACCCAGAGATATTTGTCTTGATATCAGAAAAACAAATTCAGCGCTTATTAATTCAAAATAGTTGTTTTTAGATTTTGTCACCGGTATGCACTGAAGCATTAAATTGGCTTACAGGTGATTCGAGTTTTTTAAACAGCAGCAGCATGCATGGTATTTTGTAAATAACTAGTTATGAAATTGAACATATGTGTATTTCAAATTTTATTTGTTTATTACATTATAACTGATAACAGTGAGTTCACCTTTTATATACTAAAAGCGGTTTGTAATTGTATCATCGTTTTGTGACACATAGTTTGTGCAAGTTTTAACAATGGCAAATACATTATATTTAGGAAAGATCATTTTTATCAAGTAACTTTTATATACACAACGAAAGTGATGCGAAAATTAAATAAAAACAACGATCATAAGCATTGTACTTTATTAGCCATGAATAAAGTTGCAGGAATTATATGAGCATATGTCCAGACATACCTTAGTATCCATGTTTTGTATTCGTGTAAATATCCTTGTACGTCTGTAAATATTCTTTGTACTTTTGTGTAAATGCTGTTGCTGTTGTATTTATATGTAAGATTGTTAGTTTACGGTTTTGTTGATGACTTTTGAGGTATTTTTGTATCCAATTTTATTTAATGATCGATGTATGCATGGCCCCAATGGAAACCATTTTTAAACTGCTTAGACACACCCTCGGTAAAGAAATGTAATATATAAATAAAACAATAATATAACGCACTACCCTGTTCGTCACTGGGGCGGGGTTGTCTTGGAAACTATACGCCTAAAACTAAGGGTTTAATCGAAATCAAAGTGTGCAGCGGTCGGTGAATACTTTTAAAAAGTTGAATTCCATAAATAAAACGATTTAAACTGATGAATTCAACACAATGAGTGTTAAATTCACCAGTTTTATTTATGGAAATCAACCTTTAAAGAGTAGTCTCTGACCACACACTTATAATGTTGACTCAGAACTCAGGGTTAAGGCGTGTACAAAAAACTGATGTCAATTTTCAACAAAAAAATGGACACTTACAAGTATTCAAGTGAGGTATTACTTGTTTATAACATGTATTAATCGAGGGGCGGGGCTTGTTTTTTAGGGGGCGTTGTTGATGGGGTGGGTGAGTGGGGTAATTTGGAGGAGTAGAGAGGCGCCCAAGGTGAGACCAAAAAAAAATTAAAGAAAACAATAAGTTTTTGTTTTTTATAAATTAAAACTCTACATCATTTTTATGAGAAACAAAATCTGCATATTAATACAAAAATATCATAACAATAGATTTTGAGTCGGGGTGAATTCTATATTAAATGTTTGCCCTTCAACGTATTTTTTCACTGTCTCTCTCTTGGCACGCCTCATACTTTAAGATCGAATGTGCACCCATGACGGGGTGAAGATAAAGTTAGAGATGAGATTAGTGTGTTCTAGAGTGACCGAGGAGTCCAAGCCTTGAGTAACACGTCCGGGAGCACGATGGACACTGGAGTCGAGGTGGTGATGCAATTCCTTGCGTTCTCGCAAGATCGCGTGATTCATGACGCCTTCTTGCTAGGTCTGCTGTTTCCTGTCGAGTGGACTCGAGCCTAGCCTGTCAACTCCATGTTTATAACTGTTGCCCTCCAAGCAACCCTGTCCTCGGCTATAGATCTTAGTTCCCAAGATCTAGGCTCGATACCTTCTTGTTGAGCTATGACGGAGCAGGGGGCTCCGATCTTGCGAGTCCCTTCCTTCAGCTCCGAGTAGATCATCTGCAGTCGTTATTCCGGCATTCTCCTCAGGTGGCCCAGCCACTGATGACGAATCAATGCCTCTATTCGATTTTTGCTCTTCTTCTACGTATGCTTACACTGAATACTCGATGTACGTGTATATATAAGGAAGAGGTCGTAGGTTCGTGTCAACCACAGTCAGTGGTTTTGTTTTTTTCTTGAAAGAATCCCTGGAGACAACACTGAGTATATTTTATATCAACAGATTTGGTGCAGCGTATAATAACTGTTCAAGATGCAATGTTTTAGTTACAGACTAGTTTGCCGGGCGGGGTGTTCTTTTTTTTTGGTAAGATGCCACCGACAGAGGGCGCACCACTTGGCAGCGTTACTAAACTTCCGGGGTCAATCCAGTTGATTTTGTTCACGCCTTTTTTGTGATTTTCTACCGTAACCATGAGTGTCAAATACTACTATTCGAGTGTCGCCGGTAATCTTGAGGTACGTAGCTTATTCAAGGAGAATATATATATATATATATATATGTATCTTTTTAGAAGGGGAGAGGGAAGAGAGAATTAACCTGATCAAAACTCGGTTAGCATTTCAGATTTTCACGTACGTGCGTACGTAGACCCGGCCGCGCCCCGGTGCTGCGCTAGGCCTACGTGCTATATCCTGCGTACACAGCATCCTGACTCACTTTGGTTGGTGTTGTGGAGGAATCATGGTTGAATGGTTGAATACACTTACCTCACCTCGCGCATTTGTCCAAAGAACTGTAGAGTTTCAATTGTATTCTATAATCTATCATCTCTTGAGTCTTAGTCTTACTATGATTAATGCTAAACTTTTGTCCTAAATAATTTCGAGAAATTTGGGCTTTTATGTTCTCAGTCGAACTGCACCGTGCAACAGCCCAATGGTAACTGCCATTTTATGACCTGTATCTGTAGAATACTTTCGAAAGAATGTAGTATCCTGACGCTACTACAGCGGTTGTATACAAGGTCTATAGAGTCGAGACAATTTTCTAACTATTTCCCAACAAAATTGGAAATGATTATCAGTCCCAGATTCATTTCTTTTCAACATTTTTGTCACCGGTTGACCTTTACTTAGATAATATATGGAAAAAAAAGGAGCGTCAGGTTGCAACTTTTTTTCAAGCTTTGACTCCGGCTCCATCACTATTGCCAAAATGCAATGTTACTGTGAAAGTGCTTATTCAGAATGCACACGAAACCTGTCACTTGATAGAAGAACAGTACACAGATAAAGTTGTTAAAAGAATCTTTTTTTTTCTACAGGTAAAAAAGAATCAGCAGCGTATTGAAATGGTTCTGGATTCGAAGAAAATTAAGTTTGAGAAAATTGATATTGCTGCCGACGAAGCTGCAAAGGAGACGATGAGAGAATTGATGGGCGATCCGAAGGCCTTGCCTCCCCAGCTCTTCAATGATAAAAAATACCTTGGAGTAAGTTGAAGAAAAATAATCAAGTTGGCTTAGTACCGGTTTTGTGCACACAATTGGTAAAAATTCATGCATTTATGTTTGACAGACTGTCACAATGTCACTTTTTTTAGTGCTGTCTGCATGTAGGCAAGTAGGCTATTTGTTCTGTCAATTGAGCAAAATTGACAGTTGTCGGTTGTTCACATTTAGTGAAATGATCCATTGCAAATACTGCACCAGATTGGGAACTCAAGTGTTAACAAATGTGCACAATGATCATTCTTTAATCCCAACATCTCCCAATTAACCCTTCCTATATAAGAGCTCTTTATGGCAGGTAAGTGGTACATGCCAAATCACTCCAGTTGCAGTGCCTTGAATGATTCTTTCCATGTGCAGTGAATTGCACAACTGTACTGTAGTTGGTGAATGGACATGTATATTGCTTGTGTCAGTGTGATAACAAATGCATGAAGTCCAATGTTAACACATGTTTAATTTGTTATACAGGATGCTGATGCATTTGACGTGGCAGTTGAAGATGGGAAATTGGAGGACTTTCTGCAAGGGAAATTATAAATGGTAGTCGTCTTTAACACCAACAAAAATCACAATCCTTTGCTCAGGTACGATACTTCCTTTAGTCACAATATATAGTGATTCCGTCTCTGTTAAAAATTGGTTTGTTCGGGGAAAACAATTAGAAAAGAAGAATCAGAGAAAGAAACAAATCATTTTCATTTTGAATAGAGATTACACCATTTACTTGTCGGTCCATTTATAGAAATATGTACTTATTCTAGGTACAATTGTAGATTATTATTTCAAAAATTCCATCCCCATTTCATTCCACACAGTGGCAGACAAATGTATTTTTTTAACGATTCGCTCAGAACAAAAATCTATTTTAGTAAGTTGCAATACATTCCACTCCAGTGACTTTCAAGTTTGTCGCTCAAATTTGCAATCGTGAAGTCGATTAGGAATGTTGGTGATGAGACAAATGTTTTTTTAACCACACAGGCACTCGGTTGAAATGGTTTTTATCAAGAATTGAGAAAATAAATTGATAAATAAATGTAATGACAAACTGGTTCCCTTTAGAAAATTATTTAGAAAGCCTTAGGAATGTTTTACTTATTGCTCACTGGATTGTTAAATATCATTACAATTTTATCATTTAATACATAACATATCAATCCAGTTAAATGTGAACCCTTAACCAACCAAACTAGAACCTCCGATTTTTATTTCATTTTTCATTTTGGTGTTTTATTTGTATTGTTGTCCTATAGCTTTTATTTAATACTTTCCTTGGCACATACTTCACTAGGTTTTTTGGGAATTTTACATAGAATAGCATTGTAAACTAGACAAGTGTTAATGTTGTTCATTTTGGTAATTTTTATAAATGGTGGCACATGTTAGCTCGCAAACGGTATGTGAAACTGGAAATAAATTCCATTGTTTAGTTATACATGTATAACATTGATTATATTCTGACCACATTGCTACAAAGGATACGTTTGTGATAGTAACTAGAAATGAAAAATAATGGATTAGCTTAAAATTTATGTTTTGAGATCTGTTTTAAAAGGTGTTTATTTTTGTTGTATACTTTTTTAATGACAAATGTAATTTTTATTTAAATTAATTTGTTATTTTACTGGGGTTAATTAATTGATTTACTTGTTTAGCTCTAACAATCCCCATTCAGTCAAACTCCAACACCAGGTTTGGTTAGGATCTGTTGGGATGGGTACCCTAGGATGGGTACTGGACCCCTAAACTCAGTCTTTTACACTGGGTTAGGCATATCTCCAGAATTTGAGTCCAACAGTGTTTACCACTATGGTGTAGGGATTTGACAGGATGGGTATGGTTCCTAGTAAATTACACAAGGGTGTTGGTGTTAATTGGTTAAATATAATATTTCGAAGTATTTTTTTAAAGTATATTTGAAGTGTAGTCCCATAGACACCTTGCCTATGAGGTTTTTGTTACTCTTTCACTGTCACTAAATTTAATTGACCATCCCCAGTGAGGGTGCACTGCGCAATGGGTCTATACACTTACCTTAAACCCCCTTGAGTAATTTAATAGATACCTTCCGCAATATTTGCAAAATCCAACACCATAATGGTAAACTCTACACTCATGCTGTTGGATTTTGATGGGTTGGGGTGGATTAAGCCCGACTCTCTGCTTTTTGCCTAGTTCTTTATGAAGATCTGCTCAAATCCAACATCGGACAAGACATTAACAGTGTGACACTTGTTTAACATGAACAAAACTGGAACATCAAATCTTATATAAAATAATCCACCAAGTCAATCAAAATCTTGCACGGGAACTTAAAAATTCAGCTAAAATCCAACAAATTGAATCAAATCTCATAACTTCAAATCCATATCTGAACATCATCCGAGTTCCTGGGTACAAAACCTATCATGAGCAAAGACAGACAAACAAATAGTGTCAAGGAAAACCTTTTGTTTTCTCATTCCTAAACAGTGTTATCCAACACAACATTTTAGAGTCCTTTGTGATAAAAGCTTAGAATCCTTTGCGATAAAAGCTAGTGGGAAATCCTCAGCATAACAGACGTTCTGATGTCCGGATATGAAACTCGTTTCAAGTATGGCTAATTCCCGCCCTTAATCAATCAAATCAACTCTTAAATCCATCAAATCAAAATCTGGTTTTGGATTTTGGCAGAATTGGGCTGCTTTGGGTTCAAGTAATTAGGTTATAGAGCTTTATTGGTATTTGGTATATTTATCAAGAGCACTTTTACAGTTGTTCCTTTTTTTGTTAGTCTTACGTTTTATATCCGCATCATTGAAATAAAGAACATTTATTGGCAGTATTTTGGTGTGTACTTGTGTGTTTTGTCGACTGATTTAGTTTTTTGACATTTCTTGTATAGTTTACTACTAATGGGGACGATACTAGGACCACCATTGTATGACCAACATGTATTTGAATTTAACTCCAAGTGGGAATATTGCATGCGATTTCACCAGATATTTAATAGGTCGACCCGCTTTATTCAGCGACTCGCAACTCAGAATGATAATTGTGATGGTTGCGCTTTAACATACAAAAGGTCTCAAAGCGCTCCACAATGCTAACCCCTGATCAACAGGCGATGAGAGCAGTTTGCTGGTCTCCACCCGGTACCCAAATACTACGGAAGCCCGTTAGGGCCAGGTACCTCTTTCTCTTTCACAGAGGTTCGTTTCTATTTCACAGAGGTTCGTTTCTCTTTCGCGGTAGTGCGTTTCTCTTTCAGAACGTGTGTCTCTCTCTTTCAAGGGGCAAGTCCATTTTTCACAGGGGTGCATTTATCATGTATTGCGATTAAGTCGCGGCCGCGAGTTAGTATGTCGCGGCCGCGACTTATTATGTCGCGGCCGCGACTTATTATGTCGCGGCCGCGACTTAATTATGTCGCGGCCGCGACTTACTAACTCGCGGCCGCGACTTAATTATGTCGCGGCCGCGACTTAATTATGTCGCGGCCGCGACTTAATTATGTCGCGGCCGCGACTTAATTATGTCGCGGCCGCGACTTACTAACTCGCGGCCGCGACATAATTAAGTCGCGGCCGCGACATAATAAGTCGCGGCCGCGACATAATTAAGTCGCGGCCGCGACATAATAAGTCGCGGCCGCGACATAATTAAGTCGCGGCCGCGAGTTAGTAAGTCGCGGCCGCGACATAATTAAGTCGCGGCCGCGAGTTAGTAAGTCGCGGCCGCGACATAATTAAGTCGCGGCCGCGACATAATAAGTCGCGGCCGCGACATAATAAGTCGCGACCGCGACATAATAAGTCGCGGCCGCGACTTAATCGCAATACATGATAAATGCACCCCTGTGAAAAATGGACTTGCCCCTTGAAAGAGAGAGACACACGTTCTGAAAGAGAAACGCACCACCGCGAAAGAGAAACGAACCTCTGTGAAAGAGAAACGAACCTCTGTGAAAGAGAAACGAACCTCTGTGAAAGAGAAACGAACCTCTGTGAAAGAGAAACGAACCTCTGTGAAAGAGAAACGAACCTCTGTGAAAGAGAAAGAGGTACCTGGCCCTAACGGGCTTCCGTAAAATACACCCGGCCCAGGCCCGTACGCGAAAAAAAATTCCCCACTATGGGAAAGGGTAAATGGGCGTTTCTACACCCCTCGCATCATGATTATTCAGTAGTTTCAACAATAATACTAAAATATATTGTTATTGCTCAGTCAACTAGTTACACGTAGGCTGTCGACCTCTCCCAGTAGTCAAGTAGATAATGGGTTAGGTTATAGATCGTAAGATTGGGGTTCGAGTTCGGATGGTGCTCGTTTTTCATTGACTATTTTTGGATTGTAAGTTTATTGTGGGATGAGTTTAATTTGAGGGGAAGCAAGGTTCTAAGAACCTAAGTCTCTTCCATTCAGTGGGGTCTAGACACGCCCAGTTATGATAATTGGCCTTTACCATGCTGGGAAAAAAAATCACGCGGCCCGTACGCAGGATTTTGTATGGGGGGTGCGAATTTGTACTTGATGGGACCAACAATGGGACCAAAAATTGTCGTGTGCCAGTACCGTTATTACTACATCAAAATATCATTATTTACCCCGGAAAATGTGGACCTTTTGGTAATGGGGAGGGGGGGGGTGCGTACGCACCCGTCGCACCCCCCCGTCGCACCCCCCCCCCCCCCCCCCCCCCTGCATACGCGCCTGTACCCCACCCAAATTAACGATGTGCCGACCTTCTTTCAATCCTCGGAAGTTTAGCCTCATATGTATTATGTATACACATGCTGTACATGTGCATGTACATGTACATGTACATGTACATGTACGAGTATAAATGCACTGTGCATGTGTTGCGCATTATGGGTCCGAACAAGAATGCTAAGAATGTAGTCAAGTTCAAATATGTACATGTACGAGTAAAGAGCTGGTTGTGATCGATAACAACAGATGGCGCGCTACTTACTTGGCTGCGTTACTTCCAGAGGGGGTCGTACCCATGGTTGTACTAATTATCGTAAGATACCGACAAGGCGCACAGCAACGACAAAACAACCAAAATAGGTTTAGAACAGTAATACGTATGATAACAAAGAGTGTCGCTCAGTTTGAGGTTACATTTTATTTGTGAAAATGATATTTCTTTTACGCAAAAATGTTTCTCTATCCAGCCATATGGAGGAAGAAAAACAGACCGCCATCTTGCCTTCGCAAGAAGTTGCTAAGACAACATGGCTGCCGATTTCGGAGCTGGACGCAGATGTCTTCTTCTTTTTGGAAAAAAACCTGCGATTTCAGACGTATAACCTCCCGTTTTTAAGCACAAATCTCGTTTTGGTCCATACTCTATGATTTAGTACCGCATTCGACAATTTAGCACGTGCCGTGGAGGAGTTGACGGTGAGTGTCGGCGGCGTTTTGCGTCTTATCGGTGATTAGTACGGCCGACTTCGGGCGTTGTCAAGTTTAGTACGCGAGTCGCGTTGAGTGTGAGTGTCTATCCTGTGTGCAGTTCATCTTCGTTCACGCTTTTTGTGATTTTCTACCGCCGTAACCATGGGTATCAAGTACTACTTTTCGACTATCACCGGTACTCGTGAGGTACGTAGCCTATTCATAGAGAATATATATATTTGTTGGGGGGAGAGGGGAAAATTATTGGTTGAATTGATCTGCATGTATGGATATGTTGCCACGAATAGCACCACCAACCCACAATCATTGTACATTTAAGTTAAGTTGCTTTAAATTGTTTATTTAGTTGTTGTTCAATCGGACTTATTATCGCGGCATCAGTTTTATCTAGCAATAAGAATTCCAGTTGTTAAACAAATCTCTATTTGTTGCCGCAGATGGAAAAGGAACAGCAGCGTATTGAAATGGTTCTGGATTCGATGAAAATTAAGTACGAGAAAATTGACATGTCTAAAGACGCCGACAAAAAGAAGGAGATGAGAGATTTGGCAGGCGATCCGAAGGCCTTACCTCCCCAGCTCTTCAATGGAGACAAATATCTTGGAGTAAGTTGAATTAAATCAGGTTGGCTTAGTGCACGAAATAAGACTTAGGAGCCTATGCGAAATTTGTGTGTGCACAAAAGTTGTAAAAACCCATTGATTTGTTTGACAGACTGTCACAATGTCACTTTTTCTGAGTGCTGTGCAATTAAGACTAAAACCTTGAGTTCTGAAAAACGTGCAAAATAAAATTATGTACGTTACTCACAATTTCTTTTTAAATTTTCATTCGCAAAGGTTCTTAGTAGTTTTACCTGCCAATGTTTGAAGTCTCAAATACATTTTTAAATGAGATTTTTTGTCAATGAACACCAACAAGAAGAATACCGACTTACCGAAATGCTTGGAAAAGTGTGCTGATTGATAATCCAACTGCCAATCAATCGGTACTTTCCCCTTTCCTTAAAAAATCCTTTCGTGTCTGTCTCCAGCAAAAATGATCTACAAATTGGATAGAAATGGAATGAAGTTAATTATTTTGGATAACCTTTAAAAAAATATTTTAAACAAATGCAATCCATTCTAAAAATTCTGATTAGTGTAATCCGTGAATGGTGCTTGCAGGAATTGGTACGATGCAAACTTCATCGGGTTAGTTGTCAAGAACCCGTCTTTAGATTTTGAGCACTTTTGCTGCTTCAAATGATAAAAAAATGCACAATGGCTGCACTTTTATTATGTTAACACATGTACAATTTGTTTATACAGGATTTTGATGCGTTTTACCGTGCACTTGAGGCTAAGAAATTGGAGAAATTCCTGGAAATATAAAGGTCTGCAGGCGGTCGACTTTAACACAACAAAAACATCTGGCCAGTACTTTAACCAGCTCATAATCTTTTTTCTTTGGTCACAATTTAATAATATAAAATCGGTTTATAATAAACAAAAAATGAAACAAGTAGAATCAGAAAATAGAGATTACACTATTTACGTGTAGGTCCATTTAAAGAAATACATGTTTATAATTATACTTAATTCTAGGTAGATAATAGGTTTTGATTGTAGATTTTGCCCCTCCAGTTTTTACCTTGTTTCAAATTCAGAATTCGGGCATTCAGTAATTGTTTTTGAGGCATTAACATTTCTTTAGCAATGTGTTCAATTTAGCATATCGTCGTTCTCTTTCGTGACGCACAATCCTTATTCAATTTAGCAAAACTGGTAGGCTGGAGATTTTTGCTGATTAATTTTTTTCAATTTTGTAAAGAAGCAATCAATTTTGCTAAATTTTAATTCAAATAAGTACGACAATGAAATGGGAACAAACAGATAAAGAATAACTTGTGCTAGAACACTGTTTCGTATCTTCCCTTCAAGTCAGTCAAACTTTTTTCTTTTTAAAAATTTATTTCCAATGTTGTTATGTGTTTGTGAAACATTAACCTTTGTTATTGTTTGGGCGTGTCTTTGTGGGTTTTTTATATTAAATTGCATTATCTACCTGTGAATGTTTGGTTACATAACATTGATTACCATTTCACCACATTGCTACAGTTTCCTTCAAGGAACTTATTTGTGATAGTACCTAGATACAAATAATGGATTTATAGCTTAAACTAATCTTTCGAAATCTGCTTTAAAAGTGTTTATTTTTGCTGTAATACTTTATTGTGTTACTTTATTAGTGAGGCGCACCCCTTAAGTAATTTACTAGATACCTTCCTTAATCTTGCAAAATCCAACACCATATGGTAAACTCTACACCCAAACTGTTGGGCTCTGATGCCTGACCCAATTATTAAAGCATTTTCAGTTTACTAGTGCATTACTCACTCCAACAGAATCAAGCAAAACAGTCAGTTAGATTTGTTGATGGGTTGGCTAGGATTAAGCCTGAATTCATATAGGGTATACTTTTTGCCCTCGGTACAAAATATGAAGATCTGCGAAAATCCAACATTGGATTAACAGCCTGGCACTTTCTGTGAACGTTAACCAAACTTGAACATCAAATCTTATATGTCAAAAACAATCCACCAAAATCAATCAAAATATTGCATTGGATCTTAAAAATTCAGATAAAATCCCACGTCTTGAATCAAATGTCATAACTTCAAACTCCTTAGAGAGGAAAAAAAGCAATAGGGGGCTACTATGTCTCTTCATCAATAACGATCAAAAAAGGCTGTTGGATTTTGGCGGAATCTATAGTTTATAGAGCTTTATGGTGTATTTATCAAGAACATTTGATTGGTTACAGTGGTTGGTTTCATGTTTTATACCTGCATCAATAAAATAAAGAACATTATTGGCAATAAGTTGGCCTACTTTGCGTGCGTTTGTTGGCTAATTTAATTGTATTGGCATTTCTACTATAGTTTACCGCTGTTAACTGGTGGTGAATGATGCTAGTTTTAGTGTTGTACTAAAGATTTGGATGAGACCATTTTGGTTGCAAGCTTTTAATGGGAAACCGTAAATCAGAACTGGTCCGTGGGACCGTGACGTCAAGATTCGGTGTTTCCAAGCAACCTCACGTAATTTTAATGGCGGCGCAGGGATGATTTGATGCCAGACACCATGGAGAAAAGACCCTTTCTGGGTCCTTTCTCTATGGACACACTAATTAAACAGCGTGTGACACAATTATTGATGTGGAACACATCGAAACCGCAATCAATAAAATGATGTCTCCGCGGGGAATTAAGGGGCATGTGGTTTGATGGGAGGGGGCATTTAGGTCATGAAAACCTTTTATAACGATGTAGGGCCTATGGCTGCCCCGCATGGGTTAAGTCTCATGCATGCGGCGAAGTTAGTAAATTATTAAAATGTTTTTAATCGACGATGCGGTGATGTTGAACGCGCCAAGAAACCGATGAAGCTTTCACAACTTTTTTTGGACAGATCTTGCTTGGGTACACTTTAAGATTTCTGGGCGGCACGGGTCTCTATTATTGGTATGAACACATAAAATCACACACAATCTAAATTTCTACTTAGCAATGAATTGTACTCCGAATCGTTTGTTTAATTTATAACCGAATCGTGAGCATAACAAATTATTACACAGCAGTTTAGCGATCTGAACTCGACACTGAGAGTTCATCAAAATGTAAACGCTCCCGAGAATAAACAAAAACCAATAGTTTCTTCAAAATAATTAGCAGACTGGTGGTAAAATACTTTCACTAACTGCACCTATGGAGCTGCACGGGTGACTTAATCGGCAAAGTCAACTTTTTTTAAGCAACTATCACCAGTACGGCTCATTAAGAGCGGGCTGAAGCTTCCCGTAGCCTGGCAACCGACGAGTGCCGCCATCATGCTCCAGTCAATAATAAGATATCAAAGTGGATTGTAAAAAGAAGAAAAAAGGAGACGATTCAAAAGAGAGATTTAGGAGAATGTTATTGGTAAACACGCGTCAAACATCAATCTCCGACGAGACTGTCAAAAAGATGAAAAGTGTTGCTTAAAAGTCGGTGCATTGTAGCGGCCGGGGCATTAAGATCACAGGTCACGTAGATCGATGTTGTTAGCTCTCGTGCTTGCTTGTGCAGTCGTAAATTCAAAGGCTGATCAAAGTTTGACTTTTCCATCATGAGGTGCACTGAGGAATCGTGCTGAGAACACATCAAGAGAAAGGTCTGGACATATGGCACACGGTGAACCAGAGTGTGCTTTGAGTCATCACCATTTATCCGATAAAAAAAAGCGTGTGGATGAACTACCCGACACTAAACCAATGGAGAACTGCGTCTGATAGCAATCCTGATCACAACGGACAAGTTGAGTGAGCTACATCTCATTGTTTTAGTATTTTGTTTAGGTGATTGGCGATGACATGCAGCCAACTGACACAATTATCTTATCACATACTTACACAATTTTTTGCGAGTTTGGTTGTGTGTCGACTGATTTTTTCGCGCAGCAACTCAGATTTAGGATACGGCGCCTGTTTTAACTGAAATGATGGACCTTGAAGTCAACTGTAGCCATCCTTCCTTCACGGAGCGCGTCATCCACCCTGTTGGTGCCGAGGGCATGTACTTGACGCTTGCAATAATTGGCCTAGTCGGTAACGGTCTGGTGTTCGTCGTTTTCATCCGTCTCCCAAGACTTCGAATGAAAACCACCAACATCTTCTTGTTCAACTTGGCCATTGCCGACTTCTGCAGTTCGGTGTTTATGGCATCTCGTCCGTACGTCTTCAAGCTCGAGCCAGAGAGCTTTGTGTGGAAGGAGTTCGTGTGCCGTTTTTTCAAGTCCGACTTCCCTCTCTGGACATGCGTGACGGCTTCCATCTACAACCTGCTCCTGGTCACTGTCGACAGGTACCTCTGCGTCGTCAAACCGTTCCTCTATCGTCGTTACTTCACCGTAACCAGGATAAGACTCATGGTGATACTGTGCTGGCTCTTCTCCGCCATCTTAGAAACTTACTGCTTCTACAGCACCCGCGTGAATGCCTGCGGCTCCTGCGAATTCCATTGGCCCTCCAAAGCCCTCCAGGTCGTCTGCACCATTGCGACATTCCTGTTAACCTACCTATTCCCCACGGTAGTCATGCTCTTCGCCTACGGTAACATTGTAAAGACCTTAAAAAAGAGGGAGGAAGCTCTTCAGAATCAACACCAACCCGTTGCGGCAGGTAATTTGCTCAGAACCCGCCGGAACATTGTAAGAATGCTCCAGGTGCTGGTCTCGATGTTCGGCGTCCTGTGGGCTCCAAATCAACTCCTCTTTCTCTATCTCAGTTTTCCTGGGACCAGTGTCAACCTCACTCAGCTCGGCTTCTCCGTTATTCTGGCCGTTGGTTTTATCAACTGTGTGGTCAATCCCATCGTGTACTCCTTCAAGAATCCTCAATTTAAGAAGGCGTTTTTAACCGTCATCTGTTGCCGCCGTGGAGGCAGCGTTGGACCGAGCGAACAAAACGCCAGCGGCTTGATTTTGGACGGTGGTGTGTCACGCGCTGCAGCGTCGCTCAAACCAAGCACCGAGGTGGTTCACATCCAACCTTCGTGCCACGAAGAAGGCGGTGACATCCAAGAACCGGTCGAACCAACAGACCAACCACGAAATACTGACCACACCTCCGACATCCTACAGGAGTGAATGATTGACAGAAAACGACCAAATGGGACTACCACTAAAAAACTATCGGCCACAGAATATATATCATATACTTTTAAAAACAGGATCTGTGTGACTTTTGTGGTTCGCTGTGTTACGTACGAATAAATATAAATATAGTCGTCGACCACTAAACACTGATACATTTGTAATAGTTATAGAAATAATTAAAGAAGCCTCTTTTGTCAGTCTCTTATCTTATGGTAAATATATAGTAAGGTATAGAAAATTACAACCTTAAAGTTAGAATACACCATTTGCAGATATATAGGAAATGTTGATTACCGAATTATTAGTTCTTATTATCTTACTTATTTGAAAGTAAATAATGATTCTAGGCATCCAGCGAAATGAATGCGCTAGATATCATGTAATTGTTCAGAAAATTTGAACGAAAAAATACCCCAATCGCAGGACGTACGGCGATCGCGAAAAAGAGAGAAGGTGATTAGAACAAGAACAACTGCTCCACGCCGGTTAAAAACGAACGCCCTTTTTCTTGTTGTTTTCTTGTATCCATGATCGTAAAACTTCGGATGAATATAAACGATATTTACTCTAAAATACAACCCCCCAAATCCACCCATTCCTGATAATTCAACCAATTACCAATGGTGTGTCCTACCTACTACATAATTGTATTGTCGTGACGTTAAGATTATAGCATAGGATGCTGTTTAAAAAAAAATGTAAAAAATACAAAGCTCCAATTAATGTGGCGACGACTATATAGAATGCTGGATATTAATAGCCATTTTAAAGTACAGATCAGCGCAATATAAATACCAGAACACGACAAGGGAGGTATATAATATCACTACTATATAATTGTATAATAACAAAGTACACGTACACTACATCTTCAAAGTTCAACACTACTTTCGCTGCCGGGTCATGTAGGCCTATAACCTCGCAATAAATTTGGATTGACGCTCAAAGAAAACGGTAAATAGACGCTCAGAAAAAAATAAAAAAATAAAAAATGATCTGACACAAAAATAAACACCGAGGTCAAACAATTAAGCACTGTTTAAAATCACGGTCATTACAAACACGGTCATTACAAAATTATATCCAAATATTGGGCTTTAAATTTCCCTTAGATGTTAAATTCCTAATTCCAGCTCCATTTTCTTTTTAGTTTTCAAATTTACATTTCTTCACGATAAAATGAACCCAGACTTACCCCCCCCCCCCCCCCCCCCCCCCCATTCCCCTAAATAAAAGGGGAAAAATCCAATCTAAAAATATAACTCAAAATAAATTGGATGATTCCCAGCCCTCTCCCTCTATCTGCAAAAAGTGTTCTTCTTCACCCCGACCCATCCCTGGCCCTCTCTCGATTTGCTCCACAAATACCCTCAATGAGATGTCAACCACCCCTATCTAACAAACATTTGGGCAAGATTTGGGCAAGGTGTTATACGAAGCCCGTAATAGTGTAGTTTGCATTCTCAAATTTATAAAAGAATAAGCCGTCACCTGCTCAGTGGCCAATAATACGTCAATGGAGGGCGCTTCTTCGACAGTATTATCTCGATTAAAAATGTCATTAACAATTTAAAAAAGAAAAAGAAAGATAATACAGTAGTCTGTAAATAATTAACAATAATAAACAAGCCGTATTATCTGACTCAGAAGAGGGACCTTCACAGTTATCAAGTACAGCGTGTCGAGATTGGTCTATTGAATTGCAAGTGTTTTTTTGCAAAATGGTTTACATACCTGGCTTTGGCCATATCGGTTTCCCGTTCCGTTCTTGCGCTGTCTTCACGTTGTTGTTTAGGTAAACCGGGGGTAAATTCGTCATTCAAAACACGTCCCAGCTCCCAAGGTATTCCTGAGTGACCGTTTATAATCCTTATAGTCCTGAAGTTGAAGACCAACAATCAAACATCTGAACAAAAGACGCTGAAAGTGGCGGCGTCCAAAATCGACTGTCACTGGCAAACTAGTATTTTAACAACTCGATCGACCGCGCGCGCGCATCACCTGCAGCTACGTTTTCTTGGCTTCATCAAGTTCAGCGGTTGGTACAAAAAATACACCTTTTCTTTTTGGAAAGACACTATTTTTTTTCTTCTACATTTTAAGTCAACAATTTATGTAATAATTAATTCCCCAAAATTAATTTACATACGGAATTGTGCAGTTCTGTTTCAGGCATCTGGGTCCGACTAGGGTCTGGACAAAATCGTCTGCTTCGCTGAGAGTTTTGTTGTCATGTAACAAAGTTTTCGGCCAATCACATGCTCTTCTAAAGCCCCGAAAATTCTTCCTGTCGAGTCAAATTGTGCTTGCTTTAAAAAAAAATTATACAACCTAGGGCGTAACGTTTATAGAACTAGAAGTTTATCAATATATATTTGTTTGTGCATCTCCCCCCACCCCCCCTTTCCAGTTCCATAATTAATACTAATAATAGTTCCAAATGCCCATACTTAGAAGCCAGAATCGCACTGAGCATTGGGTGGAAAACTAAATGATTACTTTTAGTTTTACATTATAACATTATACTATTTGTGTGTGAGGCGGTTAAAGATTAAAGACTGTATAGTGTATCAGTGGGTAGGGCCAAGAAATGTACCGAACACATGTACATGTACATCTCACACAAAAACAAGGGGTGGGGCCACTTTTTGGTGTAAAAAGCTTAGCATTCATGTAGAATATCACGGAAAAGCATAAAACTGTTTGACTCCCAGACTTCGCCATAAATACAATCACGGATAATTTGCCAAACACGCTCCTTGTCACCAGACTAGCCTATGACATCACTACTTGCGTTTACGTGTAAATTGAGTTTGAGGTGAGTCATTGTCACAACAGTTGTTTAATTTCAGGTCGTTTTTCGTTGTAGATTTGCGAATTTTGTAATTCTTTTTAGGCGTAAATTGCTATTTTATATGTATTTAAGGACGTGCATATAATATTGGAGATTTGAGGCATTCCTAGGCTTTACTGATCAATGACAAATGAGCAAGTGACAAGCGCAAAATAAGATTACGTTGTACAAATGAAAAGACGGTGTATTTCCGACAGTACCGCCGGTGTCATGAGCATTGGCCTAAAATGTATGCATGTTCATTGAAACAATTTATTAATTGCTTTTAAAATTTTTATTTATTGCTTTTAAAAAATAGTCTGAGACGCAATCGTTAACCATGGAGGGCACCAAAGAGGTCAAGCGGAGCGTCTTCTCCCAGATTGATATGAGCAACAAGCTGATCATCAAAGCGCAGATTGGTGACGACATCCGCCGCATTCCAATACACAATGAGGATATCACCTACGATGAGTTGGTGCTCATGATGCAACGAGTATTCCGTGGCAAACTTAAGAACACGGATGAGGTTACCATCAAGTACAAAGACGAAGGTGAAGATTTTAAGAATTTTTTTTTTGGATGTGGCTTCAGAATTTTGGGTTTGGGTTTAAAAGTGTACAGATATATTTGCAACGCAAAGAAATTCGTAATCTCAAAACGACAGAATTATTTAAAGTGTGATCATTTGTGTTAGTTGTAGCAAGAGTTTTTGTTGATTTTGCTCCTTTGCAGACGGAGATTTGATCACAATTTTTGACAGCACGGATCTTTCTTTTGCCATCCAGTGCAGTCGGATTTTAAAACTCACTTTATTTGGTAAGTAAACAAATACTTTGTTTATGCTGTTGTATATATTTTTGTTAAACAACTTGCCAAATTTACTGAACAATTTGTAAAAAAACAAACATGTGTTAAACAGAAATGTTAAATATGATCTCATGGTGTTGTCTAACTCCTAACCTCTGACCTCTGACCTTGTGCATGTCTAGTAAACGGCATACCCCAACCCCTGCAGAGTGACCAGGTCAAGCACATACAGAAGCAGCTGGCGGGCATTCGGGACCAGGTCTTGCACCTGATGGACACCTTAGAACCCCCGGCGTCTGATCCTCGGGAAGTCGAAGGTAAACGCCAAACTTCTGATGATGCTGCCTTCAGCCTAGTAGCATTTCACAATAGTAAATAATTCATTTCTTCTCTTCATATTAAACTGATTTTTAATTGTTTGGGTTCAGTTCGACAAGCAGATTCCTCGGCCCCAACAGTCATGGTCGACACAGCCAAGACGGCCATGTTTGATCCATACAAGAAACCAGAGCGGTCAGACCCCGGTAACTCGGGCGTCATACAGAGCTTTGGCCTCGACAAAGAAGGTCAGTTGACGAAACAAAACTTCACTTTAATTTCCCCCACCCAACAATCAAAATGCGAACGCGAAGCGAAAATGACTTTGCGTAGCATTCCCAGAGGTTGCAGGCTCAAGTCCCACCGATTTCTTTGTTCACTTTGAGAGTAAGAAATGTGTTCAACTTTTACGAATTCGTAATGCAAAATTGCAAAATTGCGCCCCGACTTCACCAATTCGATCTTGTGTTTGCATTCACGCCGAGTATAAACAGGGCGTTAAGAGGTACCTGTGCAATTTGTCTGTATTTTCAAATAACCGTGTTTTTTTTTCATTCCAAAAAAAATTGTTCACTTCAGAGGAGAGACCGAGCTCCCCGACTGGCAGCAACGCCAGCCTGGGTTCAGCTCATGGTCAGCAGCAACAGATGACCCCTAGTCATCCAGCCTATGGTCAAAACACCCAGGCACAACCCCAGGCACAACCCCAGGCACAACAACCCGGCCAGCAACCGACCAGCATGCCACAGCAATCTCAGTATCCGAGTAAGAATTTATTACATCAAATTTGTACTAATATTTTGTGGGTTTTGTTTTGAAATAAAGATTCAGGCATATGTAAACATTCCTGTTAATGTTCCCTAAGAAATTTGCCATTTAATAATTTATGAAGAATTTTGTAACTGAAAGTAGGATAATCAGTAAAACAAATGAAGAAATATATCTCCCAAAGTAGAAAAATCCCGAACTGGAAAACTCGACATGAATGTTACGGTTACAAATGATTGATGTAAATTGAAAACTACCAAATATGGCAAGATAAATTCAAGAAATTTAGGAAATGAATAATTTGGAAACTACAATGATTGACATTGCAGGTGCTGCACAAGGGGGTTACTCAATGCCTCAGCCGCAGCAGCAGCAGCAGCAGCAGCCTGCTTCATTGCAGGCGTCACCTTACAGCGGACAGCAGCCGTCAGCACCGGCACCGGCACCAGCACCAGCACCAGCACCAGCAGCAGCACCATACAGCCAAGGTAAAAAAACAATTCCACGAAGCCACTCAGCAGACAAACTTGCTAAGCATGAACAATATTTGCTTGGCAGAAACCGGTTACCAGCCAAAATCTTATTCAGTATGTATGGTTTGGAACTGGTTCTCAGCTGACTTTTTGCTAAGCACAGAAATTTCCCAAGCACAGAAAATATCTACTTGGCAAAATAGGTTCACCAGTTCAGTTGCTATTGTAATTCATATTGACGTCAATTGGGCAGCCATTTTAGGAAGATACGCATGAGTGAATCTTTAGTGTATTCATTGTTACTGAATTAAAAACAACAACCAAAAACCGTTGCTATTCATAAGGTCTATTGCAAAGTCTATCATTCAATGTTACAAATCTTTTTCCATTACTAAAGTGTCAACTTAAAATTGTTCTCCCCCTTAATCAGGATATCCACCCCAACCCTTCCCAGGACAACAACAACAACAGCAGCAGCAACAACCAACTCCATACAGCCAGCCACAGCAGCCACAGCAACCCTCGTACAATCCCCAACAACAGCAACAGCAGCAGCAGCAGCAGCAAGGGTATCCCCCCTCCGCAGCGGCCGGCCCTGCTAGCGGACAAGCTAACCCTTACGCCAGGAATATACAATACGGTCGACCGATCGGCTATCCGCAAGCTGGCTACAAGTGATCTTTGTTTGTATTAATGCATGTGATTTAAACTTGGTGATGGACTCATTGTGTACATGTCATTTGTAATAGACTAATTCATTAAGCTCCACCCACTCAATAAGTCCCGCCCACATCATCAATATGTAGTAGCTATGCTAATATACAAGAAACCCATTCATAAAACCGAATTTTACTGTGCAGCCCCTTTCAACTTGCCGCTTGGGACCCTTTCAGGTTTTCAATGCTTTTTATCTTGTCCCAATGAATTGCAATTCTAAAAACCTCAAGATTTAAGTTTGGCTTTTTATTAGAAAAAATAGGAAAGTACAAAAAAATAGCCCGCTTTCTTAAAAATAATCATAATAAAATAATTTGTATTTATGTTCAAAATAATGTAGCGTGTAGATAAAAAACAAAATCATTTCTTCAGCAAACAGCTTCTAAAAATTAAATCAAATATACTGTTGAAAATATCTGCATATTTTAGTAAGATTTTGATCTGTAAAGCAACCAATCAGTAGCAACAATTTTTTTATAGTCGATCAAGATTTGTTGGGTCTGCTCTTAAAGGGGTCAGGGGTCAAGACTTGACTGTCTTAAATTGTCAAATAACATTTATTAAAAGATTTAAAAGGGAAAATTATAAAAAGCAAAAACTGGTTTTCTATCGACAGGGTTGCATAGCGCGTTTATACATCTGCACGTCAATTGTTGTCATGAATGTTTCCCATAGTTGTGTACCTGTATAATTTGATTTATATAAACCATTGTCTAAATGTGACCTGTTCCAACGAAACCCGGACAAAGTCGACTTTTTAGTTTTTCAGATTTTGTTTTTTTCAAATTCTCTAGGTTCTCGGCTTTAAAATGATGTATCATTTACATATGTACCCCCACCCTATCTTCCCTGGGGTCTGGATTTCGTGATAAAACCCTGACAACCTAATTATGAGATAAACAGCTTTAAAGTTCAGAAAAGCGTATTATTTCTTTTCACAAAATTGACAAAAAAACACACTTCTGGTAGACGGATTTTGTTCAAATTTGAGGAGATTGTAGATTAATAGTGAGTGACTTAGGAAAACCTAAAACCTCAAAATGGTAAAATCCATCCAATAATGACTTCAGGAGTACATTGTGACAAAACACATTGTGCGACTTTGGCCGGGTTTCGTTGGAACAGGTCACAATTGTACCTAACCCGACATGTTTAACATTTCTGCATTTAATATTGTGTGGCTGTACTGAGAGATGTTATAACCTTTGCACCTTCGTTTTTTAAAACTTTATGAAACAACAGTTGAATAGTTTTATAAAATTTGCTTACTCAGATATAACCTTAAATATTCCTATATTCTAAAAATTCCAAACCACAAATCTCATAATTATTTGGGGAATTTTAAATGATTTTTTTTTCTTCTAGTGCTGTTCTTTTGGAATTTTTTAAAGACTGAAAACCCAAAACACTTAATGTGCTTGTCAGATGTCTATCTCATGCAGTGGATCGCTATACCAAACATTCGGCTTTACATCATTCTTGGCTCCGGATTTGTGTACAAAAATACTGTCCATTGTTAAAAAGAAATTCAATGGAATAATAAAATCACCGTCCTTAGCTCCTGATTTTGTGTCCAAACGTTTTGGAAAATCTAGGTATCTAATAATCCGCTTGGTGTATCAAATGCTATTAGGCATAAGGCCGTTTTAATTCCCGAACATTAAACGGCCGGTGCTTTTAATATGTGAAAGGATGAAAAATATGGACCAGCGGCTAAAAATTGCTATACCAAACAAAATCTGTGGATCTCGTGATGTTTACGTGGCGTTAAACTGTACATTTTATTATATTTGGAGCATAATAAAAACAAAGGAACAGATTACATGTGTTCATTGTGATGAAATCCGAGTTAAAATGTGTTGACCCTAATAAAATTTATTAAACTTGCGATTTAAGGAAGACAAAATATACAACAAAAGAAACTACATATAGACCAATCGAAACTGGGCAGGCTTGCATTTTTAATTATACGCCCCTGTTCATTAAAGAAAACCTCGCAAGTGTCTGAATTTGGTTTTTATATATCAATTTGGCAAGTTCACCCTTGAACTCTGACCTCACACAAAGGTCAGCTGGCTCCTCATCTGTTGGTAGAGTTCAAGTGTTGTGGTGCAGACCCCATTGTGATTGCACTGGTTGTCATGGCAATCGTGCAGAATTATGCCGTCTTGGAGTGACTGGAGTTTCTTATGCAAGATCTGCAAAAGAAGATTTTGAGATATTATTCAAATTAACTCTTGTAATGCTGATTGTAAGAGAAAGGAGAGATTTAAAAATATAAATACCTGAACTTTCTGGAAGTCTTTCTGAAGGCTTGCCCGAGTTGCGTTGATACCCTTGCTTCTGCCAACGCTCTCAAAAACTATCTGCATCAACAAACGAAACTGCCATGTGTTTACAAGAGTCGTTTTAAGTTATTCGTTTATATTTAATAGTTAATATTTAATACTTGGCAGATATGAGTCATTTCATAAATTTAAGATCCAAATTGCCACATTTGTTCTATCTCTTTTCTTGGTGCTTTGTAATGTGTCATTCAAGTATCTCTGAGAATGACCTCGATCTTTTTTTTAATGTTGGGTTGAAGTTTGCTATTTTATACTATGAGGGTCGACTTTGTTTTGAGACTTTTGTATGATACTAGGCACTTGTTTTGATGGTTTTTACAGTTTTTACCGAACATTTGGTACCAGACCTTAATTTTTCTGTTTACTGCCAGCTGCAGCTGGCACATGGTCAGATAGTCTGGTGCCGAGATGGTAATCTCTACCATTTCCTCCTCCTCCTTCCTAGATGCCTTGCTACTGTCTTTCGCTGCTCCTTCCCGCCTCTCTGATACTAAACTTTGAACTTTGACCTGGAAAGTTGCGACCTTGGCATCCAGTGTCAGTAGATGGAGTGGATTTGTTGGGTGTGCAGCAAGCCTGTTGTCCTCTAGAAGCCACCTTAGAATCCGTTCTTGTGTGCTACGCTCTGAATTATCAGTAGCTGTGAAGAAGACAAAACAGAATCAGAAATGGTTGAGAAAATATGAAAATCAAAGATGAATAAATGAAATATTTATATTGGGGTTCAAAATTCAAAATTTGAGTTTACTTATTTAATTACTCGCCGTTGGCAGATTTTATTTTCTTCATGGGATGTCTCATTCAAAAGCTCATAAATATAATTATCAATTCAATTTGAAAATCTATTTTTCAGGGTGCAACCCCCTAGAAACTCGGACACACCCACTTTAACTTTGAAACAAAAACCACAACTAACATACCATCTTTCCTGTGTTGCAGAATCATTGCAGTTACATCACTGCTGATGTTAATGCACACATATGTTGTTCCAGAGTCGCCTGTTCTTTCTGAACTGGTACAACCCATCCTATTTGCTGAGGGTCCAAGGCTCGCTGCACATTTCAATGCTGAAGCCAGCCAATCACAACCTCTGTTACTCGCAGTCTGGTACGGTGCAACCCCTCGAGCTGCATTTTGGTGGTCAGATAGCGGTCTCAAAATTGACAGCATATCTATCACTTTTCGTTGGGTTAGTGGCAGCGAAATCCCACTTTCGCCAACTTTAAAGTGAGTTTCTGTCTTCAAGTTTGTCTTTTCTGGCAAGATTGATTGCATACACTCCTCCGGCGAAAAATGAAGAAAACATTGCACGTCCACAGGCAAAGTGAAAGTGGTGTTCCCATGAAGCAATGGGAAAATAAGCTGGACGGTTTGGATTGGTCGGAAGTTGACTAATGGCAAGCTCTTTGTCACATGACATCTGGTGTCCTCAAGTTTTGTCCAATCCGGATTGGCATCCACAGACACAACCAGTGACCAACCATGTGACAGGCTCCATATGCTGTGATTGGTCAGTTGGCACAGAAGCTCCAAACTGCATACATTACCATCGTCTCTAATCTCACAATGAATATCCGTACGAAAGACGGAAGAATATTTGGCAGTTCTGAGGTTGCTTAGCAACACGCTGGCCACATGACAGGCTTGACTCATTTCTCGAAGGATGCGATCTTGAGTTTCGCCTAGCTTGGCCAGCTCATCGGTCCTGTCAGAGACGTTGGTGATGGCTTGCAGCAGTTCCTGCATTCTCTTGCCAGCTGCGGCAGCTGTGATTGGTGGATGCCTGTTGTCAAGGGAACCACCTGTTGGTGGGTGGAGCTTGAGAACTCTCCCACCCTCGGTTAGAGCAAAAACAGGGTTGGTACCTGTCAACAAAATGAGTTGGAAAGTTGTTGCAATAAAGTGGGGTGTAAAAAACATAAGGAGAGTTTCTAAACGACACAGGAAAATAAGACTGCCTAACTTAAATATTAATTTGAGAAGGAAAATAAACTATTTTGAAGAGTGATTTTAACCTCAGAAAGATCGATAGAGATAGCAACTTCTTGTTTTACTCACAACTCGAGTCTTTGCTTGCTCTGCCAACAACAGCCATCGCTCTGATCTTCCCAATTCCCATGACAAACGAACTCGAAGCATTGCACCCCTCAACTTCTCTTGCCGAACTCTTTTGAGAGGCTTCTGAGAATGAGAGAGAATATATCTCTCTACCAGTTGAATAAAGTAAGGCATGTGGCGTTCTGGTCCTACAAATGGTTTTCACAGGACCCTTGACGTGACTTTCGTTGAACTTTAGTGTCTCCTTTTGATTGGTTTTGTGGTTTTCCGTGATTTGGATGACCTTCCCGTATTGCCCCACAATGCATACACAATCACAGCCATGCTGAGTGCTGTCTGTGTTTCGATTTTCTTTCTCTGTTTTTGACAAGAGCCTTATGTTAAACCCATGAATGGTCGCAGCTGGCTGGTCCAAAACGTAGAACAAACTCGTGTTCAGACCAAACCAGTTTGATCTAGTTCTGACATGTTTGGGCCTGCTCACTTGGGCGATTCCAAGAGTTTTGAGAGGGGTGTAATATACATGGCCATCTGGGAGAGAAATTAGTATAATTGGCGAGTCTAGGAAATTGAAGTCTGTGCCAAAAAGTTGGTTATACAAACTGTCTTCCAGAATCATGGATCTTCCTGGGGTAGACTTTGTTATGTCCTCTTTTTCACACATACTCTTCGAAACTACACAAAACAACTGTGGTTTCCTGCCCCTTCCTGGTCCCTCTGCCTCAAAACCTATTGGCTCTGCCAGGCAATGAGAGGCACCTGATTGGTTGATAGTTCTGTCTCCATTGTTACTGGATGATTCCATTCCACTCTCGGGTAAGAATGTCCTGAATGATGGCGACCTCTCAAATTCAAGTCCTTGTTTTCCAGCTGCATGATGGGATAGTGTTGTTTCACCAAGTTGACCTTTGACCTCTTGACGATACACAGATAATGTCCATCCCGCTGTACACTTCGCACAAGTGACGAGACAACCCTTCACAGAAATCAGGTCTTGGACGTTTGGCTCATTCAAGAGCTCATGCGAGTCTTCCAAGATGACTACGTTTTCCGACAACGTGATTCCATCAAATTTAGGTAGAGAGACACTTGAGCAAGATGGCTCTGCATCGGCAGGTTCCAATAAATCAGCAAAGATGTCCTTTTCACTTCTCTGATGATACAAAGCAGCGGTCTGTGCCTTCTCTTTACTTTTGTGTTTGCTTATAATGAAAGGTAAACACAACAATTTCATATCAGTAAGAAATATTTGTGTTTAATTCTAACCCCCTAGGCCCTTTTTGCTAGCAACCATCCTCAATCCTCCAAAATCCTCATTTTTTTAAAAACCTCATTTTTTTAAAACCCCATCTAGCCTCAATCCTCAAAAATCCTCCACACTTGAAACAACATCATGTGCCTCAATTCTCCAAAATCCTCATTTTTTTTAATCCTCCAAAACTGCAATGAGGAATCTGGGGATTGAAAAAAAGTCAATCCTCCAAAATCCTCATTATGATTTTTTGAAAACCCCACAGCCTCATTCCTCCAAAAGTCCTCATTTTTTGAAAACCCCATTGTGCCTCAATCCTCAAAAATCCTCCACACTTGAAACATTGTGAAACAACATTGTGCCTCAATCCTCAAAAATCCTCATTTTTTTAAAACCCCATACAGCCTCAATCCTCAAAAATCCTCCAAAACTGCAATGAGGATTTTTGAGGATTGAGGAGCGTTAGGGTTAAATTAATACATTTTTTAAGAATCTTTTTAATTCTTACTCTTGAACAGTGTTAGAACTCAACTTCAAAAATGCTGGTAGTCAGCAATATTAAACATCAATGGGTATGTTAATGTTTTATTACTCCTGATTTTAAAGCAAAAAAATCACAAAACAAAACTTACAAAAAAGGTTCATAACATTTAAAATTTCACATAACCTTACTCTTTCTTTTTCTTCTGTTTCTTTGATTTGGTGTCATCTTTGAAGAACTGTAAGTTGTGGTGGATGATTCGTCCGTCCCTCATCCCACACACAAGATGCTCATCTCCTCCCGCATCCCTGGACACACACATACAACCACACTGGTCTGGCAGATGGAGGATTCCCTACAAAAGATGTTCAAAATCGAAAAACGTCAACAACTTAAATTATTTGTTTTGGTAATGTAAACAAAAACTTGAATAAGATTAATACTGCTGCAAACTGCTTACTGGCTGGAATGACCTGAAATATACAAATCAAATAAGTTAAGAGGGCCTAATATTTCGATCTTAACAAGATCTTCTTCAGAGACTAAATGACTGTGTACAAGAAACAAACATATATAGGGCAATGTACAGCATGATGCACATCATGGGCGCTGAAAAAACACAAAAGAAACAAAGCACAGAGTTCAATGGAACAAACAACAAAAGGAGGATTAGGCTGAGGGATTAAAGGGTGAGGTCAGTGTGGGTAGGATCAAAGGCGGGGTAGGAACAAAACAGAAAGGGTAAAGCCACAAGGAAAGGGGTCCAGGGTGGAGATCAAAGGGAAGAACTAACAAATAAGTATGAATAGGAGTAATGAGGATGGGGGGGGGGGGGGGGGGGGGGGGTTTGAGGAAAACCAGAGAAGTGAGAACAAACAAAAACAAAAACAAAATTCTGGCAAGGAATGAATCTGAAACAGATGACAAATGGAGAAAAAATTGAAGTTAATCATTTCCTAGTTGGATGTTAAGCCCATGAGGTTGAATAGTCCGAAGACGATTCATCCAGACTTTCTCCCGGCTGAGGCGGACTGAGTCTTTCCGATGGCCAAGTGATTCTATGCCCTGAAGAATCATATCAGAAATGCAATGGTTAGGCTGGTTAAAGTGATGTCCTACAGGGGTATCCAGTTTCTTGGTGTTGACAGTCGATCGATGACCGTAGAAACGCTTTTTTAGGGCATTTTTGGTCTCTCCGACATACTGAACTCCACAAAACCTGCAAGAGATGAGATATATGACGTTAGATGTACTGCAAGTGATGTTACCAATAATTCTATGAGTAGTACCAGAAGAGTGGCCAGAAAAGGAGTCAGACTCCTGAATGTGGATCTGGCAGACCACACATCTAGAGCTGCACTTGAAAGTTCCGTGCTGGATGGGGGGAGATGCATCCAAGCTGGGAACTTCGGCTCGAACAATGAGGTCTCGTAGATTTTGAGGGCGTCTATAGGCCAATACAGGGCTGTCGGGGATGGCCCGGACAAGGCGATCTGAAGTGTGGAGAATGTGATGGCTGTCGTTGGTGATTTTGCGAAGGGAAGGGAGATTGGGGTGAAAGGTAGTCACCAGGGGGATCATGGGTTTGGCATTAGCCTGGGGGGCCTTTACCTTTAGAGCCAAATTTCTGGGTACGGCTTTGGCTCTGGCAATGGCACGTTGAACTTGGCGGGAACTGTGACCCCTGGCAACCAAGTTGTTCTTCAGTATCTGTGAATGGCGGGAGAAATCATAGTCGTTAGAACAAATCCTTTTGAGTCTGAGGGCTTGACTAAATGCTATACCAGTCTTACAATGCCTAGGGTGACAGCTGGAGGAGTGGAGATACTGGTGTGTGTCTGTGGGTTTAGAATACAGATCAGTGGTTATTAAATTGTCCTCCTTGCGGATGGTGACATCCAGGAAATGGGCCTGATGATGTGAGTACTCTGATGTGAACTTGATGGTCCTGTGGAAGGAATTCATGTGATTAGTGAAAGTCAGCAGACTGTCCTCATCACTGGTCCATATGAAAAATACATCATCAATGTATCTCCACCAGATCCAGGGACGGCACGGTGCTAAGGCAAGCATGCGTTCCTCGAGGTCACCCAAAAAGAGGCATGCAAAGGAGGGTGCCATACGAGTACCCATTGCAGTGCCATGTACCTGTAGATAGTGCTTATCTAGGAAGGAAAAATTATTCTTCGTTAGTACAAGTTTCATGAGGGCGCGAATGTCACTTATGGGAGGGGTCGTGTGTCCTGCCCTAGCTAGGGTTATGGAACAAGCACGAATACCTTCTTCGTGTGGTATGTTGGTGTACAAGGATGAGACGTCAAAGGTCCCAATGATGGCCGTTCTGGGAATCTGGTCCTTGATTCTTTCGAGCTTGCGCAGGAAGTCCGGGATGTCATGGATGTATGATGGAATCCTATGGACAAGGGGTTTAAGAAAACTGTCAATAAACATGGAGATGTGTTCCGTGGGTGAGCCATTACCCGAGACGATAGGCCTACCAGGGTTACCAGTCTTGTGAATCTTGGGGAGAAGATAAAACCTGGCAGTTCTACAGTCAGTGGGTGAAAGAAATTTGTGAGCTTTCTTTGACAGTTGGTCACGTGACCGCATGTCATCAAGCAACTGCTGTATCTCTCGAGAGAATGTACCTGTGGGATCAGAGTCAAGGCAGATATAGTTAGTACGGTTGTCCAACTGACGGTGGGCCTCGTCGATGTACTGTTGACGATCCATGATGACCACGGCTGAGCCTTTATCAGCTGGCTTGATGATGATGTCAGTACGAGAACGCAAAGCAGCAAGTGCAAGGCGCTCTTCCCTGGGGAGGTTATCATGGGTCCTGTGGGGAAAGTTACCAGGGTTAGTGACTTGGGTATTGACAACTTGAACGTATGTTTCGAGAGCTGGTACACGATTCTTGGGGGGTACCCATGCGCTCTTGACACGGAAGGGTTCTGGGTCACAAGGGTCAGAATCAAGAAAAAACTCACGGAGACGGATCCTACGATAGTATTCCGTGAGATCTTGGCTGAGCTGTACCTGGTTCACAGTACGGGGAGTGGGACAGAAGTTCAGAAAACTTGACAAATTTGACTATACACAAGTTACAATTTTTTCGTCACAGGCCTTTTTCCAATTAGGCTCTGTCTCAGGCTCTATCACGATTGCCAACTGCATGAATGAAGCCACAGACGGATACGAAGCTGGGGTTTGGAAAACAGCTAGGCCTATACACACAGTGTCACACTGCTGCAGATACTGAGATAGATAACGTAAGCGCTCACCTTCCTGGTCATATTTTCATAGATGTACACGTGCTCAGTACCATTCTGAATAGCACAGAACTGATGTCTCTTTCCTTCTTCACCTACACATATGCTTCCCTCGATGCCAGGTCTAATATCATCCACAGGAACAGCAATTTTCGAGTCCGCTTTTTCTTCACATTCGTGAGCCATGGAGGCCGCCATCTTGGATCACCCGAATTAACAACGGGGTTTTCGCTCGACTTAACAAAAATACGTACAGGTACATGTACCACTACAAATAAATTTGATGTAAAAAAAAGTCAGGATGTAAGTCGTTAATTAAATGTGGTAAAAACAAAAAATAAGAAAATTATCAATATTTGGAATTACTTTTTAAAGTTTCGATTGTCGTTTCTTAAGTTCAAAGTAAGCGCAACGCCCCTCCTTTAAAATTGGAATTTGAAACCGTCCCTGATCAACAGAGGGCGTTTTTTAATTGTAAAGATATAGGCTGGGAAGGTGGGGGGGGGGGAATTACCGAGTTAAGAAGTTAGTATAAATATTAAAATAAATTAAAACCTGTTCTTCATTCTTTTTTTAAATAAGGTCACAAATTCAATAAGCATTCCAAGAAAGTGATTGGTATTTTTTCAGGAATCTTTCTTTTAATGCTCACTTATAGCTTTAAATTTAATTATTCCTCTTGATTATCACGAAAAATATATCAAAACCCCAGACACAACTGTCATAAAAGGCACATACATTACAGTAATAACAAATTCTCTCCTACAAATCGCAGTACTTTATGAGTACCTAAGAAAGGAATTGACAAGATCATATTTATTTACACGTTACAAAACGTTCCAAAGCATTTTTCAAATGGATACAATTGGATTTAACTAAAAGCAACAAATAAGTCAAATTTAATTACAGTTCCAGTGGATGAAATTATGGTTTTACATAGACAGTTACTGACTGTTTATTTGTCTGAGCAAAAAATTGACGTCTTCAATTTTGGGCATTAGGTGCATTTAATTTGAAGTTTGTAAAGAAGGTTGCAACCTTACGTGACTTTTTTTTTCTTCATTATATCATCTCAATGAAGGTCAATCAGTGCACAAATATTTAAGAAAAAAAAGAAGGAATCTGGGACTGAGAAACATTTCAAATGTTGTTGGGAAATACTTAGGAAATGTTCCTAACTCCCTGTAGACTTTGTACACAACTGCTGAAGTGGCATCAGGATACTACTTTCCTGAAGTTTATAGAATTGGAAACTGCATAGCTCAAACATTGCTTGAGCAGCTATTGTGAACAAATCCACAGTTTTAAGAGTGACTAACATTGAAACTGACAGAATAAAAACATCAGTTACATTTCTAGAGTGTCATTTTGTCAGTTTATTCATTCAGTCCTCGCCTACATCTTCATCAGGGCTATCATCTTTGGACTTATCGTGCAACAGCACGTACTCTCTTGTACTGTACCCAAACTTGACAACGTCCTTCTCTTGAAGTTCGTAGTATCGCTTCGGCTCTATCCTGTTATTGTTTACATACGTTCCATTGGACGATTCCAGGTCTATGATGTATGGCCGGACCCGCTTTCCCGACGTGCCATCAGGCCGTTCGTATTTGACGAGACGGTACTGGAGTGCTGCGTGCTGCTTGGAGCATGAGGGATGATCGATGGGTAAATCTGCAATCAGTCGGTCCCTGCCTAGTAGGTAAGCACTCTGCCTGTGAATGTGAACGATTGGAAGTTCTTCGTTCCCCTTAAAGACGTAGAATCGCCACTTTCGTTTAGGTTTTCGAGCTTCTGGCGGTTCGTTGTACTTAATGACGATTCCTCGGTACGTGTTTGTGTCCTCGGTGAGCTTGCCGGACGTACCGAAGTTGGGTTTTTCTTTCTCCTTCGGAGAGGAATTTTCTTCTGATGGGCCAGCCTCTCCGGAATTTGTCTCGAATGGATTAGGAGGTTTTCGTCGGGCATCCTGAGTCCGGCGGTCATCGTTCCACTCCCGTTCCTGTTCCTGTTTTATTCGGATCTGCGCTGGTGCTCCATGCGGGCGACTATTCTCCCTGCTTCTTGGCCCCCGAGACCTTTCTATGGGGCTGTCCAATTCTGCCCCTGGGTCATTGTCCCATTTCCCCTTCAGTGTACTGGTATGGTGTTTGTCCTCATTTACGCCCCCCGCCCCTCGCTTCACATCCCTCTCATCTGTGTTCTCCTTTTTGCTGGGCTTTTCTCTCGTCACCTTTTCACGCCTTTCGTTGTGATGTTTATCATGATGTCTGTGGTCCTCATAATCTTGGTCCTTGTGCTTTGATGATTTGTGTTCTTTATCCCTCGCATGGCTATGTTTTTCATGGTCTTTGCTTAGCCTTTCCTAAATGTAACAAAACAAACAAATAACAATGAAAATGGTTAATAAGAAATACTGTAATTCAATGAACAAATTAAACCAAATCACTGAAACTTTCATTAGAGACGTGTAATTCCTTTCACTTTCAGCCTTTCTAATGCATGATAATTAAATTATTCATTTCTACTTTAATTCCAATTTCAAAATAACAATCAAAACTACATGTGTGTAATTAAATTTAAAAATCTGTCAATTTGCTAGTTTCTGGAAAAAGTTAGAAGATAGGCCTAGGCCTAAATTGCATTCTTTTGTGTATTTTTTTGTTTTGTTGCTTACTGGCTTTTTTACTCGATGTTTTGGACTCCGGGATCTTGACCGATGGCGGTGCTCATGGTGATGCCGGTGATGTTGGCGTTTTCTCCCCTCAGCTTCACTGCCGCTCTCGCTGCTACCTCGACTCTGGTGACGATGTCGGGAAGGTTTCGAAGACATTTCCAGACGACACAAACAATTCCACTTCCTTCTTTCTGACTTCAAATTTTACTTTAGATCTCTGTTAAAAGGCAAACGTACCAAATAGTTCAAAACTGCATTATAAAATACGTTAAAACTTCGTTAAATTACCGTCATGACCGTAGAAGGTTGTCAAATTATCCAATCGCTTCTGATGGTTTGGTCGTCGAACTTCTTGACGTCGTTCGCATTTATTTCAACGAAAATAATAAAGGTACCAGGCTAATAAACCTGTGGCGCACACCATCAACAGAGGGCGCTGTTAAAAAGTACTGCACTTGCTTTTTGCTTTTTGTGTACAGAAAGGAAAATACATTTTGTTTCACTTTTTGCTTTTAAAAAGAAAACTAATGTTTTTGCTTTTTGCGTCAAAAAAGAAATTAATTTGGTTTCTCTTGATAGCTTCTTGTGTCCAAAAAGGTAAGTGGTTGCCAATAGAGGGCGCCCTTCCAGTGCACGTAAATTTCACAACACTTTGAAATCCAGGTGTAGTTTCTTGTGTTGGGAATTTCCCGTACTCTTTTATAACGCACGATGGGCAACAGCACAGCCCCAGTGTCATAACATAACGATGTCATAATCAGAAAATGTATATCAACTAAATTGCTGCATCATCTTGTTCAGTTGTTGGTGCCTTGGTAGGTAACTAACTGTTTGTGCCTGCCGTTGGCGTTGTTGGGTTAATTATAGGGGTTTTTGTTTGGGGGGGGGGGGGGGGCATGGGCGTGGTTAAGGGACGACCTCCCAAACTTCAGAATAACAAACAAAAATACTAATAATTGAGAAACTAGAGAAAATGATTATGATATGTAGACAAATTGGGGAACAAAATAATACAATTAAATTAACACGACGATGCCATCATTTCCAACCTTAAGAAGAAGAAGAAAAAAAAGGGAGATGGTTTCATAATATAGGAGGTCAACATAAAAATAGAAATAGGCCAAAATCTAAACAAATGATTACAAAGGAATTTAATGTGGTGTAATGTGTAAGACTAAGACTCAAGAGTGAGACGGTAAAATTCTATGCATAATTTATTTTTCAGAAAAAAAATAGAAATGTCACTTCCACGGCTTACGGGTTCAATACGTGCCTTCTCGAATGTCACGGCCGATGGTGGAGGTGACGTAGACCACAGCGACGTCGGTTTGATAAGAAAGCAAACACTGCGATCTGAAAGACAGGCTCGACAGGGACTGACATGGGCCAAGCTTAGTCAAGAGGTAGCAATAATTAATTGTACAAACAAATCAGTTTTGATCTGGATGATTTATAACTTTTATTTTTATAATATTTAGAGGTATAGGCCTAATTTTGTTATTTTCTGACAAGCAGTTACCGGAATTATCAATATTCAACTTTTTTGTTAGAACATCCATGAATGTGAAGCTATAATTATATTCATTTATCGACAGTTGGTTGCAGCCTTTTATTTGCATTTTTATTTTTATTTTTTTCATTTTTAGATTCAGACCCTTAGTGGACATCACAAATCTGAGACGTCAAGCAAACTCCACGAGTTGATTCACATCACGCGAGAAATGGGTGAGATTTGCAGCGTTAAAGCTCCATATCTTTCGTATTCCGTGCTTTCCATTCTTATTAACTCACCAATTTTGTTTTTATCTGTTTCTTCTTTCTTAACCCCCCCCCCCCCCCCCCCCTTCCCCTCCCTTCCTCCCATCACAGTTGGCAGCGATGCCCCCATGACTCTCGTTGAGTTTACCGCCGTCTTTCTCTTCACCAAACTCAAGAACTGCAAGGAGCTTACCCACAAGAAATCCACCAAGCTCCACGCGACCATTGGTTTCTTTTCAGCTTCTCAAGGCCAGCAAGCACTACATTCCGTCCAATCGCTGATGGGACTGCTTTCCCCGGATGCCGGGGAGGTCCTGGATAGTGTAATATCGGGGGCGGAGTCAGAGACGGAGGAGTTTGGAAAACACATCCACTTCTCGTTCGAGCAGAGGAACTTGGATTTTGCAGATTACAAGTACGATTTCCTTTGTGGGACCGTGACATTTTCTAAGATGAATTTGATAAATTTGTGGTGGCTAAATTTTGATTTTTACTAAAGCTGTCTGAATAGCCTTTTTCCGGTGCCTTCTTTTGGCCTGTGTCCATTTGTCATGATGCTGTGACCAAAGGTGACTAAGCTACCATAGTCACCTGACCAAACATCTCGATCTCATTGGTCAACGTGCACTCTTTGATTTGCAGGGTAGGTCCCTTGTAGAATTTTGAGACACACTTGTTATTAACTCTTTCCTCATTCAACAGTTCAGAATCAGAGAAGGATGGCAACGAACCGATCCTGAAGTTCGGCTACGATGCTGCAGCAGCAGCCAGACCCACGGGCAAACCGCCGCAAACCATCGCAGCTCCCAGTGTCAGCAAGAAGTGCCGGAACCTAAGCTGGCTCAAGATGCAACTCAAGGCGCAGTTTGGCCAGGGTGCAACCCCACTAGGGATGACCGTCGACGCCCTATGTGCCAAACTCCTCGGGGATCTCACGTTGGGAAAATCAAACGACGAGCTACAAAATGAGGTAACGCCCATTTCGAACAAGCATTCCGGATTTCCACTGAACCAAAAATGTCTAACGACTCAAGTTAGCTGAAATTATTTGGTTATGGAGAGGCAAATTTTGTACAGATAGTTGCCACTATCTCTTAAAACAAATGCAACAATCTCCAAAGTATTACAAAACAAATTTCAAATGTCTTAATAACTTGATTCTTATTCTGGGATTTAGCTCAGCGCGACTCTGAAATGCTTGTCTTAAATTGTAATGACAGAAAATTGTAGGCGTGTTCTCAACATTGACTCATCAATCTTGGTGCAAATATAAACCAAAATAGGAAAGAGTCGTGAATGTTTAAGCAACTTTAGTTTTTTCGTCACTTTGCAGTTGTTTGACTTGTTGGGGTTTGAGTGTTTTGAGTTAATTGAGAGACTACTCGCTAATCGCTCCCAGCTGGTGCAGGCAGCAAGTCACAACCAGATGTCTCAGATCATAGCAGGTAAAAGAAGAGTATGGTTTGTTTACACCTGTAAATTCTAAAGGGAGCTAGGTGGCTCTCGTCATCTGACACTATTAAGAAAGTACACATGATAAAATGAATGATCTTTGCTCATAAGAGCTTAGTTTACATTGTTTAACTTTTGTCATTCCTTGCTCAGATAGTTTAAAGGATACACCATTGGTAATTGCTTGAATTATCAGGAATGGGTGGATTTGTTCAAAGTTTTACAATCATAGATGCCAAGGGAAGCAAGAAAAACAGCGTTCGTTTTCAACTTGCGTTGGGCAGTGGTTCCCATGTTTTTGGTTTTTTCGCGATCGTCCTTTGGCGATTCTAACTTATTTTTTTAAAATAAATTGTTCAAAACAATTATAGGATATCTAGCGCAATCATTTTGCTGGATGCCTACAATTAATATTTACTTGCAAATAAGTAAGATATTTCTTAATAATTTGGTCGTAATAATTTGTATTTTGTTTTTCTCAGAGGGCAAGAAAGAACGTCAGGTCAGGCCCGTATATGGGAGTCAGGTGGTCATACAGGTAATATTTGAATCCCACCCTAGTAAGTTGGTGAATTTTTTTTTGCAACAACACTGAGTAAACAGCGATTATGATGTTATGTCAGTGAAGTACCGCAAAGTACAAATTCTGCAACTGACTTTTGTTAGAAACTATCAAATTGTGTAGAAGTGCCGTGGTCTGCGGGTAGTTCTGCAGGTTGTGGGTTCGAGTCTAGCCTGGGGTGTGGCACTTCCACGCCTAATATGGGTAGAGGCATTATTAATGCATTGCAATGGTCTTCTAATTACCCATCCCAACCCTATTCATACTGTGAAGAGATCAGATTGTCTTGTTTCAGTGTGTGTAGCCCACACCTCGAGTGGCCTTTGGCCTTGTGAAGGGCAATTTGCGTATTTGCATGCATTTAAAAACAAAATTATTGCCACTTTTTTATTTTGTGTGTGTGTATTTTGTTCTTTCTTTCTCCAGTCAGAGCAAGAGAAAGAACTAAACAAGCAACTCAGAAAAGAGGAGAAACGACTTGCAAAACAGGAGGCCAGAGGGGGTAACGTACAGGCGGAGGGGGCCAGCAATGAACCGTTCTTTGATCCCCAGTACCTGAGAATGCAACGGTAAACTCACTTTCTATCGCCTCATCTTTTGGTGTGTTTTTTGAAGTTGCAGTTTTCTATGTGAAATCTACCCTGGAATGGGGTAAAATAGCTTGCTCAAGAACATAGCATACATTCAACAGCAGCATTCGAACCCATGACCCTCTGATCGCGTGTCACAAACCCTAACACTTCGCCGCCCTCGCCCCATATGATTTTCCTGGTAGGCTGCACATTTTCAATAGAAACTAATCAAACAACAAGTGAACCAGTGTACTGGCATAACTTGTCACATTGTACCCCGAGTTGGATTCGAACCCTGGTCAAAAATTGTTTTTCTAAATTGCACAAACTGAAACCTGAACCACAGATTCTACTGATAGAAAATGACCAAATTTGACAGCTTAAAAGTTGACTAGGACATTTTTGTATATTTGTTTACTCACAATCTAGGGAGCGTGCTCTACTTGATGCTAGCATAGCGCCCATATTGACCAAGCGTACGTCCGGGGCACCCAAACACGTTTACCCCTTTGTCTTTGACGCCTTAGCCGAAGCCCTGAAAACATCTGCATTTGTAGGAGCCGCAAAGGTATGTCTTTGTCTAAATGTAATGGCTATGGCTTGGAATTATACACTCACCAATAGAAGCCGTTTTCCATAGACACGTGTAATGCTGTGAGCCGTATGCAGACAAACTCGGACATGTCCTGTAAAGCAAGATCTCATCATCCTTTGTCTGATTTTTTTTTTTAAATGACCCTAAACTCTGTTTTTGCATGCAAACTGCCATTTTCACATGAATTCTGGTCAGGTAGCACCCAATTCAAATTGACATTCGAAAACTCATTTGTTGCAAGTTCAGAACTCTAACAATAACATTTTTTTAAGGTCACATTTTTTTATATAAGAGAGTCCTTTTTTGGTGGTTTTGTTTTAGGTTTTGTTGCCGGACGGATTTGAGCGGAAAAACGTCAAAATGTTTGAGGAAGTGACGATACCCCCAGCGCAGCCCGCCCCCACCGGCATCGGCCAAAAACGTATCGCTGTCGCAGACCTTGATGAAGTAAGTTTGTATCTCGTCCTTCTGCCTAACATCTAAGAGGAAACAACTTCTATCAGAAATTTGATCACGAACAATAGATGGAAATTTGTTTAAAGTTTTGTATATAAAGTACTGTTCGTCTAGCACTGCAAAAGTTCTTCACTTCTAAAATGAGACTATTGACGGAAACAAAACTAGACCAAGTTGGGGAATAATAACTTTACAAATTTCAAACTTGTCAATAATTCAGTTCTCGTAAGGTAGACTACCTCTTTTTTTAAAAATCGTTAACATGTAAACAGATCTGTTTTTGCGCAAGATTCACCCAAAATAAATTAGGAGACGGAACATATTAAATCTTTTTGTTTTCTCTATTCTCACAGATCGCACAGATTGCCTTCAAGGGAACGCGCCATCTGAACCGCATCCAGTCCATCGTCTTCGAGACGGCGTACTACAGCAATGAAAACCTTCTCATCTGCGCGCCGACCGGGGCTGGAAAGACCAACATCGCCATGCTGACTGTCTTGCACGAAATCAAGCAGCACATTGAGCAAGGAGTCATTAAGAAGGACGAGTTTAAGGTAGGGAACCAGACTAGATACCAATTTTGTTTGCTCGCTATTTTTAACTCTTCTTGAAAAGCTTCTTGAAAAGTTTGGGTTATCCTATATTCTGACTTTCACCTCCACCAAGGAAAAACTATTAGAGGTATTTTAATAAAACTTGGTGGGTAGATAGCTTATGGGTCAAGGATGATCCCATTAATTTGTCAGGAATCTTGATCACTTTTTTAAAGTTTCTTATGCAGACAAAATCTAATTGTTTGTGAATTTCTTTTCTTCAGATCATCTACGTAGCCCCTATGAAAGCCCTAGCCGCTGAAATGGTCAGGAACTTCGGCGGACGACTATCCCCGCTCGGTATTGCCGTTAAAGAACTCACCGGTGACATGCAACTCACCAAGTCCGAGATTTCCAAAACACAGGTAAAACAACTCCAAAAGTGTGAACATGGGATTAGCATGAAAGATACTTGCTCAGCAAAAAACAGGTTACCAACTAATGGTCATGTCATTTATATTGCTGTTAACTGGTATTCTGTCAATTTCTGCTTAACACACAAAAATGCCAAGCAGAATTTGCTGCCACGGCAATGGGACAGTCGAAGGCTTTTTTTTCTTCATGCTTTTTTGGTAAACATTTTAGATGCTCATCACAACTCCAGAGAAGTGGGACGTCGTGACCAGGAAGAGCACGGGAGACATCGCACTGACGCAGCTGGTTAAGGTGCTGATTATTGACGAGGTTCATCTGCTACACGAAGACAGAGGAGCGGTTATTGAAAGCCTGGTAGCACGGACGCTCAGACAGGTAAATCAACAAGTAAAGTCATGCAGGAACTTTACAACAATATCATGATCGTGAGTGCCTATTTATGTGATTAAAAGAGCTGTTAATTTCAGCCCCTTTTATCATGTTAAAATTTCGAGTTTTACGGCACTGGTTTTTTTTTCAAAAATTTGAAATTGGTGTTTAATTTCTGATCAATAATGCAATAATATCTTACAAATTTTGATTATAGGCACTCAAATTTGATAGTTTGAAAAATTCTTTTAGTATAAATGTTATCTTTCTTAGGTGGAATCGTCTCAAAGTATGATCCGAATCATTGGCCTTTCGGCCACACTGCCAAACTACATCGACGTGTCACGGTTCCTGAACGTCAACCCTTACATGGGCTTGTTCTTCTTTGACGGCCGGTTTCGGCCGGTACCCTTGGGCCAGACGTACATCGGCGTCAAGGCCAACAACGTCTTCCAGCAACGGCAAGACATGGACCATGTCTGCTACGAGAAAGCCCGAGAAATGGTGAACCAGGGACATCAGGTAATTAAGACACTTGTGATCACATGTTAAATACATGTGAGTCACATGTGAGTCACATGTAAATCACATGTCCTCCACACGTCAGTCACATAAGTCAATCATAAGCCAAATCAATCAATAAGCCAATCACATGACAATCGCATGTAAGTCAAATGTGAATTGCTTGTCAATCACATGACAATCACATGACAATCACATGACAATCACATGACAATCGCATGTTAGTCAAATGTGAATTGCTTGTCAATCACATGACAATCACATGACAATCGCATGTTAGTCAAATGTGAATTGTGTGTCAATCACATGACAATCACTTGACAATCACTTGATAATCACATGACAATCACTTGACAATCACATCAGTGAAAATTCAAGTCCATCACTATTTAACTTATGCCATGGTGTTTGCAACAATCAAACAAAAAATGACCAGAAGAACTCTGCCATCAAGTGAATCTCACTATGCAGACATCATTTAATCAAAACCTTATTTCCATATCAACTGTTAATAAACATTACTAGTTCTAAGTGCAGTAACAGACATATGTCACCTAATATAATTAACTTACTTGACTGGCTTATATTGAACGGTGTTAAGGACAAATATTTCTTGCCTGGCAACCGTTACCTAGGCAACTGATGAGGTTGTTTAGAAATCTTCAACTGAGCCAGTTACCACATTGTCATTAAAGGTAGGCTACACTTTTGGTAATTGCTTAAATTATCAGGAATGGGTGGATTTGGGGGTTGTATTTTATAGTAAATATCATTTAACTGACCTCTCTAAAGTTTTACAATCATGGATGCTGAGAAAAGCAAGAAAAACAGCGTTCGTTTTCAACTGGCGTCGGGCAGTAGTTCTAGTGTTCTTGGTTTTTCTTTGAACGGCAATCGCGATTAAAATTTTTAGAACAATTAGAGGATATCTAGGGCAATAATTTTGCTGGATGCCTACAATGATTATTTACTTTCAAAATAAGTAAGATATTTCTAAATAATATGGTAGTAAATCTTTTTGTATCTGCAATGGTGTATCCTACCTTTAATTAATTTCGCTTTCACTCTCTAAAAGTGAAGACAGTTAGTACTATATACCAAGACATAAACATTATTAGGTTTGGCAAACAAAATTACACAAAGGTTTTTACCCTAAATATGGAAACATTTAAAGCACAAAATAGTTACGTAGCTCTGGTTAAATACTTAATTCTCAATTTGGCATTTAAAAAAAAAATGGATTTGAAAACAAATCTTGAATTTCACTAGTGATTTACATGTTACAATCGCACGAGAACCTTTCTGCTTCAAGGCAGGACTAGTGTACAGAGAGAGAGATTATTTTTAGTGATGACATAAAGAGAACATGTTTTTGGCTGCTTGTCGAAGCTCCTTGTTTCTCCAGTAATAGATGACCACGTTTAGCCAGCTGTTGCTAAGGAACACGGCATATGTAAATACCTCCCATCGGCCGAATAGATCCTGATGACCAAACACCTCTGCCAAGAGAGAAATCATCATTGGAAACCAGCAGAAGAAAACGGTGGCCGTAATTATGACGACTGTGGTCAGACACCTTGTGCTTGACCTCTGTGGAACATTTTGCTCACCGTTGAATCTGCCGATGGGGTTGTCGGCGGCGATTCGTCGAGCGTGTTGCCTAGCAACTCTCAGGATGTAAACATAAGCTGTCAGCACAAATATGAGAGTTGTCGCAAGTACAAAGGAAAGCACAACTGTGCAAACCCGGCATGAGGAGTCAAAACACCCAGCGTTTTGTTTGTAAACTGCAAACATGACCGAGAAGACTGCTAAGGACAGGGTCCAAATAAGCGCAATGCTGACCTTTGATCTACGTCTGGTTACCATACTCCGGTAGTGCAGCGGACGAACCACAGCGACAACGCGATCTATTGTCAGAAGAAGCAGCGAGAGCGCTTCGACGGTGGAGCATGTCAGATAGGTGTAGTCCCATATGAAGCACAGAGTTTTGAGCGTATTGTTGTGTTCGGACAGGATGTAAATCAACCTTAGGATCGCGTAGAAGATTCCAATGCAGAGGTCAGAAAAGGTCAGTGAGGCCATAAACATCCGGGTTGTATCCTGAATGCTGGTTGCGCGACGGAGGACAAAAAGGCTCAACAAATTGAGAACGAGTATCAGTAGAATATTTAGCGATATAAGAATATCGGCAAAGATGACCAACCAATTCTTACTGGTCACCTCGTGAGATTCGTCGGTGCTGTTTAAAATGGTTGCATTCATTTTTCACAGTTTGCCCTGCTGTTCTGAAAATCAAATCTTGCAAACTGGCACTCCTTCTACTTGCTTTCTCCTTTTATTGAGACTCGCCTTTTATCAAATGACACTTGCCTGTGAATACCTTCCTCTCTAGCTCCCCAGTGTCAATAACGTAATTCAATTGACACACAACTCGCACAAATTTATTAAAAGAGCTATCGTCTTTAAAAGTACAAGAAAGTGTTGCCAAGACAACAGTCGGGAATTATTTTTTTCCTGTCGGTAGAGTTGATTGTGACAGGGCTTTCAAATATCGCAATTTATCAGTTATCATTTACCGTTCGAAAAGTAAATCAATGGTTAACGTGTAATATAATAGACCGCCTCGCAAGTTCATGTTCATTTTTGTCTGTGAGTGTCTTGGTACCAAACACTGACTAGTCTAGTCACAGACTCTCATGTTTGTATTGACCCAACTGTTATCTTCGTGGGCGTTGAACAGAAGGCTGAGGTCAGCCAATTCAATTTTCTAATAGTCATCAATTCGCAGTATTTTCAATATGTTGTATTTGGAATGCTTTATTATTTTTCATAATATCCATTTATAGCCCAGTCACTGAGGCCAAAGAAATTTTAAAAATACGATTTTTGACACTTTGTACCCTAGATCGTCATGGTGCCCAAATGTGATGTATTCTCGTAAAATCTTGCACGAATTTAAGGTCAACTTACACGTTCTTTTACACAGAATTGAACACAGACTAACTGTTTCTCTTACAATAAAATATCTAAAAGAAAAGATGCTGGTTTGACTTGACAACATCTAAATTCTGAATCTGAATTGATTTCCTCCCACAGTTTGGCTTTTTTTGTGAACTGCGCTAACTCAACGTAAAACTAGACCAATCTAATAAGATCCATCTCTTAATGTACAAGAACACTTTGCCGAAACAGAAGACAGGGGCTACGGTGTCTTTGTTTTCTCTTCGGTAGAGTTGAGTCTGCGGCAGAGCTTTTAAGTAATCAGTGATCGTTTGCAGATAAGAACGTAAATTATTGATTAAAACCCTTCTACTGTCAAAAAATAAATCACCCCTTCCTCTTCCATTAATTGTTTGTTACAAAAGGCACTCGATAGGTTTTGATATCGGATCCATTTTGGCACCAAGAGTGGAATCATACGACGGAGCTTTAACCAGTTCGCGCCGGATGACGTATATAAACGCAAAAATTTCCCCAGATTCAAAACGGATGACGGATAAACACGCCAAGTTCAAGTTCGGAAATGTATGTCAGCAGCGCGCAAGGCCGGAAATGCGTGGGTGTGCTTCCCGGCACTATCAGCCTGAACACGCTTCGGATTGAGTTTCGTTAAAAATAATCCCGCCCGTGGGCTCGGCGATGTTAAAATAATCCCGGCGCGAACTGGTTAATAAGTAGTCCGCAATTGTTGACTGTTAGGAAAGGTGTGGTGTTTTTAGTAATGAAAAAGCACAACGTTGTCGGAACTGTCTTTACAAATAGTGTGAAATTGTACAGAATTCAACACAGACCACCTCTTTGTCTTAACATCAATCAAATATCAAACAAGAGAAAAGAGTGAATTAAAACGTATGACAAAATGATACTATATATCTCTAAGGGAGTTATCATTCTAGCAAAACAAAATTACCCAATTGCTGTAGAATGGGGAAAAAAAAGGAGGAAAATACTGGATAAGCCAATATTAAACTACAAGTGATGCTCGGACTTAAACTACTTTATATCTGAGGTGATTTCCTCTCATAGTTTCACTTTTTTGTGAACTGCATTTCTCCACAAGATTAAGGTTTTGCCTTTTTTGCAATACAAATATGCCTACATGTGTGCATAAACATCTTCAGTCATCAACATTCTATTGACTCGTATTTGAGTACACAGTTTTTATTTACATGTACCTTCATCCAATTGTAGACCCTGATATTCTCTATTCAAAGTCTACTACTTAATGTATAAACACTAAATACACCTCTTTACGGTTATGTGTCGGTGTTTACATTGTGACCCTATGTCAAAGGTCACTTGGACCATGTTGTGGTGATCCTTCTCTGACTATATCGGAAGGACTAATAAGGCAGGGCGCGGTACCGGACCACGCCTGTGACACCACGATGGCATCACGTCTTTCAGCGCTTGCCTGAGCTCCCTGTTTCTCCAGTAATAGATGACCACGTTCAGCCAGCTGTTGGTAAGGAACGGAATCGTGATCAGGATCTCCACCGTACGAAAGCCGTACTGCCAACCCACGTTCTGGACCCACATGTTGTAGATGAGAGACGGTGCCCAGCAGATGCAGATGACTCCCGTTATGATGAGAACAGTGGTGGCTGACTTGGTCTTGACCATCTGCGGAACCACTTGGCCCTCTTGGACATTCCCGATGCGACCGTGAGCAGCGATGCGCCGCGCCTGGTGCTGTGCGATTCTGAGAATGAACATGTAAAGGGCGAGGATGATCAACAACGTGGCGAGAAGTTGTCCGAGAAGAACTGTCTTGCACGGCTGACACCAAGAATGCGTGCAAACATGATTAACTATGTTCTCTTTTTCAGCGGGTATAAATACAGCATAAACAGCACTATATGTCATTATGGTTACCACCCACGAAAGAATGATGATGACCTTTGACCTCAATGGGGTCAGGAGGTTGTGGTAACGCAGGGGATAGACGATGGCGATGAAACGGTCCACGGTTAGGAGGAGAAGAGACACGGCACTCACGGCCGAGAATGTTGGGTAGCTAAAATCCCGCACCCGGCACAGATAGGTCTGCACCCGCTTCTGATAGGTTACCATGGAAACCAGCTGTGGAATGGCCCAGAGTACCCCGATGCAGAGGTCGCAGACAGTGAGCGAAGCCATGAACATCTTGGTCACCGCAGGGATACCGTTGGCACGAAGGAGAACGACGAGGCACAAAGAGTTCAGGATTAGAATTGGGACGACGGTAAGAGCTGACAGAACCAGACCGATTATGGCCCATGGATCCAAGTCCAGACGAGGTGGGTCTAAAGCCATGTTGAGCACTGCAGGCAGTAACAAAACTTGTCGTTTTAGAACAGACAACTTGGACGACGAACCCAGAACCAAGCGATCACAAGTGAACACAATTTTAGTCAGATGTTTGTGGGTTTCCAGTTTGTGATACACAGCTTAATTTGCCTCAACTGCAACAGCGCTGTGTTGAAATCAGTCCATCTCTACCACGCTCAGTAGGTGATGTGATGCTCGCAGTCTAGCGCAATCGAGGACTCTCTCCCTAATTTCAGCTGACAAAAACCGACAGTGCAAAACAAATGGCCCTTTTAACGATATTCTGCTGTCTAAGATCAATCACTTGGGTTTAAAAATGAATGTCAACTTCTACTTTCAGTAATGGACACTCCTTCTGTAGTCTGTCAATTATAGTGTAGATTACCAATCATAGTACATGTAGATAAAGGTAGGATACACCGTTTGCAATTGCTTGAATTATAATAATAATAATGGGAAAGGCTAATCATCTTTACTCGCAGCTGACATGTGGTCGATTTGCTGGCACGTAAAGGTGCCTATGACAGCCGGCCACATTGCCTCATATATCTTTGGAGCACAGCTCGAGATCGAAAGTGTTTGATTTTTCCAGAGGGAGGAAAACCAAAGGACCCGGATAAAAACCTTGTGACACAGTAGAGAACCAACGCACAACTCTACTCACATATGGTCCGGGCCGGGAATCAAACCCAGGCCACATTGGGGAGACTCAAGCGCTTTACACACAAGCCACCCATGCCACCCTTTATCATGAATTTGTGGATTTTTGGGGTTGTATTTTATAGTAAATATCGTTTAACTGACCTGTCCGAAGTTTTACAATCATGGATGCCGAGAAAAGCAAGAAAAACGGCGTTTGTTTTCAATCGGCGTTGGGCAGTGGTTCTTATGTTATCTTTTTTTTGCGATCGTCGTTCGGGTAATACTTTTTTAGCAAATTCTATTTTTCGAAACAATCACAGAATATCTAGCGCAATAATTTTGCTGGATGCCTACAATTATTATTTACTTTCAAATAAGTAAGATATTTCTTAATAATTCGGTAGTAACATTTCTCGATATCTGCAAATGGTGTACCCTACTTTTAGGTGACACGCGCTGGTTTTTGTATCAGTTTCTGGCGTGTATTTGTTTTAGATTTTGTTGGTAATGATGAGTAATTGTCACTACCACACACTATGTAATTGCTAAATACACAATACAAACAAACTTGACAGCTGTGGGTAACATGGGGGAAAAGCTGCAAATATTGATTTATTTAACCCTAACCCTCCAGGGTATTTTGGCTAGAAACCCTGCCAGATTGCATACTTTGTCACATTGACTTGTGTGCAGAGTCAAGCAAGGTCAAGCAGTCACCATAGATGCACTGTGCTGGATTTGGCAGGGTTAGGGTTAATTAATTAAAGAGAGAAAAAAGGTAGAGGCAAAATAGACCTTGCTTTTGAGTGTGAATTATTTTTTTACATTCATCAAAGTTCTGAAAATGTCATATTTTTCTTTACTTTACAAGGAATTAATCTGGTACTTGTTTTTATTTGTATGTATTAGGTCATGGTGTTTGTGCATGCTCGCAATGCCACCGTTACCACGGCCCAATCGCTGCGTGAGATTGCTAAGACGCAAGGAGACAGTTTAATGTTCAGGCCTGACCAGGGACCAGCATTCGGAAATGCCCAAAAGCAGGTTGGTGCTTATTTACTTGCTAAGTAAAAAACAGTTGTGAACCAGTCACAAGCATGTGCACATCCCATGTCATTTTGGCTGGTAACCGAGTTTTGCTAAGCAAGTTTAACCAGAGGTTAGCAAAATTCTTCTGCTGAAGCTTTAAAACTTCAAGTTTTCCAAACTAATTATCTAGTTCTCCTAAGTTGGTTTTCCATCACATTCCTGAAAAACCCTCTCTTTTTTTCAATTGTTTGATTCCTTAACTTCCAGGTGTCCAAATCCCGCAACAAGCAGCTCCGGGATCTGTTCCCGGATGGCTTCTCCATCCACCATGCTGGCATGCTGCGTCAGGACCGCACTATGGTGGAGCGATGTTTCCGAGACGGTCACATCAAAGTCTTAGCCTGCACGGCCACGCTGGCCTGGGGAGTCAATCTACCTGCTCATGTCGTCATTATCAAGGTGAAGCTGTGTTCTTAGCCTCGTATCAGGGTTCCCACTGTATCCTGGAAATCAGGGAAAACCTAGAAAATGAGTTTCGCTTAGAGGAAAGTCAGGGACTTGGAGAAAAATTACTCAAATTAGGGAAAAGTCAGAGAATTTGATTGGCCCAAATTAGACAGTGGTCCATAACATGCAGGGGTCAGTTTGTTATATTTTGTCTCATGATGGAAAAACAGCGTATCCACTGGATGGTTGGCTTTGTGGGGTTTTTTTAAGGTTGGAAATCCCTCTTTATCTCTCTTATAATAGCCAGGTTGCCATAATCACTGTGACAACATTGAAGATTTTGTTGGGGTCAAACTGAAGATACATGTAGGTCAAAATAATCATCCTGGGAAACTCTGAGAACTCTGAGAACAAAGTAAGAATTCTCCTATTAGCCTGTTGTGTTACCCTTCTCCAAACACACTATCTTATCATCTGCCTGAGCAGGGTACCCAACTCTATGATGCCAACAAGGGGGCCTTCCGTGATCTCGGCATCCTGGACGTCATGCAGATCTTTGGACGGGCTGGCCGGCCGCAGTACGATGACCACGGCGAAGGTATCCTCATCACCACCCATGATAAACTCACCCACTACCTGTCCCTCATGACGAGGCAGAATCCTATCGAGAGCCAGTTTATCGAGAGCTTGGAGGATAATCTAAACGCAGAGGTAACAATGGCCTTCGTCCAAGACTTTTAAAGAATATGACCAAACCAGGGGCCAATTGTATGGATCTCCTAAACAAAAGCACAATCATTTCTCTCAGTAAAAACAGGTTAAACACCATGTGCTTATCATGATAAGCGGAAAGCAGCCAAATACCAGTCACAAACAATATAATACACCACTCTTTTTGAGTTTGCATGCTAAGCAATTTGTTTTGTGCTTGGCAGCTCTGTGAAGTTAACCCCAGACCCCTGTCAATTGGGACGACAACATCAAGTGTTATGACACATAGTTCATAATGGTTTTCAACTCATTTTTCAGTTGTTGGTTTTAAGATGGTAATGATTGAAATGATGATGTCATGTTTATTTTTAGATTGCTCTGGGCACGGTAAGCAACATTGAGGAAGCGGTGAAGTGGCTGAGTTACACCTACCTGTACGTCAGGATGCACCTGAATCCGCTGGCTTACGGCCTCAACTACAAGACCAAAGAGGTTTGTGTTTAACATGGAAACCAGAAATGAGAAAATTAACGAATCAAAAATTTGATGGGAGAATGTAGTTAAGTTTAGTTGGATGATGGTGAGTTGTAATGGCTTGTGATGACTTATGATGTTTTATGATTAGTTTTGTGATGACTAGTAATATACTTACTGATGATTTCTGATTGAGTTGTAATTACTTATCATTGACTTATAATTAAATTTTGCTGAACTCCATCTTTTATTGTCAGAACGACCCAGGTCTCGTGAACTACCGCAACGAGCTGATAGTCAAGGCCGGCCGGGCCTTGGACAAGGCCCAAATGATCCGCTTCAACGAAGCCACGAGTGATTTTCATTCCACAGACCTTGGGCGCATCGCCAGCCACTTCTACATCAAGTACGTCACCATCGAGACCTTCAACGGATTCCTGAAACCACTCATGACGGAGTCTGGAATCTTCAGCATGGTGTCTCAAGCGCAGGAGTTTCAGCAGATCAAGGTCAGTCTTAGAAAACTTGTGTTTGACTTGAGATTACTTACGATGCATTATGATTCATTATGATTGATTTGTGATGACTTATGATTGATTTGTGATGACTTATGATTGATTTGTGATGACTTATGATGACTTATGATTGATTTGTAATGACTTCTGATTGTTTGTGATGACCTGTGATTGACTTTTGATAACTTCTTATGACATTACATGAAAACAAATATTGGTTTGTTTTTTTAGGTTCGCGAGGACGAAATAAAGGAGCTTGATTATCACAACTCGTCAGACAGCAGTTGTTACATGCCTGCCGCGGGAGGGGTGGAGAACGCCCACGGGAAGGTTAACATTCTCCTCCAAACCTACATCTCAAGAGGGAAGGTGGAGAGCTTCTCTCTGGTGTCGGACCTGGCTTACGTGGCTCAGGTAAGGTCAAGTCAAGACAAAAATTGTTTTTAATCTCGTAGTTGTTTTTTTAAACAGTAGCAAGGCCCCCTTCCCCCTTTTTTTTCTTCAAGATGGCAGATTTTGTATTTGTACATTTCTCGATTGTTGTTGTCGATACTTTTGTGCCATCTTTTCTACTAGATTTTGAGATTGTATATATGAATACAACTAAACAAAATGAATTGCAGATGTAAAGGGAAACACAATAGGGTGGCCGGGAAAATAACGATCATCCTCCTTTGTTTGTTATTCGTTTTCTTCCTTCTTCTTGTTTCAGCGCCTTGAATCCTTAGGCAATTTGGCGCTTTATAAATCCAGTTATTATTATTTATTATTACAAACTGCAAAACTGGAAATGTTTTTTCAGTCCCAGATTCATGTCTTTTTAACATTTGTACACTGATTAATCTTCATTGAAATGATATATAAAGAAGAAAAATAACAGCGTCTGGTTGTAACATTCTTTCTACCATTCTTTGGTTAAAATTTGAACAGAATGCAGCCCGTATCATCCGTGCTCTATTTGAGATCACACTCCGCAAGGGTTGGCCCGTCATGGCCGCCCAACTCCTGACCTTGTCTAAGATGGTGGACCGTCGTCTCTGGTCCTTCGAGAACCCCCTACGTCAGTTTCCTCAGCTATCGCAGGAGGTCCAACGCAAGCTGGAGGACAAAAAGTTGACCATAGACAAGCTTCGAGAGATGCCGGCTTCTGAAATTGGTGAGAGAGCACGCTTGTGTTTACGGAATTATAAAAACAAATTTGTAATTTTGTTTCTAATAAGCCAGTTTGGTAAATTCCAACTGAACATGGGCACATGTAAATAAAATAACTACAACTGTTCATCTATGTTTAATCTTGTGTTCCATAGGTCACCTGATCCACCATGTTTCCATGGGTCACAATGTCAAGCAGTGCGTCAACCAACTTCCCTGCATTGAGCTTGACGCCACCATCCAACCAATCACCCGTACCATCCTGCGAGTCCGACTGACGATCACCCCGGACTTCCAATGGAATGACCGCGTCCACGGCACGGCCTCGGAATCCTGGTGGGTCTGGGTAGAAGACCCAGATAACAATCACGTCTACCACTCGGAGTATTTCCTCTTGCACAAGAAACAGGTACCTCTCAAAATTACCGCCTCGACATTGCATATATGTGACCTGCTCCCACAAAACCAGACATAAGTGGGTTTTTGTTAAAGTGAGATATTTATTTCCATTTAGTACACATATTCAGCTTTCATTTGGTACCAAAACCACCTTTATACCATACATACTTCCAATTTTATGATGATTTTAAGACTGCCTGTACACGCGATTCTATGGGAATAAAAAAATTGAAATAACAATATCTCACTTTTCAACAAAAACACTTATGTCTGGTTTTGTGGGAGCAAGTCACATGTGTCAGGGATTCTGGCAAAATGAGACGGAACTGGGCAAAAGGTTAAAATTGAAGGTTTGCAAGTATGAGGAAAAAATAAATAAAAATTATCTTTATTCATTTTTGATTTGTCCAGGTTTTATCTCAAGAGGCCCAAACCCTAGTCTTCACTATTCCCATCTTTGAGCCTCTACCCAGCCAGTACTACATCAAGGCTATGTCCGACCGCTGGCTGGGATCAGAGACAGTCTTCCCAATCTCCTTCCAGCATCTGATCCTACCGGAAAAACATCCGCCTCACACATGTAATAAGAGCAGCTTAGTGTGATTACCAAGGATAGAGTAACTAGTACACTTACATAGTTCAATCTTCAACTCTTGTCAACAATTGAAATAGCAATTCATGTTTTTCCACAGTTAACCAGTTTGCCCCTGATTATTTTAACATCGCCGAGCCGAGGGACGGGATTATTTTTAACGAAACTCGATCCGAAGCGGGTTCAGGCTGATAGTGCCGGGAAGCACACCCACGCATTTCCGGCCTTGCTCGCTGCTGACAGACATTTCCGAACTTGAACTTGGCGTGTTTATGCATCATCCGTTTTTGAATTTGGGGAAAACATTGCGTTTATATACGTCATCCGGCGCGAACTGGTTTAAACAGGGCAAATACACTATGAATAACTTTGAATAAGATTAAAACTGCTGCAAACTGCTTACTGGCTGGAATGACTTGAAATATAAATAACTTTGTTAAAATTGTCCCACTTCCCTGTTTAATTTGTAGCTCTGCTGGATTTGATTCCACTACCCATCACAGCGCTGGGCAGGCCAGAATTTGAGGCGTTGTACAGTTTCACTCACTTCAATCCCATACAGGTACAACACAAACATTCCAGCTTTCTCATTTAATTTGACTGATCCCAGAAAGGTCATCATCACGAGGGAGTCGGGTCGTGATATGTATAGAATTCCCTCAATGAATGTAGACCAGATGGATTGTGGGGACCAGACAAATTGAATAGTAACTTTTTGACGGAATATTTCTCATTTATTCAGACGCAGATTTTTCACACCCTGTACCACACCAATCACAACGTTCTGCTGGGTGCACCCACGGGCTCAGGCAAGACCATCGCGGCCGAAATAGCCATGTTCAGGGTATTCAATGAACAGCCAGGAATGAAGGTAAACTCAAAAATACATTTGTGTTTTTGTTGTGGGTGGAGGAGAATATACATTTATTCATAATGAAGATGTTGAATTGTAAAAAATGCTAGTTTTAAGAACAATAAAATGTATTTTCTTTTTGTGTTACAGGTTGTCTATATTGCGCCGTTAAAAGCTCTCGTCAGAGAGAGAATCGAAGATTGGAAAGTTAGACTGCAACAAAAACTGGGGAAAAAGTAAGCCGATGGTGCATCACACTTTTATATTATGCAAACTTTGGTTGGTTTTGTTTGAAAATATTCAATTACATTTTGGTTATCAATCTCCTTGTGCTGTCCACAAGCTTTCTGTTTGATGCATACTCTTATGGTCAGTTCCCTTTCCTACTTCACAGTGTCGTAGAGCTGACGGGAGACGTGATGCCAGACATCAGGGCCATCGGCAACGCCGACGTAATCGTTACCACCCCAGAGAAATGGGACGGCGTCAGTCGCAGCTGGCAGACGCGTAAATACGTGAAGGCTGTGTCGCTCCTAGTCATAGATGAGATCCATTTGTTGGGTAAAGTAAAACAATCTAGCAATTGATTTAATTGATTTAAAACTTAAATTCACCAAAATTCTAGGAATCTCTGGTCGGACTTTAACACTTTTTGTGTTTTTCAGGGGACGAGCGCGGACCCGTCTTGGAAGTTATTGTCTCCAGAACTAACTTCATCTCGTCGCACACGGAGAAACCCCTTCGCGTGATTGGTTTATCCACAGCACTCGCCAATGCCAGGGACCTTGCTGATTGGCTGGGAATCAAACAGGTTTGACAATATATTTTTCTCGATCCTAAGCCAAATTTGCAAAATTTGGCAAATTTTCTTGTGGTTAGACCCCAATGCTTCAAACTTATTTTTACCTAAATTTTTCATTCGATTTTGGGTTTAAAAAGATTTTGCTTTTCTTCATTATGACCAACAGACAGGGCTGTTCAACTTCCGTCCGTCGGTTCGTCCCGTACCGTTAGAGGTTCACATTCAGGGCTTTCCCGGCAAGCACTACTGCCCTCGCATGGCCACGATGAACAAGCCTACATTTCAAGGTGCGTACGACGAACCTCGGGAGCCATTTTGGCTGAAGCTGCTAAGCAAGAAATATAATTGCTCAGCAAATTTGTGTGCTAAGCAGAAATCAGTGGGGAACCTGTCATAACTTATGTATTGCAAAACATTTCGGCTAGTAACCAATTTTTGCTAAGCAAATTCGAACTGTGCTTAGCAAATCTCTGTAATTAGCACAGCAGCCATTCAGGTGAAGCTTCTGTAACAAATATGCTAATTGTTTAGAAGACATAAGCATTCGTTTTCTGAAAGGATCGAACTACAAGAAATATTCATTTAAAAATATAAAAATATTTGCGTTTATGTTTACAGCAATTCGAACCCACTCCCCTACGAAGCCAACGCTGATTTTTGTGTCATCTCGACGGCAAACACGGTTGACGGCTTTAGATCTGATTGCATTCCTTGCTGCTGAGGACAACCCTAAACAATGGCTTCACATGGATGAACAAAAGGTAGCAGCATTAATATTCATCACTTGATGCATATTCATTAGCTTATCACTCATTTCATTGGTCAATATTGCAATGTGACTAGCAACATAACAGGTATTATTGGGCATGAATATTCATTCAACTATTTGCTTATTTCATTGGTCAATTGTCAGTATGTGTAGAAACAAAACAAATATAATTATGCAATTATGCATTATCTCCATAACATTGTATATGTATGAGCTCTTTCCATCTTTATATTTTGTTAGTCAATTTCATCAATGTGTCTGGAAAGGAAAGTATTATTATTCAATAATATTCATCACCTTATGCATATTAATTTATGAGTTGTTTTTATCTTCTTTTGGCCATTTAGAGTGAGAATCTTATATGTGGAATTAAAGACCCTAACCTCAAGTTGTGTCTGGCATTCGGTATCGGTATGCATCACGCCGGACTGCACGAGAGAGATCGTCGGACCGTCGAGGAACTCTTCGTCAATCAGAAAATACAGGTATTTGAGAATTCTGCTTTTTATCTTTTAAAGCAGCAATTTTCTCCAAATCTAAAAAAAATGGTATTTCATGACTACTGATATATGTTTTCTTCTAAGATAAAAATTTTGATCCAATTATTCTACTAACAAAAATTTTCAAAAATGTGTTTCTGAGACACATTTTTGGACTTTTTTTATTAAAATAATAAAATGACAGCATTCCAGAAGGAATCATTTTACAGGATATTAAATTCTTTGTCTTTTCCTTGCAGCTTTTGATAGCAACTAGCACCCTTGCGTGGGGCGTCAATTTTCCTGCCCATCTGGTCGTGATCAAAGGAACTGAATTCTTCGACGGCAAAACCAAGCGATACGTTGACTTCCCAATCACAGGTAACCTGCTTTATTTTACGTAAATAAAGTAAAAATTGCAACGGTTGCTGATATTTTAAGGATACTATTTCTAAAATGTCCTACGTATTTTCTCCAGATGTTCTTCAGATGATGGGTCGAGCAGGTCGGCCCCAGTTTGATGACCAGGGCAAAGCGGTCATCTTTGTTCACGACATCAAGAAACACTTCTACAAGAAGTTTCTGTACGAGCCTTTTCCCGTGGAGTCCAAGTAGGTTTACTCACAATGATCCAACCTCGATAATGAATTGAACAAAAATCGAAACCATTTTTTATTAAACGACGTACGTACGTACCACACAATCGTTTGTATTGCTTCACATCGGAAATCTATTATCCATCGAAAAAACTAAAGAGGGCACTGACCAAAATGTGCACATAAAAATCTTTCAATTTCGCAGCTTCCATAATCCAATCGAGCTTGTTAAAAATTCTATCAAAAGAAAAGTCTAAAAGTCGAAACTATTAATTTTCTACAAAATTATTCAGGACACAAGAGCTGATGTATTGGTGCAGAATTCAACACATTAATATTGACCCCTTTGACATTTGTCACACTGCGGCACATTCATGTTTGTGCGGTTTTTGTTTCTCTAAGTTTGTTGGATGTTCTGGCAGAGCATCTCAATGCCGAGATCGTCGCTGGAACCATCTCATCCAAGCAAGATGCCATGGACTATATCACCTGGACGTACTTCTTCCGCCGTCTCGTCATGAATCCCAGGTACCCTAAGAAGAAACAGCAATCTTGCGATATCGACCCCATTTTTCATTTGACATCTAAGTGCCATTCTCTGGTCACCTTGCTTGAAAAATCTGTTTATTTCTTCTTCTTTTTCTCTCTGAAGTTATTACAAGTTGGAGGAGACGGATCATACAAGCATCAACAAGTATTTGTCGTATCTTGTGGAGAAATCGCTAGTTGAATTGCAGGGCTGCTACTGTCTGTCTGTTGGCGAGGTGAGAAAATGCTGCATTTAGATCTAAGGATTTGTTGGTTTGTCTCGGATTCATCTTTTTTTCTTTTTTAATGTAGTTGGTTTGCTTTTAGTTGTATTAAAATTGAGTCCACCTTCAGTCGTCCTGTGCTGTTCTGACATTTCCAAAAGAGTTTTCAATTGTTTTCCTGAATTATTTCCTAAACTGTCCCAAATAGTTCTGGAGATTTTAGAGGGAAACAAATTGTGTCAAAATAGCTATAAAATTAAATTAAAAAAAATCCCTCCTAATTTCATTTCATAATGTCAGATGATCCATTCTTGAACATGGGTCTCAAAGTTCAAATTATCCACACCCGTACCCCACCCCCCGGAAAAAAACAACTAAACAAACAAACAAACAATTACATTTTGCATAATTCCCAATCAAAAGTAACTACTTCAGACTGATGTTATTTATTGCCACGGTAATGGAGAGAACTTATTAAAAATTGCTCGAATTGTAAACAAATCTAACAACATTTAATTTTTTATTTTCCATAATTGATTTCAGGATAATCGCAGCATCGAGCCCCTGACCCTGGGTCGTATCTGCTCCTTCTACTACCTCCATCACCAATCGGTCCGCATGTTCAGAGATTCCCTGGGGCCCGATACCAGCCTGCCGGATCTTGTCTCCGTACTCTCCGTAGGTCACTCAAATCAAGCCCTCTGTGACTCAAATCAAGCCTTCCGCCACCTTATTTTTAAAACCCTAGTTTAAGGACAAATATGTGATGAAATATTAGGCAGGTGGAATAATTAAAAATTTTGAAATGTTTTTTTTCTTCTTCAGGATGCCCATGAGTATGAGATGCTGCCGGTTAGACACAACGAAGATGGCACCAACAGGTCAGAGGTCACAGGTCACTTTTTTCTATTTGCAAAATTTTGTAGTCTTCTTACCAATATTATTTTTCATCAATAATTCGTAATCAAGAAAAATAATTTTTAAAGTAATTCGGGGTGATGTAAATAAGAAAATCAGGTTTTGCCTTTTATAAAAGCTGTTGCCAAAATCACAATAATTAAAATTACAATTCAATAATTTATTTTCTTAGATTCAAAAAATATGACTAGATATTTACACAATAAAATAAAATAAAAATACGTTTTTGTATTGTGCAGATGTGTCCTTGTGTCTTGTTTAAACCATTTGCTTCCAATAATTCAACCCGATATTATTTATTTCTCCACAGCGACCTTGCCAAGAAGCTTCCGTTAGACGTCAAGCCTCACTCCTTTGACAGCCCCCACACCAAGGCCAACCTTCTCCTGCAAGCCCACTACGAGAGGCTTCACTTACCCTCCAGCGACTATGGGACTGACTTGAAATCGGTGCTCGACCAGTCAATACGAATCATGCAGGTAAAATAAAGACCTTCATCTGACACTAGGGGGCGCTGTTAACAGCAAACGAGACTGGACAAAGTCTGGCGCTGGACGAGGTGGCGCTGTCATGCGACGTTGATGTAATCCATGTTTACAGAGAGTTGCAACAGCTATCAGTTTTGGCTCCATTTTTAGTCCAACTCGGTTTGTGTCGCGTACGTAACTTTATGACACCTAAGCAGAAATTTGTCGTTTTCTCTAATTTCCTGTAACGGTCAGTAACAATATGATATAAAATACCTTCAGAATCTCATGAAAGGAATATTTGTGATTGCCACAAAGGCTGCTTAGTCAAATTTGGTTTTAAGTCCTCCAATGCTTGGACAAAAATTGGCGATCCAAACTGGTACCCCTCATGTCACAACCCTCTCAAACGTTGACGACACGACCAAGAAGTTTGCCAACTAAAACCTCAATAGGGTGTGGCACCCCTAACAACTCACCTCTACCTTCGCACTACTTCATACTCAATGAAATTGCCTTCCGTCATCTTCTCCAGGCAATGATTGACGTCTCGGCTGACCAGGGCTGGCTTGCCACAGCCCTACGGGTCATGAACCTGCTTCAGATGACTCTACAGGGACGCTGGTTGCATGACAATGCATTACTGACCCTACCTCATGTTGAGCATAACATCCTTCACTGTTTCAAGTAAGTTGATACAGTGGTGACCCTCCTTCCCTCCTCTCTCCATCTCCCTCCCCCCCATCTCTATCTCCCTCCCCCTCATCTCTATCTCCCTCCCCCTCCCCCCTTCATCCCCGTCCCCCCTCCCCTCTCCCCCTGCAAAAGGACCAATGATTGTCCGACTTTTTTTCAGATCACTGTATTTGTTCTTGTTTGTAGTGTAAACTTGTTGTTGGTTCCGGGACATGTGCAGAAAGTCAGTCTTTTTTTGTTGTTGTTAAGTTCTGAATTTTGCCTGTTATCGTTGTCGATTTTCATAAGTTTGTAGAGTTTGCATTTCTGCCCCACATTTGTGGAGATAACAGTGTCGTTCAGGAAACACAAATACTTTGAAAGAGTTTTGGAATGAGTAGACATTAACGTTAAAAGTGTGACCCCTAAAATACACTCTCCAGGTATGCAGCGACACAAATTGAGTAAATGGACAAAACTACTGTTTGGTTTGCTTACAGACCTCCGTCTAAATCCAAGAAAGCCAAGCCAATTCAGAGTTTGCCAGAGCTGATAGCGGTGTGCAGAGGTAACAGATCGACCCTACACAAGATGCTTACCCCAGAGGTCTCTGAGGAACAACTCGAAGAGGTGAATGAATGCATTTCAAATTTGTCTAAAGTATAATTTCAAATATTTACCAATACAAAATTAAAGTTACATTCTGTATTACCTCATTGAGAAAATGTTGCGATAAATTATTAGGCTTATTAATTGAGCCTGTGAAATATTTTGTTACTCTATCCTTATTGCTTCACAGATATGGAAAGTGATTCAGAAGCTTCCAATAATCCAACCCAAGCTGAGCGTCCGTGGTTGGTGGGCTGACGGAGGCAAAGAAGAGGAACGACCCCTGCCGACGACGTACATCAGTAAGACGTCATGTTCCTATTACCTAGAGCTGCTAAGCATAGATCCTACTCGCTTAGCAAAAAAATGAAAACCAGCCATAATACTATACAATGTATATTGCTTGTCGGTGGTACCCAGCTCATTTTTGCTTAACACGTACATTTACTAAGCAAATTGTTCAAATATAATTCAGTTATTTTGGTTTTGTGTTGTGTTCAGCTGGTCTTCCAAAGGACAGTGACTATCTCCCTGTTCACGCTGATCAAGAATACGTCCTACAGGTTGACTTAAGGAGACTACACCGCTACCATCAGGTGAGCTGGAGCAGAGACTAATCCAAAATATCCTATTTGCTTTAATTATGGGTGTGGTCCATTATTGACCACACCCTTTCTGTCTTTATAAGTCAGTTCCCATACCACATCCTAAAGATCCACAAATTGCAATACTTTTTTTGTTTTCTCTCTCTAAGGCAGTTCTCATCTCAACATCAAATCAGGGTGTCGTCCATTGCTGACCCCGCCCTAAAAATCCAAAGATTCTGATGCTTGTTGTATTTTTTCTTTCCAAGTCAATTTTCATCGCACCAAATAAGGGTGTGGTTCACCATTAACCACGCCCAGTTTCATATTCTTTATTTTGTTTGTGTCCTCTATAACAGGGTGACACAAAGTGCCACGCCCCTCGCTTCCCCAAGTCCAAGCACGAGGGTTGGTTAATCGTCTTAGGAGACCTGGAGAGCAAAGAGTTGTTGGCCCTGAAGCGGATTGGCTACGTGAGATCTCGCAACGTGGTGCAGTTGGCTTTCTACACACCCGAGACCACAGGTAGGCGGGATACCAGACTGCGCTTGTAGCTTCATCTCAGGAATTGTTATACCCAGCACGATATGTGGCAGAGGGGTACCCCCCCTCCCCCTCTTATCCCTATACCTTATATACACTCCACACTATTGTTACCTAACCCGCCCCCCTTGAAACCTAAAAAGAATTCCTGAGATTCCGGGAACACAATGGTCAACACAAAGAGGGTGGGGGTGGGGGGGTTTTCTTTGCAACATTTTGTGCTTCATATGGGAATTGTAGTCAAGTCAATCACAAGTAGTTTAACTTTTGACGTGTGATTGACATGTGATTAACATATGACCAACCAATGACCAACCAATTTGTATAACACTAAAGTTTCCATATGTTTGGGGTCCCATAGGACGTGTGATCTATGCTTTGTACATCATGAGTGACTGCTACCTAGGCATGGACCAGCAGTACAGCGTGTGCCTGGACGTACACGAAGCAGACATCTCTGCACAGTTCAACACGGAGGTGATGCTAGAAGACGGGGAACTAGACCAGCTGGTTGACCACTTCAGAGAATGAATGAGAATCACTGGCATCCCGTGGACCGACTACCAACCACACAGAGGATGGTGTCATCGCTGCATTTTGAACAAAGGTGGTGGTGGGAGACGGGAAACTAGACCAGTTGGTAACCGGAGGGGGGTTGCCCAACCGTGAGATATGTTGATATAAAAGAATTTTTGTAAAAACACAAGTTGAGATTAAATTTGTTGGGTTAAGTTAATTTATTTACTGAAGTTGAAAGTTTATTTTTCTTTGATTTATAGTTTCTTTAGCTTTAAACTTCACACTTCAACAAATATTGCCAAGAATTTATCAAAAAGCCATCTTGTCCGTGTAAAGAAAGACAAATCTTTATTTGCTATGTAAAATATTCAAATATTCTTGAATATAAGCAGTTTCATAGAAACTTGAATATTATCAAAGAAAAGTGCATTGAAAAATGGACAGCAAAATATTATGTTTACCGTTTCAAAAAGAATATTTTATGATTTCTTTTAGTTAAAGAATTTAAACACAAATAGGAATTTTGTGGGTCACTTACAAATATTTTGATGAATGGGAAATTCAATTTACAATGAACTGTAATTTGTCTAGGTATTTACACAGTACAACAGAGATTTGTGTACGTTTCCCCCAAAACAGGAAAATCCCAGGCTACTTGTTGGTTGAATGATAATCTGTATTATAAATTAAACTATAATAACCATCTAAAGGTAGGATACACTATTGGTAATTGATTAAATTATCATGGATTTGTTTTTTTTGGGGGTGTATTTTATAGTAAATATCGTTTACTGACCTGTCCGAAGTTTTACAATCATGAATGGGAAAAGCAAGAAAAACGGCATTCGTCAGTGGTACTTATTTTGTTTTTATTCATTTTTTTCTAAACAATTACAGGATATCTAGCGCACTAATTTTGCTGGATGCAAACAATCATTATTTACTTTCAAATAAGTTAGATATTTCTTATATCTGCAAATTGGCGTATCCTACTTTTAAAAGACAAATGAAGTATTAGTTACTATTCAACAACAAGACAAAGAAAAAATATATCAAATCCTTACTTCAGGAATTTTGCATTCAAACTTGTCTCTGCTGTTATACTCTGATATGTCTTTTCTTTAGTTACGTTTTATGAATTTATGGTATTATTATTGACCGACTATTTCAAATTCTTTTCTTAATGTTTGTGTTGCCAAACCAGCTGGCATTATTAACTGCAGCACCCTCTGACAGTATTTCAATGGTCAGGGCATATGGCCAATCAAATCAAGACTTTGGTTAGGTGACCACAGACTCGGTCAAGCACTGAAAAATGTTCAACTGAATGTGGGCGAAGCTTATAGCTAAATCCGGAGTGCATCGACCAATCAGATCATGACTTTAGTTAAGTGACGACTGTGCAGAGTAAAAAAGGCCAAATCCAGAACAATCCACGTCGCTTCAATAACCGCAGCAGTCAAGTTTGGTTACTAGTGTCGTCCACAGCTCATTTCTCTCTACTGCAGCGATTCATGTCGTCAGTATCTATGCTGGTGTTGTTGGTGCTGCTGGTTGTAGGACCCACTGTTGCTCTGTACTGTGTTGGACGTGTACATCATACCCTGCTGCTGTTTAGACGTGGTGATTCATGTCGTCAGTATCTATGCTGGTGTTGTTGTCGTCAGTATCTATGCTGGTGTTGTTGGTGCTGCTGGTTGTAGGACCCACTGTTGCTCTGTACTGTGTTGGACGTGTACATCATACCCTGCTGCTGTTTAGACATGGTGATTCATGTCGTCAGTATCTATGCTGGTGTTGTTGGTGCTGCTGGCTGTAGGACCCGCTGTTGCTCTGTACTGTGTTGGACGTGTACATCATACCCTGCTGCTGTTTAGACGTGGTGATTCATGTCGTCAGTATCTATGCTGGTGTTGTTGTCGTCAGTATCTATGCTGGTGTTGTTGTCGTCAGTATCTATGCTGGTGTTGTTGTCGTCAGTATCTATGCTGGTGTTGTTGTCGTCAGTATCTATGCTGGTGTTGTTGTCGTCAGTATCTATGCTGGTGTTGCTGGTGTTGTTGTCGTCAGTATCTATGCTGGTGTTGTTGTCGTCAGTATCTATGCTGGTGTTGTTGGTGCTGCTGGTTGTAGGACCCACTGTTGCTCTGTACTGTGTTGGACGTGTACATCATACCCTGCTGCTGTTTAGACGTGGTGATTCATGTCGTCAGTATCTATGCTGGTGTTGTCGTCAGTATCTATGCTGGTGTTGTTGTCGTCAGTATCTATGCTGGTGTTGTTGGTGCTGCTGGTTGTAGGACCCGCTGTTGCTCTGTACTGTGTTGGACGTGTACATCATACCCTGCTGCTGTTTAGACGTGGTGATTCATGTCGTCAGTATCTATGCTGGTGTTGTTGGTGCTGCTGGTTGTAGGACCCGCTGTTGCTCTGTACTGTGTTGGACGTGTACATCATACCCTGCTGCTGTTAGACGTGGTGATTCATGTCGTCAGTATCTATGCTGGTGTTGTTGGTGCTGCTGGTTGTAGGACCCACTGTTGCTCTGTACTGTGTTGGACGTGTACATCATACCCTGCTGCTGTTTAGACGTGGTGATTCATGTCGTCAGTATCTATGCTGGTGTTGTTGTCGTCAGTATCTATGCTGGTGTTGTTGGTGCTGCTGGTTGTAGGACCCACTGTTGCTCTGTACTGTGTTGGACGTGTACATCATACCCTGCTGCTGTTTAGACATGGTGATTCATGTCGTCAGTATCTATGCTGGTGTTGTTGGTGCTGCTGGTTGTAGGACCCGCTGTTGCTCTGTACTGTGTTGGACGTGTACATCATACCCTGCTGCTGTTTAGAGGTGGTGATTCATGTCGTCAGTATCTATGCTGGTGTTGTTGTCGTCAGTATCTATGCTGGTGTTGTTGGTGCTGCTGGTTGTAAGACCCACTGTTGCTCTGTACTGTGTTGGACGTGTACATCATACCCTGCTGCTGTTAGACGTGGTGATTCATGTCGTCAGTATCTATGCTGGTGTTGTTGTCGTCAGTATCTATGCTGGTGTTGTTGGTGCTGCTGGTTGTAGGACCCGCTGTTGCTCTGTACTGTGTTGGACGTGTACATCATACCCTGCTGCTGTTTAGAGGTGGCTGTGCCGCTGGTCTGGGTGGTGCCGCTCTGCTGATAGCCAGGCATCATGTGTTTCTGTTGGAGGTAAACAATTATTATTCTGTTCCGGTGCTCTGTGCAATTGGCTCAATTGTAAATTTTGTTTGAAAAGTGGGCCGAGTGACTTTTCTTTTTAGAATATAAAGTGAAATATAAGTAAACATAAATGAATTCCTTTAAAAAATAAGCTGGTACCCAGCAGACAACTCCTCACCTTTACCTGTTGTGCCTGGTATTCGTTCTGCATCATTCCACCGCCCGGTGCCCCGCCATGGCTAGACGCAGATGCCGCCACCCGCATTCGTTTGGCCCCCTGGGCGTGGCTGGACGAACCGCCGGTCTGCAAATAGGTTGTTTGGTAAAAAAGAAATCTGAATTTTAACTTATTTCTAAATTGTTATCCATTTCTTGACAAAATGGCAGATTTAAAAAACTGTTTACTGGACATTTATTTCAGAACGCTTTATTTGACATGAAATGAAAAGCTATTTTTTTTATTTTTTTTATTCCAGGTGCCATTTATCTTTGACCTGCTAAGCACGGAAAAATATCTGGTAAGCAAAATAGTTATAAACAGAAAGGGCGTACGTTGCTTCTAACTGGTTCTGATCTGATTTCTGTTCACAATTTGTTTTGTTTTTCTCCAAATCTGCTAAGCATGATTTTTTTCCTCTGCTTAACAGCTCAACAAAAATGGACAGAGGAATTTCAAGAGAGGTTACATCAGCAAAAAAACAACAATAGCACCTACACTTCGCGCCTGTTGAGCAAGTCGCATGCGATGCTGGTTGTGCAAAAGGCTGGACGATCCCGTCTTGGTTACCACGACGACGGTAAGAAGCAGCAGCACACACACACATAACATGCACAACATGCAGCAGCCAATGGGGAGAGAGCACAGCACGAGGTCAGAGTGCAGAGGTCACGAGGTCAAGCAGAGCAAAGAGACACGAAGCACACAGAGTTCAGAAGCAAAAATAAAAGCAAAATAAAACAAAAAATAAGCATGCTGAACTGAAAATGTACTCAGATTTGCATAAGCATTTGACAAACCACCACTCACTGCAGGCTGGTTTGGAGTCTAGTAGTTGCCCCTAGCAACGACCTATGTGACCCAGCAATTGACCAATAGGAGTCCAGGTTTGAATAGAGGTGGGTTACCAGAATACAGTATTAAAACCACTACCATGCAGCAGTTATGATATCAAGTATTTTCTTTCCAAATATAAAACGATACCTTCAAGCAAAATCAAGATTTTCAAAGCCATGAAAAAAAAAAAAATTTAATGTACAAATATACAAGCAATAATTTTTATTTTACACAAAAAAAAGCAGTTCTCTAAAAACTAATTTTAAAGCAAATTAATGCAAATAAAAGCATTGTTTTTGTATTAACACTGCAAGCGATACATGCTTTGCACACGCCAGGGTGTATCAAAGAATATTGACTTACCTTGCTGGTGTCTGATTTGTCCTCATTCTCCTCATCTGTTAGGAACTCCCGTTTCGGGTACGGAATAGTTTTACCATCAAACACACTATTTAAAAAAATATCAATATAATTTTTTTATTTTAAATTAGGATGTTCATAAACATCAATAACAATTGAAGGCATGATCTTAAATTAACAAACGCAATTTGTTTTGGTCAAGGTCGGAAGACAATTCTGCACAGCATTTTTCAAGCAATTATGCAATTTCCATAGCAAACCCTTTAGGACAATGCTTATCAAATAAAAATTGAATTTACAAGTACGGAATTAATTTGGGCAACATTTGTTTTTAATTTAGTTGTGAACGTTTACATACTCTGATGTGGGTAATGGCTCCTCCGTAAAGTAAGGGTCTTCCATGGACTGCTTTGCGGTCATGCGTTTCGTTGGGTCCATCGTTAATAGCTTGGATAACTGGCGGAAAACAGAAAAAGTAGGTTTATATCAAGGACAAATTGAGGAATAATTGAATTGTTACCGAACCTCGCTTCGAGACAGGTTCAGGCCAGCATCTGTGGGTAGCACACGCCGATATTTCTGGCCTTGCTCTTGACGTGTTTATCCTTTTGAATTCGACAAAAACTGGTCCAGGAATGTTTTCAAGTGCCTGGTATAAGAATACTTACCAACTGGAATGCTCTGCTGTCCGGTTTAATTTTGTGTTTCTCCATATACTTGATGAGGCAACAATTTGTGTAACTGCAACGACAAACAAAAAAACAGAGACTGACAAACATTCAAACTCAAGGTTTTGTAAAACAAGAACGAAAACCAACTTTGCCAAAAAAAGGTATTACAATGTATAAATAATTTGAAATGTCTTTGAAATGTCTTTGAAATTTTGATGCGTTCTATTTTCTTTGAGTCTTGTTCCAAGTGACCTCCTACCTTGATCTCCTGAAGTCTTTGAGCAGAGTCGGGTACTCCGGCATCTTCTTGATGTCTTCCCAATCTTTTTCTGTAAAAAAAAAGATTTAAGAAAAGTACATTATGGGAGTTCTACACGATGAATAGGAGTTCTAAATGATAAGAGTTCTACATGATAGGAGTTTTTTCTTCTATGTTTACCTTGTGGGAATCCCATGACATTGAAGATTCTATCGAGCTGGTCATGATGGTAAGGGTTACTGGTCTTGATGTCTTCTTGTCGGCAGTGGAAGATAGGTTCAGAGGTCAACAGCTCGGCAAAGATGCAACCGATGGCCCATATATCTGACCACAAATGAGAACATCTACAAAGTGAATATCCATTATAGCTTAACCCCTTAACCAGTTCGCGCCGGGATTATTTTAACATCGCCGAGCCGACGGGCGGGACTATTTTTAACGAAACTCGATCCCGCGAAGCGGGTTGAGGCTGATAGTGCCGGGAAGCACACCCACGCATTTCTGGCCTTGCGCGCTGCTGACATACATTTTTCCGATTTGGGCGACATACGTCAATATATACGTCATCCGGCGCGAACTGGTTATTGCCGGGGAACATCTTTTGCGGACTGCTAATCCATTCAGGATGCTGTGACCAGCTGTGCTATGCAGTAGAACACTGCCTGTGAGGCAGCTGTACGATCAGTCTATTGTGCAGTGCAGCTGCTGGACAAAGGCTGCTGTGCAGTCATGCGTATAATCCTGTGCAGTAAGGAATGGGACGCTGATAATACTGGTATCAAGGGGTTAAACTATGATATTAGGCTGTAGATTATCAATGTTTAAAACGTAAGATGTTTCTAATGGAGAACACTTCCTCACGTACCCAGGTCGCACAACAGCAAAATACAAAATTAAAATTGCTGTAACAAGAAAAATCTTTACATTCAGCTAAGATTTTGTTTTAAATCCTTCCGTCCCTCGCTTACCTATGGCTTTGGTGTAGTGCCTTGCTCCTAGAAGCAGCTCAGGCGCCCTGTACCAGAAAGTCACTACTACAGGGTCGAGGTCTGCGAGAGGCTTCAGAGGGGAGTTGAATAGCCGTGCAAAACCCATATCAGCTGGAGAACGGAATAGATGAGTAGTGAGTATTTAGGGTTTAACGCCGTACCAGCATCAATGGCCATATTCACGGCGGGAACAAATTTCATTCAACAATTTTTTATTTCATTTAACAATTAATGTGAAGAAGTTACAGTTTTAGAGGTGGGAGGAAAGCCCCAGAAGAATATCCTGGGGAAAAACCCACGGTGTCAGGCAGGGACTGAAAACCCAATCCACATATTGGCCCAGGCGGAATAGATGAACGATCTCAAAGCTTAATACACCCATTTATTCATAACAATGGATTGTTCTAGACGTTTTTTTAAATCAAATTCATATGGGACTATACTCACCAATTTTAACCCGCCCTCGCTCGGAACACTCCCCCATGACTAAAATATTGGCCGGCTTCTGTAAAAAAAAAATACTGAATTTTTAGTTTTTGATTTATTTTTAATCCTTGTTTTATTATATTTTACACACACTATGTGTAACTTGCAAGTATTTTGCAACAGAAACATGCTAAGCATGAATAAAACTTGTATAGGAAAAACCGGTTACCGGCCAAAATACCACTCAATTTATGCCAATATCGAGTGGTTTCCAGCCAATTTATGCTTACCACATAAATATGCTTAGCAGTATTTTCTCATTTATAAGTAGTTCTGCTTACCAAGTCTCTGTGAAGCACCCAGTTTGAATGTAGATAGTGGATGCCGTCCAGGATCTGATACAGCAAGGACTTGACCATAGAGGGCGGTACAGAGACCGGCCCTTTCTTGCTCGCTTTGTTCGCTCGATGATGTTTTATAATGTGCTAAATAATAAACGTAAACACCAACAAAATATTATTTTGGCACACCAATACACATCAGACTACAAGTATTTTTTGAGAATAAGCCGGAGTTAATTAGACAATACTTTAAAAACATGAGACCTTGATGTCTGGTATCCTTCGCTTACCCATAGGTCATGCTCAGAGAACTCGAAGAGGAGCCAGACCTTTCTGTCGGAGTGTGACAGGAATACTTTGCGTAGGCTGATCACATTTGGATGTTTCAGTTCTCTCAGCAACTGCAAAGTACACGAGAAAAATAAGATTGGCAAAGATTGACAGAATCCAGTACTAAAGATGTCAACATTTTGCATTTTCCGAATCGTCAACTCGCGCGTAACGCAGAGGAATGAAGACATGATGCTCTTATAAATGAAATACTCACAGCCACTTCCCGACATGCAGACATTGAGATGCCTGTCCCCTCAATTTGCTTTAGGGCATATTCTTTCTTGGGATTGCCCTTTTTTGTTGTGGCTTTGTAGACATGTCCGTAGGTTCCTCGACCCACTTTGCACCCTTCGTAGTCAAATAGGTCTTCCACTTTCTCCCGCAAGCTGGCCGTGCGCATCTTAAACTCGTAATCCATGGTAGTAATTGTTCGTTCCCTGTTTAACTGGGGAAAAAAGAAAAGTTGTTGGATATAATAAATCTGTATAGATACATCTTTGAATACCGGTACCAAGATTCAGCAAAGCATTATGATTATGACGAGACATTTACATTTCAGGGACAAACAAAAAGGCCTAGCTAGGTAAACACTACAATTAACACCAATTTCACTTCGATTTGCGACTTCGATTTGCGACTTTTGTGGGGGGGGGGGGATGTCTTATTTTACCTGAACATTTCTTTGTGTATAATTTTATGGGCCATTAATAGAATTAATTATTTATAGCATAGAATTTGTTGGATGAATTAATTTTTACTGCAATGGCAATGCCAATGCAATTAAATTGTTAGCTAGGCCTATAACTCAAAATCAAATTTAATTTATAGAACTCGCTACATGCTACTAATAAAATGGTACTTGGTCTTTTTAATTATCGTTTTACTACAGACACTAAATGACAAAAAGCGACAATAATTAATGACTAAGGTCGGACCGATCTTACCAAAAAATAGATCGCTGTAGGCTGGCCAGCTTGACGATTGGTGGCGCTATTTACCGGCACCGCAGAAACATTTCCTGTCGAATTGGTATCCAGCGGCACGTGGTGCGACCGAGCAATGAAACAAAACGCAAGGAATTGCGGCACCAGCTAGAATTATTTCAATGCTAATAAATGTTTGGCTTTCCAACTTTCATCAAACCCGACATTAATTTTCGTTTAATTTGAAGGCAGCCACTGTTACTAGTGTAAGTTGTCACTACCGTATTTTTCTAACCTTTTTTGTCTTTTAATACTTGTTTAGTTAGTTTTGTCTTTTAATGCCATATTGCCATATTTGTATTTGTTGAAGAAAGTAATTGCGTGTATTTTTGCAGACCAAAAGGTCGGGGCGGGGGAAGGGGGCGAAATAAAATAATGTTCTGTGTTGTTTTTTGGGGGCACATTCGGGCATTTCGCCCCAACTTATAAATGGGCGTTTTACACACGTGTGAGACTTTTAAAAAGTACTAATGCAGAATACGGTACCGCTCATTTGTTATGTTACTGTTAGAATAGAAATGGATAGTGAATTTTATGATGCAAGATTATTTCCACCCCCTTCCCCCTTCCCCCAAACAGTTCACCACGGCGTTGACTAGCCTTCCAGTCGCGGAGATCCCTCCTACTATGCGAAGATGGAGCTTCCTGGGATGGTCACCACGGGGAGCCAGCTGACACACTACGAGGGCACCGAGAAACTCCTGGAAATTTGGTTCCAGCCCCTTCCCCACTGCAACGGTGACATACACAGACAAGGCACCCCCGACCTGAAGGTCATTCCCAGGTCAGAGGTCATATTCCTATTTGTTTTCATCTCACTCCTTAGAGGGAGCAGCTGATTTCAATTTTTTTTTTTTAGACTTATGCCATTAAAAATTGAAAAGCACTGTATAAAGGTGTTTTTTTTTTTTTTATAATTCTAAGTTGCATGCCTGCATATTGATTCAAGATCGTTTTGTTAGGCTTATCGCTTTGACAAATTTTTTGCTAGGTTTGGGCTGGTTTGCTACCAAACATTATCAACTTGTTGTTGGACTTTGACTCAGTACAAAAGACCCAGGGAGACCCTGTTGAATTCTGTTAGGTTTTGCATCTTTCAACCTTCTAGTGAATATTTGCTATTGTTTATAATTTTTTATTTCGCACAGAGAACGCTTAACTGAGATACTAAAGTTAGTTCATTGTGAAATTGTCAGTGAGGCTTGCAGAGATGAACATCATGCCTACGTGCTTAGGTAAGCAGAAACAAAAATATGCAAGATTTGTCACCAATACAGCAGACCACATTTTAAGTTTGGTATTGTCTAATTTCTTTTCACATGGTTGCAATTTCAGTGAGAGCAGCATGTTCTTATCCAAGGAGCGGTTTATTCTTAAGACGTGCGGCACTACCACGGTGCTCAGTGCCATCGAACCCATCTTGAAGCTGGCCAAGGAATTGTGCAGTTTCACCGTCAAGGTAATTGAAAGGACATTGAATTTTTGCCTGGGATTATTATTATCTTTTTCTTTGGGGGGGGGGGGGGGGGGGGTTGTGTGTGTAGGAAATGCATCACTTCATGGTTGAACATTTCTGAAGTAAAGTTTTTGTTATATTCTGAAAATTCCTTATCCTAAAAGAGCTCTAATATATTGTCCTGAAAATATATCTGATGGTGTCCTCAAAATTGAACGTTATATTTGAGCCAACATTTCAGTTGAAAACTTTACGTACCGGCAATTAAACTAACTCCTTGACATTATTGCATTCCATTTTGCCAGCGATTTGCTTGATTTTAATTCAGGAACCCACTACTTTCTTCCCTTCTGTAGGACGTCTTCTATTCACGTAAGAATTTCTTCCGCCCGGACCTTCAGCCGGTCACTCACCGCAACTTTGAAGATGAAGTTAATTACCTGGACACACTCTTCGATTGTGAGTCTTGTTTTCTCCAAGAATTGTAGTAATGCATCAATTACCAAGCTAGCCTCGCAGACCATTAAACCAAAACTACCTTCAAAAAGTTAGTTAATTTTTGAATTTATATTTGTTGTCTTTTCCCCTTATATTTAGGCGGAGCTGCATATATGCTGGGCAGGGTCAATGGTGATTGTTGGTTAGTAAACTGCCATTTCTACTCGCTAGTCGCTACAATTCACAATTTTTCCCAGAAATCACGACAATTACCATCTGGCTTCAAAAGCATTTAAAATATCATTATTGTAAGTTCGAAACGCCTGAATATTTACACCTAGGTTTCATTGTAAATCACTTGGCAAAATCAATTAAAAGTTGATTTCCAATGAAGTCATTGTAGGTACTCTTAACTCCTATACAAATTAACTCCTATACTAGACTAAAACCTTAAGAATTATAAAACAGTTCTTTGACCTTTGACCCTTTCACCTTTCACCTTTGACCCTTTCAACCTCCTAGGCACCTTTACACCCTAGACATATGCGACGGTCAGAATCGACCAGACCAGACCCTGGAAATATCCTTTTTGAATATTTATTTCAAAGTATTTTTAATGTGTTCAATGTCCCATTCCGTCTTAAACTTAGTTTTAGCAAAAAGTTAGTTTTAGACAATTCATATGACCCTTGACCCCTGCCATCACATTCTGATGACCCAGCTTGACCCCAGCATCATGAAGCTCTTCAAGGACACGGCGGGATGCAAGGCCGCTGAGGTCACCAAAGTGAGTTTCTGTTTTTGTGTAATAAGTCCAAAAATGCGTATTTCAGGAGAGAAATAACACCAGGCAACTCTGATTATAGTATTGTATGGTCGCTACATAAGTAAATATATATACGTATATTAAACATGCAGATTTGCATACCGCACAGTGGGAGATCAGTGAGGACAAACAAAAAAATGGTCTGTTTACAGTAACCCGACCAACCTAATTTTGTTGGCAGCCAAATTGCCGACCTCAAACTTTTTATTGCCATTTTGCTAGTTGATAATTGTACATGAAACACTTGCTTCAATTATTTGCCACGATAATAATCATTTTTCACACTCGACAAAAATAAAAAGAATAAAACAACAACATAAAACAATTTATTTACCTACCTACCTGGATTTTGTGTTCACGTCGTTGCCGTAAACACACCACTTATTTTGTTTGGCCGAAAAAGTAAACATTAAATATTCAACTCATGAGAAAATATTGCCGTTTAAAAATGGAAACTCAATATACGGCCGTCTGCAAAATGGCTGTGGTTGTACACGTGTAGAATTAATTAATTAAAAGATAAACTGAACCCAACTGATTTTTTATTTTTTCCAAGGCCTCGGGAATAGCAGACCTCTTGCCAAACTGTCAGATTGACGACTTCCTGTTTGAACCGTGCGGCTATTCCATGAACGGACTGCTGCCCAAGGTGAGTGTCTGAACCAAGTCATGAAACAGTTGTATAGAATTTAAACACCGAATTTCATTGCCATATGAATACATTAAATAGTTAATGCCAGTATTCTTTTTTTATAGGACGGCTATTTGACCATTCACGTCACTCCAGAAGATGAGTATTCATACGTCAGCTTTGAAACCAACATTGAGCTGGTAGGCTTACTCCCCCCCTCCCGCTCCTCCTCGCCCCCCCCCCCCCCCCCCCTCACTCCCCCAAAAGGGGTCATGTGGTGTGTTCATTTTATTTATCCCACCCTAAAACTAACCCCCATCTTTGCATTAAATTCTGGTCCAAGTTATATTGAGGTTGTATTTCAATTCTCTTCATTTATTTATTTATTTATTTAATGTAATCTTTAAAGAGAGTAGTCCATTTCAGTTAACAAACTGCTTTCCAAAAGAGCCCTCTAAAAGTAGTGATACTTTGATTCCCTGGACGTTTTTTTCCTTGCAGGATGACTACGGTGATTTGATAAACAAAGTTTTAACGATATTCAGCCCGGGAAAATGCGTCATGACGGTGTTTGCCAGCAAGGTATTAGATGCACATTGACATAGCCTTGATTCCTAGCGACATTATGGCAAGACTTCTTAGTTTGTTTAGCCAGTTAAGGTGCATATTATTTACATGGCTATGACTTACACTAACACATGTGCTTATGGGAGCTGCTTTAGCCACTTCCTATTAGCATGTGTTATTGCTAGCCATAGCTAGGTAATTCGGACGCAGCCGTAAATGGAGTTCAGTGACTATGAGGGGTTTCCAAACTGTGGCTTCGTTTCGGCTTCACCTCAAAATTCCGAATCACTGAGAAGCAAATTGAAATAGAAGCAAACGAAAAAAAAATTAATGTTGGGTTCATACCGACGGATTAAATGTTTCTAAAGCACAAACAGACACCAGAATGTGGCTGGAATTCCTGAAGTTGGGAGCTTAAAATCAACCTAAGCCAAAGATGAAGCCAGGGATTCAAAAAGGCCCTAAACCTCACCTTCCCCGGTACTCATCTCCAATGTAATGGATAGACAGTATTCGGATAACCGGCTAAATCCGGTAGCTCTTCATTTGTCCTCATTGTTCGAGTGTACATTTCATTGATTCTGCAGAAATCAGAAATAATTTGTAATACATATATATTTTCTTCAGACGGCCAAATGTGGCAACAGCATGAAAGCCCTTAGCGAGACCTTCCTAGACAAGTACCATCGCCACGATCGTCAGTTCTCTCAATTCCAGACCTACGATCTTACCTTTGCGACCTACATCCGCAACCAAAACGTCTAATTAGAACACGATTTCACCGCCAAGGCAAGACTGCGGAATGTTTCGAGGAGCTGTTTTGTGTAATATGTTTATTCAAATTACGGACAATAATCGAAGGATGCGAAAATGGAAATGAAATGTTGGTGGTATATGATAAAGGTAAGATAATTACACAATTGACATTTAATTTTTTAAGTACCTTTATGCAATTCTTTCTTTGGGAATTTTGGTGATGATTAATCACAAAATGGTGTCCGGAAAACTAGCTTTCTAAAACTTTTGTAGATAAAGGGAAAAAAGCTTGAAAAAAACTGTCAATATTAGAGTAAAAAGTAATCCTTTCAAAAAGCCCTTCGGTTAATTTGAAACCCAATTTTAAAAAGGGATTTTGTTTGTCAAACTTTTGTTGCAAATTTTAAGATTTGGGATTGTTGGCTGACTAACATTGTCTTCAAAGAAATTTGAACTAAACAAATCTTGATCAGTATATTTCATGTTAAGTTTTAGTGCAATGTTGAGTCCTAAAGCATTTTTCTCACTCACTGAATTATACACATGGCTGCACTGCACAATGGATCTGAGCGTGTAGCTGTGGAACACGTTATGTTCTATGACGTAGCACTGTTGACAACAGCATTCCGGTGTCAAGGGGTTAAAAATGTTATTTCTACATGTATATTAATGCACAAGTATATATTTTTTTTTGCTTGAAATGAATTAAAGGTAGGATACACCATTGGTAATTGCTTGAATTATCATGAATGGGTGGATTTGGGGGGTTGTATTTTATAGTAAATATCGTTTAACTTACCTGTCCGAAGTTTTACAATCATGGATGCCGAGAAAAGCACGAAAAACAGCGTTTGTTTTCAACCTGCGTCGAGCAGTTATTCTTATGTTATCTTTGTTTTTTCGCGATCGCCGGCCGGCGATCGCGAATTTTTTCTTTATAAAATTATACTTTTCGGAATAATTACAGGATATCTAGCGCAATGATTTTGCTGAATGCCTAGAATCATTATTTACTTTCAAATGAGTAAGATATTTGTTAATAATTCGGTAGTAAATATATTCGATATCTGCAAATGGTGTATACTACCTTTAAGAAAGTACGTGCACAAAATTTGTGCGTGTCCTATTTCAAAGTGTACTTTTGCAAGTCCTGTAAAAAAGTTTAATCTGCGTTATCTAGTCGGTGTGTATTCGTGTTATTGTAAGTCCATATAACAAGTCTTTTAAGTCTGAAGTTAAATAACTAGTTATTATGAACTGTTAAAAAAAACTGTCCTTCGTTCATCCCATTATTTGTGATAGACTTGACTACACCGTCGACGGTTAAGTGACTATGCCGTCAAAACTTAGTTGCTTCAGAAAGTTTAAAAACCTTAATGTTGTCACTTTGTTGGAAAGAATAGTTTGCATACAGACTAAGTGGGTTGCATAGCATTTTTATTTTAAGAAAAAGTGTGCAGAATCTACAGTACATACAACAAAATAAAGCTGTTTCATATACCGTCGTAGTGATTGAGAAGCAAACATTAACTCGTTTCTCAACAGTTTTACACGTAGAATGCAATACTGTAAACTTTGGCTTCAACGTAACAAGACGGTAAATGAATACAATTCAATAAAAATGAAAAATAATAAACTAAAAGGATTTTCTTTTTTCATTTATCTACTAAACACTGGTGTCAACGAGAAGGTCATAATAGGAAGGGTTGACGTGATTATGGAGCACACAGAAAGCACAGGTAGATTGAATAAAATCACTTGCAGCAAAAAACTAGTTTTTATTACATTAAAAGCATTTTTTTAGTTCTTATAGAGCACCACCTCGAACTAACGTTAACATTGGTTATGGAGTAAATAGGTCTGGTATGGTTCCTAACTTCAAAATACCAATTTCTACACCAGAATATTTTGGTTATATGCAACGCACATTTTCTAAGCACCAAACAAAAGCATGTTTTAAATTGAGCAATAAATGCCTCTTCAGTCATAAAAGAATACAAATGTCCGGTCTTATTTTAAATTGGATAAAAGATAATATTTGGTTCTAATGCACATTATTTGTATTTATAATAAGCATGCTTTGCAAAACCCTAAAATGTACATGAAAAGTAGCAACAATTTTAACAATATACAAAAGAGTTAGTAAATCTTTTAAAACGCGTCTCACAATTTCACTTGAAGTTTTTGGCAAGTATGGCACCTTATAAATTAACAACAGTGAATTAATAAAATATTTGAATACATACACATGCGCTAAATATAAAGACAGAATAAACTGAGCGATGTGGTCATATTTTTTTTAGCTCGCAGGGCAAATACAAAATTGCAAAAAAAATTAATCAAATATGACGTTTGTTTTAAGAATACAAAAACAACAATTTCTTTTTACACATGCAATTATGTTAATGCAATTCCCTCCTAATCAGTCTAGAAAGTTTAGTGAATTTCAGATTTTCAAGATGTTTTTCCATTTCTGTAATCGCCACTTTGTTCCGGTTTAATAACCCTCTCGTTATGACTAACATAACCTAAAAAACATGACTTTCCCTTTCTCACAGCGTATGAGATGTGATAGGTTTGGATAGAAATAGTAACTGTCTCCGTGTTGGCACCGAGACGAGAATTAAGGACTATATTGTCAGCATTTACCAATCTACCCACGGCCTTTATTCTCAAATGTATTATGAATGTATAAATTCCGTGCAAAGTGATATCAGGCCCCAACTGGACAATTTTAACTGAAAAACCCAATAACTGCACAAGCTTTTTCACTGTCGCCAACATTCAGTAATTGTTTTTTACAAATTTAAGCCAAGTTTGCTATACTTTCAAGGCATACATTATCTACTTTTTTGTCTTAACCGACAACTCTAAAAAAACAAAAAAAAACTAATCTCAATTCACCCCTTCATTAACCAGTTCGCGCCGGATGACGAATATAAACGCAAAAATTTCCCCAAATTCAAAACGGATGACGAATATATACGCCAAGTTCAAGTTCGGAAATGTATGTCAGCAGCGCGCAAGGCCGGAAATGCGTGGGTGTGCTACCCAGCACTATAGGCCTGAACACGCTTCGGATCGAGTTTCGTTAAAAATAATCCCGCCCGTCGGCTCGGCGATGTTAAAATAATCCCGGCGCGAACTGGTTAATAAGAAATTACAAATGATGGCCACATTCTCATCTCATTTTGGCAATTTTTTTCTTCAGTATTTTGACTAACTTTGTTTCCAATTGTGGGGCTTTTTTGAATAACCAAGGCCATATGTGAGTCACAGCAGTAAAGTTGTATGAAAAAAAACAGTCCTTGCTTTGAAGAGTTTTTGGGGTGACCTAAATCTTCAGAAACTTCTCCAACCTTTCCTCCTCGACTGCATCGTCAAACTCATCATAGCCCTGTAAGAAGAAAAGATTTTGTAATCTGTAGGTAAAGCTGCAGGTTGGAGTCCGGCCTGGGACTAGGGTGCGTGTGCCTATGGGCAAGGCACTTGGTCACTCATTACTTCTCTCCACCCAGGAATAAATGAGTACCTGTGAGGGCAGAGATGGTTATTGTGGTTGATTTAGCTGCTTTGCGCCGAAATGGCAGCATCGAGCTGTAAACTTCCAAGGGAGCCGAGATGATATTTGCAATGTTTTGTGGGTCCAATGACCGGGGTAATAATGTAAAGCACAGCACATTAAGTGATTCGGACACGGCCTTAGTCCATAGGAGTTCATAAGTTATCCAATCACTAAGGGTGTTCGTCAAAACCACTTACTCCTAGGTAGGTATCGTCGTTAAAGAGCTGAGGAGGTAAACCCTTAGCGTCATCCATCAGATTCCTCATCTCTTCCTTGCTCTTTTCATTGGATGAGATGTCGATTTCTTCAAACTCGTACTTCTTGGACGTCAGGATCATCTTTATTCGTTGCTGGTGCTTTTTTGTCTGCAAAATTTAGAAAAACAAAAGTAATTTTCTTGAAACTCCTTTTTTTTTTCTGTAAAACTAAGTGCAGAATTGTTTGGCCAAGATATTTTTCAGATTAAAGTTCAGTAATTCAACTCATACTAGGACTAGCCTGTTTATGTTAAAAACTTATACAAATCACATCGACATTTCTACCCAAAAGCCAAAGGGGGTTAAAAAAGTAAAAGAGCAAAATATAGGCCTACTTTGTGGAATAATATAGTTTTTAAGTGATTAAAAGTCGGAATAAATATTCATATAACTATTGTAACAAAAAGAATGTTTCCAATATTTTATCTCAATGAAGGTCTAGCTTAAACATTCTAGCTCTTTCTCTCAAGTTCCAATTTTGTTAGAAAATAAGACCTTAATTTGGCCTAAAAAAGCTACCCACCGCCAGATCAGAAGTTATGCTCGAGGAGTACAATTTGAGGACCATGGTGACGTCTAGAATAGATGCCAAATACCGAGGGGTAAAAAGGTTGCAGATATGTGACCGGTCGAACAAACCAAAAATACGGCGCACAAACCTTGACTTTCTGTACAAGATGCACCTGCGCCCTCTATTGATCTGTATACAAGATATACCCCCACCCAAGATATTCGGTTATCACGCCCCTTTTGAAGTAAACAAAAATACCTTCGGGGTAGTGTAACCCACGATCCAAATAAAAAACATATAGATAGTTCTCTTATTTGAGTAATGTATCATAACATTATAGATAACTTTAAATAAAATAAATTAAACTAAAAAGCTCAAAATTTAATAAAAGGTAGGCCCATAATAATATGTACAGAAACTTGAGCCTAAAATCCATCGCTGTAAATCATGTAAACGATGTATTATCTTACATCCAGACGTCTCTTGTCATAAATCTAAAACTAAAAAAATGCCTTTAAAACGGTGGTATCTGACTATTACTTATTAATTATGCCAAATAATGCACGACAGAAACCATCGTGTCTAGGGTGCTTCTGGAGAACGTCATCGCTGGTACCCTGTGAAGGAAAAGAAGACATTGTGGTACACCAGCGATCCATTGTTTCTAATTCTCTTTTGACAATCTCCATAGCAAGTAAACAGTACAGCCGGCGCGCATGCCAATCTGTATGCGACAACTGACTTTTGCTTGACTTTTGATGTCCTGATAAAAACCAAATATTTTATGATTTTAACAGTAAATTATGCTGTTGATGCTCTAGTCTAAGGTCAGGAGAGTACAGAGGTAAATATCAGCTTTTAAAAAAGGGGATATAATGTAACAAGCTGTTAATATTGTTAATTAATAATGTAAGAAATCCATTGTCTTTTATTTGTTGAACTCGCAGTTCTGCCGCTTTGAAATTAAATATTAAAAACAACAAATGCACATGCACACACTGTATGCACACACAACCGTGGTGTTATTTTATTTGTAAAGTTTCATTTTTTATTGTCAGTCTGTTCCATTTTGGGGGGTTGACGGTAATTTTTTTCCAGATGCCTTTTTCGTCCCATTTTGTTGGTTGGGTTAAGCATGGAGGTAGCTCCATGGGTTGAGTAGCTTAGCTTTGTTTAGTACTCACTGTTGCGAAACACTTAAGATTTTAATTATTGCCATTTGTAATGTAGTCCGAGTTTATACGGGGGCCTTGTTATCGCTTTTTCAACATTTGGACATGATCTGACGATTATTAAATTTCATCGAAGAAGGAAAGTAATTTTTTTAACAAAATGTTACCTCAACAGATTCTGCACAACATAACAAATCTAAACCAGTAGCAGAAGGGTGGAGCAATTGTCGTCCAGTTTAACAAGAGGTATGACTGCAGTGCACGACAATGACTCCTTCTTTGACTCGGATGGCGAGCATGACAAGCAGAAAGCCAACAGCCCATACTTAAAAGGAGCCTATGAACGCGGGAACAGCAGCCCGACTACGCAGCGTCTCGCCAAAAATAAATCCCTGACGCCATCAACCTCCGGCAACTTCTCTGCTAAATCGTCGGACTCGATCATGTCTGAGAAACACGGTACCAAGTCGTACGGGTATGATGATTCGCCGTCGCGATCAAAGTCACGGTCGCGATCATCTTCGCCTCACGGAAACCCCAACACACGCTCGCCTGCGTACTCGGACTCGTTTAACTCGGAAGACTCAGAGCAAGATTCTCGAAATGTGTCGCCTCAGAGGACTAAAAAAGTAACGAATTCCAAGCCCAGAGGGAGGGCTAGGGGAGGATATAACAGCACCTCATCTAATCGATTCAACAGCGGTACAAGTCAAGACAGTAGGACGACATACAAGAGCAATGGAGGAAGCTCGAATTACAACAAAACCAACAACCGAACAAAAAAAGGTGAGTTCAAATTAACATATCACCATGACTATTATGGATCAAAAAGTTGCACTGAAAGGTTCATTTTGCAATTTGCTTCTTTCAATAGTGTAATCATGCAAACGCTAAATATTTAACTAATTGTTACTTGAATTTCATTGAAATTTGTATTTTTTTCCCTACTATTTAATGTGGGAAAAGAAAGATGTTTACAGCATAATAAAGTAAAAATAACTTCTAAAATTTATAAGTTAAGAGGGCCTAATATTTCGATCTTAACAAGATCTTCTTCTTCGTCTCTGAAGAAGATCTTGTTAACCAGTTCGCGCCGGATGACGTATATAAACGCAAAAATTTCCCCAGATTCAAAACGGATGACGCATAAACACGCCAAGTTCAAGTTCGGAAATGTATGTCAGCAGCGGGCAAGGACGGAAATGCGTCGGTGTGCTTCCCGGCACTATCAGCCTGAACACGCTTCGGATTGAGTTTCGTTAAAAATAATCCCGCCCGTGGGCTCGGCGATGTTAAAATAATCCCGGCGCGAACTGGTTAAGATTGAAATATTAGGCCCTCTTAACTTATTTGATTTGTATATTTCAGGTCATTCCAGCCAGTAAGCAGTTTGCAGCAGTATTAATTTTATTCTAAGACTTATAAAATATATGTGCAAAACCTAATTGTTATTCTCTATGCAAGTCCTCATTATATTGACTGCTTTAAAAATCATTTGGGATAAAAACAATTATTGTAAAAGTTTTTCCCCGACTTGTTCATGTATCTTTAGTCTGATGATATAACATAAAATCTGCTTTTATTCAAGTAGCCAGAAACATCATAACAATTCAGGAAAATATCCTAGAATATTTGAACATTGTGTTTTCTAACAAGGGCAGTAATAGAATATTCCCGTGTTTCTGCCTTGAGATGTCTTTCTTTGTTTCCATGACAACTGAACAACTAGGGCTTCAAATTGTGTTCATCTTTACCCCGTGTAGTGTTTTCTGATAGTGCTTAATTATCGTCACCCCTGTTCTGTCACAGTTGCCAAGGCGACAGTGTAAGACTAAGATACATAAACACTGAGATATTATAGCCTTGGGGATCTCGGGGGAGGGGGGGAGGGAGGGAGGAGGGGGGGGGAGCATCAGCATAGAATGATATCAGATATCAGCCGTAATTAATTGCTCGCTTCATTTTTAATGGTCATACAGCACTGTGTACATTTACCTGTGTATAGCCTTTGCGGCTTTATTTTAATTGGTTTTATACAATGTGTACGTGTGCGAGTCGATAAATACATTAGTTACTGTACTGTACATGTAGTTGACATTTTTTGGTTAAGTTTTTATAAAAATAATGTAGACTTAATTGAGGAAAGTTATTAAAATCCTTAATACTAATAATTATAATTTCATAAATTTATCTTGTTTTGTTTTTGTTTTCTTTACTCATATCACTGTTCTACAGGGCACAGTGCTAAATAAAGCCATTACAAAAATGAAATTAATCTAAATATTAATGGAAACAGCTGCCAGTTTACTTCCACTTTTTATAAATCTTACATCTTTTTGATTTGGTTGTTGTTGGGTGATGTCCTTTTACACAAATAAAATCCTAGATGTGCCTTTTGACTGCAAGAAAGATTTTCATTGTGTGTATTTAAACATTAAATAAATTAACCTTTAACGATCTCAACCAATTAAAATCAAATTGTATGTTTGGTTGGATCTGCTGGGGGAGGGGCTTATTGCACTTATATACTGATTGTCCATTACATTGGGTTATGCATACCAACAGAATCAGAGTTTAATATTTGAGTTTACCATATGATGTTTGAATTTAATTTGCAAGAACGAGTAGATTCCTAGTAAATTACACAGGCAAGAAAATATAATAATTAGCTAAAATTAATTAATTAATAAATGGGAAATTGTTTTACCATCATTCTTATCAAAGTAGTTACTAGTTAGTGTCCATTATTTGAAGCTTAGCAGAGAGAAGCCTAAGCTGAATGGGTTTCACTTTGTTCCATATTTCATCAATGTTTTTTCCTTTGTCAAATTCATCAGCTTTTCAGAAAACTCCAATCAAGAAACCGGCGGCGGCCAAAGCCACGAACAAACGCTCCAACAGCCTCGCCAGCAGTCAAGCCTCGCCGCGCAATGCCGGCAACGAGGTCACGCGACGCATGCTGTCGGCCAAAGGTCACACCATCAGCCGGTTGCGCAATGAGTTCAACAAACTGCAGCAGGAACACGACGAGACACTGCGGCAGAACAAGCTGCTGAAAACGCTGCAGCAACGACAGGAGAGGGCGCTGTCCAAGCTTGACAGCGAGGAGAGCGAGCTACCGCAGCTGATGAGGAAGCACAGCGCTGAGCTGGACAGCATGCGACGACGCTTACGGAAGTATCGGGTAGGAATAGAAACATTGGGACCTCATTAAAGTTTTACTTCGGCTGAACCTGTGGCCAACATAAAGCTGCTAAGTACAAAAAATCGCTACTTGGTACAACAAAAGTTTCGCTCAGTAAAACCCGGTTTCAGCCAAAGCTTCTAACACTTTTCATGCTAAGCAGAAACCAGTCAATACTGGGTCATAACAAATATACAAAGCCTAAATATTTGGTGTCTAGCCCTGTTTTTGCAAAGGAAGAATTGTTATGCTTGGCAAATGTTTGTGCTTAGCAGCTCCATGAAATTGGCCCCTGACAGGAAAGCCAATTTTCCTCTGACCTACTGAAATGCATGTATTTTCTCAATCAAGAGTTTTGGGTCTAGCTTGACTCAAGGCAAGTCTAGCCTTGTTTTATCAAATTTTGAGTAAGATGAATTAAATAACTTTAAGAAACTGATCATACTGTAAACAAAAATATGTACTCACACCCTTGCAGGAGCACGAAAGGGACAATGACCGGCGCATGAAGGACAAAGACGAGCAATTCCTGCGAGCGGAGGACGAACTAAAACAACTCCAAGGCATCGCCGACGACAAGGGTCTCCTTGAACGTCACGAGCTCCAGAAGCGAGTGGACCGGCTCAAGAGGAGACTGGAGGACCGGGACAAGAAGATCGGGGAGCTAGAGAAGTACGTGGAGCACATGAAGAAGAACCAGCGACATGAGCTACACGAGAGACAGGGACAAGAGGAGGAGCTGAGGGGGAGGCTGGGCAGTCTGGAGAGAGACAACGAACGACTGCAGTTGCAACTCAGGGTGAGTTGTTCTCATTATTTGGTGCCAGATTTATTTGACATTGATTGGGCCCGGGCCCGGGATTGTTTTTCATGAACCTCGATCTGAGACGGGTTGAGGCCGGCATCCCTGGGCGGCACACCCTGATATTTCTGGCGTCGCTCACTGCAAGCCGGTCACATTTTCTTTTGCATAATCTGACTACAACCTTATACTATGGCCTTTCTACAAGCTTGTAACAATTTTTTCACAGGAGAAAGAAAAGGAGTTGGACGTGCGTAACATCTACAGCAACCGCCTGATGAAGCCACCTAGCAAACTCCGGCACAATCTCTCCCCGACCAGCCTCAGGCCCATCATGCTGAGCAAAGCGACCTCCACGGCTGACCAGTCCAAGCAGCCGCACCCTCCCCCACCTGACAGGCAACCACGGGACCAATCGGCCGAGGAACTCAGGCGGAGGGAGGAAACAACAGCCAGGGTCAAGTCTCCGAAAGACGTAACGCCCAAAAAGGCGGATAAGATAGAACCGGAGAACCTGAGACGGGGAGAACTAAAACTTGAAGAACCAAAATGGGAAAAACCGAAACAGGAAGAACCGAAGTCCCAAGAACCCAAACGGGAGCTCTCGGAGCACGAGAAGATTCTACGGGACCTTGACATGGGCTGGGAGAAACGAGACGGCGAAATGGCAAGGCAGAAGCAGGAAGACTATAAGCGTCAACAAGAGGAATCGGAAAAGAGAAGGCAACAGGAGGAGGAACAGTGGAAGCTGAAAGAGATGCTTAGGCAGGAAGAAGAGGTGAGACGCAGAAGACAGCAAGAGAAAGGAGAAGAGGCCGCGGCCATGATAAAGATGAAACGAGAAGAGGAAGAAAAGGTGATGCATACTTGATTTACTGAACCAATGCTCAGAGTTTTACTTCAAATTTAGCGGCATGAGAGATGCCTCACCATCTTTTAGCAAACCTTTCTAAATTTATTAAATCATCTTCTGTTTTAAAATTTTTCATTAATTTTGTGTCTTTAAACCTTCTGCCTTGAACTTCCCTCATTGTAATGATCATTCCTGTTGAAAGTAACTTTATGATTTTAAAAATGCCATCCATTGTTTAGGAACAGTAAATTTTGCCTCTTCTTCGGTCTTCGTTTTCTCCTCGGCATGAATGAAGTAATAGATTTTTGCAGTTGCTGAAGTTTAAATGGCGTCACTGTTTCTGCTGTGATCTGCAAACCTTTGCACCAAACACAATGAGAAACTGGTTGTTTTGTTTTGGGTTTTTGTTTTGCTTTTAATTTTGTTTTCTTCTGTTTTGTTCTTCAGGAGAGAGAAAGAAAGAAAAAAGAAGGTAAGCAACTCACTTGCAACAATGTTTAAAAAAAGCCGTGCAAATATAAATCATGCAAGAGCAAACAAACACACGAACCACTTGCCAAATTTCACATAGATACAGATTTTTGTTTGCTTATTAAAATATTTAATTCATAATAAGTTTATAGATAACTGCATATTTATTTGCTAACTAACCGACATCCCCCCTGCTTCTTCACTGCACAGTCCTTCAAGATACTAGAAACTCGCCCGATTTTGAAGAAGAAAACGCTCCCTTCTTCGGATCCAAACCGGCTGATGCGCACAAATCTCCCCTGACCAAGACCCCGCCCTATGCCGTCAACAGCGTACGAGATCTTCACAAGTACTCGCGTGGTGACAACGGTGGTTCCCCGAAACGTGGCAAAGATGAAGGGGAAAAGTTTGGGCAGAATCAAACTAACAATGCTGGTATAAAATTTACTTTTGTTTGCTTTGGTGAGACTTATATACCTCAATACAAAGGTTTTTTTAGCCTTGGCAGTTTTGGGGGGGTTTTTTCTTCGGTTTTGCTGACAAAATTATTTACTTTTAGGTTTTCTGGTGTTACAACTTTCTTTGTCAGTGCACTTGTATTGATTTGAAATATTTGTCTTTAAAAATAAAAAGCAGATCAAGAGAAGGAAGCTGAGCGTTTGGCTGAGGAGCGTCACAAGAAGGACCTCCTGCTGGCTCGGATGCGAGACATCGACGACGGCAAGAAACCCGACTCGGACAAGAGCCACAAGAGCTACACATTTAGCAAGCCGGTGGAGAACCTCCACAACGGAATCCCCTCCCACCCGGATGAGACGGGCCCGACAAAGGTCAAGAAAGACGATGCGCTTTCATTTGGTAGCTACGCGCCAACCTTCACGAGCGGCAAACCAGCCCAGAAACCCAAGAAGTCATTCTTTGATGATGAGGATGATGAAGGCAATCCATTCACGAAGCCGAAACAGGCCATGGCACAACCAGAAAAAAAATCCAACCTCATGGGGGATCTATTCAGTAATGGCCCAAGTGAGGAGAAATCAACAAAGTCTTCGTTCGGTGACGACAAGAACGCCTTCACGTCCTCGACCAAAGCGAAGCCCGTCTCCTATCCCTGGGAGAAGAAGGTTGAAACCGGAGGAGGGGCAAACGGTGCAATTCCATCGGCAGCAAATGGCGTCAAAGATAAGCGTCCTCCGGCTCCAAAAAGTACCGTGAACATGTCTCACGACAGCCTCAATGATATTGAGGACTTAGAAGAAGTCATTCTCTGAAAATCTTGTATTCCTTTCTCATTTTAGATGTACAGACCCTGTATAAATACAAATGTCCTATTTTATGAATATATTATATTCAAAGTTGTATGTAAACGTGTACAAAAGAGATAGATTGAAAAGCATAACATCCTGAACAGCACAAATATATCTGTTGCTAATATATTTTGATAAACAATCATGCTTCACAATCGGTTATATCTGAACAGCATTACTGCGGCACTACATGGAGTTATAAATCATGTGTTCTGTAATTCAAAACTGCTGGACTGTGTTTTTAAAAAGAATCCTGTCTGAAAACAATGGAGCATTGTCTTAAAGAAAGGGGGAGACTTTTATTGAGAATCTTGAGAGGTTCATTTGCTGTAAACCTAATGGTGATATTGGCAGTTAGTGGCAGATGTTTTGGATGAGTATCAAGTCGCACAGGCTGCCGTCGTCTGTTGTGTGTGTATTTTTGTATTGTGTAATACAGTGTTTTATGGTTGAATGTTCCTTGTTGTATCTTGAATGAACAAAGCAATTATGCAGTACATATATGGAGGTGTACAAGTTTGTTTTCCGGAAAACTTGGGATGCAGTAAGCTAGCTGTCATTTTCCCACAAATTTCCCCAAAATGTCAAAAAAAACTGTACCAATGTATTCTTCAATTGGGACAGAATTTGTAGTTTTATTTATTTATTTATTTGTTCTGGTTTTTTTGTGCTTTCTTTTCACTTTCTTTTCCAGAATTACTGAAATAGGCAACAGAAAACATGTGTTAAAATTGCGTTTTAAACCAGGTAGTGCATGTTATAATGTTGTCTTATATTAGAATTTTGTTTCTGAAGTGTAGAGGAATCACAGTTGCGCACTGAATGTTGTAATTAATAGCACTTCCAAATGGAATCACAAAGAACAGTATTTTATGAAACTGGTTTATCACAATCACTTTGGATCCAGTACACTTCACTTCTTTACACTTAGTTTAAAAACTTTATTTTTATTCACTTCTGGAGTTCCTCACTCTCATACATAGCCAACAAAATGTAAATGCAGCTTATTTATATAAAACATACTCAAATGTAATCCATTTTCCAAACCCCTGCCTTCGGTACGGCTCCAGCCCATTGCTAAACTGCATGAATGAAGCCTGGACGAAGATGAAGTTGGGTTTGGGAAATGGCCGTAATATCTACTTATTTATTCAATTCATTTAGTAACATGTATGACCATCTTTGCATCAATGAACGTGCATCAACTTTATCAGCCTCTGCAGACGGTAAAAAGGAATGGTCATTCATTCCTAAAGATTATCTAATTGGGAGCTGCTTTTAATAGGTTGGTTTTATACTTTTGGCTGGTGTACATGCAAAGACTGCCGGATTAATAGCTTTCAATTCTAGAGCTAGAAAAACAAAATCACAGTACAAAGTTGGTAGCCACCAGTAGCATTTAATACGAAGAATTATTCAGTATTGTCAAAAAAACATTCCTTCTGCTTTCAAAAGAAAATCAAGTGTTTAAACAATTCATTTAATTCAGTGATCATTTTGCAGGTAAAAACCTTGATAAACCACTAATAGTAGAGAAACCAATGTGTACCGGAGGGGATTCGAACCCGAATTACCAGACACAGGTTGCAAGATATACTACCTTTTGTTTAGGAAGCTCTGTTGCGCGGGAGCAATTGATTTTGGGATAGAATTTTTGATAAACGAACCCACGTTTCTCGGGAACAGTAAATATTAGGTTGGTTTCCTTTCAATTAACTTTCTGTTTCAAATGGGATAAAGTAAACAATCCAAAACATAATATTTTCGGAGATTTCGGGACATAGTGCCCATTTAATTCATCAACGTTGACAAATAAACTTGAGCAATGAACTTGTATTTTTTGTGTATTTTGCTTTTTGTAGAAATAAACATAACAAGCAAAATATTTTTTTTAAATTATTTTTAAAGGCCTACTGGGACTTGTGAAGATGCAATTTGTACAAAATTGCATCAGCACTAAGATAAGACAGCAGCAAATATCTAGAATGATTGAGGCACAAAAAACACAAAGATAAAACGGAAATTAAAGTCAACTTTGACATTATCAACTGACCCTTTGCAAGGCCAATCACAACAAAATTGTCAAATTTCCTGAGATTAATTTCCGATCGGGTGTCCACCATCACAATGGCATTGTAATTAAGCATTTCCCCATAGACTTTGTACACAAAATTTCATTAAATTCGGAGACCATTTTATTCTTTTGTTTGTTCAGACATGGAGGAATAAGTCCTCCATGGTTCAGAGTACCAAATTTAAAAGCGCCATCCGACCTTGACCGGCTAGTATTTATAGTACAATATCTACGTGTACTTCATTCCGACAATTATTTTGACATCTGCGGCTTCGAAATAAACACACTAACTGCACGTTTCAAAATACATGTACCCATGACCTTGACCCAAACGTAGACAGCCATTTTGAAAATTATGTTTCCTACAACCAGTGTTATTCTTTATTTCCACCCAATAACACTCGCAAAGCGAGGTTGAAAATATTACCAAAACATTTCTATTAAATATAATGTTATTGGTTTTTAAATGATTTTGAATTTTCTTTGTGAATCTAGACAAGGGGGGTTGAAGAACATTACAAATATGCGTGTACAGGAAACCTGCACTCTTAATTGCACGGCTGCAGTAATTGCTTTTTATATGATGGCGATGGCCGTAACAACAAGGTCATTTATATTTGTACAACGCGCCAGCAGTCGGTAGTCGGTACGATACGGTATGCAAAACTGCCGGCCTGACGTTGACAAGTGGACGTGAGTGACTAGTGTGGGTCTCAGAGCAAAACAAACCAAGTAAGGGCCCGATTCCTTTGTTTACTTTTACTGTTAGTTTTTAGCCTAGCTTGAAAATTCCATCTCTAAAGCTCGTGACATTGAGAGATTCACCGTTTCTCCCAATGTCATGATGAAATCTATGTCTGTTTTTATAATTGTGCGTGCGAGCTATTTTCAATAATCAAACTGCACTGCATATCATGCAGTGTACACCGTTAGCAAAGAGGTAATGTTAATATTGACTGTTTTGTTGTTGGCAGAACCATTCTCTTTGAAAAGACAAAGCTATAGTTTTTATTATGCATGTAAATTCTCTGACTTCAATAAGTTTTCTTTTCAATCCATTTTTGCAGAATCTAATTGATGATGATGCACATAAAAGTCCTTTCTGTCTTGCTGGCGCTCGTTGGCATTGCCCATGCCTGCAGCCAAACGGACAAGTGGCAATCCCAGTCGATAGAGACGAGAGCCAGTAAGCCAAAGTTTGTGGTCTACGGCACGGTGGTCAGCGATCAGTTCCCACCCCCAGACATCGATGTTGTGCTGGACCAGATCTATTGGGTCGTCGTGCAACCCCTGTGTTGGCTGAAACGAGGCCCGGATGTGGACTTCCAGCCGAACGACCGCACGAAGAGGGAAACCGATAACGGACACAATACCATTACCAACGGGACTGACCAGTTTGAAAACATTACTGTAGCGCAGCAATCGCCCTGTACTCACAACGACCTCATCCAGGGGAAGAAGTACATTATGTTACTCAGTCCGGGCAGTTATTTCAGCAATTTTACCATCGATGATGTCAACACTGAACCTGGCGTCTTCAAGGAACCGACAGATGAAACCTTTGAGGCTGTCCACCGAGGCATTGATGCGGGTCTTAAGGACGGTTACCCAGATGGGGAGTGTCTCGAAGGGGTTGAGATACCTTGCTTTACTGGCGAAAGGAATCCGGAAGTCTGTAACGAAGGCGTGACCATGGGCGTGGCACTGTGGTTCTTTATCTCAGCAATTGCATTGGCTGTATCGGTATATTAATTGGATTTTTTTAGTGGGAGGGTGGGGGGCACAAGGGGTATCAGCATCTCGTGGGAGGGCACCAGCATATAATGGTCTGTTGAGTCTATGTTCTGTTTAGGAAGAGAACGGGTATATCAAGTTTTTTGTGAAGAAAACGGGTATTTAAAGGTTTTTTGTGGGGTTGGGGGGGGGGGGGGGGGGGTGGGGGGGGAGGGGCATCGGGAACGAGCCTTCATATATTTTTGTAATATAAATGAACCAGTGAACAACATAATTTCCAATGATTTGACTAATTGACTTATATTGTATTTAATAATAATAATAATATTTTTGGCACTTATATTTAAACAACTGTTTTATGTCAAAGAAAGATAATTACTAAACCACAACCATTTTGGGGTCTTGTTGCCATTTCTAACAGCTACAGACTAAATCTAGAAAAATAATTATAATAATTAATTACATGTATTTACATTATTAGCTTATCTGTGTTTAACATATTTGCAACAATGCTACATAAAATTGGCTTTCACATTAATTCAATGTTTTATATTGTCCTAGAACTCACAGTTCATTTTTAAACAATTGTATGCACTGTATATATTTCCAAAGTGGTGGAATTTATTTTCAGTTTAAATTTTGGGAATTTTAGTGGTAGTTTAAGTGTAGTTTATGGCTTTGTGTACTTGAAAAAACAATTTTAATCTTGTTAAATTTCCTTTCAATGTAATTAATTGTGCAGTTGTTGACAATACATTTGTGTCCTATTTAATTATATTTTCAATTTTCGTGTTGCCTTTTTTAAGGGTATTTTGGTCTTGAAAATTTACATATTCAGAAACCTCAATGTGCCAAAATGTTGAATATTTCGCTGTCATAATGGTTATTTTTTTGTTGGGGGGGGGGATCCTTTGTGCCAGTTCATGACAGTAAGTTGATAAGCAAAGTTTCCTCACAAATTAAAATACATGTAGTATCAAGATATATTAAAAGTATAAATAAATAGTATAAGTAATAATTAGTAAAAAATATTGTGAATATAAAAGCAGTGAGAATTTCAGTACATATGTAGGGAAACATACACATTACAATCGTTGATCTATCAACCATTTTCAGTCTTTTATCGTCATCGTTGCTTTTATTATTTAATCAATAAAATGGACGCTAACACAGCGTACATTAACAAGAATACTTTGTATGTTTGTATTTCATGAAAAAGTCGTGTGTTTGTGCATTTACGGAACATTTTTAAATAATATTGTTGTTGTGAAATCAAGCTTAAATAACATTCCCCGAGGCCAAAATATCCTTTTGTCATTCGTACCAGTTGGTATACCGTCACCGCCGCCCTTTTGTCGTCTGTGCCGTACCGGTCGGTACTCGGGGCTGCCGATTTGCAGTTGGCGGTGACTACTCATCAGACACAGAGCTATAAAACGGGAGGCCCGATTTATTTTAGGCAAAATTGATCACCCTTTGTACGAAACTGACGAGAACCTACTGTCCAGGTATATTTAAGACAATTCTTTGTGTTTGTTTTGAATTCTTTAGAGTCGTGTGTGTGTGGGTTTTTTATGTGGGGGTGTTTTTTATAATTTGTTGGCCAAATCTCTGGCTTCAGTACAAAGTACATCCGTGAACGTTATAACGCCGCCGCCCCACAGCGTGTATGGTCAAAGCTGGACTTTTTTATAAGGTAACTACAAGGCAGTTTTGTGGTACATGTACACACACTAATTTGTTGTTACATGTAATATTACAACCCTCTGTGTTCTTTATTCCACTTTGGCAGAATCAAAACGACGATGCGCTACTTTGAAGTCCTCTCGGCCTTGCTGGCGTTTGTCGGCGTTGCCCACGCTTGCAGCCCAGTTGTAGGTTTCCAAGCCCAATCTATCGAAGAGCGAGCCAGTGTTCCGCAGTTAGTGATCTACGGTACGGTGGTTGGTGATCACACCCCGGTCTCATCCGGTGTAAGTGTTGACCAGGCCTACTCGGTCCAAGTGCAACCCATGTGCTGGCTCAAACGAGGAGGCCGACGCCCAAGCGACCACGAGAGGAGCGAGAGGGGGGCCCACGACAAGTTTAAAAACATCACCGTCGTAGAGGAAGCGCTGTGTATCTTCAACAACCTCAGCCAGGGGAAGATGTACATCATGTTTCTCGAGGAGGGCACCTTCAGCAATTTTACCATCAGCAATGTGAACACTGAGCCTGGCGTCTTCGAGGAACCGACAGATGAAACCTTTGAGGCTGTCCATCGTGGCATCACCGCCGGTCTCGTGGGCGGGGAACCAAACGGGGAGTGTCTTGATGGGGTCGAGATACCTTGCTTCACTGGAGAAAAAGTCTGTAACGGGGGCGTGACCGTGGGCGCGGCACTGTGGCTCTTGATCTCAGCGATTGCATTAACTGTATCCGTATATTAATCTGATTGTTATATTATGGAGTGGCTTGAAATAAATAGTTTTATTTTGTGTGTGTAGTATATCTGTATTAAAATGTAATAAACTGCTTGCTGATGGTGATAATGACCTTAAACTACCACTGATCAAATACTTCTTCAGAGGCTGTGTAATTTACTTTTACCACTGCCATTTGGTGGTCTTGTTGAGAAAAAAAACATCTGAAAGAGAATTATTTCATTATTTTTTATATGAGACTTAGTAGATTTTTGTCTTACGACTTTCTGTGCTGCATGGCTACACTTTTTTTTCATGTAGATTAAAAATTTAAATTTTTTTTTAAAAAATACGCAAATCTTTTTTTTAAAGATTGAAAATATCAGCTTTGTACAATTTCACAATAAGGCGAGTTTTAGATGTTAATTTTGTAGTTTTAAACTTTGATGTGCCTAGACTTTGCCCATGTTTAACGGTAAAAATTAATGTGCATGGCTGATGTCATATGCGTGAAATAAATGCAGTGAAAAAACAAAAGTTATGTTATGATGAATGATATGTATGTTTTGTATATGAGGAAAAACATAAGATGAACTTTTTTTTATGGGGGGGACGTCATCTGTTCCCTTCTTTCAGATGCTCTGTTCTAGCTACATGTATGGGCAGCAAGATCGTCGCCACGTAACGAGGTTGCGCCAACGTGGCCTTTTGTTTTTGACCCGCGTGGGGGCGCTACAGCAATACTCCACGAAAGTCAAAAATGGCAGCTTTGCGAAAAACTTTGCTAAGTTTGTGCCAAATATCACGGGGAAAAGTGTCCACGTTTAGACGCCTTCCAAGTCAGCATGCAGTAGTGGTGTGCAGGAATGCCTCGGCGTGGACATTTGTTGCAGACTCTCCCCCTGATAATCTCGGTGAGGTGCCTTTGACTTGTCTTGAATAATTTTAAATATCTATGATCATGATGACTATGTCTATGTATGGCTAATTAATTTGACTTTTTTTAACCTGCAAATATCTTTAAATTAATTGCCAATTGGCTTTTAATTAGTACTAGGTTTACCTTGAAAAGGCACAATTGCAGAATCCCCCCCCCCCCCCCCCCCCCCCCCCCCCCCCCGGCCTTAGTCTCTCAGTGACATCATAGCCGGCTTATTAGCAGATACGTGGTCAGATGGCATTTCATTAAATTGGAGTCGGAGTCGGAGACAAGGAAACACTAATGTCATGATTAAACTTTATCACTCTTAATGTTCCCCCCCCTGACCACCTCATTCTCCTAACCCCCCCTCCCTCCTAACCCCCCTACTTCCCCCATTCTTCCCCCCTCCCCCTCTTACCCCCCCCCTCCCCCACCCCTCCACTCCCCCCTCCCCCACCCCTCTTACCTCCCCGTTTACCCCCCTCCCCCCCTTTTACCCCCCCCCCCCCCAGCTTCTTGGGGGAGTTCGGGCGGTCTGTTCTTGACACGCGAACTCTGTTCTCGCGCTCGAACGGCGGGAACGCGACCCGTGAACATTGCACTCGGAACAAGAACACACACCACCTATCCACCAGGGTTTTGCAAGAACAAGTTACGCGTGTCAAGAACAGACCGCCCGAACTCGGCCCTTACCTCTTCCTCCTCTTACCTCCCCCCTCTTACCTCCCCCCTCTTACCTCCCCCCCCCCTCTTACCTCCCACCCCTCTCCCCCCTGTTTCCAGCCCAATTCAATCATTTACTTATGCTCCCAAACAATAAAATACCATTCCGGTTTTTGTTTTACTACTACTACCGCAATTGTTAACGTGCACCTTATTGACTACTCGTCTATTCTGACAGGGGAGACGACAAAGATGAACTTATTTCAGTCATTGACGAGTGCTATGGATATTGCCTTAAGTACTGACCAGACAGCAGGTAACTTACACTTGATAACAAAAAAGGGTTTTAAAGACTTTAATTAACCCTAACCATGCCAGATCCAGCACAGTGCATCTGTGGTGACTGCTTTACCTTGCTGCACTCTGCACACAAGTCAATGTGACAAAGTATGCAATCTGTTGCGTCTGGCAGGGTTTCTAGCCAAAATACCCTGGAGGGTTAGGGTTAACAACGCATGTTCTTATACTTTTTGTAGTTGTAGCATAGATGTTATTGTTAACCAGTTCGCGCCGGGATTATTTTAACATCGCCGAGCCGACGGACGGGATTATTTTTAACGAAACTCGATCCGAAGCGTGTTCAGGCTGATAGTGCCGGGAAGCACACCCACGCATTTCTGGCCTTGCGTGCTGCTGACATACATTTCCGAACTTGAACTTGGCGTGTTTATGCGTCATCCGTTTTGAATTTGGGGGAATTTTTGCGTTTATATACGTCATCCGGCGCGAACTGGTTAAAGAGGTCTAGTCTTTTTCATTATATCAGTTAAACGATTATTACTTGGACTGGAGGCAAACTGCTGATAATAACTTTGGCACGTAGTATGAGATTTGAAAGTTTGCTTGGTTCTCTTCAACACATTTTAAAGGAAAGTTGTTTTGTTTGTATTTTCCAGTCATCTTTGGAGAGGATGTTGCATTCGGCGGAGTGTTTAGGTGCACAGTGGGACTAGCTGATAAATATGGTGAGCGAACTCGATTTATAAAAGTATTATTGTATCAATTATTATTTATACCAGCGGTGCAGTGTTAAGGGAACCACTGTAAAAAAGCGAGGTCAAGTAAGGTCAAATGAATATTTAAATATTTAAATATTCATGTTGATCTTTGTGTATATTAAAGGTGTTCCGGTATCTTATTGGTTGCACATTTTAAAAAACTTTTTCTGTTGACACCTAACCCAAATTTTTACTTATTCTACCCCCCAAAAATGGTCGAACCCCGATGTTTATTCATATCCACATCGCGCCCAATTCACAACATGTTTAAAATGACTGTCCACACAGAAGGATTTTCAAACAATAGTTGTACCAAAAATGGCCTACAAACCCATCTTTTACAAACCTAATAGTAATATGCTTGTACTCTCCTCAAGGAAAAAGATAATGTGCAATTTGTTGAAGTTTTATGGCTTATAAGTGGCAATTGAGTATGGAACTCGTCCTCATTTTTATCTTTGAAAATTAAGTGATTGAGTTTAATTCTTCATCCACAGGCAAAGACCGAGTGTTTAACACGCCCTTGTGTGAGCAAGGCATTGTGGGATTCGGTATCGGCATGGCGTCTGTGGGTGCCACTGCTATTGCAGAGATCCAGTTTGCCGATTACATCTACCCAGCTTTCGATCAGGTCAGCCTTTGTTACTTTCTTGTGTCTAATCAGTCCGACAAAGAGTTTTGAGTTCCGCTAGTACTGGACTTGCATTTGGACGGTGAAGAGTTCAGATCCCACATTTGTTTCATTTACATTGATCAGACATATATCTTCACTGGATAAAAATTAGATTATAGATGAGGTTTCCTCTGATGAATGTTTTATTTTTATTGTTGTATTCTGGTAGATTGTGAATGAGGCCGCCAAGTTCCGGTATCGATCTGGCAACATCTTTGACGTCGGAGGGCTGACGATAAGAGCTCCGTGGGGAGCTGTGGGCCATGGAGCCCTGTACCACTCACAGTGCCCCGAGGCGTTCTTCTCCCACGTACCGGGTATCAAGGTTGGTACCACCCTAGGAGGAGAAAAAACCTTTACTCTCTCAGTAATATTATTTGAAAACTCAGAAAGTTTCCTTGTGGTCTCGACTAGAGAATTGAGCTTGTGGTATATGTGGCCATTCTCCAGGTTGTGGGTTCGAGTCCAAGAGGGTTAGGGTAACTGGCATTAAACTTTTGAAACGGTAACCCGACTATTCCGTCTAAATGGCAATAATTTGTAACACAAAAACAAAGCACTTTTTTTTCCTCTTTGAAATTCTTAATAAAAACTAATAATAAACACTGTAAAAGTAGTTACTCTTAAAAATTGTCACACTAATAGTTGTCTGAAAGTTAACTTATGTAAAGCTTTTTAACTAGATTCTTAAATTGTAAGCGTGTTAATCAAGCAATTTGTTGTGCTTAGCAGCTCCATGTAATTGACACCTGATGATGTTATGTTTACAGGTTGTGATACCAAGGAGTCCCATACAAGCCAAGGGTCTTCTGCTGTCTTGCATACGAGATAAGAACCCCTGTATATTCTTTGAACCCAAGGTGCTGTACAGAGCAGCAGGTATGTTAAGGTCCCCTTCTTATTACACCCATCAGATTTGTGAAACTGTGGTCCTGACTCCAGTTTTGGATTCGGCCATTACTCCGGAATCCTGTAGAAGTTTTAATTTATCAAACCAATGAAACAGAGCTTTGTCTGAGGGCAATGGCTCTGTATTGCTAGGCTAGACACTTATTGTTACTAAATTAACATAACAAAGATTAGCCTCCGAGACACCTGCAACACCTCAGGTCTATTGAGCCCGAGTCCTTCAGGTCAGGTGTTGGACATCTTCTGAAACCTAAGCTGGAATGAAGCCACCTTTTATTGTGTAGGGTAACATCCCATGTCCCAGTATTGCCAAACTGTGGTCCAACTTGCCTCTTTCTTTCTTGGCTCCTTGCGCCCCCTTGCGCCCCCTTGCTTGTTCCTGGCAAAATGCTATTCAAATATTCAAATATTTGATATATTCTAAAGAGTAAAAATTGATGTTATTTTTTAATTTTTTCCAATATTCAAACCGGCCAAATGCTATTCGAATATTTGGTTGATATTTGAATATTTGATATATTTAAAACAGTCCTAATCAGAGGCAGAAGTCTAGTAACCTGACTCAATTTGTTGGGTGTTTTTCTTCAGTTGAACAGGTACCTGTGGGTGACTACATGATACCACTGGAAGAGGCAGAAGTATTAGCAGAAGGTGAGTTCCGAAATCCCGAAAAATTCAGGAAAATAGCCAAACAGACTTGGACGTGCAAAAAAGTGTGGAGACAGTCCGATATGAACAATGTCCAACTAATAGTAGGCCTACTACCTTTAATACCTACAGTACTTTAACCCTAACCCTGCCAGATCCAGCACAGTGCATCTGTGGTGACTGCTTGACCTTGCTGCACTCTGCACACAAGTCAATGTGACAAAGTATGCAATCTGATGCGACTGGCAGGGTTTCTAGCCAAAATACCCGGGAGAGGGTTAAGGTTAATGAATACTAGGATTACAGGGCATTTTATAATTGGATTTCAGCCCCCTTTTGTGGATATTTGTGTCCTTCAGTAAGCTACTTTACTACAATATACAAATGTACACTGGTGTGAAGGGTAAGGTTGTAGGTTGTGTAAGGCTTGTTATATTAGCTTGACTTGTATAAGCTTGGCAACAGTAATTATTATAATTAGTCAACGTTTATGCATTTTCTTGTCCAATCAGGGAGTGACATTACTCTCCTTGCCTGGGGCACCCAGATCCACGTCATGCACGACGTGGCTCGATTGGCTCAGGAGAAACTGGGCGTGTCTTGTGAGGTCATCGACCTGAAGACGATTGTACCTTGGGACGCGGAGACGGTTTGTAAGGTGGGTGTGGTCATTTGTTTAGGCGGGGGAGGGGTTGCAAGGTGGGTGTGGTCATTTGTTTGGGCGGGGGAGGGGTTGCAAGGTGGGTGTGGTCATTTGTCTGGGAGGGGAAGGGGTTCAAGTTGATTGTTATTATGTTGAGATAATCGAGGAAAAAAGGCTCACGTCTTTTGTCGAAAAAGCTAAACATTATTATGTATAAAGGTATCTCGGCATAATTCTGTCTGAATAGACCATGTTTTAATAAATACCTAAGAAAACTACTCTGTCTGTTGGAAGTATATAGCGCCCTCGTGTGATATAGTTCAACAATCTCTGTCATGCACCTGCTTTATATTGGTTTGGAAGCTAATCAACACTTCCAATGTATTTTAGGGAGAGATTATAGGAATCGGTAGAGGGGAGGGGGGGGGGGGTTGTTTTTAGGATTTTTGGATCATTCCTTGAAGTTGGATCATTCCAACAGGTTCTGGATAAAACCGTGGGACTTTCAGTTCCAACTTGGTGGAATGACCCTTTTGTAAAAAAAATTGTAAGAAGTAAAAAATAAATGTGCAGTCTATGTACAGTCTAGATAACGTTTTCATGAGTTCCACAGTCAAAATTACTTTTTTAAACCGTCTTAAATCTTAAATTTGAATAATAAGTTTTCTTTTCCTTTGGACAGAAGCAATATAGGTCGATGAAATTCATATTATTTCCCTCCAAACCCTGAATCTGTTCCCGCAATATGTTACTGACACGTCTCTAGAATAAAGCTTGGCGATAGGTAGATGAGGCAATGACGTAAGATCGGCCAAACAAGCTGGTATCTACCCCTTGGGCTGTCAGGGGAATTCAAATTCCAACACTGCTGACAGAACGCAAACATGTAGCTCTTATATAATTGCATTAATGCCGCGCTATAAGGCAATTTTTGTTTGCGATAAAGTCCGCCTGCTTCTACGTAGACACATTCTTATCAACCCTCGTTTTACAATGACATTAAAATGAAAGAAAAATATTGCCGATAATAATTTAATATCATCTTTGTGACAAATGTCAAATTTTTTTTTTATTTTTATTTTTATGAAACACCCCCACCCTACACCCCCCCCCCCCCCTTCCTCGGAGCAAATCAACAATCTAGCCTGGTGCGTGTATGCCAAAACACACTGTCCCGGAGATTAACTGCTATTTGCACTCTCTTTTAATCACATTTAGATCACCCTTAATTCAATTGGGGGGCCTGATTTTTTTGGGTGTCGTGCGCTGCAGGAATTGAATTATCGTTGGGGAGAGATACTGCTTTATATTTAGACCGAGGCTCAAATTGCAAAATAAAATCAAGTGGGTTATACGGTTTAGTGGCTCAAATTATGACTAGAACAGGAATTCTTTAACCGAACAGTGCCCAAAAAATGTAGACATTAAGTTTTGGTTTAGAATTCATTTATTTGAAAAGGTTTTAGAACATTGGTATTTATGTCGGTCCGTAATTTCGGAGTTCATTTTTGTTTATTTGATCCTGTAACACCTGTTTTAAATTCAGGACACAGTTAATATGAGGGGGGGGGTCCTTTAAATACAGTATGACAGAGAAAAATTTCACGTGTGTCAGAGAAAATAAACACTTGAGAGAAAATAGACATTTGAGATAAAATTGACATTTGAGTCTACTTTTTCATCAAAATTTGCATCAAAGTACATTAGGAATGCTTGTACAAATATTACGTTTGTTTTTATTTTCCCTCCATCATTGTATCGAATTTGAGCTCGGCTTTCAATTTAAAATTGTTTATTTCCTGGCATATGTCTGTCAAATAGTCTGTTTATTGGTTCACTCGATGACACGACGGGCTGAGTTGACACGGGGGATTTACACAAGAGAAGCGTTGTGTAAATATCAATATTAAACAAAACTTTTCGATTATTTAACATAAAATTCTTTAAACAAAATTCAATGGAAATAGATTGAAACAATTTAGCAATGTATGCTTTTATTAACAAAAAAATACACAGTAGTGTGAAAGTTCACTCCAGCAAGTAAAGTTGATGTAAGACGTTTAATGTTATCGAACACAAATATTCTGTCAAAATTGTTGTGGAAACCTACCGTCAAACGCGGTAGGAATCAAGAAATTAGGTTTTTACTGGGTTTTTAAAGGCCAAATGACAGTTTTCCTTAAAATTAATGAAACTTACCAAATATTTATATAACTTGCCAATAATTTATACAAGTTACTTTTTTGTTATGAACAAGTTTGTTGCTCTATTCTCCAAATTAATTTGACAATTTCCCTCGACCTTTCTTGAAAGCAAACAGTGTTAATGATTGTACATGTTTCCCCAACAATGTTTGCTAATTGTTTTACATTGGCTTGTAAAAAAAACAAGGGGAATCGTTGTCTATTTTACTTTGATCAAAGTCTTGTTGAAAACTGAAAAACATGGTGGTATTTCTTCAAATTGCTGAAGTCATCAATTAATATCTGGATTTCGTTGTTGTTGTTTTTATGCAGTCAGTCAAGAAGACTGGTAGGCTTTCCGACCTTCAAATTGCTGAAGTCATCAATTAATGTCTGGATTTCTTTGTTGTTGTTTTCATGCAGTCAGTCAAGAAGACAGGAAGGCTTCTAGTAGCTCATGAGGCCCCCATCACGGGAGGATTCGCTGGAGAAGTAGCAGCCACAGTTCAGGTATCTCACCATCATTTTCACCCACAGAGGCTGATTAAAATTCCACTATAATTATGGGAGAATTGGGCCATTACCAAACAAAAAAGGTTCCATTCGCAGCATCAGCTTCATTTCTGTAAACATTCACATTTAAAGATTGCAGGCTTGAATGCGATTTTGGCCTTTTTCAAAACTGGATTTGGCCACAGCTCTGGCAATCATGTAGTAAACATTTTAAAAATCATTCAAGTTCCAGGATCCCTGTCGCCAAGAAAATTGTGCCATTTCCCAAATTAGTATGTGGTTCCAGCTGCGGCTTCATCTCTTTTCTTAGAATTATTAAGGAGCCTTTAATGTTTCACTGTTATCACCTTTTGTAGAAATGGTAGAAATAGTGTATGTAACCTGATAATGTTTACACACACCAAATAACTCGCTAAAAATAACCATTAATTAATATTTTTGGCATGAAGGCTTATGTATTTTTCTTGTCTGTCTTTTTCCGTAGGCCGAGTGTTTTCTTCATTTAGAAGCTCCAATCCAGCGAGTTTGCGGCTACGACAGCCCCTTCCCACACATCTTTGAACCCTTCTACCTACCCGACAAATGGAGGTGTCTAGAGGCAATCAAGAAAATGATTAACTTCTAAGGCTGGCTCAGACTGATCCACTGTCATAATAGGTAAGACTAGTTAACATTCTTTTTGTCAGTGCTTTATAAATCAAAAACGAGCATGGTTAACGTTATGGAAGGGGGCCATATGGTCTGAATGCTGCCCTCTTTTGGTGGTATAAGGACAGGTTGTAATACTCAGTATAGGAATGGTAATTTTGTATGGAGTAATAAAAGTTAATTAAAAACAATGACAACAATTGCGAGACGGAAATTGATTTTCTACTGGTATATGTGGCAGTGCAAAGGAATGCATGTTTGTACCTTGGACTAATTATTCATTACAAAATGTGACCCAACCCAACAAAATGAGTCAGCAGAGCTACGTTTTAGTAATAGCCTTTAACACAGTGTCCCACACAACATAAATCAATAGAAACAGTCAACGCTTTCACCCCAATAATTATTAATAATTACCCCAATAATTATAAGGTGTCAACCTGAGTGATACACCAAAATAAAGAGAAAATGATGTGATATTAAATGCATGTGAAAAACTAAAAACAAAAAAAATAGTCCTAAAGACTCATTTTAAGGGATTCGGTCAGAAATATCACTGTGGTTAGCAGAGCTGTCAAACTGAGCTGTGATGGTTCTATACATTTACTTCTTTAGCTGTTTTTTTTCTTTCTTGTTTACTCAATATGGGTTTCTCATGGGCATTCAGCTGGGTACCCATTGTACCCATTGTACCCATTGTACCCATTGTACCCATTGTACCCATTGTACCCATTGTACCCATGTGTGGGGTCAGTGTGGGTTGTTTTGTGGGGTCAGTATGGGTTGTTTTGCCTATAATGCTAGCCCAAATAGGAACTGGGCCTAGTAAGTGCTGCATTGGTTCCATAAGTCTACTTTCTAGGTCTAGGCTGGCTTTTCAGAATTCCTACTTTTGAAATTCTTACTATTTTGCACTTTTTCTTTGAAATCAGAGAAATCACAATCAAAATCTTTGGGGAAGTGCAATTGATAATATAATCACGTGCTACCAATTAATTTGTTGGGGTCAATTTCTAGACATTGTACATGTATGCATTTTCCCAATAAATCAACCTAGTTATTGCCTAATTAAAAACATTACATACGACATATCACTGTATCGTCACTGATACCTGACAAACGTAAGTTTATATTCTGTTAAGCAAATTTAATGAAGCGACCTTTGACATGCACCCACATTTTGTTTCCGGACCTTGTACATGACATGTTCAATTATGAATATTGTATACATTGCTGGTATCATAATGGTTATCTTCATTTTTGTATCTACCCATGAGAGAGGTAGTTTCATTTTTGACATAATAGAATTAAATTGTGTGCAGTCGTCAGCAAGTTTTTTGTTTTTTTTGGGGGGGGGGGGGGGGGGGAGAAGGGAGTGGGGTACCAGCAGCTGGCTGCCATACAGATTGTGTTTTAGGAAGTCAAATAGCCAAATATGTTCGTTGTAGTCGATTATTTGTTTGCTTTATTCTATGTAATTCTTAATTGTTTATATTCTGTCAGTTGCACATGTTTGGTTCTGGAACCAAAAATCGATATTGGACAAAAATCGCTAATCAAAATTGTAAGCAATATTTTAAATAATAAACGGGTGTTTTTTTTTTTTATTAATTAAGAAGGGGGGAGACAGATTGTTGAATTTTCTGTATTTTTGAATTTTGTTTGCCACAAAATCTGTCAAATGTGAACCAATAAATAGAATTTAGTTTACAGAAATAAATGAACATTACTACACCATTTTAACTCAATTGATTTATGAATTGTGAAAAAATCCTGTATAGAACACCTGTTGAAGATGAACAAATTTAATTTAATTTGAATTGCAAGGTGTTTTGACGGCATTTGTTAACCACTTCGACCCATTTAGACAGGGTGCCATTTGTCTGGGGGATCCTCCATTGCCCGCCTCCCATAGGATTCTCCTGGAAAACTGCCTAGAATCAGTCTATCGTTATACTTCTGTACAATGGTTCTTTCATTTTTTCGAAACGTTCTCATTCTTTTTTGGGGTGATAATTGTCCCTTCTGACTCCAAGTTTTTATATTCTCCACAGTTCACTTGATCGGTTTTTTTTATTACTACCTATTGTCTTATATTTGTACACATTCCCGCCGTGAATATGGCCACTGATGCCGGCACGGCGTTAAACCTTAAACTCACTCACCCACTGTTAACCACTTTGTTTGTGCTTCCCGCATCCAATTGCCATATGGTCGAGGGACGCACTGAAATAGCATAATGATAGACTTAGTAGCTCACGATTAAATAATACAAATAACCCGACTGATAGAATGGCGTGATGCTGGGCTGTGTAATTATCTATGATGAGTGAATTATGGGAACCTATAGGTGCAGGGGACGATTTCACGAAAGACTAAGATCAATCTTAGGAAGACTAACTCATCTTAACTTGCATTGGATCTATTGCAAGTTAGGAGGAGTTACTCTTCCTAAGATTGATCCTAACATTGGTGAAATCGGCCGCAGGGCACACTGGGACATTATCACAATCTTATTAATTGCCGACATCAAACATATATTCTATGCTCAATTTGATTTATTTTTCAATAACATGTAAACAAGTTGTCGACAGTGGATATATATTTATTAGATTCATTCCTTTAAAGATGGTAAAACAATTACAGTTGCTTTTACAAAACTAAACTTTGAACTCTTGTAGAACTACAGTTTTGCACTAACACTTAAATTTATTTATTATATTTATTCCATTTCTTTACCCAGGGTGTGCCCAAACAGTTTAAAAACGGTTTTCATTGGAGCCCTGCATACATGATAAAATAGAATTGGGATACAAAAAATACATCAAAAGTCATCAACAAAATCGTAACCTCACTAACAATAATACATATAAATACAACGATATTTACACACACAAAAAACACCCTATTTTCAGACGTACAAGGATATTTACAGGAATACAAAACATTGATACTTAGGTATGTCTGGACATTAACTTTTAGAAAAGTAAATAAACTTGCTTTCTACATTAGCAAAATGAAGTCAAACAATCTTTTGAGGTCTAGTTATAAAAGAGGGTAATCACTAAAGTAGGCGGGACTCTTTAAAAACTCCTTTCTTTTACAAAAAGTTTGATAAAATTTAAAAAACTGATTCTGTACACACACGAGGTCAATTTAACGACGCTGATTCCTGGACCTCTTCTGAATCTGGGGTGGGTGGGGCATGTTGTGGCATAGTTTATATGTGTTTTTTAGCTCATCTGAATAAAAACAAATAAAAAAATGAATACCCAAAAGAATTGACACATAGGCTGGCCGGCCAGCTAATCTCCCAGCTGGCTAATCCTCACACCTGGCTAATCTTAACGTGTTGGGTATTGATGTGGGCGGGGCATAGCTGGGCGCGTGGGCAGTTGACCTTAGAGAAATGACCTCGGACAATGAGAATCTGTAGCAGATGTTTGGACATGAAGACCGGTGGGTAGACATTGCCATATTTTAAGCCAGACTTAGGATTGTTAGCTTCAATTCTATTAGTCATTTTTGAAATCAGTTGTGCAAATTCCAATGTGTGATCAAATTGCTAACGTCTGGAAACAAGACTAGTAGTAGCAATGTGTTTACAGGCCTTGTGTGGGCACAAACCTTGTGAAGCCTTTTTAATTCATCCGTCTAACCTTGATTCCAGTTGTGTTTTCAGTCAGTTAATTAGTTGCTAAACAAACTACAGTCTAAGCGGCTTTAGCTAGAATTCAATGACAGTGGAATGGTGTACATATGTTGCAAATATTACACCAAGGTTATATGCGCTAATCTTGACACCTTATTGTGGGCGGGGCATGGGCATGGCATGGGCATGGCGGGGGCTCGATAACTGTCAGTTATTGATTGAGATTTGTTTGTATTTATTTATTAATTATTAGGGATTTATAGCTTCAATTCATAGAATTAATTAATTAATTAAAACTTTCTCTTTCTCGGTGCCAACATTGAGCCAATTTCCTATCGAGTGATATGTTGTGATATGTTGCCAATATGGCTCATCGGACCGGTTTTTAAATCCGGTTTCAGTAACATGAAACGACTGAGAATATTTCTATTCCCCCTGGATGGGATGCTAGTCCATCGCAGGTTACTCCCCAGCTAATGTAGGTAACCATTTATACTCTTAGGTGGAGAGAGGCAAGTTGGAGTAAAGTGGCTTGCCCAGGGACACAGCATAGGTTGTGATAGTTAAAAATATTAAACAGTTTAATTAACCCTCTCTACTGTTTTATAACTAGTATAAACAACTTATTAACATTAAAGCCCCTAAAATATCAAAAAATGACCATAGAATATTTCATCATGCGAAGGAAACAATCTAAAAATAGAAAGGTGTTGTGCAACTCAGAAATGCTAAAATAGGTCCCTCGTATCAGACAAATATTGTCAGTTTCCTTTGTCACAGAAGCCCTAAATTGACCCGAAGAGCAAATATTTTGTTCCCGTTATCTCTGACAAATATGCTTCTAATAATAACACGGTATCAAGTACCAGTACAACACCGTAATTTTCCCCTTTGCTGGGCCCCACGCTCAGCCCAAGCTCAGCGTGGTACCATACGGTGTATCTGACTCAGGTAAATCGTGATTTCCAATTGGTCTATTATTATACATGTAACAACCTTGCCGGGCTACTACCTCGAGTCTGGTATCTTGACCCAAGGTCTCATGGGTACCATATTCGTTTTCAGTTAATATTAATTAATGGTTTATTTAATACTCCAATGTCTTGCAGTCTTGGGGCTGAATGGCACATGGTTACAAAGATAAAACAATGACACGTAAACAACAATAAATACATTTAATAGTGGACACAGTACGTAATATCAACTTAAAGGTAGGATACACCATTTGCAGATATCTAAACATTGTACTACCGAATTATTAATGAATAATTACTTATTCGTATGTAAATAATGAATCTAGGCAGCCAGCAAAATGATTGCGGTAGATATCCTGTACTGAATTGTTCTGAAAAATTGAATTTTATAAAAACAAATTGTACCGGACGGCGATTGCGAAAAAAATGAGAACAACTGCCCGACTTTGGTTGAAAACCAATGCTGTTTTTCTTGCTTTTTTTGGCATCCGTGATTGTAAAACTACGAACAGGTCAGTTAAACGATATTTACTATACAACCCCCAAAATCCACCCATTCGTGATAATTCAAGCAATTACCAATGGTGTATCCTACCTTTAAACATTAAAGATAAAATTATAAACATAATAAAATTATGAAAACAATCTGGTCTTTACAGTTCACACAATAAAACTACTTTCAATCATACTATGCAGCTCTAAGCATTATTCCAGTAGCTCATTTCCATTTTTATTACTGTTTTTAATTTTGGTAGATTAATTTTCTCTCTCAATATTCGGAGGTGCCTGCAATATTTACCTATTGAAAGATTGTTGACGTTGACCTAGGATTGTAATTAAAATGGGATATGTCAATGCAAGGTAGGATATTGTAATTATGATAGTATCGGATTGCAGACAATAAGGACAGATTTGTGAAATTGTTAATACACAGCAAGCTTGAATATCAACCTGTGATTGATCAGTCCCATAATAGCAACAGCAAGCTATAATAATGCCCTAAATTTATTTTTCCTAATTTTAGAATTTTCCTTTTAGAAGTTTTTATATTTTTTTTGTGTGTGGCCAGAATTCAAGGCCTCTGGTTAACTTTTTTCAAACAACTACCCCCCCCCCCTTTCCCCACACATTTGTTCTCAATCCTTTCATCCCCCAACCTTGAACCCTTCCATCCTGCTTCTGCCCCCCCCCCCCCCCCCCCCCCCCCCCCTCTGCCTTCATTTTACCTTTATTTCCAACTCTATTCAATGACCCACCATACCCTGATCTACTCACAGTGCAAGGGAACAAAAATTGCCCTTCTGACTCCAAGTTTTTCAAGTTTTTCCCAGCAAGTATCAAAACAATCTTTGCAAAGTTTTGTAACATATTTTTGCAAACCTACTTTATTTTATTCAATATCTTTTAGGTTCTCTGGTTTTTTAGTTTTATATTCTGGAAATGTACTTGGTGTGATTATTCCTCCATGGTGTGACCAGTGCACTCATACAGCAGCCCATTGTGTTTGGGTTTCTTGTTGGGTTGTGTTTTTTGTCAGGTCAACGAGACATGTGCTTAAGTCATTAAGTTTCCTGGGAATTTAAGACATAAACAGGACACGGGACACAAATCATTTCTGAAAATTATAGGAAGCTTTCTAGTGACCTGATATCGGCTGATTGTGTTTCCCTTCACACACTCTGTTGTTGGTGCTTCCAAACCATTCGTGTAAATGTTGAATAGTTGTTTCTATGTTCTTAAGATGTTGAGCGCAATTCAAAACATGACTCAACAAACTTTGAATTTAAATCGAGATAAAGACTGTTTTGTCAGAATATACAGCATTCACAGAGCTAAGACTTCGTCGGTTTGGTTGTCAAGCTCCCAACTTTCACGCCTTTCACCGCTATGACCCGGGTTGGAACCCCTGCCTGATTTCTGAGTTTCCCCAGGATATTCTTGTGGGGTTCTCTTCCCACCTCTAAAACTAACTTCTTTTTTTCTTTCTATCCTTACTGTAATTTGTTCTACAGCGCTGTAGGACGTAAAATAAATTAATTAATTAATTGATACAAATAAATTAAAATGTATAATTGTCTCTTAAATTGTAGATTTACTGCAGTTCTGTCGTTATCTGAAATATCAGTATTGTTAGTCTTTTATGACATGGTTTATATAATAAAGATGGCATTAGAATAATAAAGATAAGCAAAATTAATAGAGCAAAAGTACAATTCTAATATGCTTCACGTGTTACACGGTTGTATGTTTTATTTATAGTTACTTCAATAATTACTGATTCAATTAAAGAAACCTCGTTAAAATTAAAATCAAACGATATTAAATTATATGGGTTAATTGTTTGCTGTATTAGAAAGTGCTTAAACCAAATGACCTTTTAAAAATAATCTGAGTTTATTGATGTTCCTCTTCTGATTTTTTTTCATTTTGGGGGATTTTATTACCCTCTGCAAACAAAATGGCCGCAGTTTTTGAGACACCTCTTCTGAAAGCATATGGTGTTCCGTTGTGGATCATGTTTGGAATCCTTAACATTTATGTCTCCATATCTTTAGGGGGGGGTGGGGGGGCGCAACTAGCAATAAGTCAGTTTTTAACAAGGATGGTTGGCCGGCCATCGTGTTTTCCAAACCCCAGCTTGGGCTTCAATACTGGCTCCATCCCTATTGCTAAACTGCATGAATGAAGCCCAGAACGGAGACGAAGCTGGAGTTTGGAAAATGGCATTTTATTCACTTACATGTATGCACAGTCAAGCATGGTCAAGCATGGGTCAAGTGAGGTATTTCATAGTAGTTAGATTTTTTTAAATTTTGCAAATGGCCTTTAAAAACATGTTTATCCAAAACAAACGTTGCCACTACATTTAATACACTCACTGCATGATAACTACACTACACTAGATACAGGCATAACCCATAATTTGAATATAACTATATTCTCCTATCGGTGGTTATTTGTTTCCTATCAGTGATACTTCAAGGTAACCTTCATATCAATATTGGATGATTGTCCTGTGAGTCATTGTCAAACTGGGCCTTTTGGAATTGCTTCTGAATTTGTTTGTTAGAGTTGTTTAATCGCCACAAAGCAATAACCAGCGTCCCTGGATTGGTCCCATGTTGTTTTGTTGACCATGGTTGGACATTCCACGCTTTGAGGCGAAAATTTGTTAGTGGGACATTTTCCACTTGTGGGTATTTGTAGACCTTGCTAAACAATCTAGTGCTTAATTAGTGATAATTACTGGGTCACCTCAAACCTTCTACATCCTGTACAATGATTATAGGTGCAGGTTGAAAAGAGATTTATTGTCATGACCTTTCAAAGGCGCTAAAGGTCCCGATGAGGTCCCGGAATCTTCCCAAATTTTTGCCTGGAGCGAAACCCTTCAGTCGGGTTTAAATTGAAGTTTGTTTTGTTCAAAAAACAAGTTCAGAGCGTTTAACCCTAACTCTCTGGGGTGTGTGCAAATTGCTATTAAAATTTGAGGATTAAGGATTGTTAGGGTTAATGGAAATTTACCCTAAAGGGTTAATCCGGGTTAATCCGGGTTAATCCGGGTTAATCTGGGTTAATCTGGGTTAATCTGGGTTAATCTGTGCATTGTGTTATTCTGTGGGGGCCAATGCATGGGATTCATCGTGCAACTTGTTTTACTGTGGCGATGAAAAACAAAAAAGTGACGTGACCAATTTGTAACAATTTTATTCTCATGAACATTTTACCTTTTCTTGATTCCACAGATCACAACCCCCTCCTCACCCCCAAGAAGGTTGACGTCATGCAAGTCTAGATTTGCGCCCCTTTAAAAGTTCTGCTCTAGAATTTAGCATCTTCTGCGAAGGATGGCACAGTTAGCATGAACAATGGAAGGAAGGTAACCGCTCTATGTATCGGGTCAGACACACCGCGGGGCATGAACATTGAAGGCATCCGTTAAATGGATCATAACATGTAATCATGTGAAACCTAACGTTCTTTGTATAATGTTTACGTCAATGCGCACGTCATTATAGATCGCATAACATGTTCAAACTCAAAATGACTATCAAAATACGTGTATAGAACACCGTCCAGGTATAAATGCAAGAATTTCGAATAATTGGTTTAGTTCCTTGTTTTTGAGGCCGTGTTTTTGCATAACTCTCTATTTTGGGTCTTTGTGGTCATCTTGTGGTAAATATATTTGTGTAATATTTTATTTGGTCCAACTTTTGTTTAAAGTGCAAAACCTTCTCTCTCTCTCTCTGTCAAAGAGTTTTTTATGCAAATGTACGTAAAATGTGTTTCGTAATGTATGCTTATGTAAGACGCTAAGTATGAATTGTGTAAGCGAGATTCCTGTTGTGGTGACATGAATGTCAGCAAGCTAGATTTACCGTAGGTCTACCAACTTACTATGAATGTTGTGAATGAATATTAAAGAATGATAAAAAGCTGTATAACTGATTTTTTGTTATTTTGAGGCATCTTCACTTTTATAACTTGTATGTAATTTATTTATTGCAAGTAGGTAAAGGTAGGATACACCATTGGTAATTGCTTGAATGATCATGAATGGGTGTATTTTTTGCGGGTTGTTTTTTCAGCAATCGCCAAAGCGATCACAAATTAAAAAGAAATTATCAATTTTTTTGAACAATTTTATGATATCTAGCACAATCATTTTGGATACCTAGAATAAGGAAGATATTTCTTAATAATTTGGTAGTAAAATCTGCAAATGGTGTATCCTACCTTTAAATAACAGTGTTGTTAAAGAGATTTTCCCCTCAAGGATTTTGGCAGTTTTAATACCTTTATTTCGTGAGATTGAAAATGCTGGTTTTTATGACTTTTTTTGTCAGGACAATTTAACAATCTCTCGAGTGGAATTTGCCAAAAGTAGGGCTATTTGTTTTTTTGGTGCAGACATACAAACAGCTTTACGTAGGATCAGATGATCCGTGGTATTTGCAACGCGAGAGAATTGCCTGCAGGTTTGCAAAAACAAACTTGTTGATTTCTCGCTCCTTGTTTTTTTTTAGGAGGGCCCTGATTTCTTTCTTTTTTTTTCCTGCCAGATTTATCCAGGGTCTGTTCCGCCCTCCATAGTCGACTCATTTAAGTAGTTTGCCTAAGGCCGTGTCTGAATTCCCTGTCTATGGCTATTGTCTAGGTGTTTGTCTATTACATCTACGCGTGAGCAGGATGACAATAGACATAGCCGTAGCTCTGGAAGCTCAGGACATTGCCCTAAGATGGTGGAGAGTGGGGCTAATTTTTGGTTTGTTCCTCGAGTTTGATTTTTACCTTAAAGGTAGGATACACCATTTGCAGATATCGAAAAAATGTACTACCGAATTATTAAGAAATATCTTACTTATTGAAAAGTAAATAATGATTGTAGGCATCCAGCAAAATAAGGGCCCTAGATATCCTGTAATTGTTCCAAAAAATTGAATTGTATAAACCAAAATTCATTCTCGCCGTCCGGCGAGCGCGAAAAAAACAAAGATAACATAAGAATAACTGCTCGACTCCGGTGGAAAACAAACGCTGTTTTTCATGCTTTTCTCGGCATCCATGAATGTAAAAATTCGGACAGGTCAGTTAAACGATATTTACTATGAAATATAACCCCACAAATCCACCCATTCCTGATAATTCAACAAATTACCAATGGTGTACACTACCTTTAAAAAGAAGAAACGCACAAGTTAGTTTTTTTACTTTTGGAGCAAACATTGAGCTACAGAGAAGGAACAAAGTGGAAAGCTTGCCAGAGTAATAATTATGAATAAATTAAATTATTCAAGAGCCCACTTGAGAAACGCACTTTGTTTTGATTAAGAAATGATTTAAACGTACCCCATGAGGAATTCTGTATTGAACTCAAACCATATGTGAATATTATACAAAAAGTATATTTGCAGAAACCAATCAATCATTTTACTTGAAGGTCATGTTCAGTTGACCTTTGGCTATTAAACTCGATTATTATTTTGTTGGTTGCAGACCAGTAAAAGGCCGGATTTGCCTTCGCCAAACCAAATCATGATTTGCCCTGTCCTCAATTCGTTGGCTAAATATGTGTGCGATGAGGGTTTCGTCTGGGGGATATTAGGCCCTCTTTTGCAATGGGGAATAGACATTCAAAATGGGGACAGGCTCCAGGACTATTTAACGGGTAATCTTTGGAATTTGATGGAATTGAACAAAACGAGTTGTATATTTCAGAAGTGGCAAATTCGTGGCAGTTTATTTACTGGTGTGCAACCATAGGGTGTAACTTTAACCATGGAGGATTACCCCGTGCTTTAATATATATTTTGTTTGTTTTGAAGCAATATATTATTTCTGTCCTCAATATAATTACTATTTCTGTCAATCATTATCTCAATAAAAGATGAAACGGGATGATATCAGTTTTCATGGATCATTTGTTTTTGACTGTGTGCAGTGGACATTCTTTGATAGTAACGAGTTTTAGAAAAAAAATACCAAGGTGGACTATTTTTTGCATAATTATTATATTTTGACCTAATTTGCATACAAATGCAAGGCTAACCCCTTGTCAATTAATTTAAGGGACAATGGAGACATTTTTGCATAATTAAATTGTTTGACCTAATTATCATATTTTGACCTAATTTGCATACAAATGCAAGGCTAACCCCTTATAAATTATTTTAGTGGACATTTAAGACATTTCTGCATAATTATCATATTTTGACCTGATTTGCATACAAATGCAAGGCTAACCCCTTATCAATTAATTGGGGGGACAATGGAGAGATTTTTGCATAATTATATTTGTTGACCTAATTATCATATTTTGACCTAATTTGCATACAAATGCAAGGCGTTAGCAAATTAGGTCAAAATATGATAATTAGGTCAACAAATATAATTATAAATTATTAATTATTTTAGGACAAATTTGAGACATATTTGCATAATTATCATATTTTGGTCTAATTTGCATACAAATGCAAGGCTTACCCCTTCTTAATTAATTTAGGGACATTTGAGATAATTTTGCATAATTATCATATTTTGACCTGATTTGCATACAAATGCAAGGCTAACCCCTTGTCAATTAATTGGGGGGACAATGGAGAGATTTTTGCATAATTAAATTTGTTGACCTAATTATCATATTTTGACCTGATTTACATACAAATGCAAGGCTTACCCCTTATAAATTAATTGGGGGGACAATGGAGAGATTTTTGCATAATTATATTTGTTGACCAAATTATCATATTTTGACCTAATTTGCATACAAATGCAAGGCTAACCCCTTATAAATTATTTTAGGAGAAATTTGAGACATGTTTGCATAATTATCATATTTTGGCCTAATTTGCATACAAATGCAAGGCTTACCCCTTATCAATTAATTGGGGGACAATGGAGAGATTTTTGCATAATTATATTTGTTGACCTAATTATCATATTTTGACCTAATTTGCATACAAATGCAAGGCTTACCCCTTATAAATTAATTGGGGAGACAATGGAGAGATTTTTGCATAATTATATTTGTTGACCTAATTATCATATTTTGACCTAATTTGCATACAAATGCAAGGCTTACCCCTTATCAATTAATTTAAGGGGAAAAGGAGACATTTTTGCATAATTATATTTGTTGACCTAATTATCATATTTTGACCTTATCTGCATACAAATGCAAGGCTTACCCCTTATCAATTACTTTAAGGAAGATTTGAGACATTTTTGCATAATTATCATATTTTGACCTGATTTGCATACAAATGCAAGGCTAACCCCTTGTCAATTAATTTAAGGGACAATGGAGACATTTTTGCATAATTAAATTGTTTGACCTAATTATCATATTTTGACCTAATTTGCATACAAATGCAAGGCTAACCCCTTATAAATTATTTTAGGGACATTTGAGATAATTTTGCATAATTATCATATTTTGACCTGATTTGCATACAAATGCAAGGCTAACCCCTTGTCAATTAATTGGGGGGACAATGGAGAGATTTTTGCATAATTAAATTTGTTGACCTAATTATCATATTTTGACCTGATTTGCATACAAATGCAAGGCTTACCCCTTATAAATTAATTGGGGGGACAATGGAGAGATTTTTGCATAATTATATTTGTTGACCTAATTATCATATTTTGACCTAATTTGCATACAAATGCAAGGCTTACCCCTTATAAATTAATTGGGGAGACAATGGAGAGATTTTTGCATAATTATATTTGTTGACCTAATTATCATATTTTGACCTAATTTGCATACAAATGCAAGGCTTACCCCTTATCAATTAATTTAAGAGACATTTAAGACATTTTGCATAATTATCATATTTTGACCTAATTTGCATACAAATGCAAGGCTTACCCATTATCAATTCATTTAAGGGAAAAAGGAGACATTTTTGCATAATTATATTTGTTGACATAATTATCATATTTTGACCTTATCTGCATACAAATGCAAGGCTAACCCCACATCAATTAATTTGGGGGACAATGGAGAGATTTTTGCATAATTGTATTTATTGACCTAATTATCATATTTTGACCTAATTTGCATACAAATGCAAGGCTAACCCCTTATAAATTATTTTAGGGGACATTTGAGACATGTTTGCATAATTATCATATTTTGACCTAATTTGCATACAAATGCAAGGCTTACACCTTCTTAATTAATTAGGGACATTTGAGACAATTTTGCATAATTATCATATTTTGACCTGATTTGCATACAAATGCAAGGCTTACCCCTTCTTAATTAATTTAGGGACATTTGAGACAGTTTTGCATAATTATCATAATTTGACCTGATTTGAATACAAATGCAAGGCTTACCCCTTCTTAATTAATTTAGGGACATTTGAGACAGTTTTGCATAATTATCATATTTTGACCTGATTTGCATACAAATGCAAGGCTAACCCCTTATAAATTATTTTAGGGGACATTTAAGACATGTTTGCATAATTATCATATTTTGACCTGATTTGCATACAAATGCAAGGCTTACCCCTTATAAATTAATTGGGGGGACAATGGAGAGATTTTTGCATAATTATATTTGTTGACCTAATTATCATATTTTGACCTAATTTGCATACAAATGCAAGGCTAACCCCTTATAAATTATTTTAGGAGAAATTTGAGACATGTTTGCATAATTTTCATATTTTGGCCTAATTTGCATACAAATGCAAGGCTTAACCCTTATCAATTAATTGGGGGGACAATGGAGAGATTTTTGCATAATTATATTTGTTGACCTAATTATCATATTTTGACCTAATTTGCATACAAATGTAAGGCTTACCCCTTATCAATTAATTTAAGAGACATTTGAGACATTTTGCATAATTATATTTGTTGACCTAATTATCATATTTTGACCTAATTTGCATACAAATGCAAGGCTAACCCCTTATAAATTATTTTAGGGGACATTTGAGACAGTTTTGCATAATTATCATATTTTGACCTGATTTGCATACAAATGCAAGGCTTACCCCTTATAAATTAATTGGGGGACAATGGAGAGATTTTTGCATAATTATATTTGTTGACCTAATTATCATATTTTGACCTAATTTGCATACAAATGCAAGGCTTACACCTTCTTAATTAATTTAGGAACATTTGAGACAGTTTTGCATAATTATCATATTTTGACCTGATTTGCATACAAATGCAAGGCTTACCCCTTATAAATTAATTGGGGGGACAATGGAGAGATTTTTGCACAATTATATTTGTTGACCTAATTATCATATTTTGAACTAATTTGCATACAAATGCAAGGCTAACCCCTTATAAATTATTTTAGGGGACATTTGAGACATGTTTGCATAATTATCATATTTTGACCTAATTTGCATACAAATGCAAGGCTTACCCCTTATCAATTAATTGGGGGGACAATGGAGAGATTTTTGCATAATTATATTTGTTGACCTAATTATCATATTTTGACCTAATTTGCATACAAATGTAAGGCTTACCCCTTATCAATTAATTTAAGAGACATTTGAGACATTTTGCATAATTATATTTGTTGACCTAATTATCATATTTTGACCTAATTTGCATACAAATGCAAGGCTTACCCCTTATCAATTAATTTAAGAGACATTTGAGACATTTTGCATAATTATCATATTTTGACCTAATTTGCATACAAATGCAAGGCTTACCCCTTCTTAATTAATTAGGGACATTTGAGACAATTTTGCATAATTATCATATTTTGACCTGATTTGCATACAAATGCAAGGCTTACCCCTTCTTAATTAATTTAGGGACATTTGAGACAGTTTTGCATAAATATCATATTTTGACCTGATTTGCATACAAATGCAAGGCTTACCCCTTATAAATTAATTGGGGGACAATGGAGAAATTTTTGCATAATTATATTTGTTGACCTAATTATCATATTTTGACCTAATTTGCATACAAATGCAAGGCTTACACCTTCTTAATTAATTTAGGGACATTTGAGACAGTTTTGCATAATTATCATATTTTGACCTGATTTGCATACAAATGCAAGGCTTACACCTTCTTAATTAATTTAGGGACATTTGAGACAGTTTTGCATAATTATCATATTTTGACCTGATTTGCATACAAATGCAAGGCTTACCCCTTATAAATTAATTGGGGGGACAATGGAGAGATTTTTGCATAATTATATTTGTTGACCTAATTATCATATTTTGACCTAATTTGCATACAAATGCAAGGCTTACCCCTTATAAATTAATTGGGGGGACAATGGAGAGATTTTTGCATAATTATATTTGTTGACCTAATCATCATATTTTGACCTAATTTTCATACAAATGCAAGGCTTACCCCTTCTTAATTAATTTAGGGACATTTGAGATAATTTTGCATAATTATCATATTTTGACCTGATTTGCATACAAATGCAAGGCTTACCCCTTCTTAATTAATTAGGGACATTTGAGACAATTTTGCATAATTATCATATTTTGACCTGATTTGCATACAAATGCAAGGCTTACCCCTTCTTAATTATTTTAGGGGACATTTGAGACATGTTTGCATAATTATCATATTTTGACCTAATTTGCATACAAATGCAAGGCTTACACCTTCTTAATTAATTTAGAGACATTTGAGACAGTTTTGCATAATTATCATATTTTGACCTGATTTGCATACAAATGCAAGGGTTACCCCTTCTTAATTAATTTAGGGACATTTGAGACAGTTTTGCATAATTATCATATTTTGACCTGATTTGCATACAAATGCAAGGCTTACCCCTTATCAATTAATTGGGGGGACAATGGAGAGATTTTTGCATAATTATATTTGTTGACCTAATTATCATATTTTGACCTAATTTGCATACAAATGCAAGGCTAACCCCTTATAAATTATTTTAGGAGAAATTTGAGACATGTTTGCATAATTATCATATTTTGGCCTAATTTGCATACAAATGCAAGGCTTACCCCTTATCAATTAATTGGGGGGACAATGGAGAGATTTTTGCATAATTATATTTGTTGACTAATTACCATATTTTGACCTAATTTGCATACAAATGCAAGGCTTACCCCTTATAAATTAATTGGGGGGACAATGGAGAGATTTTTGCATAATTATATTTGTTGACCTAATTATCATATTTTGACCTAATTTGCATACAAATGCAAGGCTTACCCCTTATCAATTAATTTAAGAGACATTTGAGACATTTTGCATAATTATCATATTTTGACCTAATTTGCATACAAATGCAAGGCTTACCCCTTCTTAATTAATTAGGGACATTTGAGACAATTTTGCATAATTATCATATTTTGACCTGATTTGCATACAAATGCAAGGCTTACCCCTTCTTAATTAATTTAGGGACATTTGAGACAGTTTTGCATAATTATCATATTTTGACCTGATTTGCATACAAATGCAAGGCTTACCCCTTATAAATTAATTGGGGGGACAATGGAGAGATTTTTGCATAATTATATTTGTTGACCTAATTATCATATTTTGACCTAATTTGCATACAAATGCAAGGCTTACCCCTTATAAATTAATTGGGGGGACAATGGAGAGATTTTTGCATAATTATATTTGTTGACCTAATCATCATATTTTGACCTAATTTTCATACAAATGCAAGGCTTACCCCTTCTTAATTAATTTAGGGACATTTGAGATAATTTTGCATAATTATCATATTTTGACCTGATTTGCATACAAATGCAAGGCTTACCCCTTATAAATTAATTGGGGAGACAATGGAGAGATTTTTGCATAATTATTCTTGTTGACCTAATTATCATATTTTGACCTAATTTGCATACAAATGCAAGGCTTACCCCTTATGAATTATTTTAGGGGACATTTGAGACATGTTTGCATAATTATCATATTTTGACCTAATTTGCATACAAATGCAAGGCTTACACCTTCTTAATTAATTTAGAGACATTTGAGACAGTTTTGCATAATTATCATATTTTGACCTGATTTGCATACAAATGCAAGGCTTACCCCTTCTTAATTAATTTAGGGACATTTGAGACAGTTTTGCATAATTATCATATTTTGACCTGATTTGCATACAAATGCAAGGCTTACCCCTTATCAATTAATTGGGGGGACAATGGAGAGATTTTTGCATAATTATATTTGTTGACCTAATTATCATATTTTGACCTAATTTGCATACAAATGCAAGGCTAACCCCTTATAAATTATTTTAGGAGAAATTTGAGACATGTTTGCATAATTATCATATTTTGGCCTAATTTGCATACAAATGCAAGGCTTACCCCTTATCAATTAATTGGGGGGACAATGGAGAGATTTTTGCATAATTATATTTGTTGACTAATTACCATATTTTGACCTAATTTGCATACAAATGCAAGGCTTACCCCTTATCAATTAATTTAAGAGACATTTGAGACATTTTGCATAATTATCATATTTTGACCTGATTTGCATACAAATGCAAGGCTTACCCCTTATAAATTAATTGGGGGACAATGGAGAGATTTTTGCATAATTATATTTGTTGACCTAATTATCACATTTTGACCTAATTTGCATACAAATGCAAGGCTTACACCTTCTTAATTAATTTAGGAACATTTGAGACAGTTTTGCATAATTATCATATTTTGACCTGATTTGCATACAAATGCAAGGCTTACCCCTTATAAATTAATTGGGGGGACAATGGAGAGATTTTTGCATAATTATATTTGTTGACCTAATTATCATATTTTGACCTAATTTGCATACAAATGCAAGGCTAACCCCTTATAAATTATTTTAGGGGACATTTGAGACATGTTTGCATAATTATCATATTTTGACCTAATTTGCATACAAATGCAAGGCTTACCCCTTATCAATTAATTGGGGGGACAATGGAGAGATTTTTGCATAATTATATTTGTTGACCTAATTATCATATTTTGACCTAATTTGCATACAAATGTAAGGCTTACCCCTTATCAATTAATTTAAGAGACATTTGAGACATTTTGCATAATTATCATATTTTGACCTAATTTGCATACAAATGCAAGGCTTACCCCTTCTTAAATAATTTAGGGACATTTGAGACAATTTTGCATAATTATCATATTTTGACCTGATTTGCATACAAATGCAAGGCTTACCCCTTCTTAATTAATTTAGGGACATTTGAGACAGTTTTGCATAATTATTATATTTTGACCTGATTTGCATACAAATGCAAGGCTTACCCCTTATAAATTAATTGGGGGACAATGGAGAGATTTTTGCATAATTATATTTGTTGACCTAATTATCATATTTTGACCTAATTTGCATACAAATGCAAGGCTTACCCCTTATAAATTATATTAGGGGACATTTGAGACATGTTTGCATAATTATCATATTTTGACCTAATTTGCATACAAATGCAAGGCTTACCCCTTCTTAATTAATTTAGGGACATTTGAGACAGTTTTGCATAATTATCATATTTTGACCTGATTTGCATACAAATGCAAGGCTTACCCCTTATAAATTAATTGGGGGACAATGGAGAGATTTTTGCATAATTATATTTGTTGACCTAATTATCATATTTTGACCTAATTTGCATACAAATGCAATGCTAACCCCTTATAAATTATTTTAGGGGACATTTGAGACATGTTTGCATAATTATATTTGTTGACCTAATTATCATATTTTGACCTAATTTGCATACAAATGCAAGGCTAACCCTTATACATTATTTTAGGGGACATTTAAAAAAAAATTGCATAAATTAATTGATAAGGGGTTAGCCTTGCATTAATTATGCAAAAATGTCTCCATTGTCCCTTTAATTAATTGATAAGGGGTAAGCCTTGCATTTGTATGCAAATTAGGTCAAAATATAATAATTATGCAAAAATGTCTCAAAAGGCCCTTAAATTAATTGATAAGGGGTTAGCCTTGCATTTGTATGCAAATTAGGTCAGTATATAATAATTATGCAAAAATGTCTCAAAAGGCCCTTAAATTAATTGACAAGGGGTTAGCCTTGCATTTGTATGCAAATTAGGACAAAATATGATAATTATGCAAAAATGTCTCCATTGTCCCTTAAATTAATTGATAAGGGGTAAGCCTTGCATTTGTATGCAAATTAGGGCAAAATATGATACTTATGCAAAAATATCTCAATTGACCCTAAAAATAATTGATAAGGGGTTAGCCTTGCATTTGTATGCAAATTAGGGCAAAATATGATACTTATGCAAAAATATCTCAATTGACCCTAAAAATAATTGATAAGGGGTTAGCCTTGCATTTGTATGCAAATTACGTCAAAATATGATACTTATGCAAAAATGTCTGCATTGTCCCTTAAATTAATTGATAAGGGGTTAGCCATGCATTTGTATGCAGATTAGATCAAAATATGATAATTATGCAAAAATGTCTCCATTGTCCCTTAAATTAATAGATTTGGGGTTAGCCTTGCATTTGTATGCAAATTACGTCAAAATATGTTAATTATGCAAAAATGTCTTAAATGCCCCCTAAAATAATTAATAAGGGGAAGCCTTGCATTGGTATGCAAATTAGGTCAACATATGATAATTAGGTCAAAATATAATTATGCAAAAATGTCTCTATTGTCCCTTAAAATAATTGACAAGGGGTTAGCCTTGCATTTGTATGCAGATTAGATCAAAATATGATAATTATGCAAAAATGTCTCCATTGTCCCTTAAATTAATTGATAAGGGGTTAGCCTTGCATTTGTATGCAAATTAGGTCAAAATATCATAATTATGCAAAAATGTCTCAAAAGGCCCTTAAATTAATTGATAAGGAGTTAGCCTTGCATTTGTATGCAAATTAGGTCAGAATATAATAATTATGCAAAAATGTCTCAAAAGGCCCTTAAATTAATTGACAAGGGGTTAGCCTTGCATTTGTATGCAAATTAGGGCAAAATATGATAATTATGCAAAAATGTCTCCGATGTCCCTTAAATTAATTGATAAGGGGTAAGCCTTGCATTTGTATGCAAATTAGGTCAAAATATGATACTTATGCAAAAATGTCTCAATTGACCCTAAAAATAATTGATAAGGGGAAGGCCTTGCATTTGTATGCAAATTAGGGCAAAATATGATACTGATGCAAAAATGTCTCCATTGTCCCTTAAATTAATTGATAAGGGGTTAGCCTTGCATTGGTATGCAAATTAGGTCAGATTATAATAATTATGCAAAAATGTCTTAAATGTCCCCTAAAATAATTGATAAGGGGTTAGCCTTGCATTGGTATGCAAATTAGGTCAACATATGATAATTAGGTCAACATATAATTATGCAAAAATGTCTCTATTGTCCCTTAAAATAATTGATGAGGTTAGCCTTGCATTTTTATGCAAATTAAGTTAAAATATGATAATTATGCAAAAACTAAAATTTTGTCTAAACATTTCTCAATTGTCCTCTAAAATTAATTGATAAGGGGTTAGCCTTGCATTTCTCAATCAATCATCAATCCGTCATATGTCACAGCAATCCGTCATACGTAAAAGCTACCTTCTCTGTTCAACTTGTCAAACTGGGATTGATGTGATGACGTAATTGTTAATAACTTCTTCTTTTTATAGGGAAGGGGGGGTTGGGGTTATAAATCTGGTGGCCTCATGTGCCCTCCAGAAAGATAAACAGACACCTGTTAAAAATAATTCAATAATTCAAGCAAAATATAAAAACAAGTGGTTTTTTTATTACAATATATATGGTTTTATTACAATATATATTTTTCTGTTCAAAACTTAAACTCAATAGCATTTTCTGCAAGATTTGTGGTGTGAAACGTTGTAGATGATTTGGCAGTTGGGTCAGAGGCCCAAATCAAATCATTACAATGTTTGTGGATGGTCTATTATTTCACAAAAAGAACTTACAGTATATGTACTTTTTGCGGGCATATATAAATCAAGTAAACAATAAAATGCGACTTATTTCCTATGTGGAAAGCGATGCGCTGACGAATTCTAATTTGTCGTTTTTGTTCGTTTGCTAAACACACAAAAATAACCCCGACAGCTAATTAAATACAATATTATTAACAAGTATGTAATTACTTGACTTATTAAGCTCAAATTACTACAAGTTAATTTTTCAAGTCAAAAATAAAAGCTTTTTTTTTTTAAAGACTTAAAGAAAAACAAAACAAAATTGAGATTTCTTGCATCAGATCGGATTGTTTTACAATAGTACAATCACGCAAAGTATGCATAAATAAAAAATGTTATTTGAAACATTAAAAATACTTTCATAGCCCTGTTTCCAACAATACCTTCGCTGGGCCACTCAAATCTTAAGTTTTGTTTCTTGGGCCATTGGTGCGCTCAAGCTAAACAAATCTTTCTCGCACTAATTTTAAAACAAAAACAAAAATAAGGTCGCAGTTGACATCACATTTTTCATTCATTTCTTTCAAATACAGAACTGTAATGGAAAATTTGTACAATAAAAGAGTTCTGATATGCATAATTAACTTGTTGGCATTGTGCCAATATTTCACAGTCGTTAGTTTAAACTTTTTGTTCTTCTCATAACCACAAGCTTACCTTTTTGATGAGCTACAAATATGAACAAATTTGGAATTGTACCCAATAGACAACAAACAATTTGTCACTTTTTTTTCAATACAAATGTTGGCTGCAGTCAATTCAAAATACAATCGTTGATGAAACCAAGAAATCCACAATTCCATTGCTTTGTTTCTTCAACAGCAAATCACTTCAATTAGTTCATTTTTCACAATTTTAACATTTCATGAAGCGGATAAATGAAATTTAGAGTTAAACTTGTAGTACATGTAATTTTAATATTGCTAAATTTGCCTTTTCATTTCACTAAATAACTTAGGTCAAACGAAATGTTAAAAGGCTAAAATCCTTTTTGTAGAAGGAAATATTTAAAAAAAAAGGGAAAGGGGTTATCCATATCCACCAAACAAACTTTGAAAATATATTTTTCTAAGCAACGAGATAGACATGCAAGAAGTAAGTTGGTATCATTAAAGAGGCACAGAATGGCAATGGAACATTTTAAGAAATAATACTACTTTTTTGTCAGTTTTCTTACTTTTACAATGTATCCATCAAGATTATTTGTTTACCCATTTGAAAAAGGGACAATCCATAATATAAAGACATGTACTTTACTTTAGATGAAATTTCGGCATTTTTTTCATCACAAAAAAAAGCTGCCAAACAAAAAAACATGCGAAATACTTTTTTCCTCGTTCTTTAACTAGATGCATACAATGGGCATGTTAACTAGGCAAATGCATTAAAAGTTGCTTGTTTTCCAAACATTGCTTATTTTTTTTTACAGGTCCTTTTGAATACAACCCATGTGACAAACAATGGTACGACCTTTAACCTCTCAATAATTCACTAAAAGCAAACAATCTCTGTACCTTGCGTGTCCCCACAAACACAAACCCAACTGCTTAACAACCTGTCATATCTTATAAAAACACCAGCTGTCAAGCTGCTAAATGCCTATGTATAACAAACAGTAGTACATCTTTAACACAACGGTATATTACCTGCACAGAATACTGTACACGTGCCTCAATTTGTACACATTAAATAATCAGACTACCAAAACTCAAACTGTTAAAGTTATAAACATTAAAGGTAGGATAAACCATTTGCAGATTTAGAAACTTGTACTTACCGAATTATTAATAAATATCTTACTTATTTGTAAATATTAATTCTAGGCATCCAGCAAAATGATTGGGCAAAATATCTTGTAATTGTTCCGAAAAAGTTAATTTTGTCAACAACCAATACAACAAGAACAACTGCCCGACGCCGTTTGAAAACGAAAGCCGTTTTTCTCACTTTTTTCTCGGCATCCACAATTGTAAACATTTGGACAGGTTAGTTAAAATGTATTTACCCATTCCAACCATTCCTGATAATTCAAGCAATTACAAATTGTGTATCCTACCTTTAAGACAAAATCATTTGATCGAAACTTATACATGTATAATATTCACCAGCTATCATTTTCAAAACAGTCTCACAAGACGGTTAAAAAAACGTCAAGTCCAGAAACTGAAAGGTTGCTTTTTTTCAAAAGCTTTGCAAAAAGATATTGTTCAATTTCTTTTCCTGAAATGACAAATAGTTATACCTAAGCTTGTTCGCTAGACATCAACATTTTTGCCAACAAATCTGAGAAAGCAATTATGTAAAACTGAGGCATACTTAAAACTTCAAAGCAAAATTTTTGCCTGACCTTTTTAGTCAGGCAAACAAAAGCAGCTTACTTCAATGAATACCCCAAATCTTGCTAGAAAGCAAACAAGAAAATCCTTGCCACTTTGCAACAGAATTCAAGTTTCACCACAATGGTTTCAGCATGTACTGAAATCAGTTCAATGTATAATACAATGATCGAGTATCCTTGGACAATGGGAACAAAGTCCAAGTGGTGTTTTTTTCTTCCCAGGGTATGAACAGTTTGAACAAACAAATATTTTACAAGGAAATCCAGTGGGATTAGTAAGGAAGTGCCAATAACTGGAAGGATAGGTCAAGCTGGTGACCTCTGATCCCTAGCATGACCTTGGATGTTGTTATTCAATTTACAGTGTGCAGTGGTGCACAATATAACAAGTCAAATATCATGTGTGCTTAAGTTTAGTGAACATAAAAACCTGACTGTGCATTTCTCTGCACAACAAAATGGGACCATTGTAGGATACACCATTAGTAATTGCTTGAATTAACAGGAATCAGTGGATTTGAGAGGTTGTTTTTTATAGTAAATAAAATTCAACTGACCAGTCCAAAGTTTTGCAAACATGGATGCCGAGAAAAAAGAAAAGAAAACTGGTTTTCAACGAGCGTCGGGTAGTTTTTGTGATTTTTTTTGCAATTGCCATTTTAGCGATCGTGAAACTTTTTATAAAATTCAATTTTTCGGAACAATTACAAGATATCTAGCGCAATCGTTTTGCTGGATGCCTAGTAGAATAATAATTCAGTAGTAAACATTTTTGATATCTGCAGATGGTGTATCCTACCTTTATAAATGCAACTTCCGATATAACAAACATTTTGCTAGGTCCGGCCATAGAGCTTGCTCTATGGTCCGGCTGAACGTTATTATTAGGAGTTGACTGTACACAGATTAGCATATGTTTGCCAATATAAAATACAGCATTGAGCTGCACACGTGTTGCAGAAATTGATCGCCGCAAAACAATGCTATAGCGTGATATTACTGACAGCAGTTTCCTAAAATGTTGCGTGCGTCATTTCCACATGTGAATAGCCATGGTAATGAATGCTACAGTGTGTGTGTAGCTAAAAACAGACCACCAGCTAAATAGACAAATTGATTATTTTGTTTGTACAAGTTATGACAAACGTACAGCACAATTCAATCGATTTTGCAACAAGTGTTTGATTTCCTGGATAGGGAAACAGGTAATGTACAGGTACATTTGACCTTTTAGAGCTGTACATGTATATTGAATTTGTCAAGGTAAGCACATTTCAAGCAAATTCTCAGTTGCCGATTCTGCACACCAAGCACAAAAACAATATAAGCATTAAATTGAAAATTTGAGTTATTTCAACAACCCGGGAGTCTAATGAGAAACAGCCGATGTAATCCATCGGTGAAATGTATACTAGGTTTTCAAACTGCAGGTAAACTTACACACCACAAAAAAAAAAAACGTGCAATGTCAAAAAAAGTATTCCTTTCAAAGTTAACAAAATTTGAAATTCAGTAACCAAGCTGCTTAATTAACACGTTTGCACGCACGCAACACTGTGAAACTCACCAACGTCAATAAATTGTAAAAAAAAAAACGTGAAATGCAAGGAGCTCCTAATTGAAACAATGTAAAATGTCTTCAAGAAATCTTGGTCAATAATTTAATAGAACAGTCAAATTGTTCAGTACAACCTTTACATTTCAATGCGTGTGCTCCCAATCTCTTGCGCACTTTGAAGAACTAGCCTTCCCGAGTGCGCATGCCTAGTTAATAAAGAGTTATTATTAAAGTTTGGATGATGATTAATTTCTTTTCCAGCTTGTGCTCATTGAACAAGGAGAAGCGTAGTGTGTACGTTAGCCTGTGTGCTAGTTTAGTCTTCGGATTACTGGATGGAAAATGTTACACTCCAGCCAACAGGATCAGCTTTATATTACAAAACATATTTCACACAAACAAAAACCACGTACAGCTTCTCACATAACCTACGTTGTGCTTCAACATTGCGAATCATGATAACACATACAAAAAAACACCATAAGGTTATGTGGTGCAAACCTTTGGCGCATACAAAGAACTTCCATTTCAATTTCCATGCAACTGGTAGCGCATTATGCAAATTATATTCATTGAATATGCAATTATGCATAAGATTATTCACTTTTTTACAGTGATCTCCTGACTGTTATCACAGACAAAAATGGCAAAATTCAAACTAATTGAACATTTCATGCCGAATAACATGAACCTCCTTCATATACATGTTAACAAATAAAACCAGACTTGAGTATAAACTGCCAACATATTCTGTACATAACAATATTCACCGCAATCAAAATCTCTCTCTAATTTTTATCCGTGCTTAAATTGCGACAGAATATTACACACGCAAATGTTAGAATCGTGCAAAGCTAGAAAGCTACATGTATGTGTTGTAATAAATGTCAGCCGAGTTGCGGATTAGTTCCGTTTCGGTGCATTGTATTTTATTAACGCTTGAGCTGCGACAGACGTTGAAAGAGCTTTTTGTATAAAACGGCGAGCTAATGGTATTAAAACATAAGGTCAATGTAAACGCCAGGCGTGCATTAAACAGACTTGTGAAATGTTTATCCTGGGGCTATAACCGACCTGTGCATTTTGGTCTTTTGCAACATTTCACGCTATCAGTTCAGTTCTCCTCACTGTTTTCTGGTACCAATCATGACAATGTCCTACGGCTGTTCATTTTCAAATCTTTTTTTTTCTTTCGGAATATGTGACACGATCAAGCAAAATCAGTCGGATGTCGGCCCCGGTCAAAAAATGAGTGTTCATGTAGTTTCAAAGAGGGCATCTGTACATTTTAAAAACTGAAAACCCCATGTTGATACGATGTTTTGTTGTCGAGTTATGTAAATTTGTTTAAATACCAACGAAGAATACAGTGCATTTTTGGGATTCGCCGACATCCGACTGATTCGGCTTGATCGTATCACATATGAAGTTACTAATATTAAACTTTATTTGTAAGTAAATATTGTTGCTTGTACCTGCTGATCTGTGTAACTTTCTGGTACATGATTATCGAGTTTGATTCTATGAACAAAACATATGTAATACAGTTGGTATTAGCACGTAAATCTGGTTGCCTGGAGCCCTGGCGTGGTTGTCCCGGCGCCGTCTGCGCCCGAGATTTGTCAAGCTCTGCGGCAAAATACCTCTTCTCTAAAGGAACAAGACATTTTGTGATGTGTAGTACAAGCCCACGGTTTCTTTGTCACAATATAACAGAGAAATAAGCGTGGTTATCAATTTAAATAAAAAAACTAATTTGCAAAAAAACCGAACATTCGAACCGGCAAAATATTATTCGAATATTTGGTTGATACTCGAATATTAGAATATTAGATATATTCGAAACAGCCCTATAACGTCCTAACCGGTTTTCGTTGGACTGGCAGTCGACCACCGTGCAACTCCATAAAAACCACATATAAATTAGTTTTAAAAAGCAACTTAAAATTTGTTTCTGTTAAACGGACCATTTAGGAATGTACAATTATGCGAGCGATGTACCCCAACAATCGATCACTGTATAAATGCTCATATTGAGTCAAGAAATCTTTTCAAACTGAAGCAATTCTGTACTTATTAGTTGAAGTTATTTATGTCTACGAAGTAATCTATCCTGACAAATTTGCTGTTGGTGCGGAAACTTGTTTACCACAAAACGGAGCACCACATCAACAAAACAGCTTTTACAAATATACAGAACAATGTTATTTTTTTTGTTATCCCTGTTGGAACCATTTTTAAATGTAAAGTTTTTAAATTGTAAGGACACAACACGAACCCTGGTTTTGGTTTTTTTGCATTGCCGATGCTTTGGGTTATCTCAATATTTGTATCCTCAACTAACAATTCATCATTTCAATGACCTAGAATGGCTGGCTTTTGAAGCTCGTGAACAAAATATATATTAAAAGCCAACGTTACAACGTCAAAGTTTATACACTTAACTCCAGATCGACTAAAATCGACCACCAGACAAGCAATGTTTGAAAAGTTTGAAATATCTGATAGACATGAATTTTGTGGACATAGACATGATAGACATGAACTTTTTCCACACCAGAAAAGTTAGAAATTTGTTAACAATTTTTCAATGAAATTGACGACTGCAATTTGCAAGTCTTCCCTTCCTCTGGCCAACAGACGGAACTATGTTCCAAATGGAACCTTCAATCTTTGGACATCAACAGCTCAAAGGTCAATTTAGCTATAAAAAAAAAAATTGCAAGAGGTTTTGCAATCGCCATAAGCCATGACAAAAGGTCACAACAATTCCAAAACGGAATTTGTTTAAAAAGTTTTCTTTTTTTCCCAAAGAAAATATACAATTTATACAACTTTAGATTTTTTGCAAGAAAGATTTATCATTGCAGTAAGCACTTAAGACAGATTAAGCAGAATTTTCAGCTTCTTTTTGTCGACGTAAAATAAAAACAAATCTGTTCATCTCTTTTCCTATGTCACACACCTTGAGCACCTTTCAGGAGGATTAACTGCATCCCTTTTCAAACTTCAATGCCAAACTTATCAATGCATTCCGTGTCTTACACAATAAAATACTGGACTCAGAGCATAAGAATTGTGGATATTCACAAAAAAGAAAAAAAATGGAATGCTTAACTCGAAACTGAAACAAAGATACAAGATTGCTGATTCTGTGGTTTTGTACAATACATCTTATAAGTCGGCACTTTTTTTAAACACTTTAATTAATGTACAGATTTGTTGAATCTTGGAAGAAGTTAAATTGGTTGAGACGTATCACTTCCACGAAGGTGTTGGCAAGTCAGGTTTCCATGGAGTTTTTTTAGTTTTTCACCATTTTTTCCATCATACACATGAGTTTACTAGGTGAACTAGATGATTGTCGGGCAGTTAATGCCCTTGCTTTAGAAAGCATGCATCATATTGGAGTGAAAGTTTGAATAGCCGTTATGATGAGTGGCTTTGTGACCGTAGTAGGCATTAGATGGGAAGTATCCGCCCTGCTTGTAGTTGTACTGAATAAATGGCGGCTGTCGGTGGTGCATGGTGGGTGCTGCCAGCTGACGATGGTGCTGATGGTGGTTGTTGGTGTTTGGGTACTGGTGGAAATGCTGCGGTTGACGCAGGCTGCTGAACACCTGCGGCCGGTGTTGACGCTGCTGCAGGAAGGCCAACGATCGCTGGACCTCTTGAGCCAAGTTGGCGATGAGGGTCAGGGTCTGCCTCCTCTCATGTCCCATCAGACAGACTGTGCTGGAGTTCACCACTCCGTGGAGAATCATCAGATACTCGTATCTACAGACGTCGTCCCCGACAAAGTGGTCATTTAGGTAGCTCTCCAGCTTCTGCTGCTGCTGGGGAAGCTCACTAAAGTCGATGAAAAAACGCGAACACATGTATCTCTCCAGGATCTTGATCTCCTCGCGGCTCGCCGGCAGGTATTTCCGGACCAAGAGGTTGCAATACTTCAAGAGCCCACCCCCGCGTATCTCCTCTGGGTTTCTCGTTGCGATCAGCTTGTTGTTGAGATGGTACAGCGCCTCGTCAAAGTTTCCAAACACGCTCTCCCCGATGACGGTCGGGTAGAAATTAGAGTTCATGGGGATTTCAGTCAGCTTGTAGAAGAAGAGCAGGGAGTCCAGGATGATCTGGAAGGAATCCACGCTGAACTCAAACTGACGCCGCATCCGATCGACAAACTTGAGTTCTACGTTCTTGCCCATGTTGTTAGAGAGGGAAATGAGGCTCCAGCGGTCATTATCGTTGTAGATCTTGACCATCTTCTGGACGTAAGCCTCCTGCAGGGTGCCAGAACTCATCTTAGCCTTGCTGACTCCCTCGGGAAGAAAGTTCAGCAAAGAGGTAAAGACTGCCTCCTTGATGATATGAGTGTTCTCAGTCCGTGACAAGTCCACTCCGAATATCAGATCGACGTCGTTGTAGGACTGGTGTTCCGAGGCGCAGAGGATATGACTGGCCGCTCCACCGTTCAGCCTCACCCCTCTCACCTGAACTCCCCCTTCTTCGAGTTTCGCCCGCACCACGTCGATTAAATCTAACAGGTTAATGTCTAAAGTTGGAAAGTTACCCCTGCCGTGCACGCTCATGTTGTCCCGCAGTACGTGGTCCAGTCGGTTGACTTGCTCGAAACTCAGAACCTGAAATCGCGTCGAGGTGTCGGTAGAGGCCATGGTGATTATTGCTGCTTCGATTACGGGTAGAAATCTGGTTTTTACGAGCGGTCTTAGCTGCAGGAATTAAAACAGAAAGGAAGCACAAATGACACAAAATAACGAGCAAAGTAAAGCGACTGCGTGCAGACTGCGTCGTAAAGTTATGTACATGTGAAATTACACCACGGTAACTGCTGTGCTTGTCTGCACTTGTCAAACCCCCAGAAAACGCAGATGTCAGCTGGATCAGCTGGGACCGATTCACTCACTCGACCTTTTTAATAATACTCCGCCATAACAGCTGTTTGGGTTTTTTGGTTGTTTTTTTCCTCCGAATTGCTTAAGGACTCACACAACTTTCAAAAATCGAGAAGATGACTAACCGTTTGCAAAAAAAATACGAAAAATTTCGAGGTAAAGTTCCAAACGCTGGTTGGTTTTACGACACTAACTTGTGCGCGTATTTATATACCCTAAGGCAAGTGCATGTTATCGGATTGTTTGCCGTTCTGCTAATCTGATTGGCCGATTAATAGATTTGTCCGGCAACAGTTCTATCACTTATGAATATTCAGTAGTTAGTTGCACTCAACGGCACCGTGATTCGATGTCGCGGCGGTTGTGCAATATTACAGTAATTTTCCGCATTTTGGGGACTTTACCATGCGCGGTAATATTTCATGCATGACTCATTCGTCACGACGCAATGACATTTTGATTTTAGAGGAGATCCGCCATTTTCCATAAATTGAAAAGATATACATGTATCAGGACTACTAGTCTAAAGTTTCCAGAAAATGCCAGAAAAATGTTGCCGAGAAACAGCCAGAACAGTGGGTGGAGACGAGACGAGGCGCGTAGGCGTTCGTTTGCTTGAATTTTACCTTTTAAACAACTTTCATCCTCGCAGACTATTTAGGGACAGTTTATACGCCCTGTCTTCTGATTTTAAACCTTCCTATATTATTAACGACGATAAATATTATGTTAATTGTTTAATTTATTTTTTCGAAAATGTTTCTCAACTTTCAGTTTTATGTCACGATGCACACTATTTTGAAAACCTTATCCGCTCAAATATAACCGCGTACAACTCTGTATATTTGGAAACTAAAATTGATAAACGGAAGTATATTTTGACGTCGATTCGGATTGTAATTATATAATGTGACTACCATTGTCATATGAAAATCAGACTATTGTGAAAATCGGACTCCTTTTCTCATTATTATTGGTTAAACCCTGTCACGTGACCGGTCACTCTCCTAATATCATGATCATCACCTAATTAAGCATGCGCAATGAGTCCGTATTTCACAGTCTGAAATTCATGCATACGCCCGTCAGTCGCCAGTTGACAGTCCTGTGACAGTCAACGGTTGGTCGCAACAGCTCCCTCTCTAGTCAAAACTCGTCTCTCTCGTGTCATCATCTTTCAATAACAACAATATTAAAGTAAAACACTAAAACTGTCTCTTTTGATGAAAGGCCGGCGCATGCATGCACTTTTTAGTTTTTTTTCTCCTTTTTTTCAGGGAATGATTGTAAATGTATTACGTTTCTTTGTGTGGGTGGGAAGTATAAGCTTTTATTTCGAGAGTCAAACTATTGTCACAATAATTGTCTTTCTGGTTTGTTGTTGCTGTGAGGGCCGCTGATTGAAGATCTGGTTTAATCCGGTCCGCGAGTTTGTAATCCGTTTCGACTGTACATCGAAGCTCGTCACGAAAGTGGGGTTGTTTTCCTTACGCAAGAATGAAAACATCATGATCACATTTCGGGGACTGTTTTTGTCAGGTCGGAACAGACAAAACGGTAAAGATATATTTCTGAGTTTCGAATGGTTTAAGTTCTAATGTTACGAAAATATCAAAACATGAAGTGTTTGTTAAGGTATCGATCTCCGAAACGCGGATATCAGGAACGTTATGTAGTAATAGAAAATACTTACATTGGGAACATAGACCGTAAACATGATTGTTCAATAGTCATTTCCCTACAAAATAATAAATATTCCCCTGAAAAGTGTGTATTGCACAACAAAATAATACATCCTGAATCAGGGCGGCGCGCGCGGCGCTGTTAAGCGTGCTGAAACGAATTCGTGATATATCGTACGCGCGCTACTGCGCATTGCGCATTCGTTTACAAAATAATGATAAAAAGTTAATAATTAAAAAAATGTAGATGTACTCTGTACGTATATTGTATCTAAGCTGTTGCAAACAAAACAAAGAACGATACGTGTGTCATAAGTAAACACGTCCTTTTGTAATTAAAACTGACAAGAGCATATTATTAAATGAAAAGATCGTACGTTTGTGTTGAGGCTCAGAAAATTTGATTGATTTCTGTTAACACTTTGTTTTACACATCCACACAAGACTAGAAATGTTTACCCACTCTATACTGAGATCGAGAAACACTCAGAGTATATTATTTCGTTTTCGGCAGACACTTTGCCATTGGGGAACAAATAATATGTAAAAGAAAAAAATTGCATTGACTAGATTTAACATTATAAAATAATTATAAATCTTGAGAACTATTCATCTGGCATATACAATTTAAACTGAGCTTTTGATTAAAAAGTTTGAAGTTTTACTCATTTTAAAATCTGTTTCTTTTAGCCCTTTGTATAATACAATTTACAATAATTACTGCTCTATATCGTCTATACTTTCATTTATTGTAAGATTGACAATTAAAATATTAAATATCCTCTGACAATATACTTTCAGAGTACCTTTTCCGATTACCGATAAGCTTTGTTTGTACAGCAGATAGTATTGTGTACATTTTTCTCAAATCTGATATCTCTTTTAGGTTAGATACAAATGATGTTTTAGTCCTAGACTATCTCGCATTCTAGTTTGTAGGTTGTAATCAAGTTAAAACAATCAAGTTATAACCAAAGTAATTGCATTATTTGTGTTACATGTACGTCACATGCGGATGTAAAGATATATAACCATGGGTACTTTTGCCAAATGGATTCTATGATCCATGTCTTACTCAACACAATGCAGGGTAGAACCCGCCCATCCCCAAACGAAGTGTTGTTTCATTCTTTCATAAAAAAACCGCATGTGATTAATCGGGTTTCCAAAACCACATCATGCGACACGCCTATACTGCATCCACTCTCGCTTCCATACCTAATCACAAATTCAACCTTTTTATTGCGCCCCCTCTATCAAACCTCCCCCCCACCCTCCCAATCCATCTCCGTATTTTGACCGTATCATTATTATCCCTCATCCTCGTCCCACGCAAACCGGCGTCGTACAAAATGTTGGCTCCGAACGGAAAGCCTTGCGCAATTACACGTGCTTACATTAATTTCACACACGGGTTATCCCCGTGCATCTTATACGCTGCACACCCACGCTTTACATTGACGTCACAACTCGGTTTTCATTCATAAAAAAAAATCAGCGCCACATCTTCGAGGCCCTCGTACGTTATCGACTTTAAGATCACAATATTATGTTCAACTTAAATCCTTCAAGATTGAGAGTTCGCCTTTACCCAAGCAAAAAAAGAATGGCAGAAAAACTGAGACAAAAACACTTCAATTATTTTTCCCGAAGATGCATTTCCCTAAAAGTGTCAAAAAGAGGCTGCTGCTATTTGCGGTTCCTCATAACAAAACTGGAATCTTTTCTAACAATTCTAGATGTTTTGCCAACATTTTGGTATTTTGTGTTATAATACTTTACCCCATAGGTAAGCTATTTTATCGTGGGCCATACGGCCGGTCTTAGTAGCCGATAATAATATTCTTTCCGCAAGGGAAAGTGTGGATTTGTGTCACCCTTTTCATCCCGCGACTCGACTGCAGACATGACTCACCCTTATGAATACAAACTCGTCTAACGTCGTGTGCATTAGAATTGGAAATGCATAATGTTCTCTTCTGTGAAACACGAAGAAGATGCAAGGACAAGAATAGATAATGTGTGTATATTTCGACAAACACGACAAACACGGACAATATTGTCAGAAAATGTATGTAGTCAGTACGGTGATTTACGGAAGCCCGATCGTGCCAGGTTTTATCAGTATAAACAATATTTGTATTCCGGAATTACGCAATAGTATTGCGAAATAACGCAATACTTTGACGTTATTTCGCAAAAGTATTGCGTTATTTCGCAACAGCTCTTCACCTAAAAACAAACTCGCATTCAGAATTTAAAAATATCCAAAACTTGGACTTTTTTGCTTTGCCTTAAATGGTATTACTGGCTGGAGTGACCTAAAATATACATTTCAAATAAGTTATAAGAGGACCTAATATTTCAATCTTAAGATCTTCATCAGAGGCAAACAATTATTATTCGTGGTTGATTATGCACGCGCGTATGCAAAGTGGTATTTCATATATTGTAATTGTCATTAAAAGCGTAAGGAATCCGAAACGATCGTCATTTTGCTGCAGCCAATCAAAACCGTGTTGGTTGCGGTTTCGGACGCGTGGGCCGATGTTTACAAGCAAGACCGTTTCTCACTCCCTTCTAATTAAGCTTCGGAATCCCCGCGTATCTCTGACTGTACCAACATGATGCAGGATTACTCCTCCGTAATGAACTTTTAGAAAAAGTGGGGGCCGAAACCATCCTTGAAGTTGTTTTATTTCAAGGGCACCAAAAGTGCTTCAATTGGCGTTGTTGATGAAGGCACATAGGCCTACACGTGCGGAATTCACGTGTGTCTGTAGCGCGCGCCGCGGACGTGTTAGATCATAAGGTTGCTTAGTATAGGAGATATATATTTTGTTCGTACAAGAGCTCATTGCATTGCATTATATCCCCCCCCCCCCCCCCCCCCGTGACTCAATGTTCACACCAAATAATTGCATTATAACGGGAAATTACTTTTAAAGCGCTAAAACGCACTTTGGCAATTCAATGATAGAATTTGGTCACATTCAAAACATTTTCCTATTCCCCCCCAAAAAAATCTGTTAACAAAGTTTGAAGGAAAACATTTGTTAAGCAGGAAGAAAACTAAATGAAAATTATCAGTGTATTAAACAAAACTACACAAGTTAATTTCGATTTCAGAAACAAATACATAATGATGCAAAAAGACATTTAAGTTTGGCTTAATTTAGTGCGTCATTGTCTGAGCAAATTCTGATCAAATTCACGGTTCGGTATTTATTTAACATTGGCATAATGCACATCGCCGCAGAATTTTAAAGGTGGTGAACTCTGGACAACACAAATTATCGAAAAATAACGAAACAGCGTAATACAAGTCCATTAGCAAATTGGATATGCCAAAAGTTACCTTACAAATTCGAGTAAAACCGAGCAAAGATAAATTTCACTTTTACAAAACAATGATCCGTTTTTATAATAATATTTTTATTAAGTAGAATTAAGCTTACCTTTAGAACTGTCTTCAGGAATTCCGTAAGATGTCAAACTGCAAATAAGGAGCAAAACTGAACCAAAAATCGAGATGTGATGAACCATATGTCGCACTGTCACGCCGTTACAATTATCTTTGCAAAAGCCCGCCAAAATGCCATACACGTTGTGACTGTACCGCACGCCGATCGTCTACTGTGGTTCCATACGGACAGCGTTGATTTACAACATCGTCATTTCCGTTCCGTATACACCTTGCCCACTGTCAAAACAGACATGCAGTGACGTCAAACAGATGTGACGTCAGATGCTGGCGATTGACGTAGCAACATTTGCATAATGCATTTATATAAATGGCAATAATTATGTGATAAAAATACGTGCGGCCGCTCGCATGGCAGGTGGTTGTCAATGCGCATGCCTAAGATCTAAAAATAGCCTCGACACTTGTCTTTATAAGTTGTCGCCAGCGAGTGTTTACATTCATTCCATCCATACCATCTAGTGTGTACATTATGTAGAAAAATACGTGCATACGACAGTAACAATATCCACTCCTCAAATAGAAACCAATAAATATATAATTCTCTTTTATGAAAAATGACATGTTGGATAAAAGGGGAACATCTAATTCAGATTTTATTTTTACAAAAAGATAAAGTTATTGAATTATTGAAAATTCTTTATTACATAACTGGTTTACAAAATATTATCAAAATGTTATCAAAGGATAATAACAATGGAGAGAGGTTTATTAAAAAAAGAAGGATGGAGCTATAATGTAATTGTTGAAAATTTATCATCTTAAAATTTGTAAAATATATACTTCAAATCATTTTTTTCACAATGAAAGTGAAATCCAAAAATCTTGACGCACACTCCTTAATTACTGGTGTCACTAAATGGAATCAAAGGTTTATAACAAAGAGCTTGGTGCCTTCGATATGAACCTTGTGTTGACTGTATATTTTGGTGTGCCATTCCAGGTACCAGACCAAGATGGCTTTAAAATTAGAGGCTTCAAAAGCCACTTTAAACAAATAATTGAACTTTACATAATTTAGTACAAGTTGAATGTAAACAGCCTCACTTGCGTATTAAACCTTTCTTTAAAATGTAAGAGTTTAATTTATCAGTGTCAATTTTCTGTGCAACTAAAATTAAAAGTGATTGCCAATGTGTGATCTGGCGTGAAATTGAAGTTTTATTTTATGTGGTGAAATTCGATTTGTTTTTCAGTGTTAGGAATACATGGATAATTAGTAGGAACAAAATGAGATTGAACACAAAATAATTTGAATAAAATACAAATTTTTTAATCCATATAATTCATGCAACAATGGTGTAACAAAAAACAGACATTTGCTGTGTGTAATTTAATGTCGGAATTTAACCTCTCATTGATAATATAAAAATTGTATACATTTTTCTGAAAAATTGGCACCAGTAGTTTTCCTTCTAACTGTCTCTGTTTAATGATTACGCAGATAACATTTAGCTTTTTAATATACGCCGGATAGGTATGGTTCCTAGTCAATTACATTAGAAAGTTGACGACATATTTTAACTAAAATATATAAATGCATTTACATCTACTTGCAAGGATTGGATATCAAAATCCCTAACAAATATAATTCCTTGCAAATTAGTATGCAGTGTCCAGCACAAGAAAATAGAGTTGATTTAGGTGTCTACTTGATTATTAAGACCCAAGTGATTTCAAAATGATTTATTTGATAAATAATTCTGCTCTTTGATATAAATGTACAAAAAAAGGACACATTTTTAAATGAGTTGGTATTACAAAGTGAGAAATATATTTTAGCGATGCAGTAGAAAACAGAATGAATATTATAGCACGGACTATTGACAAACAAATCAAGGAAGAACATTAGCCATAACAATTATCATGCTCAACATTTGAAAGAACTAAACAAATATCATAAAATGTATTCCAAAAGGCTTAACAAAACCAAATTTGTTATAAAACTGGTAATATGGCAAGCAAAACAGGGTTAGAAAATTCAGCCTAATGAGTAGAAAATCAAGGACCAATTATTTTCCCACGTAAACGGTCCACATACGAGTAATTAACCTGAACATTGAAATCATCTAGTTATGAAACCAATACAAAATGTTTTGCCAAAACTTTTGAGTTGAAAAACAACAATTTAAAATGGTCCAGATATTAAGCCAAATCAAGATATTTGGCACGGATTTCAATTAAACAAATATTTATCTCCCTGCATGCAAACAAAATTGCCCCAAATTATACAAATAATTACACTAAACAAAATAACGAAACGAGACAATTGCATGTGATAAATAACACTGTACATGAGATTACGGTCGATTTGTTTGTTTACATGCAACATACACATCTGTCTCCATAGTTACAGGCAATGGTGTTCTAGATCACAAGCCCTCCACCTCAGAACCTTCCTCAGGGTTGAAATAACTGTTACCGTTAATCTGAAAGAAAGCGACAATTCATAGCATTAAAACACAAATACAAAAATACTAAAACACTTGTATTAAAAATCACGAATTGGCAGTTTTTAGAGAACAAAGTGCCTAACTATTGACTCCTGCGTCTAGGTCAAATATCGCCCTCTACAGACACCCTACCTGCTTGTCATATTCGGAGACAAACGGAGGCACGTCCAGCTGGTCCGGGCTGATGGTGTTGTAGAGATAATGCACCCCCTTCAGGCTTTTGACTTTGTCCTTGATGCTGGAAGCGGTGAAGGTGGTGAAGTACCACGTCACCAACTGCAGGGGAGAACATTATAACAAAGAACACCGAATAAAATGGACATAATCGCACTTATTTTCACTTATTTATGGTTGTATGATAAATGATTACCAAAATTATTGTTCTTTAGATAAAGCCTTTGTGAAGGGATACAATGGGCTAATTATTACCCCTGTTCAGCAGGCCATGAGGTCTTTTTTTGTCTGCAGCAGCTCGAGATCAGCACACTCTGGCCTCTACCCTCACAATTATCTATTTATACTCCTGGGTGGAGAGGGTGATTGTAATCAAGTGTCTTGCCCAAGAACACAAGCACCAACATTTCTCGTCAGGGTTTAAACCCACGTACCACGTCGCATGGGTCGAACACGGTAACTAGTGAAAAACTGTCAAAACGACAACGAAAGGTTCTGCGCTCTCGGCCTCATGAACCTTTCAACACCAGTGCGCAACGTGTCCCACGCAGGGAGTGCGCGACTAACGCGACTTACCCGCGACCAGAATGTCGGGTGGATGATGTAGAACGCCCTCAGGTGTTTACGGTAACGCTTGTCCACCGTGTGGTATACGCGACGCAGCCATTTGAGCTCTGGCTGGTTCTGGGACGTGCTGAGGGTGTGAAAGTAGACAACGACATAGTCCTGGTTGACGATGGGGTCTAAGAGATAGATAAAATACAGAAATGCCTGCGGAACAAAACAAAAATGATAATAATGTCAAACGACAAATGATTTTGACAAATAATGGTAAACTTAAAATTGACCGTTTTCTCAAACGCGTTGTTTCTAGGATGTTTGGGGGATATGATAATTTTTTGTGTAGGTACACGTATCTTATACCTTTTCCAGGTCTACTGAACATTGGGTATCACTTTTGCCAGAGTGAGTCACGTTTGTACCTTTTCCAGGTCGACTCCCGTCGCGGGAAAGTTTCTGGCGACAAAGGCAATGATTGGCCGGCCGAAGATGTCCACGCCGGTCTGGTAGATGCAACGGTGGGCGGCAATGTCCGACAGATCCTCCGTCCGCGATCGTCTTAAGAACCGGTCATACCTGCGGAAGACACAGAAAAAAATGCTAATCCGAAATGTGTGACCTGCAGAATATAGGCACCGAAAACAAGTTGGCTAAATTTCATGATGGGCAAAGTAGACAATATAATTTGTATTATTCTTCTGCTTACCTTCTTTTCCTCTCTTCTTCAGCGCTTAGGACAAGCCGTGTGGCTCCCATCTCCAGGAGACATCACGATTTCATGTCTAGTACAATTCTGTTCTTCTGCTTACCTTCTTTTCCTCTCTTCTTCAGCGCTTAGGACGGGTCTTGTGGCTCCCATCTCTTTCTTAGTCTTGTCTGGATCGGCTTGCATAGAGGCGAAGGCGTGATTCCCGATGTCCACGTCGTCTACGTCAAGTTCCTGTTCTTGTTCCTTGCCGTTGACTGCAGACAAAGATACAAGGTGGAAATAAAACAATCTTCAATAATGACACTGATGTTTTGTTTGTACGAAGCAAAAGAACAAGAACCTCCAGGGTATTTTGGCTAGAAACTCTGCCAGACGCAGCAACATGCACTAGGACTAGCCTGTCCAGTTCAGCAAGATTCATCAGGTCAAACATCTCAAATCTAAACTGCCTCAGAGTCTGTGGTCACCCAACGCTGCAGGATCCATCTCTGTCATTGTTCAATGGGGACTAGCTCACATTAGTCTTAGACTTGGCCGTTTATACACTGGTACTGACTGCTGACTGCATCAAAGACTTTTCCAACTGATGCACTGTGCTGTGTCTGACAGGGTTAGTGTCAAAGTCACAGTGACAGAATAGATGTTTTAATGTGATACAGCTCTCTTTTTTATAGTACATTTGAAATGATTATAGGGGGCATGGATACAAGATTCGGTTTATTAACCCTAACCATCCAAAATCCTCAATTTTTTTTTTGCAAGACAGGTCTCTAAACAGAAACGTCAAAATAACATCTCCGGTTCTTCTGAGAAACTGTTGACACTGGTAACCCACCTAACTCCTTGTGGGTGGGATCCTGCGTTATTCTGATCTTTCTCTCTGGATTGACTGGTTCCCCGTCCTCGTTACCGACGTTGGCTGGTAGCAGGTCCAACGCCCAGTGTTCTTCCGTTTTACTCCGGGGAAAGTAGAGCGGTAACAGTTCTTGATAACAATCCTTTGAAAAACAAAGCAATTCTAAATTTACAAAATCTAAATAAATAAAACAAATTAAGTACTATTTCTTACTCAAATTTCGGTCACTTCCCCACTTTAACCCTAACCCTCCCAAATTCTCAAAAATCAATATGATTTTGCACACTCCCTAGGAAGTTAGGGTTAAAAAAAAGAAAGAAAAGGATCTCACCTCATTTATTCCGCGAACGACAAATACTATTTTCTCAAACACCTTTCCATGTTTCTCGAGAAATCGTCTGATTGTTCCTAAAAAGAAAAACAAAATTATCATCTGAGCAAGGCGCTCTACAAAATCTGAATCAAAACAGCAATAATTTACTTTGTAAAGAAAAACGGTTTAGGTAAACTGAAAAAATGAAGGGGGGGGGGGGGGGGGGTTCACTGTGATGGAGGCAAGGAATAGGGATGACATCAGATATTAGGGTCAGCGACTTGGAGACTTACTGATTGCAATGTGGGCAGCTTCTTCAGGTGGGTAACCTCGCTTGACTGAGTTGACGGCACAGATTGCCAAGGTCCGCAGTTCATGCTCTCTGTACTCAAAACAAAGTTTACATTGTGATATTTATTTGCAAGATAATGCTTACTCAAAAAGAAAATTCTTCTAAAAATGGCATTTAAGTGTTTTAGAATAAAATATTGCAAAGAACAAAACCAATAGGGCACTTGACAACAGACCTCGCGAGTAGTAAGACGTTTCGGTAGCAATTGTAGAGGGCGCTCTCCGCAGCTGTGCGATATCGGATGTTGTAGCGAGGCCCCACCGTGTGGATGACAAATCTCGCCGGCAAGTTGTAGCCTTTACTCAGCTTAGCTTCTCCTGTCCTGCAAGCTGTGCATTCAAAATTGATTATTGATACATATATCAATGTGCAGCATAGCGTCATGAACGTAACGATGCAAAAGCTTGCCCCAAATCGCGCGACAGAGTAACAGTCTCTTTGGTTTGGAGAATTCAAAGTTAAAACGTGCCAAGTAATTTGAGTAAGTCAGTGTACCAGGTGTAATCGCAAATGGCTTATTAAACTCCCATAGAATCTGTGTTAGACACTGTGCTAAAACCTACAAATTCTTACATCTGACTGTTTTGAGGATTTCTGTTTGAAGGTCTGGCCCAGCCTTCTTGTGGATGGCTTCTGAGAGTGGAGTGTTTTCATTCAGATGTTCGTTGGTCGGATGGATGAGACCCATCGCGTCCAAGGTCGTCGGGTCACCTTCCCTGTTGATTTCAAAATAAAGAAAAGTGAGATCTCTCGCATCCTGGACGTCCGTCTAAGTACAATGAAGACGTCATCCAACCTGGGCTATGGTTAAAGTAGCATTTAACTTTTTCCACAGCTATATTTATTACTTACCACAAGACAATCTTTTTATTGAGTATCGGGTCACAGGGAAATCTGGACGTTCTGCTCTCGTCCTTCGTGACAGTGTACGCAGGAATCGTGTCCTGGTCATCCCATGTTGGCAAGGAAGAGACGGAAATGCAGTCTAGCTTTTGACCAAGCTGCTCCATGTCGTTGAGACAAGCTCACATGGAAGTAAAATTATATTCGTCTCAGCTTTCAGTCGTTTTTTAGGTCGTGATTAAACCTGAAAATTGTACAAACATTTCGAAGTTTAATGTTGGAACAACTTTTATACTAGATTTTTTAATGTTTTTATTATAATTTATTTTCTTTTTGAAGTGCCAAGTGGTGGTCAAGTATTATCATGAAGTTTGTCTTGACTCTCATTTAATTTGAATTAATGTTATTCACTTATTCAAGTTATTGTTACAACTTTAGAGTCTCTTGTTAAAGGTAGTATACACCATTTGCAGATATCGAAAAAATTTACTACCGAATTATTAAGAAATATCTTACTTATTTAAAAGTAAATAATGATTGTAGGCATCCAGCAAAATAAGGGCCCTAGATATCCTGTAATTGTTCCCAAAAATTGAATTGTATAAACCAAAATTCATTCTCGCCGTCCGGCGAGCGCGAAAAAACAAAGATAACATAAGAATAACTGCTCGACTCCGGTGGAAAACAAACGCTGTTTTTCATGCTTTTCTCGGCATCCATGAATGTAAAAATTCGGACAGGTCAGTTAAACGATATTTACTATAAAATACAACCCCCAAATCCACCCATTCCTGATAATTCAACAAATTACCAATGGTGTATACTACCTTTAAGTTAAGAATTTAACTTTAGAAAGGAATTTTGAGCTTTCGGGTAAAAACTTGACAAGCAAAAAGTAACATATTAAACACGTTAAAACTTTGTCCGAATCTATGAGTATGAAGATAAAGCTTTAAAGTTTAATGACAACTGACCTTCCTGACCTTGTTTTAACTTGATTTTGGACGCAACAATAACAAAAATTGGCAGCACAGTCACAGACGCAAGCTGTACGTTTAAAACAGCGCCAATAACCTCAAACAAAACTTGCTATATGCTGTCAAAAGGACAAAGTTTGTGCCTTCACAGTCATGAGTCAGCAAAGTCGTCCCCACATCAAAACAAAAATAATGAAACTTCCGGATAAATTAACTAATAATAAGTTACGTCCAGTTACGTATCAACTGTACCTGCATGGTTCCCTAAATATAATGTACACAAGATTTATGTACTTAATAACGGAATGGTAAGAAAGGTACCAGACTACCTTTGAGCTTTTCAACCTTGTTTTTGCAAGAGCGATACCACCATACGGTAGTACGCTGTTTTTTAGTACTTGATAATATGAACCTAAAATACTGGGAAAGTTGAGCAAAATTTCTCACATGATTATTAGGGGGCGCCCCGAAATTGTTTTTGACAATTTTGTTCTTTCGTAAAAGGAAGTTCTTAGTCACTCGAAACATTTATTTTCCATAAATTGTGATTTTGAAGATTTTTAAGGGAAAATAAAGTCTGAAAACCTGACTTTGCAGCATTATATATGAGCCCATAGCTAGCTAATGTGGTTTGGAAAAAGTAATAGCCCCGCCCCCTAAATACTGAAGTCACGTTTAGCCAATAAGCGCTGGTGGTATTTATCAGTAGTGCGCGCTGCGTGTATGACAGTAGACCACCAATGAGAACGACCGATACACTTTAAGCCCCGCCCTCATAATGTTTAGACTAATCACATTTACTACTAATGCCCGACAAGCGTACATAACGCGCATCGTGCATGCTGGCCACGTGATTTGTAGGCGGGGTTTAACGAATTTATTTTCGATAACACATCCAATTAAGTAATGCAGAATATAACCGTACAAGACCAGTAAGAATGAGAAACAGAGACAACAATTAAAATTGTTTTTTTAATTTAATAATTGCAAAACAAATGTTGGAGGCACTGTGTACTTTACCGTCAGCACAGCCTAAAAATGGAAAACTTCTAAACGCACGAAAATATCACGGATATTATCTTTTCCTATTTGTTCAGTATAAATGGCCAAATTATTAAAGGAAAACCTTTAAAATAGTCAGTTTTCCCCAACTGATAATCTACAACTGTGGTTAAATTGGTACCTATAAAAAGATGAATAACATTATTTAAAATTAAATAATGTTTTTGCTTATAGGATTGTTTTCCACATTAAAATTTTTTTGTGTTTCATTCATTTACATTGTTTAACATGCGTAAAGTTTAAACAAAAATAGCATCCATTTGGAAATATGATGCATTGTTTATTAAAAATTGGTACATAAAAAAGTATTGCTTTTCACAAAAGATAAGTTCATTTCTATAATAGAGAATGATAAATATCGAAAAAATACTGTTTTCGTTGAGGTTGTGTCAACGGTATTGTTGAATTTAATATCAAATGTATTTTTCAATAGTAAATCTGCATATTTTGATAAAAAGTACCTGAAATTGCAACTTTTCTATTCCAAAGTAAACAAAACAAACAAGATTGTCCAGAGGAAAAACAAACGTAATAAGAGAGAACAGGGCTTTACAAGTAACTAATAATAAATAATACAAAACAATACACATATTAATTAGATTTTCACAAATAAAACAGTATCAACAAAAAATGTACACACAGCAGAGTTGTAATGACTCGACTCGGACTCACATTTGTTGGCGACTCGACTCTCTATGGGTAAATGACTCGACTCGACTCGACTCAAGTGAAGACTAATAAGACTCGGGTCCCCAAAATAAGAGCAACAAATATTTTCAATGGATTACAAACAGTGACTCGACTCGACTTTCTTGAACTAATGACTCGAGTCATTTCTTTAAAATGACTCGACTCGAGTCACAAAAATCAGTGACTCGTTACAACTCCGATACACTGAAGACAAGAAACAAAAAATGAAAGAGCAAATTTCTATTAGCACATTTTCAATATAAAAAAATAAGAAGAAAAAGTTGCACAGAAATACAAATCGAACTGCAACAAAAGTATATTTCCTTTTTACATATTTATAGGTTTGCAAAAAAACCATTGCTGTGCATAAAACCAATTGTAAGTGACTAGTTGAAAAAAATACTACAAAAATAGTAAACGCGCAAATATCTAATATGTATTGCACAACTAAATTATGAAGAAAAAACATTTTATGAAGAAAATATATGGGGTTCTTGGATTCAGAACAGGTTGCAGGATTAAATAGCACAAAAATGAAGGAGATGATTTATTTATATATTTTTATAATGTCGATGTTAAAAAGACAGGATACTGTAAAAAAAATATTTCATACAAATATTTCCTGTACACACTGTAAAAAATACAAGTTGGTTTCTGAAAAAGACCTAAGAAGTCAGTATTTTGTTATATAAATTCCTGTGTTATATATACCCTGTAGGCCTTCGATAAAAAAAAGGAATTCTGATCACTTTCTTTTAAAAAACGATTGACAACACGATTGTTATACCTAACATGGTACGTTTGATTATATTGCAGTATAGACATTGCGTAGAATTTTAATCAGTGTCAAAAAATTTGAAACAATTGTAATTTATGTTATAAATTTGAACTTCGTTGAGATAAACGTTTTATTTATTGCTTTTTTTTACCCAACAAATCTGAAGACTACTGTTTATCAAAACCTTGTATTTTCATTTTTGTTTACCAATTTACCAAATTAACATTGTATTTCAAAAGGAAAGTACACAATAAGGAATTCATTTCTGCATAAACTCTAATTTTGTACAGATTTTGCCTGTGTACATTTATAAATAAGACACTTGGGTATGCTATGAGTTATTAAGGAGTTCTATTTTAAAAGTCCTGTTGTTCAAGGCAACGTTATTACTTAGGTTGAATAAACCATTTGCAGACAACAAAAAATCTTACTACCAAATTATTGAGAAATATCTTAATAATTTGAAAGTAAATAATAAAGATTGTAGGCATATAGCAAAATGATTGTGCTAGATATCCTGTAATTGTTTCGAAAAATTGAATTTTATTGTTAAAAATTCGCGATCACCGTAAGACATTCACGAAAAAACCCAAGAACAACAAGAACAACAGCCTGACGCCAGTTGAAAACGTACGCCATTTTTCTTGCTTTTCTCGTCAGTTGGTGTAGCCTACCTTTAAATATCTTCACATAATACCGACATCCTAGAGAGATTTTTTGTACAAGAAATACCAAAGCAGTTACAGTTAGGCACAATCTGGAGTTCAAATTAGTTTCTTTGTGATTGATAAAAATGTTGCAATTCTATACCTAAAATATTATTATACACAAATAAAATATTATTGTTCGTTTTGTTTTAATCATAATGTATTCATTTTATTTTGCACAGCAAAATCGAAAGTTCAAAGTCGCATGATTATTAAAATGTACAATTTACATATTGGAGAAATACTGACCAATCCTAATTTATTGTTAGAAATAATCTTTGTTTTCCTTTAGCATTTGTACAAAAAGTGCAGCATACAATGTATGTACATGTACAAGAGCTCCCCCTTATGGTCTTTCAGGGAGAGTTTATTTGTCATCGTTTTTGTTTTATATTTACAATTCTTTACATGCTGTACAGGGAACCAAGAGTTATTGCCAAATAAACTGATTATCAGTTTCGCCATCTACAACTTTGTATCTCCTAGGTATTTTTCCAATCAGATTTCAATATGTCACAAGTCCGTCTCTCTGAAACTGTTCCGTGAAAACAAGTTAACACTCGAGTTTATGGTAGTGGCTGAAGCCATTTCTCATAGACTCGTGTGTAACAACACTAAGCCGCAGCTAAGTAATGTGGATATGGCTATAATGTATTTTGTTTGAGTTAGACTGTGCAGCGTTTTTGACTTGCTTTCGAGTACCTCAAAGAATCTTAATAGGCCCTCAAGAGGCAAATTGAGGAGTTCTGTTGGATATGAATTTCTACTGTTACAATATCAGACATTTGTTAATTGATGCAGGAGCCTGGAATATCTGTAACAAAATTGGAGTTTGTGTTTGTCGCAACTTTAAGTTGTTCACCTTCTTCTTCGACCGAGTCGCACCTCATGTTGTCGTACAGCGACCCGCGCTGGCTCAGCTTACGATTCCTGTTTCGGGTGTGGACGGAAACGACGCCCCCACTCATGTTTAGAGTTCGGTTGGCGGTTGCGATGTCCGACTCAGGGCTTTTGGGCGTGTTGTCGCCATCGCTGCTGGTGACAGACAGCTCCATCATGGCAAGACGTTCTCGGATCTCCTGGTGAGAGAGAACAGCTGGTGAGGGTTCGTTGAAGGTCGCCCAATCGCCTTCCTCACTCATCGGGGTCAAAGGGCAAGTTGGTGAGCCAAAGACCGAATCATTCTCCGAGGTCGACCGTTGGATGTTGTTATTTACATTTGTGTTGAGAGGATCGCTATCGCGATTGCTCCCAGTCAGAGAGTTAGAATCGTTCGAATGCATCCCAGAGTCCAAACTCGACCGACGCTTGAGCATCTGGACGTCTTTCCCCGTGCTGTTGGAGTCCGTCTCCAAGGAGTCAAACTGATCCCCTTCTGACCGGTCCCCCTTCATGGAACCACTGCCACTGGAGCGTTCCTCGCTGCACTGTGAGCCCTCGGTGCGATTGCACTCGCCACGCTGGAGAGACTTGCGTAGAGTTCGTTTGGGCTGGGACAAACCCTCCAGCCTCTTGCCACTGAACGGAGTGTAGTTCTTGGACCGGCCCAGGGTGAACTTCCCGCTAGTTGTGGTGTTCTTGTTGTACTTGTGGTCCCGAATTATCTGCTTGATAGTCTTGACGAAGAGTGACTTCAACTCGGAGGTACTGCGACAATAAAAAATAAATAAAACTAATTGGTATTCAACTTGGTATCCTCGAATATGAACTAACGTATGCAAACAAACTTTAAATAAACACTGACAAAAATATGTAAAGTTGTACGTTTATTATATCTACAATCTGAATTACATGTTTCAATTTGGTAACACGTTTCAAACAAATAGTTCAAGTAAAAACCATAACTCAAATATTTTATTGTTGTATGAATTAGTCTGAATGGTCCCCTAGGTGCCTTATAATTTATACCTGCAGGAAAACTGGAATAACCTCTCTGACTTCCCTTCACTCTTGGTGTGTGCCAATTCCCACAGGCTTAGGTAGTCAGAATCTGTGCACAAAAACCAAACAATTGCAATCAATCAATGCAGTTTAGACAAACTTCAGGTACCCCCCCAAAAACACCAACATTATTTAACTGTTAAGCCCAGTCTTAATCTCCTGGTACTTGTGTCCCTGAGCAAGGTAGTTTGCAGCAATTGCTTTCTTTATCTGTTACTTGTTGTTTATTGTTGTTGATTTAACAGGCCTATGGGTCAAATAGCATCTTAGAAGCACTATGGTCCCCCAAATATAAATAATGCTCAACAAATGCTTTTACAGACTTTTCAACCATTACACTGATATCATCTCTGTGCCTCATCCGTTGACCTACCGTTAATGCTAGCATCCTTGACTTGCATGGCAGAGACGGGAATCATCCATTTAAAGCGGATCACATCCTCCGTCAGCTGACCGGTGCCCTTCATAGACGTCTTGCGTGGCTTCTTGGACTTCTCCTTGCAGATGATGACTATGGCTGGCCGGAAAACTAGTAAGACAAACAGACAGAGCAACAAACAAACCATGGGATTAAAAAGACAATATACCATTTGTCGGTTGTGCATTTTTATCGTTTGAAGCAGCAAAAGTGTTCAAAAATATATCGAAAGGTGCTTGAATGCTAGAAATTCCGAGAAAACAATATTCTAACAGTTTAATTTCAATTTAAAATTAGCTGAGTCCCAATATTTTGAGATAAGCAGCCTCATGGCATTAGGCCTATAGACTTTCCATGTCAATGGCATTATGCTTAGCATTTGTTGGCACAGTAAACGATCTTAACGGTTATGACCTCACCAAAAACAATGACCTCTGGCTCCTTGCCTCGCTTGACCTTTCCGAGGTCATCCTGGCTGTTCAGCCAGAGGGCGCTGTTGTAAAGCACAAGGTCGTCCATCGCTAAATCCGCCACCTGCGAAAGAATGTGAAATTGTGGTTAAACTAGAGAACAAACACACAAACATATCGATCATTGATCATTCACAAACGCAGTGCACAAGAGCACAGGATGGTAAATCAGCAATTAAAATGGTCTATCATAGTCTATCAAACGACATCGCCATCTTGTCTCCAACGTCTGCACTTTGGAACAATAGAACAGAAACTAAAACAGTCACATGACAAGGTTGCTGACGTCCACAAACGGAAACAAAAGCCTTGAACATAATATACACAGCTTTTACAATGACAGAGAAATGTTTGTGTTTAACTCGTTATATTAAGAGTTCATTGAACTCTTTTTCAACCAAAAAAGTCAAATATTAGTTGAACCTGATTTAATTGTTTCAACTAAAAGATCAACACGGAATATCAGCTAGGACAACTTTGCAAACTAAACACGGAAATCAATTGGTGTATATAAAAAAAGGAAAGAAATACAGATTTCTTAAGCAGGTTTTTCATTTCTTGCATTGTATTAGTTTAAGTATTAAATTGTTAAAAATATTTAAAATATTATTTAAAAGTTAGACTTTAAATTAGTATATTGGATATATCGCATAATTATCGTTAATTAATTTTTTTTTTAATTATATATTTTTGATTGAAGTAAATTCTACAAGGAAATATGTGAGGAATTTTCTTCAGAATTTTCAAACACCAAGTTTGTTTTGAAGAAATTGTTTTCTTGGGACCAGTTCAATTTTAGCAAAAGACAAAGTAACTATTAGCATTAAAACTGGGTTTCTAACAAATTAAAACGGTATTAGCCATCGTTAATTTCTGTCTGAGTTCATAGTGAAAGTGGATTGTGAAGTTGGTGAAACACGCACCTTATGTGAATCGTGAAGTCGCAAAACTAGTTGCGATATCAACGACTTCCAGAGGGTGGCAGCAAAATAAATATAAATGTTAGTATATGAAACTGCCGTCCAAAACTGTCCATTTCATTTCTTCCCTAAGTTGTCTGCAAATTTATCTTTTCTATAACATATGCTCAGTTGCTTAGTCGTTTCATGAAATTGCAGCATGTTTAGTTTTCCAAAGAAATGTCTACAATTTTGGACGGCCTTTTTTTTATCTCAAATTTTGAGGGAAATTTGTTATGTGAGTGCGAGGCAAAAGGAGTGCAAGTGGCGGATGGATGTTTGGGCAAGAAATGAAAAAAGTGTTAAGCGACGTCCAAAAATCATTAACATTTAAATACATTTTAGGCATTTTTGTGCTAAGCTGAATGCTGCAAATGCAAATTAAATAATAACTATCAAATTTGACAGCTTACGCCTTATGGAATGAGTCAATAACTTTGACAAGTTTTGTTAGTTTGTTAAAACTTTCTTAAACCTACTTTTTCTAAATATATTCAAATGTTAATAATTTTGGACAAGATCCTTGAACAGAAGAAGTAAATAAACTCTTGCTTCGTGAAAGATGTCATTTTATCAAATCCCAGAATTTCAGAATAAACAATTCCGATTAATTATTGACTTACAATCAAATCTTAATAAATACTTTTTTCTAAAGAACCTCGAAAACCTAGTGACATTTTTATTAGGGCGCTGCAAAAAAATTAAGCCCAATATATGCGCTAAATTGATTTGATAAATTCTACCCAAGTTTTACAAAGCAAGAGTTTACCGTTTCTAAAACAGAAAACATGTATAACAAAAACAAACAAAACAAAAAGGAGGAAAATATACAAAAAGGGCAAGGAAATTGAGCCCGGGTGTAAGCACTGTACCTTGGTTCCCACCAGCTGAGAGAGCGGCCATTTTGAAGAAGAGGAAATAAGGGAGAAAAAGCAGGGAGCAAAAAAAGCACAACCAAAAACGACGGTAAGAAAAATGGAGGCAGGAATGAAATCAGTTGGATGATGTCATTAAATTAATGGTACCAAAAATAACAGATGTAAGGAATGAATACATTGGAGGGGGTGGGGGGGGGGGGGGGGGGGGGGTTTCAGAAAGAATATAGCAGTATATACCAGATATCCCCATTGTACCAAAATTATCTGAATTGAAATTTAAAACTACAGGAAAGAAGAAATATTTTTATAAAAACAAGTCACAAATGTAAAGCGACCAAAACAATGGATATTTTTGATTTTCTTTTTCTTCAAAAAGCATAAATATTATTTCTCTTAAAGGTAGTATACACCATTTGCAGATATCGAAAATATTTACTACCGAATTATTAAGAAATATCCTACTCATCTGAAAGTAAATGTTGATTCTGGGCATCCAGAAAAATGATTGCGCTAGATATCCTGTAATTATTCTGAAAAATTGAATTTTGTAATAAAAAATTCGCGATCGCCAGATGGCGATCGCGAAAAAACACAAATAACATAAGAATAACTGCCCGACGCCGGTTGAAAAAAACGCTGTTTTTCGTGCTTTTCTCGGCATCCATGATTCTAAAACTTTGGACAGCTCAGTTAAACGATATTTACTATAAATAAAAACCCCCAAATCTACTCATTCGTGATAATTCAAGCAATGACCAATGGTGTATACTACCTTTAAGCCTTCGGATTTAGGAATAAAACTTTTGAAGAATTTCAGAGTCTAAAAATTTCTCTGTAAAGTTTTGCTGTTGTAAAAAAATTTCTGAAAAAGTTCGTATACATTCATCATCTAGTCATTGTCAAAGCGATCACAGACTAGGAGTTGGGATCATTTCTTTGAATCATTAATTAGATATCGTGGTTAATTGGCTCTGTCCGAACATTTCACTTCTTTTCATTAAGCCAGAATTGTCTAATATTAATTCGAAGTAAACTTGGGTCATTTTCCAAACCGCGGCTTAGGCTCCGTCTCCATCACCATTGCCAAACTGAACGAAGCCAAAGACAGAGACGAAGCTGGGGTTTGGAAAACAGCCTTAGTTTACACATGTGGTTTATTCACAATCCATTTGGGGGGAGTTTAATCTGTTGGCGAGACCGTTTTACCTCTTTCTTGACGTGATATTGCTCGGATACCAGTCCGTCAAAGATGTCGCCATACTCCTCGTGGACGCGCATCATGTCGTTGATGTGACCCGCCACCTGACTCATCCCTTTGTGGGCTTGAGACAGATGGTAATGCTCCTCGCTGTTACCGTCCAGCTGGCTACGCATCTCGTGGAGAAGGAGGGGATACTTCAAGACACGCTGGGCAGTAAAGAGATTAAGCGGGTTGAAATTAAAAGTATTCTGTATGAAAATTTGAAAAGCTGCTTTGCGTCTGCCGAGAGGAAGTAGTTCTCACAACAGAACAGGAGGGAAAACTAAGTTTCTGGCAATAAAAAATTAATTATTTTTAAAATTTGTGAGATTTTTGTCTTCTAATGTTTTGATAATTTCGCTTGGAGCTATAATTATATAATAAAAATATAGCTATACAGAAAATGTCAACATTGATTTGAAGAGATTTTGATGTCTTAGACACGGATCAAAATGACACTTACCTGTATGGGCTTGATGAGGTAAGACGCGAGGGATGAGGAGTGTTGATTCTTAGGGTTCCTGGCCTCAAGAAACTCCATCAGTGCCTTGTTGCCCCGGGCCGGGTCTAAGATCTTTTGGGATCGTGAGTGGCAGGCGCAGAAGGAGCTGTATAGTTTGAAGTGGTCCATATAGTAGAGAAAAGCCCCACCAAGGGAAAATAAGATGCGCTGGGAGGAAACAAAGGAGGAAATGGGATGGAGGTGTTAGGAGATGGCAAGAAGATTTTGGGAGGTTTGGAAATCTTGTCTTTGTCTACTTGTTCATTTTTTTTGGGTATCACAAGTAGATCACAAGTTTTTACAATGCCTTCGGAAGTCGTTCAGAAGTGGGTCTTGACTTCCGATTTGACTTGTGATTTGACTTGTGATTTGACTTGTGATTTGACTTGTGACTTTTACTCGATTACAACTCCGGTTTCAGGAGTTTTTAGACACTAACTTTGGGGCACTACAACTCAATTGTCTGATGCAGGAGTATTATTGTTGAGGCTTACCTTGAATTGGGCTGGATCGGAAAAGGTTTCATATTCAGGAACATCTGTCGAGTCCTCAATACCTTTCAGGAAGACTGTCTGGAATTTGATGATCTCCTTTATATTTCCAAACAGAGCGTCAATCTACATAAAACAAATACCAAATGAGCTGGTACAATCCTCCGGTAATAATTTCATGGCGTTGTAAGTAGAAAGTTTCGCTTAGCAAAAATCAGATGGATACCAGTTGCAGATGCGTTGCTTGGCACATTGGCTGGTAACCCATTTGTTTGCTAAGTAGATATTTTCCGTGCTTAGCAGATTTCTGTTCCCCGGAGCATAAGAAATTGGTGCCAGGTATTGAAATCAGCAAAGTGTTCTATGAACAAAGTAAACATTAAACATTTATTTTTTACCTCATCGGCCGTGAGAAATGACTCGCTTTGCAAAGGCTCCAGGTATCGAGTGACAAGCAGATTGAGATCCTTGACGTAGGCTCTCTCTGTATCCTGAAGCTCAAGGATGACCTAGAGAGAAATCCAATGTCAAAGGTCACAGGTCAAGTGATAGACGGGAAGCTAGGTTTAACAATTTGGAATCACATTCAAATTGGGGTTTTTTTCAAACTGAAGGAATTTTCACATTAAAATAGGTTAAATACCGTAGAATAAAATATATAATACATGTACATTAAACATTAAAGCAAATCCTGCAAATCCAGCTGTTTTTTTAACTTTGCATGGAACTAGATTTCCAAATTTTGTACAAAGAATTGAGCATTAGAATATTGCAGGGTCTCATATTTTGACAGATTCAAGACAGTCACTGGCAAGAATTGGGAGCTAGGGTTCAACGCTGCACGCACCTTCCGCAGCTTCTGCGCCGACTGCAGCAAGATAGACGCATCGTTGATCCGTCCACCACCTTCCCCATCTTTGCCCCCATCTTTGCCCTCAGCTATGCTCCTCCTTTCTTCCTCCTCCTTATCCGGCATGTCCATAGTCCGGCAGAAATCTGTAATCTGCTCCACACCCTTCAGTAGCTGCTCAATCTGCTTCGGGTGTCGCTCGATGTCACTCGCTCGCTTATCTTCCTCTCGTCTGGTTCGTTCTTGGTTCTGGTGTTCCTCCTCGATCGGGTCGTACATGTAGCGGAGCGAGCTGGGGCAATGGGAGGGGTCGCTGGTTGAGAGGAGACTGGTATCGGAGGCGTCGCTTTCCTCATAGGCTGGAAAAGCAAGTACAAGGAATACTTAAATGAGTCTGGGTACTCTACCATGATAACCGACTATTGTCTATGGCTATTGTCAAGATGTTTGCCCATTACAACCACGCATGAGCAAGAGTCGCAATTCTTGAACAACCTCGACAGCAAATCTACAAATAAAACTGTAATAACCTCTAATACAATGTCATAATTAAAACGGTGTGAATAGTTCGTTTAAACTTGCTAAATTTATCATTCAGATTTATCATTCAAATAAAAAAAAATGTAACCAGAGTTTGAAACCATTCTATCTAATTCGGGCCCAAATTTTCCAATCTATTTTCAACAACCTGTTAAAAAAACATATCGATCAATGATAAAAGTATCACTAAAAGCACGGCCACAAACAGACACAGATCCTCATCATATCCATGTCACAACTTTGAACTGGCTCTGTAAAAGCACAACAATATACAACTTGCACAATCCTAGAAAACTTACGTCAAAAACTTCCCAGATCGTACCAATTCAACAATCAAATCAGAATCAACTATTCAAGGGGAAAACATACAAGTGCTACGGTTCAATTCCGCCAATGATACTCACTTTTTATTACTAGATCTTCAGAGTTCAGAGCATATAGAAATCAGAAAAAACATCTCTAAACCACCTAAGCTAAATGCCCACAACTACACGTAGAAAGCAGGGCACTCTCATTCCAAGAATGTTTGCGATAATACACTTTAAAAGGTCAGGGTATTTTATCCAGTGTATTTAAGCTCGTCCGGGTCGCAGAGAATTTTGGTGGCGATGATCCACAATAACCCTTTTGTCATGCAGGCAACTACGTCAAGTTTAACAAAGAAAAACAATATTCGGCGAGGTGTATTGTGATGATAATAAAGAGAAGTTGAAAGGTTTCAGTTGACTGGACTTGAACAGTTTGGATAAATAACATTCCCACCATCATTTTGTTGATAGGAAAGATTGAATAACAAATATTCCCTTGTATTAGGCATTTACTGGAACGGCCTTGGGTGAAATGGGGTCAGCATATTGGAGAGGATTAAGAGGTATTACCGGGATAATCTGAATGACAATGGCTGAGGTTTCAGTTGGCAAATAATGAATGAATTTAACAAGTCACCTTGGGCTAAATTCAATTAATCTAACAAACTGAATACTGAAGTGCGTACATTTAGTATTACTACAGTAGTTTGGTATGCAATAAAAGAACTTCTTCAACAGAAAATGGACGGGCAATTGAAAGATATAGACATCATAATAAATTACTGTTAATAAGAAATAAAAGACGGATGAATTTAAAGATGAGAAACCAAAAGAAAACACGGGCACGATATCAAAAAAGAATTCTGTAAAAACAGAAAACACAACGCACATTGTACATATTGAAACTTTTGTTCAAGAAATAACAGTATAAGTATTGTCGGCTTTCTGTTTCAGGCCCCCCAAAAAGAAAAGTTTGGTGAAGAGAAAGGAATAGTATTGTCAGATTATGAAAACGTTTGGAAAAGTACAGTCGAAAAAGGACCAAACTTGTGAGGAGTATAGGCTATGAAAGGACTTAAACAAACTTTTATTTATAAATTTATTCATTTATTTATTAACGGTTGTTAATCCGTCTGGAATGCTGTTGTCAGGTGTGGTACACTGTAGAACACGGCCTGTGTGACAGCTGCACACTCGGGTTCATTGTGCAGTGCAGCTGCTGGATAAAGGCTGCTGTGCAGTCATGCGTGAGGAATTAATAACGGCATCAAGGGGTTAAAATCAAGGCAACCAGAGATTTGAACTCACTGTTTGGCGCGGGTATGATGAGCATATCAATCATGTCATCGGTCAGCCTGTTCTGGCTGGGCGGCGGTGGACACGTCAACTGGTCAATGTACTTGTTGGTGTCCAGCATGGCCTGGGTCTGGGCAAAGACCGTCCGGCTAGAGCGAACGGTCAGAGTGACCGAGGAGCTGGTCTGGAGAAGGTTCTCAATGAAGAGCATGTCCAGATCGCAGACCACGCGGCCCTCAATGCAAAGAAGCTCATCACCAACGTGCAAATCTGCAAAACAAAAACGAGAAAAGATATTGAAACAAAATACGGCTATTTTCAACCCAAATCGCAATGAAACGAGCAGGTTGATTAAGATTTTGTTAGGTTTAGGTTTTGCACTTTATTGACATAATTATAGATACAGTGTTATCTACAAGCTAGTACCAGGCTGAAATGATGAACATTAACATTGCATATATTACAAATATTAACACAATACTTCATTTGTATAAAAACATCTTGTTTTTTGTTGTTTTTTTTAAAGAATAATTCTAGTGGGACGGTAAATTTTAGAATGCCTTTTCACCTTGGTGATAGGCTAAGCCTCCCTTTTCTATCACACTGATGAAGATGCAGAGTTGATCTTCCCTCTCAGCATCGTCGCCTAGCTCCGCCTCCACCGTAAAACCTAAAATCAGGACGAACAAAAGTACTAAAATCTTACAGACAGTCACAAAAAGGTCTTTGCAGGAAAGGGATTTTGCATCTCCAAAACAATAAATTGGTGAATCATAGAGAATTCAGAGTTTGGGTAGAGACATCCTTCATGAATACAAAACTTACCAAAATCCATGTTTTCGTTGAATTTATACAGTTCCACTTGATGGATGCATTTGATGCAGATTTCAATCCCGTCAAATTTCTGCAAGAACATACAACCAATGTAGTCACTTTTTTTTTCTCCAACCAATCAAGACGAGGATCCATTGAATCCACCGCCTTGCTGCGGATCAGCTGTTTGTCTGAGTGGTTCTAAACGAGAACATTGATAACGTTGTATTTTACCTCTTTTTCTAAGATGGCATTTTTGTCTGGAATCTTAAACTCCGCCCCAAACCTCATTGCCTGGTTGAACTTGACGTAATAGTTGTGGTAATCCATCTGCCGATTCTGTCAATAAGAACAAAAAAACAATTCCCATTTCACATCTTTTAAAGAAAAAAACACCTCAAACTTTGGTTAGAGTCTGAGATATTAGCCATTTGAATATAGCTACTGCAATAAATCAAACAAATATTTTAAGAGTTCAGGCCCAAAAGCAGCTTAGAGCTTTCACTGAATATCGACTGTCTTTTTTCATGGACGTGGCATTTAGCGACTTTTTGCACCTGTAGTCTTCATTATTTCTAGATGATTAAACAAAACTTACAACACAGCTACCGATGAGTAGGTCTTGCACCGTCATGCCCGGCCGGAGCGTTACCGAGGTGCTCTGGTTGTCCGGCAACAGCACCTTGACAAGGGCGCCCTCTATCAGCTCCTCCGAGAGAGTCTTGTCCTTGCTCCGTTCCTCTTGCATCTGCCTCTCAAACATCTGACGAGAGATGTAAGTACATGTAATTATAGAGAAATGGTTGCTCAGGTGAGAATCTAACCCGTAACCTCTGATTACTCTGAAGACAGTTGTGGGTAATTCGTTGGTTTTTACCTGACTAATCGGGTGGGTTTCAGTCTTTTCTTCGTCATTTTCCAGTCGTTTCTGGTCGCTCTCTTCAAATTGCGCTGGTGGAGCAGTTGTTTTATTTTGGCTAAAAAAACAAAAAAAACATTTCAATAAGTCAATAACTAAATTGTCAAAATATATTGTTTACATTTTAAGATATTTTAAGCTAAAAAACACTCTTGTTTAATGTTCTCTTTACTGCAAATGCTAATCTAATGTTTACATTTTCACAGATTTTGTTTGTCAACAAATTAATTTCAAAGGCCTACAACTGTCATTTGTATTGGTTCAAGTCTAGTTCCTCACCTTTCTGCTAGCCTCGCTGCATCAGCTGCCAAAGCTGTTGCCCCTCTGGAAGATCTTTTCAGGGTACCAAACTAAAAAAAAATTGAAAAGGAAACTATATTTCTTAGTAACCGATATCCTCATAAAATGATACGTCCATTTTGAACAATGATTCAGAGATTAGATTAAAATAAAGTCCAACATCAGACAAAGCCTAGGTTTAAAAAATGGCCAAAGAGATTAGAGATGCTCACCAGTCCTTTCTGTTTCTTGGACCTGGGCTTGGAGAACCGTCCTTGCAGGCCCATGGGGTTTCGGGCGCTGACCAACGCGTGGAAGGAGGAGACTGAGAAGAAGTCTAGCTTGGCCAGGGTTTGCTTGGTGGGTTTGGAGACGCAGGCTAGGAGGGTCTTAGGATTAGGGAGCTCGGAGCCCTGGAGGGAGGCCATGTAGCAGCGAAGACGGTAAAGCTCTAGGTGGAAGCGTTCAAGGTTCTGATCCCACTGGGCGATCTGGGATTAGTAAGGAAGAATCAATATTGTTCAATCGATCAATCAATCAATCAATCAATCAATCAATCAACTGATTTTATCTGTGGACAACAATATGTTCATCAAGAGGTCAAGAGGTCAAGAGGTCAAGAGGTCAAGAGGTCAAGAGGTCAAGAGGTCAAGAGGTCAAGAGGTCAAGAGGTCAAGAGGTCAAATTAAGTTATATACAACCAAAGTAAGACAAAGTCCCGAGTGCAAAATTATGATTAAGACTCATTTTGTAGGATCTGGTAAGAGATATTACAGAAAAATATCTTGCTTATGAACACAAGTATCATGATTTCCTCAATTGGTTCAATTACAATTTGGATATTGGTACGAGTTTGAAGGATGGTTGGAGGGGTATAATTTACCTGACTGACAATGGCCTGTCTATTTTTGGTGTGAGTAACGACAGTCAATTGGAGCTCGGCCATTTTCTTCATTTTCGTTTCCTAAAAGCAAAAATTATAAAAAGAAATGTTAACAGATAGTTTTGAACTTTTAATATTCAGTTTTTTGTTTTTTTAAGTAGATTTTTCCCATGCATAGGAATTTGCTAAACATTTGTTATGCTTGCTAAGCTTTTTTTTTTCTTACTAAGCAGATTAATAAACCAAGAAATTGATATAAAATAAGTAAACTTGAACAAAAAAAGTGTGAAATAGATTTGAATATTTTAATATACTTCTCCAAACAATAGAAAACTGCCTACCTAACAAATAATAATTAAACCAAAATGAAATCACTCTTAAAGAAACTTGAATTGCAACTTATAAATTACCAAGGTAACAGCAACATAAAACAATGTCCCACTTTGGACCCTAATAATTTACAGAAAGCCCCAGGAAGGCGAGTCTTGGGAGACATCTTACAGATTCTACTTTGGCTTCCAGTTTGTGTACTTCAGATCTCAGTAGGCGAATCGTGTCGTCCTTGCCATGCTGTCTAGCCAAGGATGATGCGCACGCTGTCAAACGAACGAACAAACCAACAAAATATCATTCATCAGGAACTACATTATCATATGTACGCATCATACACAACCACAAGTATTCCTTTCATTTTTCAGGGACGTATCCAGATTTCCCCTTTCTCCGGGATCCTGCTTGCCACTTCCTGTATATTTCCTGCACCAGTTAAAATAAAAACTACCAAACAATGGACGAAATAATTTGGCTGTTGATTTCCTCATTTGGACGGGATTGTTCAAAGTTAGAATATTGTAGTGGGGAGGCGGGTTGTGTAACATTTAAAAGAAGTATTTGAGAAATAAAAATGGAAATTGTAATTAGACAATAAATTCTTACCTGAATGGATGCCAGTAATCCAGTTTTCAAGCTCAATTTGACTTTGGGTCTAAAAACAAAAAGAATAATAATACAAATAATTTGAGAGTTACTATTTAAACTTTTTAAAACCCTATCAGCGAGATATATCTCTGTCAGTTCCATAAGAAAACACTCATCAAATCTATACAGTATGTGATTGGTACTAAAGAAAAATAGACAATTTGTTTTTTTTAATTGACATGATTCGTTTTGTGCCATTGTATCTGTCTTGCCATCTCCTTGGATTTTCCCAAAGACGATGAAAGTGAAAGGCCTATGTCTACGGTTAATCTTTCTCGGATTCCAGGGATTATATATCTCAGTTTCGACAACCTGGTCTGACTAGTTTCAGTTTTTAATACAGTTATCTAACCACAGCGGAAGCCAAATTACTGACTCTAGTCACCGGGAAATCATTTTGTGATCACATAAATATACTGCAAAAGCCCCACCATTCAACATTAAAAGAAAATCTTTAACTTGTTCAGCTTGTAATTCACAGGATTTAACCGCTATTTGTCCCAGCTAGCTACTTAACCAGTTCGCGCCAGGTTTATTTTGACATTGACCGAGCCGAGGCACGGGATTCTTTTTCACGAAACTCGATCCGAGGCAGGTTCAGGCCGATATCAGTGGGAAGCACACCCGGACTCGCTCGCTGCGAACCAGTCGCTGACAGATATTTACGACCTAGCTCGTGACGTGTTTATCCCTTTAGAATCTCAGAAAATCTTTGCATGTCATTCGACCCGAACTGGTTAAAATTATGTTTAAAATAATATTGCATATTCAAATTTCACAAGTCCTTTTACAAGTCCTTGCATAAAACAAGTCACAAGTAACTTGTTTGAAAATGTCAAAAGAATGCTTTTGTCAAAGCTCATTTGATTAGCTTGTGGTTTGAATTGACTTGTGGGTGCTTCAACTTTGTCAAATTTCAACAAACAAATTACTGGCAGCCTTAGTTCTAGACTAACAATAAGAATGAACGAGCCGTGTTATTTTTTACCTGTAGGAGGTAGGCATCTCCGAATGCGGTGCTGAGACAGAAGATGTTATCTCTCTTAGGATGCTCCGGGATGGCCTGGGCAATACCTCCCTCAACAACTGTCAAAACAAGAAATCAAACCCCAAACAAATAAAAACACGATCAGACACAAATCCTCCTTAAGATCCTGCACATTCTGTGCATATCTTGGTTCCCTGTGGTCAAAATGCTCAAGTTTATTGACAGATAGGAGATGGGGGGTTTTCAAAACCTTTGCTTCGTCTTCGGCTCCAGTTCCGACCTTTAAATCATTGAGAAGTAAAAAAAAATGGAAGCAAGTCAAAATATTCACACTTTAGGGTTCACATCAATCGATTGAATGTTTCTGAAGCACAAAATGGAACCAGAATGTGGCTGAAGTTCTCGAAGTTGGTAGCCTAAAATTGAATTACGCCGAAGACGAAAAAGGCCCATTTTAAATCTCTGGCTTTGAGACAGAAATCAATTTTATTAACTTTAATTGACATTTAGGGAGAAAAATCAAAGTGAGGAATTTGTTAATATCTTACCGAGTATATGCTTCGGTTCAATATTCTCGTCTGGTGTAGTTTTATCTTCACAGTGGTAAAACAGAAGCATAGTTCCTTTTAAACAAACTGAAAGTGAAACAAAGATTCAATTGTTACGTTTTTATGTTTCAAAACTTCCATTTAAGATTGAGGGGATATAGTAACATACTTTTTTATTTTAAAGTTCTTCATTCTGATTGGTCAATATTTCAACCATTTTATTTTACTGACCAATAGGAGAGAGTCACACGTAAAATCAACCAACCAAAGAACTCTTTCCATTTCCTACTGGACGCCTTCTTAATCTTCTGGACCAATAGAAAATGTCGACGCATTTAACCAAACTTGAATACCTAACCCCGCTCTCTCCTACATTTTGATTGGTCAATATTTCAAGCTATTTCCTTTTCTGACCAATAGGAGAAGGCCACACATACAGGATCACCTACCCCAGTACTCTTTCCATTTCCTACTGGTCGCTCTCTCCACCCTCTTCTTCTTCTGAACCAATAGGCTCTTGCATTGCAGCCAGCCTGCCTTCCTAATGGCTCCTCGCTGGGTGTAGGTGGAGGCCTGAGAGTGCATGGAACTGAAAGAATGGCTGTCCGAATCATCGTCGTCAACATCCTGCAGAAAATACATTTCAAGTTAAGAGGGGATTCGAACCTATAACCTGTGGGATTCAGTAGCAGTGTTCTCCCAACTACACATAAGTGCACTGGTCGGTTATATATATGTATTTTTTAACATTTCCACTCTGCACAAGATTCGCTGGAAAAATATATATCATATTTCCAAAAATACGTGTGATACAAAATACAAAACAAAATAAAAACCAAAACCTAAAAATGATGTACCTTTTACATATTATGAGTTAACCATTTATTTCTGTTACTTGCCATTTCCAGAGTGAGGTGTCCGATTACGACAAACTAAACATTGCAACATCATTCTCGGAAAATGTTCTAACTACTTCACTCCAGTTGAAACAAAATATATATCCCTTGCGTATCCGTCAGAGCGGCAAATGTGCCAAGCAGCCTGCTTAAGCTTGTATATTCAGCAATCTGTCAGATGGCAAGATAGTTTTATCCGTTCTGATTATAATCTGCACATTCCTTTCGCCCCAGACCAGCTGGCCCACATATGATTTGAAATAATATTAATTGGGCGGCTCCGAAACATCTGGTTGTTACACATCGCAGCGATTCAAGGGCATAAACGGCAAAAACGAGAGTGATCGAGAGAAGCAAATATAAATATGTGCTTAGGTCAACCTTGGTGTATGAGCTATAGATAGTTTTTTAGGCTAATTTTAAAGAATAGTTCAATTAAAGGGACATTTCATTGCACTAATTATTTCACAAAATATTAACTGTTTAGATTAGCTTATTATCTGTACTGATAGTCCGTCTCCTCCACACACAACAAACACACCAAAGAACGATAAACTAGTATTAATTTTTTCCTATTTTCCTCAGCAGAACATTATCTCAAATTGATTTAATTTTAAAACAATCACATACGTGTCTCACCATTAAAGTATCATAGACCCCACAATTTTTTTTTTTTTTAAATACCCAAAACTGTTCTTAAAAGCACCTGTCTCATGAAATCAATTATAAACTCCCCTCCCCCACCAACACTCCTTCCACACACACCGTTAATTTCGATTAAACATTTGTTTCTCCAATGGATAGGATTTTGATGACATTTCTTCTGCTCAAATCCCACACTTGTCATTCGCACGTGGCTGTCATAACATTCAGGAAATGAGATCATTTCTAGAATTCCAAAAATTGAAGATTCTAGTAAAAACAACGAAAGAGTCGGCCGGACCGCTGGAATTTAATCTGGTTGATGCTGACAACGTGATAGGTCTAACGATGGATCTCAGCTGGGTGATTTATATTTGATGGGGAGATTGTTTTGGCATAAGCAATAAAGTCGACTGCTTAAATACTTGCAATATTTTATTAGAATTTACACATTTAAAAATTGATTGGGGGTCGTTTTTTGTATGCAATTTCAGAAAGGCCTTTGCAGCTGTGATGGTAGGTTTGTTTATTTAACTAGAAAGAAAAAGGGCACATGTATTCACATGGATGGCACATTACTACTTAAACGAAAACATAGACCTACATAAGTATGTATTAGATTTGGGAACCTTGCTTAAAAATCAACAATTTTTTCAACAAACAAATGTACAAAAGATGAAATAGAAATGTAATGCACTGTTCATGTTGACTAACATATGGTTTCAATTAAGATGCAGGAGATCAAAATATTAAAAATAATAGTTACAACTTACATCGTCCTTTAGCACCAAATTATCGAGGTCTAGAAAATCGTCGTCGGTGCCCTGTGAGTAATGTCCCTCGCTGGAGTTCAGAGTGCCGAATTCTCCAAAGATGCCACTGCTTCCCCCATCGCTATCCCCGCCCATCGTCTTCAGATGGTTGCGTTTGAAAGATGAGGTTCTCCTCGCAGAAGACGGTCGTTGTGAGAAGGCCTCCAAGTCAGTGTTTGTGTTATCGTAGTCCTTGTCGTTCATTTTCTGCATGTGGAGCTCGTAGGCCTGCAGCAGATTGTGAGTCTGGGCTAGATGCTCCTGTGCGTTTTCGACGTCGCTCTGCGGGTCGGTGGACGATCCGACGATTAAACTCTTGATTTTGGATTTGCGGGAGGCGCGGCGTTTGGTGCTGCCGCGGCTGCTACCGTTTGAACTATTGGCGGTGTTAGAGCGAGGACGGAGCCCGCCATCCCCTATCTCGAAAGTGTCCAAAGTGGTGCTGTTTAAATTATCCAGAGAGCTGGGTATATCCGGGTTTACGGCATTACTGTCGTCATTTTTTAGAGTGGTGTGATTAACAACAATCTTGGGTTTGTGACGTGGGGTGCTTTCTCGTGAATTTTTCCCGGAGGAGGTGCCTTCCGCTTCCTTTGACGATGTCCGCGTCACAGCAGCAGGTGTGACAGAGTCCTTGTTCTGCGAGGGAAAATCCTCCAGTACCGTTTTCCGGTTGGCGCTCGTGATGTGGTTGTCAGCGTAGGACCACTTGCGAGCGTTCTTACTGCACTGGTAGTCCTCGTCTAGTCCGTTTTCCTCGTCGCTGACGTTGTCGTAGAGAGACTCTGCAAAGTAGGACCTACGGGAGCTGGAATAGGTGGCATATTTGATATCCCGGCCATTGGAACGGGAGGCCAGCATACGCCGCACCCCACCAGAGATCGGGATGTTGATCTGCTTCTGTCGCTCTGTCGACTCCAGTCCTTGCTCGGTCGTCATCTCTGTTGGCTCCCCCTCGTACGCCAAACCATCAATCACCACGTCGCCGATGTCACAAGAGGCCACGGGGCTGGATCCCGTCGGAGCCTTCTTGCCTTCGTCCCGGAACTCACTGGCGGGATCTGGGAGATCTAACGTCTCCAAACAAACCGACGAGTTAGATCGCTTCAGCTTAGGATTATCACTCGGCTGTGTGCAAATCAAAATAAATGTCCATCCGTTAGTATTCATTACATACACATGCCATAAAATTCCTGCATCTTTCAAAACAGTGAAATTAAATACTCTTTCGAAAACGTGCAAAACTGTTCATAAATTCCAAAAACTGATTTCACAAACTAGTTTAGGAAAATAAGCTCAGATTTATTTTTGGATTATTAACCAATTTCAGGTCTGTGTGAACTACATCCATTTGGAATGACAAATGACCAGAAAATAAATTCACGGAAACAAAAAAGTCTGGACTATCTTTCATGGACATAGATGAAATACCAGCAGCAGTCATTCAAAGAAAATCTTGGTTGTGCATTTTCACCCCTGAACATAAAAAAAACTGTGTACAATGGAAAAGACAGGGTGTCTGAATGTGGAATACAATATTATATCTGTTGCCAGAAGACGAATGCAGCACTGATTGAAGATTTTCATCTAAAAATAATAAGTTTAGGCCAGACACAAGACACGAGATGTTTCTCATCACAAAAAAACAACAGCATTAGGATAACATTTTGTTCCCGTGTTTGGTACGAGGTTTGCTATTATCATCGCTCTTAGAGGATGACTGCATTAGACAGAATTATAAAACCATAGATGTCAACTGCAACAGAGGCAGGAAAAAGGGGAAAAAGTTCTTCTTCTGAACATTATAAGAACTAACAAATTCTACAAACTTCAAAACTCCAATTTATTTTTGAGGTCAGGATTTGTAGACAGGAACATTTTAAACAAATGAACCTGATTTGATTTTAAAAAAGGATTGGACAAACAAAGAGTTGCAGCCTTAATTAAGAAACTTTGTTCTGATTTACTGACAGAATAATTATAAAACAGCAAATGCACAGCAGGCAGCACGCAGTCTTTCGACTGATCGAAATAGGACGATGAAAAACAGACCCGACTCTAAAAACAGGACAAAAACGACAGCCTTGGGAGAACAACTTAATATCCCAACAGTCCTAAGCGGGTCATTGTCATACTAATAACTAGACTGCAATGAGGTCTCTAAATCTCAAACGAGTAATAAAAAATAGATGCCTGGGATTACATGTAACACGATCTTTAGTGCAGTTTGAGGGTATGGCAACATGGGACTCATAAAAAGAAGGTTCAAAAGGTTATCAATTTTTTGTTCATGCTCACAAGGTTCTAACAAAACATTTTGTAGAATTAACATAAATTTGCAGATTTGACCCATTAATTTTGGTGAACTGAGAATTGGTACATTTTAGTAGAAAATGCAGATTTTGTTATTTGATTTAGTAAAAAAATAAATATTAAAAAAAAGAAGAATTTTTTTTTTTAAATATAATATCGATGCACTGCTACTGAAAAGTAAATTTGAAATATTGAGAGCAAAGTTTAAAAAGAATTTAGAACTTAAAATTGCAGTGTGACCTACATTAGTTCAATACTTTCTGAGAATCATTACAGGAAATTTCACAATTTATTGTCGTCGTCCGGTTTCAAAGAAAATGACGCTTTCCTGCCAGGTAGACAACGTACATGTAGGTGAGAGATATCATGGATTGGGCCCGAGGACAGTTCATGACAAATCAATTTTTTTTAGATTCAAATTACAATACTGATATTTAGCAGGTAATGCCCAACGTTACAAAACATTACTGTGAATTAACTACGTTATAAAAAAGTTCATGTTTAGTATGTAGATTCACAGATATGTGTCAAGAAATAAAGTTATAAGCAATTACAAAACACTTTTGTTCTCAAAGTTCTAGTTTTAACCCTCTTTATCCATTTCTGAAGGCGGGGTTCCTTTGAGCAAGTGTGCTCGACACCTGACTGTGCCCTCTATTTAAATTGGCTCTCGTCAATTTTTGTCTGCGTATCATCTGTGAAGATGACACACAAGTTTAGTAAAAACACCATCTGGTTCCCATCTCCTCTTTAAATAGACCTATGAAAATATGAAAACTAACTCCGGCCATCTGAGTTAAGGTGATTCACAGTCAGACTATTTTTGCTAAACTTTTCTTTAAAGAAGAACGGTTCTTAAAAGAAACTTGACATACATTGTACTGAATGATATTCTTTGGCAAAATTGCTAGCTTCGATCCTATCGGCAAATTTCATGTAACTGCTAAGTGCAACAAATTTGCTTAGCATGAACATTCTTCCTTGTCCAAAAAACAGGGTTACAAACCAAATTTGTGACTGGTGTGACTGGTATTCAGCTGGTTTTTGCTTAACATAAAAAGCACATGAAGTTTAGGCTGGAAACCTGTTTTTAGTTACTGGTAGCAAGACTTTTTGTGCTAAACTAAGTTTTGTGCTTAGCAGCTTCATGAAATTGGCCTCTGGTGAGCCACAATTGAGACCCTGGATAGGAATAGACATCTAATGTCAAGGATTGCAGAGGCATGTGGAAGATTAATTGTTAAGCATCTTATATTTCTGTCAAGACTTGTAGGCAGGGAAGCTGAGAAACAAGTCAGGAATTTGAACTCAGAGAGGCAACGAACTTCACAGGGTAACACAACCAGGCAAGCCTCTGGCAAAAATATCCCTTCCACTTCGCAAGAAGGATTCTAGTAAATCGGATCCTTCGGAGTTAATTTTCTGATGGACATTCTGAATTTGGTCCAGGCCTGTGTAAGACAATACATGTACATGTCATCCTTGGAGAGACTACTAGGCAAATAACAGATGAACCCTAGATAAAACACGAACAAGATTGTGCAAATTGTGCAATTCCATCCGGGAGCACCAAGGGTTTGAAAATCAAAACGGACACAAAACGTTTTATTTCCGGTAACATGGTGATCAGATAGTCCGTGTGGATATACCCCTCCTTTTGTCTGTGTAGCTCCGCCCACCTTAAGTCACCCTGGATATAAACTTGGACTCGTCTTTTAGAAGGGAAGCACAGTCTCAGTATCCAAGGAGGATCCTGCGAAGGAAACGAAACACGTACTGCTTCTTGCTAATATCTATTCCACTACTTTTTGGAAACTCTCCAGAATGTAAACCTGCCAAATTAGATAGCAACGGCCCAGGGAAGTGCAAAGCATTTCGAACTGATTTTTGTTTTCTTCCTAGACCTCAACTTGGATGACAACTGAGCAGCACAAAGACGACGCTACCAGATTTCTGGGCAGAGTTAGTCTTGGGGATGCGTTCAAGGTGGTCAGTAATTGGGGTCGGGGATAAAATTTGACTAGTTCCTTTAATAACAAGGCGTGGCCAAACAAATCCCCCCATTCACTTCATTTGTCTCTGACAATTATGACCCCTCCGACTAGGGCACAAGTAACCTGACTTATATGCCGCAAGGTAGCCGACAATGTAGTGGGGGGGGGGGGGGGGGGGAGTCAGGAACCCATCGTTATAACCCCCGACGCATCCCTTCCTAATTAGATTGAGACACAGGACTCCGAGTCGCCATTGCAAGGTAGGGAGCCCTGCAAGATCTGTGCGAGATCCGTGCGTAAAAATAGGTTTTATACCGCAACGGCGAGTGACACTTTTATTAACACCAAATTTTCTTTAACCATCTAAAAGACAACACCTTGTCGGCCATCTTGAGGCAAAGTGAATAGCCAAGACAATAGATAAGTTTAATTGTTTTTTTACGAGCTTTCTATAATTCGATTCAGCAGGTAACAGTGAGTCATTTGTACTGTGGGTGTATGGATGGAGGCTTGCTGTAGTATTCTCAGATAAAATCTTCAAACAAACGAACAACTTGCGATTTTTCAGTTGACTTAATTTTATTTCTCCGTTCACAGCCGGTATCGAGGTTATAGTACTTTCTCTTTTAACAATGAACAACAGGACGCCGACAATTTTGACCTCAACAAAAACACATCTACAGAAAACTCTCCTGTGTCTCAAATTTCTCTTGAAGGAACTCCTTCTTCCTGTCCCAGTTACCAACCTTCTTTCCTTCTTTCCCTCCACCCAAACTTGGTTCCGATTCCTTTTAACTCCCAGCCCCCTAACACGTACTAGGCAAGACAGATTTCCGCATTGATGTCAACTGCACTGTGCAAAGTTGAATTTACTAAATCGGCAAAGTGCTAATCAGATAATAAGTTGACTTCCTCTGATTGTTCCCACCCTCCCAACTCTCCCAGCCCTACCCCACCATCCCTCAAAGTCCTTACAAAACTGGGTCACAATGTCCACTTGCTTGTCAACAAAATATTCATGTACTGCCAATATTCATGCTAAACTGGCCATTTTTTGTGGGGAGAAAATGTTAAGGCACACTGGGTTGAACAGCCTTTATATTTGTTACAATTAATTGTTTTTAAGGTTGTTTTTGTTTAGTTTTTCTTTCTTCAAAACTGTTCATGGTCACAACACTTTTCATGACTTGGACTCTGGGCAGGTTTTCCCCTCTTGCCCATTTTTATCAAAGTTTCCCAGCAAATATGCCTGAAAAAAAAAATATAAAAAAACTCACACAGCGAACAATGTGTGCGTTTCCTGCCAATGTTAACGTTTCCTGCCAATGTTAACGTTTCCTGCCAATGTTAACTGAACATCCTGAGTGGTGGGAAATAAAACCAGGACTAAACCAGATACAGACAGGTTACTGAGACACACAAGGTTTTCAAAATCCCAAATGCTGAAATTTGAGAACCCGAAAAAAGTTATGACTGCCGACATATTTCCGAAAGCAGTTTCATAGAAAACAGCTCATCGACCGCAGTGTCTGCCTCAGAAAAATCCTGTGGAGAACCAGCCACTTGCAATGGAGATTGCATGGCACATTAGCCGGTAACCATTCTCAGATAGAAAAATAGATAATACATGTACCTTTATCTACAACATTAGGACAAGGTTTAGGAATTGTGAGTATCATACCCACACCAATAATAAAAGCTCTGTACTTTAAAATTTGTCAGTCATCATCATTGTCTGTATTTAAATCTTCTCTAAAAACCCACATGTTTACCTCACGGTTTTGTGATTAAAAACAATCTGTATTGTGCGCCATGAGCGTCTTACTTGGCGGATACCGGCGCCTTTTAAATGTTCATTATTAGTATTATTATTATTTAAAGGTAGCATCCAGAAAAATGATGGTGCTAGATATCCTGTAATTGTATCGAAAAATTTAACTAAAAAGAATAAGTCAGAATTGCCGAATGGCGATCGCAAAAAAACACAAGAACATAAGAACCACTGCCCGACGCCGGTTGAAAACGAACGCCGTTTTTCTTGCTTTTCTCAGCATTCATGATTGTAAAAATTCGGGCAGGTCAGTTAAAAACGATATTTACTATAAAATACAACCCCCAAAATCCACCCAGTCATGATAATTCAAGCAATTACCATTGGTGTATCCTACCTTTAACCAAACTAAACCTACAATAATCCACTGTGTTCATCTTTATGTGCACTGCTGACCTTGAGGTTTGGATAACCAACAGCTCAGCATTCATCCATTAATGCATTTAGTGATGATAGGCAACAAAACAACCTAAGAGGATATCCAATTAATGGCAAAGAACCACATCAATTACTTTGAGAAATTTGACAAGGAAATTAGACAAAGCGCGTTAACGTACATGCAACCATGGAGGTAGGAAATGCTGGGTTTTGGAGGACCTTATGTTGAACCTTTTGGGAATCAACCACTTCTCTTGTGGGCTTTCTAAATATAAAACTGGGCAGACTCCATGTACATCGTCAAAATACTTTCTTTCAAAAATTAAAAATAGGGGGGGGGGAGACAAAACATTGTGGAAGAGAAAACAGAAAAGAGGAGAAAACAGAAAACACTTCAGTCTATCCCAATTTTTTGAAAAGAAAAATAACAATTTCACAACAAAACTACAAACACTACCGGTAGCTTCCCGAGGTTAGGGTTTTTAAAACAATTCTACAATGACACCCAATATCAACAGTGGCAGATTTCTGCAGATCACAATAACTGTGAAATGACTTAACAAATTACATCGACCTAATCAATTACATTCTCTTATATGCTAAAACATTAATTACTTTGTACAACTCACCATTTGACAAATTAATAATCTCCTTCAAAACAGAAACGCAGTTTTCACACAAAAACCGTCACCCAAGAATTCCCACTGAACGCTTCAACTTTTCCGACAAAGAACACCAGTTGTGAAGTTACACATTCTAACGAGTTCAAGAACAGCGACAATTCTGACAGTAGTTTTATTCATTAAAAGTAGTCCTTACACACCGGGACCAACCTTCCTGTACGTAGAAATGATTTTTTCTTGTTTTAACCTACACGCACGATTTTTTTTTCTGGACAACCTGCCCACGGATTGACGACACTACTTCCTATGGTTTTTCCAAAAGGCCGGAAATCCACCAAGATATAATGACCTGTACTCATGGTTCCCACAGTCCAGACAATTTTATGTTTACTCTCGCTGAATTGTTTCCTAAGAACATACAGCAGTTGACAGCCACTTATGATAGCAAAGCATAAAACCACCCCCCCCCCAAAAAAAAAAAAAAAAAAAAAAAGTTTTATACAGACATACAAAGTAAATGTGGTTAAACCTTTTTCTGGAGAAACTGAGAAAAATAATAAACAAAATAATGACAAAAATAATGACAATCAATATGAATTATTGTAAATTATTGGCCAGGAAGAAGATATTTTTTTGTTCATTATATCAAATTTAAAAGATCTTTTAACGAGCTTAAGACCCTCAGCCGTCATATGGCTGGATGGATAGTGTTATCTGTGGGTGAAAATGTCTGCGGTTAACCCCAAAGTTTGGCACCTTATCCCTATTATGGGTGGAGCACTTGGACCCCATATATAGCCCCCTCTCAAACCAACAACATGATTGGGCATGGAACAAGGCTTTAGCCTTCTTCTAATTCAATAAATTATTTTTAAAATGCAACAATAAAAAAAAAAAATTAAAAAAGATTGGGCGTCAAAAATCACTGTACTTTCATTTGAATTACAAAACTTCTTCCTTGTTAAGCGAGGTCAGTATTATTTATGTTGTCCGCTGATAGGATGGTATTAAGGTTCCACTTTCTGTTAGTAGTGTAACATCTAAAGCCCTAGGGGGATGTGTTGAAAGGAATACGTGTGGATAGCAGGGACATTATCTTGTTACTGTGTCATTGTCAGTGCCAACTTCCCTATGAATATAATCTCATTGTACACAGTATCAGTAGCTTTTACTGATGCGTGTTTGTTAGGGTTAGCATTCACTTTCGACAGTACCATGGTTTTCCGTCCAATCTGTTCGTTGGTGTCATCGGTAAATCATTACATTTCTCATTAAAAGAAAAGGCATTAAATCCTCCTGAGGCTTTAGCCAGGAATATATTTCTAGTTTTACTGAAAAAAAAGTATTTAAAAAGAAGTTTTGTCAGTTTTTTTAATTTAAAAATAAAATTAGAATTGGATGTTATTCTGTCACATTCAAACGGTCTGATTTTAGAGAAAAAAAATCACATTCATTTTTAAGATTACATTTATTTTCAAAAGAATAAAACAAATAAAAGGTTTCCATAGAAACTAAAAATGCACTTACCGAGCACAGGGCGATGAATGTGTTGGCCGCTTCATCCGAGATAAAGTTGAGTCCCCAGGCTCCGCCTTGCTCCGAGTCTTTCCACTGGACAAAGCTGGACGTGCACCTTACTAACTGGGCTCCTAGTCGAACGACAAAGATAACAACAAAAAGGTGACATAACGCAGGAAATCACTGGCTTGTTTTAAGATTTGAATGTAACGGAAGGCTGATGGTCTGGGAAGAACTGTGGGAATTATGTCAAAGGCTCAACAGGAAGTATGGAGAACAAAAATATATGTAAGAACAGAAAAACATTTTCTATTTACAAACGGGGGATTTATTTATTGTTCTAACAGCAATTCAAATACAGTGATGTTGCAAGATGTGCTTGCAGTTTAAAGATGAATATTGTCTCTCGCTTTTTGGCACTTGTTGTCAAAGCTTGTTGGAAATTTTGGGAAGAGATTTTTGTCTTCCGAACTGCCTTCGAGGACTTGGTCTACATGTAGATCTTGCACACCCAATATTGAATCTCTTTGGAGAAGAAACACTCACAGGAAGTCTCGATCAAGGATCAAGAGAACCGTTTTCTTGCATCTGCGGATGCCTTATCGACTCAAACACCAAGTCGTCCCAAAGCAGTTTGCAAATTACATATGAAGAGCAATACCTCCTGCAATGTTAGGCTGACTGTACCCCGGACAGAAATACACATGTTCGGACTCTAATAGCTTTGAGATGTTTGGCCTGCGTTGGTCCGAGCGGCCATTCCGACGACTGTGCCCAATAGATCGAAGTATCCAGAGAGGAATGCTGCTTTTATTTATAAAGGATTTTCCAAGGTTTCCTGCTGGCATCCAACAGATCGCCAGGGTAAGAGGAAGTTTGGCACCCAAATGGAGTTATACATGTATATATAACAAGTGTTTTGGTTGGATAACTGATGCATAGCCAATTAAGAAGTCTATTTGTTTTAACCAATGACACTTTAGGAAATATGCCAGAGGGAGCTTCATATAAGCTGCGGTGTGATTGGGCTAGACAAGCAATGCAAAATAAGAATTACGTCAATGGCAGCCAATCAAAATGATCAAAATACGTGTCTCCCAATTTGAGCCACATCTAATCCATGGTTTGATTGGACAACTGACCATGCAAATCAGGAAATCCATCACTTTGAGCCAATCAACAAATGTCTTTAATGCCTTCAGCTTTTCTGTGCATACAATTATTTTACACTGACTCAATACAGTGCACTCTTTTCTTCATAATTCTGAATTTAATAACATGAATGCATGTCCCCATGAATACATTATCTCTTTGACCGCATGAACTTGTCTACAAGGAAGTGGGCAGTGTTTTTGTTATCCTGTTTGAAAAGCAAGAACACACCGAGGTAAACTTTCAATAGGGAAAAAGACCAACGACGCTCGACATATTATTTATGGTTATATTAAGACAATGCATGGCCTAATCAACGCTGACGCCTTATTCAAAGTACTTTTTCTAAAGGGTTTCTTTTTGTCATTTAAATTGACAAATTAAGACTTTAACTTGAAGTGATGCCAAAAAAGGAACATTTTTAATCTCAACTATTCTGAGTGAAAGTGAAATTTGTTTGGCAAATCGATTGACCCTGTATTTTATTAATTCTTGTTTCTTCTACTGGCTGCACACAGCAGCCAGTAGAAGAAACAAGAATTAATAAAATATAAATATATTATATACAGCGTGTTCTTAAAAAATAGTGCCAGTGAAATGCGACCTGCGACCTCCGGAATACCAGACCAGTGCTCTACCAACTGAGCTATCTTGCCCTATGTTGGTGGTCTACCAAATTGTCAGTATCTTTGTTACTACGGCTGCGGCAAGATATAGGGGCAAGACAGCTCAGTTGGTAGAGCGCCGGTCCGATATTCTGGAGGTCACAGGTTCAAGTCCCGCCCTGCTGATTTCTTTGTTCACCTTGAAATAATTCAAAGATATAATGGATTTAACTACCATTTAATAGCAGCTTAAGGATCGACTGAGGAATACTCAACCCACCTGGTACAGAGATGTAAGTATCTAAGACACCCTGTAGATCGGCATCCACGGTGGATATGTGGTAGATGTATTTAGGTGATTCCTGCTCTAAGGTGACGCTGATGCGTACCACCTCGTCAACGATCTTCTCCCAACGTTGCTGCTCCCCGTCAACAAAGAGACTGTAGACTTGGGCTAAAAGTCTACCAAGAAGATGATTGGTTCAGAGTTAGATGGTTCCCAGCATTGCTTTATCATGGTTTTCAAAGACGTACGCAAGCACCGGTTGAGGGACAATTTATATATATTTGTTTGGAGCTTGGACAGGCACAAATTTGCTTTTGGCGGAAATAGTCCACCTAAAAAAAAGTTTTATTTTATGCAAAGTGTCCTACTTGTTGCTGGTAGTCTGCACATTTGTTTTTATTAAAACAAAAAAATCATAATACTGGTAGCAGGTAAATCTGATGAGCAAATTTTTATTTTGTGAAATAGAATCAATAATCAAGTAAGGAAAAAACAAATTTGAAAAAAGGGCTAGGACTTTTTTAAGGGTTTTAAAATGTGGGCATTGTACTATATTGTTTTGTAGAATAACAGAGGGAATTGTTGTCGGACTGTCCTTTGTTTTTGGAGACAATTGAGTCATCACAATTGTGCAATAGGGCCTTGGGTTCAATGGCTTACGCAACGTAATCAATTGTTTGTCACAAGATGTTAGGCAACAACAATGGTTATGACCTGGGGTGAATTTCATAAAATGTGTAAGCACAAACAAATTGCTTAGCATGAAAATTCATCCTTGGCAAAAACAGGGTTACATCAAACCAAATTTTCAGGTGATGTATATTAGCGGTATTCAATTCAGCTGGTTTATGCGTGGCATGAAAAACACATGGAGTTTTAGCGGGTAACCTGTTTCTACTGAGCAATACTTTGTTGTGCTAAGCAAATTTGTGTGCTTACACGTTTTATGAAATTGACCCCTGAACTGTGTCACGGTGCCCAGTCACTAAAGTTAGTCATTGTTATCATCAAAGTTGCAATTAATTAATCTAATGAATTTATTTCCGCAAAACTTGAAAATTGGGGAAATCCTAAAGTTTATTTCTGCTACAGAATCAGTATTTAATTAGTTGTGCAACACAAAGGTTAGTCTATAATTAGAAGTCAGCAAAATAAACAACGTAAGCAAAACAAGAAAAACAACCGCAATGTCGCTTACAAATTAATGTTTGCTCAAAAAAACTTACCATCAACTGTATGTGACACATAAAAATTGGCAATCACACTAACCTACTGCCTCACATACAGTGCATATCTATTACAAATATATACTTGCATTTTAAACACGTATCTCATGTCAACGTTTTTGAGTAATTCCAACAGCTGGTTACCAGGCATAAATCAGAATTTCGCTCAGGTATAAAATCCACAACGATTGTTTGTCCAAGAACACTGCATACACAGTGAACATGCACAGAATAATGACAACGAAAGATAACAATGAATCTACAGGAAATTAGTCCAATGTACAGGTACCTGCAAATTAGAGGCTGTTATTGTTATCACAGCAAAAACAATCCTATATTGTCCTTGGTCAGTCCTGACCAGTGACCACTGAAGGAAATGGTGATGAGTGATTGGTTAATCCTCTAAATGAGTAAATAAGCAGGTGTTTTTGAGCATGATGTTATGATGATGATGATTATTACTTGAGGAACAATGGTGGGTGCCACATGAAAAAACAAACAAACAGAACAACAACTGCTGTAGGAAATGGTTGGGGCGATGGTGCAAGTTGACACAATGAACTGCAAAAAATTACTTAAAAACATTAGTCACATCGAAAACAATTTGCAATTGGCAAAACTTCACGTGCAAAACCAGTTGAGTGTTGCAAGTACTCCACAAATTTTACAATATAGGTTCCATACTAAGAAAATCAAACATTTCACACCAACAAAATTATTAATACAAATATAAACCCAACAATAACCACTCAAATTGTACTTCAAACTTGACTCTAAATTACACAGCAAACCAAACTTTTATTTACATTGTCCGAACTAGTGGCGCATAATGCTGACTGTATCTGCAACATAAACCATTTAAACAAGGAAAAAACAATATTAGTTTCAGCTTTAAGCAAGTTGGAACACGTCATTGTTAATCAAGCAAACCTACTACTCAAAGCAGCACATTAGTTATTTACCAAAAAAACAATAACAAAATGTTAAAAAAATGTAACGATGATAAGAAAAACCAAGGGGCTAAGTTTTAAAAAATTAACATTTTTGCCAGACTTAACCCCTCTCCTTATCCAAACGCAAAAAATACAAAACAATATGAAACAGCGATCTTTTCAACTACAGTGACTCACACATTTCCTTCCCTTCATGAACAGTCCTCTAAATCACGCTGGAACTTGTAATCAGTACGCGCCGGAATTATTTTGACATTGACCGGAGCCCAGACGCGGGATTGTTTTTTTACGAACCTTGATCCGAGACGGGTTTTTAAGCCGGCATCTGTGGGTAGCACACCCTGATATTTCCAGCCTAGCTCGCTGCGACCCGGTCACTGATAGATATTTTCGGTCGCGACGTGTTTATCTGTCATCCTTTTTCAATTCCGGACAAACTTTGCGTGTATCCACTGCGAACTTGTTAAAGTATAACACGTGTGTACACCACAACAGATTTTAAGACCCAAATATTAGGCCCCCAAACAAAAATCATACAAATATATCTATTGATGATGATGGATATAAAAATATTAATGCATACTTCTTCACTACTGGATTTGAAATCTTTGTTCTGAATTGCTTGGCTACGGCTATTAGTTACATACTTGCCTATGGAAGGGGCTGTAGCCGCTTCCCATAGATCCCTGTGTTATTCCTAGTCATAGCCAAGTCATTCGGATGCAGCCATATTAGGCATTAGTGACTATTAGCTAGCACTGAACATAATAAGATGACACAGGATTAGTACGATGAAATGTGCGAGCATGCCGATGCGATGGATTTGACGAGAGTAGAGAACTCACAGATAATCGATGCCGCCTTCGTCGTCGACGTCCCCCTCCTCTCCGTATTTCCTGCTTCGGCTGTTCTTACGGATGCTGATCCTTCGCATCAGACCGTTAGGCATGCGATTGACAGCATCCTTCAACTTATTCCACATCTTAGGTTTGTGCTTGCCGTCGGCAGCCATCGTGAAACCCGGCGATCGTCAATTATGCGATGAAACAAATCACTTGCAAACACTGTCCTCGTTTTTTATGAGCAAGTGATCGGCGGGATGACACTCATTGCTGAATGGCAGACGAGGGCGCTGTTGATGATGATGCGCATCTAACGAGGGGATGCGATTGGTTAATGAAATGCGACAATAAGAACTATTTTGTGAAAATACATGTACACTAACTTGAGAGATGGTTTACCTCCTAAAATGTGAATAAAAACAGGCCGATGTGAAGTTTTGTTCATAGACTACCGCGCCACTTTAGCAAGTGCATCCTGCAGTTCACACAAACATGCTAAACGTGCAAAACACTTGTTGGCTAAAGGTGTTGCGCACTCACAATACACGTATCCTCAGACTCATGTTAGCCGAAGTTGCAAAACAAGGATTTCCTCGAGGGGGGGGGGGGGGGGGGGGGGAAGCAGGTATTATAGAGAAAGAAGCCATGGTATTAGCAATGAAGCTAGCTGCCGGTTACACCAACGACAATGACATCGGCTGGCCTCGGGGGGCAGGAAACCGGTCATGACTGCTTCCTTCTGGCAACGTGCTACCGGTACACTGTGTAGGTGTACTAGGGTAGGCAAGGGAACCGTGGACACTTAGCTGTGTAGACTAAAAACAAAGTTGTGGCAAGCTTGCAAAGTGTGTCTTATAGATCATAATAACAGCACTGTAGGATATGGTTATAGTTGGGGGTTGGGTGGGGGCGATAGGGCTTTAAATGTTTGAAGAGTTTACAGGTAGAAAATGTGTGAAACTTAAAGTAAACAAAAAATCCTTGTCGAAAATAAATACATGAAAGGGAAGTGTAGGCTGAGTAACTAATAATAAAACTACTATGAAACTGGTCGCTAGGAATCTATTTACGATACTTAACTGCAAAAGCAGATTTTTTAAACAAACTTTGGGAGATATCAGTAGTTGTGGTTCTTGTCCGAGATCAACAAAATCTTTAACTCAAAGATTTAAACTGTTAAATGTCAGCAAAGTAAAAGCAAATATTTATAGAAAAATTTGTCTCCACCAGTTACAGGAAAACACTGCAAGGTGATGCCCTCAATATTTCCACGTATTGACTTTTTTTTTTAAGAATTTTTTCCCCAGGGATTTAAAAGTCTCCAAAATTGAATAATTAAAATGAAACCCGAATTCAGGTATCACTTTCACAATTCCAGCTGAAAGGAATTGAATACTGGGAATAAAAAACTAAATTGACAGCAGATGACAATGGAAAACAATGATATTCCTAACATTACTTCCCCATATAAACAAGATATACTTAGACAGATGGCCAACTGGGCCCAATTTCATAAAACGTGTAAGCACCAAAATGTGCTTAGCATAAAAATTCTTCCTTGTAAAAAACAGGGTTACAAACCAAAATTTCAGTTGATGTTTATTGTTTGTGACTGGTATTCAACTCTTTTTTGCTTTGAATGAAAAAACACATGGAGTTTGGGCCGATAACCTGTTTTTACTGAGCAAGACTTTTTTGTGCTAAGCACATTTTTGTGCTTACATGTTTTATGAAATTGGCCCCTGGTGTAAGGAAGATAATGTTAGGGGTCAATAAATTAACAACCAAAACACTCCAAGGTTTTTTGTAACCAAATTTCCTCTGTGGTTATATTAGTTTAAGGGAAGTAATAATTTAAACATTAATTTTAAACAACATGAATGAACGGCTCATTTTCTGTCAAAGTGGTTGGAAACAAACTAATTCTATTTAAAAAAGAAGTGGGGTCAGGCGACATTAATGGAGTTAATTGTTTTTGAAGGGTATTAAAAACGGCGCAGGTGACATGATAAACTATGAAATTGCTGTCTCTAGTATTAGCACCAATCAGAGCTTGGGTATCGGCCTCCTACACGCAAACTCTACAAAGATTTAAGGCCAACCTTCCATCAGAAATTTGTCATGGTGCTAGGTGAAATTTGTCATTTTTTAGCTCTCAACAAATAGACCGATCCAGTACGCCACACCCGTTTGAAAAATTGACTAATCACAGTGCAGGATTTTAGGGTCCGACAAATTGTAACCATTTTGTCGGACAAAAAGTATTGAATGTATTTAAAAGTATTGAATATGTGAGGACCCCTTTAAAGATCAAAGGTCAGAGAATGTTGCCTTCAACACCAGAACAACCGCTAGCGAGAGGAAGGAAAAGGTAGTTAGAGATCGGGCTGGTTTAGTGAGGGTCGCTATTCCTACGCTGACGACGGAGGAAACATGTGAATCTCAGCAGAAGTGACTAAAGCAACAGGTTCAATGGAGTCTTTAAATAAACGAGCTAAAAATATCTTGTTTGTCGGCGAAAACCACAAATGGGGGCACGGGAATAAGTTTGGTGTTGTCATAGGTACTCGACATGTACGCAAACCGCGAATCTGACCAAAAATTGCAAAACTGTAATGAAATTTGACGATTTTAAGGGCAGGATATTTTTGTAAGGTCAAAATCTGTTTAAAGTGCGTGCCGTCAATGTACATATAAAATTATACCTATATTTTTGTACAGACTTTGACCACGCCCCTTCTCATTCCTTTTAAAGCCACCAAAAATGTTTTAAAGCAATTTGTAAGATTGAGGAAATAGTTCACTTTGCATGTATACAGTTCTCTTACATGGTATTACGACCGAGGATTGAAACACAAAAGAGAGATTTTGTTTTCTCTACTAATAGTGAAACAAAAAGACTGAATTAGAATAATTGTCATTGTTTTAATTGCCAGTGTGGCAAAACTTTGCTCAAAAACAAAAATACAATTTTTTTCTAATCACTTATTCTTCCAATGCCAAAAAGGTAATTAAACAATCCCGTTGAGAAAAATGACGCTGCAAAAAATCAGTGCACTTTTAAGGCTATTTTTAGATGCTAATAATATCTGTTTTGTGGCTGGGCTCCTGTGTGGTTTGACGACTGGGCTGTGATTTACTGTGACCTGCCCCGTGGGCAGAAAGGAACAAGAAACCTTGGAAGGAAATTATGAAGATGGGGGGGGGGGGGGGGGGGGGGTAGTGAGGGGAAATGGGGGTACAGGAGGAGGAGACAGTCATCCACCTTTTGACGTAAGATCACACAGACACTGACTATTGACGACGATGTCAGATATTTTTGCTAAAGCTGCTGATGAAAACACAGAAGGAGGGTTGTGAATTAAGGCAACGCAAAAAGACAATGGATATAATTTAAGAGTACAATTTTGACTGGGAAAAGTCGCCACCAAGTTAAAAATTGTAATAAAATTATTTGACATTTTAACCAGTTCGCGCCGGGATTATTTTAACATCACCGAGCCAAGGGGCGGGATTATTTTTAACGAAACACGATTCGAGGCGGGTTCAGGCTGATGGTACTGGGAAGCACACCCACTCATTTCAGGTTTTGCTCGCTGCTGACATACATTTCTGGCCTTGCCCGTGACGTGTTTATGCGCCATCCACTTTGAATCTGGGGAACACTTTGCGTGTACGTTTTCCGGCGCAAACTGGTTAATTAGATAAAAAAATAATTATTTCTCTTCTTCTCATTTGTAGACCATTTTAGACCATTTTAGTAATCATTTGTCTCCGCCATAAACAGAAAATACAGTAACATAAATATCCTGAAGACTGGATTTCGTTTGGTTGATCGTTTGGTTTTAGAACCTTTGACAAGGAAGTCGGTGAAGATTAATTTCTTTTTTTAAATCTTGAAAGGGGAAATTTCTGTCCTCCGCAGTCTGACGAGACGAGGTGCTTGAGCTACTTACTCATGATGTACCGATGGAGCTGGTGCTATTAATAACTGAGAGGCAGTGTTTGTGACTCAGACTCAGACAACCTTTACACACCGGCTATTATGTGCGGGGCGCAGTCACGGTGCGTACGATGGTCCCATGACGCCCTTTAACCCAAGCAATGGCACTTCTTTTGGCTGGTACCAGCAACAATTTTTCCATCGACTATCGGAATGACAGATAGATTTTGTTATTTATTATTTTTGTTTATTTCAGACAACACCAGCGCTAGCGCCAATTACAGGATGAGAGAAGATAATGTGAAGAAGTTACAGTTTTAGAGGCGGAAGGAAAACCCAAGAAGAATATCCTAGGGAAAACCCACGGAGTCAGGCAAGGACTGAAAACCCAATCCACATATTGGCCCAGGCAGGATTCGAACCCGGGTCACAGTGGTGGAAGGCGAGGAAAGAACCGCTGCGCCAACCTGACTAGGAATGGGTCTCATTTCTGAGATATGCCAAACTTCGGACTCCAAATTTCAGGCTTCAAAACAAGTGAACTACAGTACGTGTAGGCCTACTTGCAATGACACCTTCACCCTCTAATCCCCACCCGTCTCTCTTAGAATTCTGAATGCTCTCATCAAAACTTGACTGACAAGAGTCCGACAAACTGGCGATAAAAGCCAATGATCTTGAAATGACCTTTAATTATCCGAGCTTAATGGACCGTGCCATGTGAACTTCTTTGTCATGGGTGACTGGCATCATTATTTTCATATTTTGGATCATTTCCACACACATAAAATACTGCATCCCACTTATATAATGTATGATGTATACCCAAATTATATCAGGGCAATGCTAATCTGGTGACAGAAAAGACAAAATTGGAGGGTTTTGGCAATGAAGCCTTATCCACAAGTATTCCTTGAATTCACCACAAGAAACAACTGAACTGTCTCACCCCTTTGACAGCTAATTCTACCTGATAAGACGCGCCACACCTGATAGTCTTATCTGCAAATGCCGCAGGGGCAGAAATTCAAGAAATGTACGAATGTAATTCCATTTCTAATTCATTTCTCTCACTGATCAAGATATTGACGATAGAGGCGTTTGAGGTGCACATCATTTATTTGCTGGAAACGAGAGGTTCTCACCGTAATTTTAACGAGTTTTCACTCGGTCGCAGGTCAGTTGATAATACAAATATTGTTATAGCTTCAGAATCAGAGGGGCAAATTTTCTATTGATTAGTTTAATTGCTTAAAATTAATTATAATCTGTAGAATTAATTACCATGAATTCTTATCTTTTTAGAACTATTTATTTTCTTATAACAACAACAAAATGATAAAATAAAAATTAAATATCTAAATCACACAAAAAAATATTTGGGTGATGTTACTAAATATTTTGATATCAGCTACGGGAATTTGTATACTCACTACAAATAATTATGACAAGCAGAGATAACAGACCGTTAAATATTGGCTCCCAAAACAAACAAAATTCCTATCACCGGTAAGAAAATTGTAGAGCTATACTTGCCTCGAATCGCAGATGACTCTCAAGATGGAGATTAAAATTAGCCAAAACTCTCAGACCAGAAGTTCCAAAATAATGATCGAAGGTCTAAAAATAATGGAAGGGTCTTGTCCTGTTGCAGACGACAAGCAAAGCTTACACCTCTGTTGGTTCGGCGTTTTTCCCCCCCTTATTTTAAATCACACCGTGAACTACAAGAGACTTGTAACTGTGCGGTCTGCCAAGTTACCTTAAAGTGATGCCTCTGATGATTGTATTTACATACTGCAGTCTGGCTGTGGCCGCCTTGTATCCATGTTGCGGGGCCCCGACTGCTCATATTAATTTGTGGTCATCTTGACAGTGACTGCATACTGAAGAATGGATAAAAAGCAAATGGTGACACCTTATTATGAATATTCACTAAATTTGGGGTTACAAGGTCATTTAATCACCCACATTGGTTAGTATTCAGTACCTGAGCAGTTGATGAGAGTGGAATCATCCATATAACACATGAATAATTAGTGGGTGGGGTCAAATTAAGGTCTATTCATTTGGGAGATGACGAGTCAAATTAAACCCTGAATCTGTTATCTATCACCGACATCCTGGAAATGACCAATGATGACTGACCTACATACTCAATGCATATTCATGATCAGTTAATTATGCAAGGGGGTCAACACAGCTTTTGTTCATCTACGAACTTTTTCTTCTGCCTAAATATGATTCTTTGAAGCCGTCACTTTCGAAACGATTTGAAAGCAGGAAAAATCAACACGGTGAAAGTGAATGTGACAGAATTCTGTACCTCTTCGTATTTGTTTCGTTATGTATATTTTTAGGGCGTGTTAATTAAAAACATGAAACTTGTTTGAGTATTTTGCTGGATTTTCTTACCATGTAATGTTATTCTATCAAATGACATTTTATATTCTATTTGTTTACAACACAGAAACATCAATAACTATCCTCTATAGCCAAATATTTTAAAACAAATATTGAACAGTTATTTGTTTTATCTTTAGTTTCACAAAAGGAACAAAAACGATACAGGATTCATTTTTTACTTCCTTCTTGAACTAAATCCAGGTACCGATTTAATGGAGATGCTAAATACAACCAAATTTGCTAAGGATAAAAAAAATATTTGCTTAGCCAAAAAATGGTTACCAGCCAAAATCTTATGTGATAAACTGCTTGTTACTGGTTCCTGGCCCATTCTTGCTTAGCAAATCAATTTGCTAAGTGGTGTTTTTTCGGCTTATCTTGCATTTTGTGAGATGATGCACAGGTGTTGAATTACAGGGGAAAAGACCAGATGTCGACTTTCACATAATTCCGTGTAAAATCCAACCGCAATTATTTTTAACATCATCATGATCTTTCAGGAACCAGAAACGGCTTTCCTGGCTCTTATTTCCCGTCAAAGTTGCGAAACAGAAAATATAGATTAGGCCTATAGTATTAAAAATAGCAACTTTTCCAGCTAAGCAAAAATTAGTCGAGTACTACTAGTCACAGCAAGTATTCCATGGCATTTTGAGTTGGTAACCTGCAATTACTATAAGCAAGAATATTCCAGGCTTAATTTTTGTTTTAGCTGAAGGCCACTTCCAAATTTCATTGGATATGGCTGGAAATAACACATGGGTCTATGAGAGGTAGCTGCAGCCACTTCTAGTTCTATAGACCCTTGCATAATGTTCAGCTGTAACAAGTCACTCAAACAATTAAATAAAAACAGCCTCAATTATGGATCCCCAAGGACGGTTTTATAAGAGACTTCAGACATTGTGAAACAGCAAACCAAGGGACTTCAAAATAGCAAACAGTTATTTTAGTTACAACTGTCCCTTCCTGAGGATTCCGAAAGAACAATTCAGGCATGAAAAGTTAAACAACAAACACTTAAAAAACCAAGAAGTGTTGTTTACATAACCCCTCTTGGCACTTTTCCTGATTGAACTATTGTCCCCAAAGCACTGACCATTATCTGATGTCCAGTAAGATAACAGTATCTGTCCTTAGGCCAAGGCCAGTTAAATTAGATTTATAGGTAACCTGCTTTGTGTATTATGTTTTCACCTATATAATTTGTAAGGACCTGGCCATCACCACCTGTTGGTAAACAGTTAAAAAAATTAGGGAAAATAAAGTTTCTTATAAATGTAGTAATGTACAGTTGATAGCTTATATTTAGCTCAGAGAATGGTACATTTTGTTGTTGAACATGATATGAAGACTTCAGTTTCAAAAGCAGCAAAGACCCAACAGTTAAAAAGTTATGTTTTTAATTATTTGTGTTTTGTGTTTTGTGTTTTTTGTTTTGTGTTTTTTGGTGTTTTTTTTAGGGGGGGCTAAGGGGATTTTGTGTGTGCACATCATAATGTAGGTGTCTTCGTGTACTCAAAGGGAAAAAGTACTGGTAATAATTGATGGTTTGGATTTTTTTTCCCCTTTTTTTCTTTAACAAAAATAAATAAATTAGGGCCGGGGCTGTCAAAATAGGGTAGGCAAGGTAACCGGAAGCAGAACTATTTATTTTGTTGGCCTAAAACACCACTTCCATGAAAACTGAGATAACGATATCACTATCAAGGGAAAGTTCTACACATAGGTGCTAATCAAATCCTTTTTGCTGGTGTTTACATGTAGCTGCTTGCCTGAAGTCTTATGTGCATAGGCCACAGAAAGCCTTATCACAATCGACTTTTTCATCAAACAGACAGAGGCGCAAAATGAAAGGAAATATGTAGCTTTTAGGTTGTAAGTTCAGTAAAATGGGGCAAACATTCCAGTTTGTTTATATAATCTATACTGAACAAAATATGGCATAACATGTACATACTTTCTCCCTACGCACGCAAGGACAAATTCCTTAATGCAAAAACGTATTTAGAGGATGGCATGCCTGGTAAAGTAAATAATGTCTGATGTCAAGAACAATGACACTGAGCATGGGTCAATGTCAGAATAAAAGGCTTTGGAACTATTTAACAATTAGACTTATTGTGTAACTCAAATTCTCGAAATGCCATTGAGCTTGCATGCAATTACGTACAGTATTTTGAAATGAACATTGTCTCAATTATTTTATCTCCAATATATTAACACCAGAAAAGAGAATGTGGAATACAAACTATACCAATCAAATTAATGGATTCAGAAAACAAATCTGCAGTAAATTGAATGAAATTGTGCACTAAGTTTCATTCTTTGACCAAATGATTAAATTATTATAAAATAACAAGTAAATTATCTCAAGCTACAAAGAGCAAACAAAACTTTAGAGTTTCTCTTCTTTTATGGTAATATATAATTTAGACCCAAAATAATGGCCAACCTACAACCTACACTGTGTATACACTAACTAGTGCATGTACATAGGCCTACAGGTGAAATAATTTACAATGATTGTACAGTCATTGCAGTGATTTGCAATTATTGATTTTGTCTGTCCAACCCAGCTGTTGCACTTACTTCATTGTTGGCAATGTAAAATAACAAACATTTACACAATTTTACACTTGTAAATTAACCCTCCTAGTCCTATGTTTGACCTATATGTCCCAAGTCAACTCTTTTGCATGTGTTTCTATGGGGAACAAAAAACACACAGTGTGTGCATTGGTGTAATGTTGAACAACTGGCCCAAAAATTACTTCTACATAGATTTTTTTAAAAGGCTTGCTTTACAATTTTGTTTTGCCCTTATTTTGTACTATATTGTGGTACACATCTGAAAGAAAACTGCTCAGTAAAATAAACAAATTATTAAATATGTTTGTAAATGATTGCACAATGTAGCCCTGAATGTATCCTGTATGTTCGTGTATCCCCAAGTACTCTAAATGAATTTACTCAAAATGAAACTGACAACATTTATGAAACTAAAAGTCATCCAACTGAAACTTGAGATCACAACGCAACACTCCCACGCAACTCCCAGCAAAACGTCTGCATGAGACCAACATCAGGTTAAAATACACCATTTCATCAGAAGAATTTATTACACATTTTAAAACCTATTCAAAGAACCACGACACTTAAAATTGAACATAATTATTGGAAAAAAGTGTTACAACTTCAGTACGCACAATTTAAAGCTAATGTCAGGACAATGAAAAAAAAGAAGAAGAAATATTATGAATACTATTTGAGGGGATTTTTCAAAAATGAAAATGAAAAACACCAGAAAAACCAAAACAGATTACACCATATGTACATTTTATATAGATATTTGGCCAGTTTACACAGTAAACATAAGCTTTATCCCTTCACAGCTTCAGACAACTTCAAGAGTTTGACTTTTGGGGTTGGGTTTATTTAATAGGGTACTCAGCAAATCCCCACCAAACTGATAAAGAAAATCTAAACAAATAACCTTATCACTGTCAATTGAAGTCTGCAAAGGATCGTTTCCTTAGATATGCTTGCACAACCTCTTGTGTGAACAATTGCAAAGTGTTGTTATTAAATGGGCAGTTAGAAATGTGATAAATAGGCCTAGATTAGAATATCGGAATGGTGTTTTCGTTATCTAAAAATTATGTTACGACTGTCGTAATGTACAATTTAAAGTAAAATCAGTCAGTCAAAGGGCAGTCTATTTCACTATTTATTTGTGGACAAATAATATTTGTAATTGTAGGCCATATTTTGTGAGATTTTGTTAGGAATCATTATAAACAATATAAAAGTAATGTGACTCGCATTTATTTCACCAATGCATAACAAACAATTGTACATTTACAAATCATATACTTTTACATTTACAAATATTACCGTTTACGGTTTAGAATTTAGAAATATAATTTATATGCTTGCTTCAAATCTGAAGATTTACCGTTCGGAAACGCGGTGTAATAACGTGGACCGTGGACGTGTGTTGTTTCCTTTAAAAAAAATAACGTGGACAAAACTACACACGAAGACACAACTATGTTGCAAAAGTAATATTTTCCATTTTTTATTAGTATACAAAGTACAAAAAAACTCACCTTTATAACTCGAAAATCCTACGTTTTTGTCTACAGTTCACACACTTTCCGTAAATTCCAGCCGCCATCTTGGTTCCTAACTGCAGTCAATGTACACAATCACATACAATGAAACGGGCTCCGTGGTTGGTCGTTTACTACCTTCTACAATGAAAGGAGCTCTGTGGTAGGTCGGTCTGGCGTAAATACTTTCCGCACCAAGGAATTTGCATAAATGATTAATGTTTCTGAAAACACCTGTAGTTTTCCCCCGGATAAAAACACCCGATCGATTATTTTTATAAATAATACTGGCGCCTTGATCTACATTGATTAATTGTTGCGAAAACTGATGTTTGCCACACCCAACCTCATATCAGATGCAATTTTAGAAGACTATTCAACAAAAGTAAACAGAGCAATTATCATAGATGAGTCAAACACTAATTAAATAAATGAATAATCAAATTAATTGTTCCATTTTTTTCGTTAGAAACCACAAAAGAGATAGGCCGGCCATATATTAATGTAATTAATTTGAAAATCAATTGATGGTACTTTGATCAAAATGCACATACAGTTGATCATTTCACTTTCTATATTAAAACAAAACTAAAACATATTTATTGTATATTATTTGCAATATTCCTCTTTCTTATTCATATTTAAAAGTACTATTGACAACTATTTCATAGATTTGTTGTACACAGTGTACAGGTACGGTACGTACATATACTGATTACACGAGATAAAAAGTTGGTATATTGTTGTCGACCAGGGAGGGCGCTATTTACTTTTAACGGCTGTCATTTGTGCTGAATTCACAAAGGGACAAAGCAGGGACAAAGTTGGTGCACATGAAATTGTTTCCAATTACAGATCTGTCTGGTCTTTCTCCGCAAATAAAAAAAAAGGAGCCACGAGAAAACCATGGCCTTATAATAAGCCGTTTATTTTGTAATTGTAACAATTGCAACCAGTGATTTGTTTTCCCCCACTTGCATCGAAATTGACAGCCAGAGTTGGGAATGAACCAAATTCACAAGATAGGACAAAACTCACTTTTAAACAAAATGTAAAGCAATTTTTTTGAAAACATTTTCTACTTTCTTTTTAATTATTACTTTCACAATCTATTTACACTTATTTTACAAGTAGGCCTACTGAAAGTCTGTAATACAACTTGTTTAATATTCCAGCATAGTTGCTTCAACGGGTCTTGAAAGAAAGAAATAAGGAAATCTTCAGGAAATAAAATAGGCACAATAAATGACCAGATTACTTTAAACATGTAAAATAAACAGAAACTAAACAATAAGTACACACTGCTTATCTATGAATAAATTTGCACTAATTGTTAAAAATGCTTTGTAAAATTATTTATTTTGGTCAAAATAATTTAGACGCCAGTAATGCCAATTTCTTTTCTGCTCAATTTCAATTTCAATTTCTTTTCTTTTCTTTTCTTAAGAGCTTGGTTTTCTGTTCCGCAGAGCGTGAGTTCGAGTCTCGGTGTGGACACGTGTGTCCTTAAGCAAGGCAATTAAACCACTATTGCTTCGTCCTTCGGATGGGACGTAAAGTTGTAGGTCCCGTGTGTTGTATAATTTATAATGTGTGTATATATCTTTCCCATTATAACATTATAAAATTGTATAATGCACGTAAAAGAACCCAGAACACTTATCGCTAAGAGAAGGGGTTTGCCCCACTGACCTCTATACATGGACAGATCATCCATTGTTTCATTTTGAAGTCGGCATGCAGAGAAGTGCAACATGGCGGACCCACGAAGTCACTCTGTGAGCCAATGAAATGTCCAGGTGTAGAGTTCAGTTGGTTGGTAAATCCACTGACCTCTACAACTGGACATTTCATTGGCTCACAGCAGTGACGCCATGTTGCACTTCCAGTTCGCGCCGACTTCAAGTGTTAGCACAGCAGAATATGGACAATGATCCGTCCAGGTGTTGAGGTCAGTGGTTTGCCCCGGTGTTCCTGGCTGACACAGCCTCTGTCTACGGGTTTCTTCAGGCTTACGAGCTACAGTGCCTTGAGCGCTTTTGAAGGATCCTTGGTTTCATTACCAGAAATTAATAATAATAATAATAATAATAATGTCCATATAATGGTCCTAAAAAGTTGCAAAAAACTATTTTAAGGCCCAACACTTTTCAGCAATGAAAATATTTATTTTTACTCTTCCTTTTTCTGGATTTTGTTGTTGTCTAAACAGATTTACATTTTTATCATTTTCACAAGATTCACAAAACTCTTGTATAGTTGCTTTTCTACAAACCTTGTTCATGTTTGTGCTGCTAATACAGAAATAATACAAAATGTACAATGTGGCACTTGGTGAAATATCAATAATAAAAATATTTGTGAAGCAGTAATATTTTTGAGTTTGTTCACACACAACTATGCTGCATTGGCTAATCAACTAGCGAAGGCTAGAGCATATAGGATGTACGTGTACCTTTTGTGCATAAATTAAACACAATATGAATGAAAACTGTAAAACAAACAGAATATGAAACAAATGTGGGCACTTCACAAAAAATGTAAATAATTTGCTGTGTACTTTGAGAAAATCATTTCACCAAACAAATAAACGTATTTCCAACTAAAACAATAACATGTTTGTAGTGTCACATCCTTTGCCACGAAACAAGTTTCAACTTTTTAAAACTACACGACTCTTTGATATACTGGTGTGTTTTTACCTGCACAGGGATTAAACTTCATGCATATATTTTTTTCATTTCAATGAATACATCTTGCATTTGAGTCATTTCAATAATGGTAAATGCTCCTTGTTTTTAGCAGTGAGAGTGTCTCCAAAATTAAGGAAAATTGATATTGGGAGGCGTGTTTTGTACTGAAATGGGCTGTTTTATATTTAACATGTAACAGTCGATGTTCCTCATTATGAAAACTCCTATTTTCAAGGCTTTAAGCTAGTAGGAATAGTGTTGTTGCCAGTAAGACCACGTGGTCGTTTCCTTATTGTGAAAAATAAAATCCCATCTTTGTCTCACTCCGTTTATCGCCACATCTGCTGTTGTTCATTATCATCTCAATTTATCTAAAGGAGAAAAAAAAGGAGGAATAAAAAACAGTTGAAATAATCAAAATCCAACCCGTCCTACTTCTGAAACTGCAAAAAAATGCAAAAAAGTGCCAATAAAAGAGTGGGTAAAATTCAGTGCATAGTCTTTACAATAGCAGTTTACTTAAGTAGTATTTTGTAGTTTGACGTTAGGGTTAAGAGGCAAAACTCAATATTAAAACTGACATCTCATCAACACGTACAAGTGGGTAAATGCCGTCAATAGGGGACGGGGCATTGTCCGACCGTCTTCCCTCTTTTGTTTGTACTCTAACGTTTTCGGATGATCGCCATAGGATTTGCACACGAGTCTGAATCGGGGACCTTTGCGGAATAGGGGACCCCATTGTTCCCTTTGTCATACGTCCCCTATTTCAATCAAAAACAAACTCAACATCACATCGGGGTCGCTTTTTGGATGTGCCATTGCGGCTTTCTTACCTGTAAGCCACTCAATACCTTCATGAAGCCCTTCCCCCGTCAGGGCGTTGCTGGCGCATATATGCCAGGGCTTGTTCTTGATCAGTTCCAACTCCAAGCCCTTGGAGCACTGGACCGAGGAGATGGATTCCCTCAGATCCATCTTGTTGGCAAAGACGAGAATCGGGATGCATCTTGCAGCGATTTCTACCATGACCAAGAAAAAAAATAGAACAGTGGATTGAATCTGTGCACTAAGCGATAAACACCTAATTGGGCCATACCGAATTGAGAATGACATTGCTGAGGCTATGTCTACATTACTTAGCTATGGCTTACATTTACACATGCACCTATGGAAGCCGCTGAAGCCACTTCCCATAGACTGTGTTACTGTCAGTCATAGCCGTGTTATCTAGACATGGCTTTACCTTTATGCTTTAGTAGTAGCTCCATCTCTTCCTTGGCGACCACCATTCTTAATTTGTCGCTGCTGTCCAGCACAAAGATGATGCCCTGCGCTTCCCTAAAATCACAAAAAGGAAAAGCAAATCCAAAGTGTTGCCAATGTCTCAGTGTGCAAGAACCTCTCAAATGCGAAAATCACAATTATCATCAATTTAGAACTCTCTGCCGTGCCTATGCAAAATTATGAGATGACCGTTTCTTGAAATGAGGGCCCAATTTAATGAGCAGAAAATACTGCCTTATTATAACAACTTAATGTACTAAGCAAAAATCAGCCGAGAACCAGTCATAAGCAATATACTTTGCATGGCATTTTAGCTGGTGACCTGATTTTGCTAAGCAAATATTGTATGTGCTTAGCAGCTCCATGGTGTACAATATGGCCATGTCCAATGTACATGGCTAGAAGTTACGCACTGGTCTATGTGAAGCAGTTGTAGCCACTTCCATAGGCACATGTGTACTTTTAAGCCGTGGCTAATCAATTCTAGCCCAGCCTTTGATACTGACCGGTAGTAATGCTCCCAGAGGTTTCTGTATTTGCCTTGACCCGACATGTCAAACACTGTGAAGTTGACCGATGCCGATTTGAATTTCTCCACCGTGAAACCGATCGTAGGAACAATGTCCTCTGCTTGTGTCTATGAAGAAATAAAAGGTTTGAACAAAATTCAGATTTCTGTCACGTGAGCCGATACTAACAATTATAAAATAACTTCTGGAATCTAGTAAATTGGGAAAATAAAGTCGGCGATTTCCAACCAAATCAAACAATCGCGGAAGTTCATTTCTTTGCGATTGAGTGATACTAGCGCAGAAACCATCAATCGTGCCCAACATCAGTATTCTGAAGCTAGTGAGCAAGTTATTTCATGAACTAGCCAGGAATAACCGAGCGGAACACGTCCGATAGATTTGGGCAGAGAAGATAGAGCCCCATACTCACATCTTTAGGCTTGAGCTCGTTGATGATCGTGCTCTTGCCACTGTTATCGAGCCCCACGCAAAGCACCTGGGCCTTACGTCCACTGTTGCCAAAAATCTTGGCAAAGAAATCGAAAAACCCCATTTTGTCCTCTTAAATCAGCAGTAACTGCTGCACAGTCAACTACACGGTCAACAGGGCTCGGCGTTGATCGAGAGTTGATTCAACCAAGTTAGGAACTGATCCTCAAGACAATGAGGTTCTGGGCGTCAACTGCAGGATGATCAACTAGAATTTGGTGTGGATGGACGGCAGCATCCACAGAACCGTTGATGAGGTTGATCAACTACATGCACTTGATGATGAGACACTGTAGAACTTGCATCTAGACTCAACAGGCACGGTGAGGTGGAAGATATGTCAATTATAGTTGATAACAACCCTGCTCCTCGTGCAGAGGTTTTTTTACATTGACATTTGGTTTTCTTCTTGCCGTCACTGGTCATACATTTTTCGCCGTTGTGAATGCAATTTCACTTTCTCAACTATAAACGTTACCATTACATTAGGCCTGTTAAATCACTAAATTTTTCTGACTTGAAATTCTAAGTTTCCCAAAAAGACTTCTTTAGTATCCAAGACTTGTCTTCATATCTAGAAATACAAAAAAATGAAGACAAAATGCAAAAATTACACACATTTAATTACAGCCGTATACAGAAACAGGGCAATTTTTCTGAATTTTTGGTGGGCTCATTTTGTAGGCCTAAAATCTCCCACACTAAATTTACGATAATACTGGGGACGCAACTTTCGGGCCTGGTTGCTGCCATTGTTAGCGAGGTGAAAACATCGCGAGGTCATTTAAAGACATGAATCATTAAAACATTTTTAAACGCCCACCCTGCATTTGCTAGCTCCGCCCCCTACATTTGCTAGCTCCGCCCCCCGGTACTATACATTCACAACTAAAGAATTTACGTGACTTTTTACGTGACACCGGCACCATGGAGTAGTATGAAGAGAGCTCCAGTCTGTCGCAGTCGGCAAATTTGAATTGAATTTTTTTAATTTCATTTGTAACTAGATCGATATCAAAAGTAAAAGTATTACAGACAACACTTATATTATTCAATTTACGTAAACTGTGACAAATTCTGATTCTATTTTACCTTATTTTACTCGTTTTTATTGAGGAAAAGATTTCCCCATACTGCAAAATTGCTTTAGTTGGTCTGGTATCCCGTCGGCGTGCCTGGTAACCAAGCAATAGAACGCTGGTTGATCAGCGTTGCTGGTAACCGACCCCGACTATGTACTCTATAGATCCAAATATAATTTTATTTTCTACATTTCTTGAGAAAATTTCTTGTAAATAATTGCTTTCTTCTTCTGATATTAGGAAATGTTATTTTTGGTCAATGTTATTTTTGTGCTTAATTTATTAATCTTTTGGTGAAATTATACACATGCGCTGGAGGGTCTTAGGTCAAAGTTCATAATAACAAAACCATGTGTTTAGTTCATGGGCGGTATATGAAATTTTTGATGATATTTGCAGCAAGTTTTTGATTATTTATCGGGGCCCGATGATCTAACTAAAGTTTTGCTCATCGAATGTAGAACCTTGGGAATCCATTGGTACAATCTGATGAGCAATTGGTGGAGGAAAAGTGTTCATTTTGAGGTGTAAAAAAGATGGCTAATCTTCGCTTACCGCCATTGCCCACCATTCGAGACATTATTCGTTTGTACGGACTGAGAGCGGAACGTCAATTGTCACAAAATTTCCTGTTGGACTTGAAATTAACGGGTATGTAAAATCAAAAGTTGGGACAGGATCATAATGTGAAATTAAATATTTACTTTTGAAATGTTAAACTTCTTATTTTCTATTTGTACTACTAATAAACAAAAACAACATGAAAAACAAACATTACTAACTATACAGATAAAATAGTTCGGCAAGCAGGCAAGCTAGCTGGTGCCCATGTGTGTGAAGTGGGGCCCGGTCCGGGGGGAATCTCAAGATCCATACTAAACCAAGGTGTCACCAGTCTGACGGTGGTGGAGAAAGATCGACGATTCCTGCCCAGTCTTCAAGTGAGTATAAACTGTGTCAAGAGTTGTTCAGTTGCAGTCATATTTGCATTAATATTAGCATTGATTTGTATATACTATAGAGTACATAAACCTATAATGCCCCCCCCCCCCCCCCCCCCCCCCCCCCCCCCCCCCCCCTCGACGAAAAAACTAACAGTAACACTTAACAGAAAAATATGGGGTACATATTGTGTTCAATACAACTTTTGGAAAGAATGCCGTTGTTTTTTTTTGTTTTTTTGGCAGATGCTGTCGGAGGCAGCTGAGAAAAGGTTAAAGGTCATCCATGGTGACATCTTAAAGTTCAACATGGAGGAGGCCTTTCCAATGGGCTTGATCTTGAAGCGAGAATGGCAAGAAGGTTGATGAATATTCAATTATGGTAGACTGTATACTGCCCTCTAGAGGCACATATGGAATCCATCATGTTTTTGTAACACTTCAGGTATGGCATTGTCCCAACGATAGGAAGAATTACCACAGCTGGGGTGTAATGTTGTTATGTTGTAAAACTCAACTTTTTTTTCTGGTCTCCATGCATCTTCATAAATCCCAATTTGTCAGACCCTCCAGATGTCCACGTCATCGGCAATCTCCCGTTCAACGTTTCAACTCCTCTGATCATTCGCTGGCTGGAGGCATTGTCCAATCACAGCGGGCCTTTCATCTTCGGTCGGACCCGCATGCTGCTGACCTTTCAGAAAGAGGTTGCCGAGGTATATTTCTAATGATTTTCATTATATTTATTTTTTTTCCCTGTAATCATTTCAATGCATATTCTAAGCATAAACCTAAGCAAGGTTTCTGCATATTTGTGGGAAACCACTTTTGTGGCAACTATTATTAAAAATATATTTTGGGGCGATTGATTTTTTGTGATTTTAATTAATGCAGAGGTTGGTTGCACCTGTCAAGGACCCCCAGCGGAGTCGTCTGTCAATCATGGCCCAGCACCTATGTCATGTCAAGCATTGCTTTACGATACCGGGGGCAGCATTCGTTCCTAAACCAGATGTGAGTAATAGCCAATCAGCAACAACGTCAACAAGATGATCTCCCATTTTCATCACGCAGCTTATCCAACCAACTTGACAAAATTAAGTCTTAATTGTTTTTAAATCGTATGTGTTTAGTCATCCAAGATTTCAAGGGTGCATAATTGGTTTTACTTGCAGGTGGATGTAGGCGTGGTTCACTTTACGCCTCTCAAAGAGCCTCTTATTGATCTACCGTTTAAGCTGGTTGAGAAAGTTGTCCGTTCAGTCTTCCACTTCAGAAGGAAATACTGCAGACGAGGAGTCGAGTGAGTTTTTGGATACAATATTTGAGTTCTTTGATTTGAGTAATCTTGAGTTATTAGTCAGTCGGTTTAAAAACAGGGATTGAAGTCATCTGGTTAAGCACAGAATTTGCTAAGCCCTGAAAAGAAGTTCTTAGCCACAATAGGTTACCAGCCAAAATGCATATTGCTTGTGACTGGTTCCCTGCTCATATTTGCTCAGCAGGACAATTTGCTAAGCGGTATTTGCTGTACAATTTGGATTTCTAAGTCTAAAATCAAGTAATTTGCCCTGTAGATTTCAATTTGATTAAAGATTTGAGAAAGGAATTATGAAAGTTTTGGGTTTTTTCGCATTCTTAGAAGTCTCTTTCCCTTGGAGCGGCCCGACCTGACGGAGGAGATTTTTCAGAAGACCGACATCGACCCAAATCGACGGCCAATGACATTAACCATGGAGGAGTTCAACTTGATGTGCCACGCCTACCACAATATTTGCCTCAGAATACCTGGGATACAGGAATATAATTACAGGTAGCATTGATGAAAAATGGGGTGGAAATGGGCGGGGTTTTGATAAGTTGCCACGGGCGGGGTTAGTCATGCAGGGTTTGTACAACTTGCTTTCCCACACTCGTAAATTTCTGCAGGATTACAATTACAGGTAACATTGAAATGAAGTGAGAGGGGCGGGGTTATGAGGTCTGGATAGGGCTTATGGTGGGCGTGGTCGAGGGCTTAAGTCAGATGGGAAGGGGCCACAACCTCTCTCTAAAGATTCTTGGAATACAGAACAATTACAAGTAACATTGCGACGAGGAGGATGAAAGGGGAGGAGCTTACGGTTGTGGGCGGGGCTTTGGTCAGGTGGGCGGGGCAAGTTGTAGACCTAAGTTGTCTGGTACCCTGTGGCCCAAGTATTCACACTGGAATGATTCTGAATACAGAAGAATCGAGATCAATCTGTTTTTTTCCAAGCCACACATTTATCTTGCAGACAAATCAAAAGAAACGTCCAAAATTATATTTTTTCACGCAAGGATTTTAAAATGATGTTGTTTATGCAAATCGCCCATTACAAGGTCAAAGGCCTCCCGAGGCCTCCCAAGGCGTGGGCTGAAAAAAAGAGGTCAAAGGCCTCCCGAGGCGCGGGCTGAAAAATAAGAGGTTAACTACTGCGACAGCTTACCAGCCAAACACAGTGCGCAATAAATTGTAATTCAACTGGTGTCCAATGTTGCAGTTTCCTCTATGAATATCAATAGTCCTGTGACGCTGTTCCGTTTTTAATACTTGAAATGTCTCCTGAAGCTCAAAAAGATTAGTGGAATATTAATCAAATTTCTTTAACCCAATAGAGATTTTCTTAAACTGCACAAATTATTTGGATATTGGGTAAAAACAAAAACAAATTCACATCATTCAGCACTTATTCACAATAAATCTAATTTGAATAAAAAACAAACATAGATTTGTAAATGTTTTTTATGTAAATGTTTTTTGTCTAACTAAGAACTGTATTTCTTTAGTAACAGATATTTCCCTTTTTTTAATTATCTGCTGAGATTTGAAATAGTTTTTTTACTACATTGACTTCCAAGGGAAAGGCTGCTCGATTTAATTCACACTGCTGGTAACACAAAGAGTTCTTCCGTCGGTTTCTTCTCATTTGGAAACATCATCAGCTGCTGTTTCCCTTTTTTCTTGTCTGTGTCCAACTTGGTGATGAATTCCTGAACCCTTTGCTGGAGTGCCACGCCCCCCACATGGTTCTGGGACTCCTTCTTTGCCAACCACATCTTCCTCCGGAGGGCCATCTCGGCCGCGGTGATGGCATCGATGTGAGTGAGTCGGCTGAGCTCCCGTCGCGACCGGCTCTGCCCGCCAGAAGTGGTCGTGTGGGGCCGGCCTTCGATTGAGTGGCTTCGTTGTCGTGGCGGCATATTGGCATGTGCCGAGTCCCTATCTTGCTCCTCATCGGATGAGGACATGAGATGCATTTGGCTGATCCCGAAGGCACTGTTGGAACGTTGACAGGGATTTCTTTTGACTGCTACATCATCATCATCATCATCATCATCACTGCTGGTGCTGTCTGTGTCTGCACTGTGCTGAGCTGAACCGGTCTGAACCAGTGCAGGCTGGCTGTGGTGGGGCTGAACCGGTTTGGATTGGATCTGGTTGAAACCAGGTGGAACGGGTTTAGACTGGTTCTGGCTTCTCTGCCTGAATCCAGGTGCTGTCCTTGCCCGGTTGTTACCATTCCTCGGTTTGTACGGCTTGGAAGCGAGTCCACCTCCCCTTCCAAGAGGCTCCGCCCCCTGCATGCTGCGTCCACTGGTGTCCCTGTATTGGGTACCGGCTGTTCGTCGACCACCTGAGGTTAAGGGTCTCGAAGCTCGAAACCCATCGTAAGTTCTTGTTCCTTGCTCAGGCAAATGAGGGGACAGCCTCATCTGTGGTCCAGGATCCGACTTTCTTCCAGTTTTGTTGGGGTCCGAGAATTTGGGATTGAAATTTGGCGATGATGGGCTGAGATAAAGATGCTGTCTTGGTGAAGATGAAGCCTAAAGAAAGAGGAGGGAAAATGAGAAAAATAGATCAAAGAAACAAGCTTTCTTTTTTCAGTTGAAAATTGGCATGCACTGGAACTGTATTTGGTTCTAATCCTGGTTCTAAACAGGTTCTAATCCTGTTCCAGTCACCAATAAATGTTTTAAGAAAGGACTAAGGAGCGAGCCGATGTACCAAAAGGGAGTGACAACCTTCTGATTGAGAAATGGTGAATGATAAAAAACAATACCTGCAAAAAACAGCTTAAAACTATTTGTGCCGTTTTGCCTAAACATCTCAAGAAATTGCCGTTTAGACTTCAAACATTAAAGCCTACACAATATATAAAATACACTAGACAGAATGTAATTAATTGGAGAGTGAATCTGGGATCTATATTTGCTGAGACATACGCGATGATTTTGGCTGCTGAGCGGGCGCCGGGGGCTAGGCATACGGGGCGAACGCGGCGTTTCACCGGGCGGTCGCCGCCGTGGCCCGATGACGTTATCTGCCCGTGCCACGTCCAGCAACTGTTGCTGTGAACGCATCTTGTGGAAACCCTTTTGCACCTGTGGAAATGTAAAAAGAAAAATGAGCAGAAAATGTTAGCGGGATTGTATAAGCGGCAAAAACATGATGGAATACAGGACGGGAAAAGACGAATTATCCTCCGATATTTGTGCTGAATGATACGACTAAATATAACGTTGACAGTAAACAGCAGTCAACAATTTATACTGAAGCATAGTTTTAAGTTTAAAAAGAGAGGACTAAAGAGAGGACTCTTTTCGGACGCAAAAGTTGGATCAAAATTAAATACATTGTTTAAATCGAAAAAAGACACTACAAGAATTATATTTTGTCTCGGTTAATTTCGTAAGAGCTTCTCATACATTCACTTATTTTATCATTATAGCAAGTTGTTGCCAAGCATGTTTCCATAATTCTTTGCATTCTGACACCGAGGTTTGACAAAATTTAATTTCACCCAGGCTTTCAACTCACCGTTTTCTTGCCGTGTTCAAGCTCTGCTACCGTGCGGCACTGCTCCAGGCCAATCCCCTGGATGGCCATGGCAAGCTGCCGGTCCTCGTAACGGTTAGCTAACTTGGCGTTGCTGTCGTCGTAAAACCCTCCCCCAGGGAGGCAGCGCGCGCTGGCGTCTTCCTCTTCCGTGGCAGACGGGACTTTCTCAGGCTTAGCCCTGGCGTTACCCATAGCCGTCGTGAACCTTACCGGACCTTCCATCTTCTAATCCTGTCCTCCACAGTTTCAAATCTAAAGATCCTGTTTCGTGGGGTTTTTTTTTACCCCCAGATAATCCGATTGTTTAAACGCAAAACGTCTGTGAGCTGAAATGCCTATATTCCATTCTTTGTGGTTTATTATTTTCCAGGTATTTAAAGATGTTCCTTAGATGTCACATGTTAATATCGGTGCATCAATTTGCTGGGAACAAATTTGATGACCAACTTTAACTGACATCAGCTTAAAAGTTCGAAAACTGTTCTAATGTATAGGGGCCTACATCAGTATAAATATCACTCCGTTCAACTCGACACTTCCACATTCAAACTTTTGGAAGCCTTCAGATGAAAATATCCCAGTAGCCGCCGTCGCATTTATCTCACAAAAACTGTATAGGAAATCTTGTAATTTCTTGCCGTAGATCCAAAGATTCTTGTGGCCCAGTAGTTCCAATCCTCCACCAGATTTGATTTCCTGTGCACACCGACACCAACCTGTACCGTGTTTATCACCAAAAAGACCCACTAAAAGTCTCCACGGATCTGCGCTCACTCACTGTACAGTGCGGCAGTCTGCGGCAGTCCCGTCCAAGTACAAAGTCATTATTTGTGCAACGTCCGTGATTGTAATTTCCAATTTTAATGACGGTCATAATAGTACGCTGGCCCACAGATTGATTCGTCATGCATGTACCGATTATTAACGCGATTAAACATGAAATTCTATTTTTGTTCTACCAACGGAGCGTGTTTTGGGGGGAATTGTATCCGTGTTTCGCAATTCTGTTCCCGCAGAAGGCGGCTGGTTCTAAGTTGTTTCCAAACAAATCGCACACCTGTATTTATTTGTTTAATATCGATGTACGCCGTCGACCGGAGAAACTGAAGGCTTCATATCCCCACTGCGAGCAAATGTATTCAAGCATAGTAGAACTAGCGCTCAGGAATCGAACTTGAAGATTTAGTTAATCTTTGTTTGCGGTCGCCACGAAGGTATCGCGACAAACATCAATGCCCTTTTTGTTTTCCTCCTCAAATCAAAAAGTTCAACATCAAATCCATCAATCACAAATAAAGATACATTGCTCGCGGCACCACATCACCAGCCAAATCGCCTTGTTGAGTTGCTATGGATACGTAGGCATCCTGGGTAACATTATTTACAACAGCATCAGCTTCATTAACCATCCAGGTTTTTCCTTTCCCGTGAGAAAAGTCTCTACAGCGTCGGTAGTAACAATTTGCACTGGTCGAAGTGGCCGATTTCAGGCGTCTGGAACAGTCGGTGGCAATAGACGCAGGTCTTGTTTTATTTGTCAATGTTATCGACAACAGTTTCTGATTTTGAGCTTGATATGTCAATTAACAAAATTAGACTTGTCTGCAGTTTTCTACTCCTAATTACTTCGGGAGAATCGAAAAATCTTAACTACCACGCATGTAAACTCCTCCTTCCACCGATCCTCCCACATTTTGTTTACCCATCTAGAGCCTTGTTTCAAGTCTAGGCCTTATACTTGCAACTCGAGCAACCGAAAAAACGAAAACAAATACTGCTTTTTTATCTGACAAAATTTTTCAAAACCTGTCGACGAGACTGGGCGATTTGAAGATAAATTACTCTTTCCGTGTTTACCGGCCTGTTACGGAACACAACAGCTGTCGATAAGCTGCTTTGTTCCCTTCGATATCGGCTCGTCTTCGTTGCCTGGAAGATCCCGGTTGTGTCATCAAACCACTAAAGACGTTTCTAGCCCCGACACTCTGCTGGAACAAAAGAACTGGTTTATTGACTTATGCTTCAAAAAAAGAAAAAAAAAGATACTTTTGAGTGATGAATTTCGAGACCAATTTTGTATGCCAATGTGGTTTGCTTGAGTGGCACCAATTGGATATAATATAATGCATACAATTAATGTGACTGTATTCCAAAGCGGAAAAAAACGTGACATTTTATAGGGCATTTTTATAGTGGCAGATTGAGTAGAAAGAACAAGAACAAAATTTGCGGCGACTTTTTTCCTTTTTTCAAGTTGATATACGAGGCCCACTTTACTGTGCATGTTCGCAATTATGTTTCCATCGAGGTAAAATGTTTTTCCGTTACCAAGGGAACTTCGTCCTCCAAAACTCATTAGTTGGAATCAAATGGCATCAAAGTCCAACACCCAATGACCGAGCTGTGTCTGGGTGATAAACAATAGAAATGTGCAATAGTTTGAGTAGTTAGAACATGTCCATGTGCATGCGTATTTGAAGTGGATTCCTTTTTGAAGGGAGGGGTGAGACCCCGCCCAGTTAAAGATAGTTTTTACTATAAATCCCAAAGTCCTTAGAAATCTGTCATTTGGCAGGTTTTTTTTTTTAATTTATTCTTTGACCCATCGGGTTATACATGCACAACCCACTGACCAATCAGAAATTGGCAAACAGTGGTTTTTGTCTAGTTTTCATGTTTTCATTTGTTTTTATTTCTGAGCCGATTATGCTGTTCATCAACGGCTGTTTTATGTACCTCTTTTGGAGGTTTCCTTGATTTCTTTTTCTATTAGGCGCGAGCTATCATCACCTTGTGTGGTATGTGTATTAATTATTAATACTAGGCCAAAGTGCGACATTTTACAGCTTGGCAAATAACCTTTCATCCTGACAAACAATAAATTGCACGAAAGATGGTCCTTTGTCGGAATATAACCACCCCACGCGCACTCTAATCGCAAAATAATAATACAAAAATCCCCATTAATGAGTTATAAATTCAGAAAATGTGTTTGCGTACGCCATTAATAATTTCTTTAAGATAGTTTTTGATTAGATCGGATAGTCCCTTCTCTTTACGCATTTTATAAATTAAATATCAATTGCCAATATCAGTTTTAATAGCGATCAGATACGAAAAGTACAACGACGTTTTCTTTTAAACAAACACTACAAAGGTGATTTGGTATACGCACTTTCACCTTAAAAATAATAACGACCCTTTCATAAAATAAAGGTTAACTTATAATGATTGGGATATTCATAACATTAAGAAAGTTTCGAGGAACTAACAAGTAATCTTGCTCATAATAATTGAACTTTTTCAACAAAAGACAGTTCTTTCAATCCGCAGCCATTTCGTCAAGTTCCCATTTAAAAACAATTAAATATCACTATGAAGTTGAAATGCACCAGTCTAATAAATGTGCAAAAGAAGTGCAAAAAAATAAAGTGGCTCCCGTTAAACGTGCGGTTATATAAAATGGTGTCTTAACATTTGTACACGTGACGAGGCTACAAAAACTTGAACCCAACCACGCTACCAAGATAATGGAGATATTGTTACCTTTGTTTGTGTTCATTTCCCAACCCTTACCCTAACAATGTCAGACTGGTGCCCAAGCATGTCAAACATATACACGACCACCAAACGGAAAAACAGTGTCAAACTGCATGCAAAGGCCGACTTATGAGGTTTTCGAAACCTTTGCTACGTTTCGGCTTTAGTTCGCTTCCGACTTCCAAATCAACAAGAAGCAGATAGAAAAGAAAGCAAACGAAAATATTGACACTTTTGGGTTCACATCAATCGATTGACTGTTTCTGAAGCACAAAATGCACCAGAATGTGGCTGGAGTTCTCGCAGTTGGGAGCCTAAAATCACCTTAAGCCACAGACGAAGACGAGACCTGGGATTCGAAAAGGCTCATAGATGATCCAATGTCCAGTTTGTTTACTGATATTGTATTGAGTTTCCCATCAGTTTTGAATGAGTACTGAAAACTGATCTAGTTTTCAATGGGTTGTCGGCCAGACCACAGTACGTTCTACCAAACTAACAAACAAATCGGTACTTAACTAGTTTACTGTGACCCTGCACGTTTTAATTTCGTTACAGCATGGAGGAATTCCTCCATGGTTACAGAAACTTATTTACATCAAAACTATGGCGCAAAAATACAAAACCTAACAATAGAGGGCGGTCGACCACCTCTGACAGCTGTGTCATTAATTCATTTAATAGAATACGGGTCTCAACTTTAAGCTCTATACGGGTTTATAAATGTGTTTAATCATGGAACTTTGCAATTTCTCTTAAGAATTTATAGGTAAAATGCATAGTTGTCAATTAAAATAGTTCACAAATTAATAGTTAAAAACCACGCTGAAACTGGTAGTCAAACCAGGAACATTAGAGGTCACTTCCAGGTTTTTTTCTATCAGTTATGTCGTCTATCTTATAAAGTTAGGAGTTATAAACAGCCACCGAGGACAGGATATCACGGGTTCTCGTGATTTTTATTTATTGTATAATTCAGGATTTGCTTTTTGTTTACACACAATTTCAGTCGTTATTATCAGTAGACGATCGCTCACCACCCACCGGCATCGCAAGCAGCCGCTGGAGCGAATTAACCGTGCTCTCCTCCCCCGGCATGCTGGTCTTGACGAACAGCCTGACGCGGTCCTGGAGATCCGAATCCCGCCTGTACAGGTCCTCCTTGATCCCCCGGAGTCTCAGAGCGGCGCTGGACCGGCGCCCCTCAAGCTCCCGCTCAGCGGCCGTGGCGGTGTTGACGCCGCTGACTCGCCGCTTGAGCAGCGCGGCCGCCTTGGCGGACTCCGCAGCGTGGGTGATGGAGGCCCGGGCGGCGCCTGCTAGGTTCGGGAGGCTGACGGTTGCGGTCGGCTGCGGTGAGTCACTTCGGGCGGACAGGCTTACAAATGTGTCCCGTCTGCTGTTGATTCTCCTCGCCGAGCCTGGAGGCCGGCTCTTGCCATCGTGGGTTGTTGGAGGTGACTGCAAGGCTAGTCGGCTTGTAGACGGTCGCTCTGAAGGGTAGGTTAGCATGCGCATTCTCTCTCGCTTCAACCTGCTCCGTGCCGACGGGATTCTGCTCTCAGTCCCTGCTGATCCCTCCCCGGGAAAAACTGCATCAGATTCCTCCTCCAGATCCACCACCACCGTACCATCTTTAGAGTCACCGCCACCGAGTCTATTAGCCACACACACCGCCATCACGGCTGACCGGAACCGGTTCTTCGCTGTCACCTCAACGTTCTTCACCACGCGGTTCAGAGCGGCCTCGGCCGAGTCTCCCCGGTACCGCCGCTTCTTCCTGACCGCCCTCTTCTTCTTCCCGAACAGATATGCCACATCTTTCTCTTCGATCTCCCTACTCGTGAAAGTCCTCCCAGCCGACTCCACCTGCATCTGCATGGATTCTAGCTCCTTCGCCAGTTTCTTAATCTCGCTGCAATGTCTCGCTTGGTCCCGGCGATCCATCTGCTTGAGCTGTTCCACTCGCCTCTCCAGTTTCTTGTCCTCAGACCGGTTAGTCTTGTTGACACTCGGCCGGTGTTCCTTGGGCTTCGAGGTTGCTGTCTGGGCACTCATCTTTGTTTAATAATATCAAGTGGTCTGTCGAATCAACCAAAATGCTGGTACAAATCCCTCCAGTGCAGAAAGCAATACAACACTACATCTATATCTCAAAATGTCTCTTTGCGGAGGATGTATAAGCGATCATCTAGACCTAGTTTCGGCAGATTACAGCTCCTAAAATGAGATTCTGTCGATGAGCTGTTGAGCATGATCAGCTTGTATAATCAAATCATTTTGCAAGACAATTATCTTACACGACATCGGAGGGCATCCTGAAGATTCAACATTGGTATAAAAACTGATTTCTAATGTTGACGAGTCTCTCACTTTCATGAACCAGACGTGGAGTTCGACAACCGAAGCCATGGGGTTTCTCCAACGACGACAAGCTGGCGTCAGGCCGGCCAGATACTGGAAATCAGGCCGAGGAAAGGCTCCAAACTACGCCGACAGAGACGCCACATTCCCGCTCACCGTACTAACGGATGGCTTCATCATTCCGAACCCGCGTACATACTGTGTCTATCGTTCGTCGTTACGGATACGAAAATAAGCTCTCGTTGTCAATTTGGTTTGGTGGAGGAGCATGGCTATACCACTATATTGCACATTTCTTGGTTGTGCCGTATCTCCGAATCGAAATAGTCGCTCGAATTAATAACTAATCTAATTATATTAGCAAGTCTCGTTTTGTTTCTATTTTTTCTTACGGCTGAAAAATGAAAGTGATCAAAGTCCTCCTTCTGTTCGAGTTTTTAATTTGGCGTTACAACGTAGTGTCGTGTGAACGGAGAACGTGCTGCCAAACAATCGTCAGTGTGGCGTACTGGTTAAATGCAACATCACTGGGAATCGAATTTGTGTCACTGTTGGTAAATGTTGACAGAGACGCCAGTCTGGATTAGTGGTCAAAATGTCGAAGGTGCCAATATTGACGAAGTTTGTTGGCGTTTTCATTTTATCGAAGACATTATTCTTTGAAACAAACAATTCCAAAAAGACGGTTCGAGGCGAGTCAACACAATTCGGAGAACATTTGGCAAAAACAATTGTCATCTATGTACACATACTTCAGCTTGTGTAGTTTCCTTTCGGCCAAAAAAAATGAAGAATTGCAGCAGCAATTCCAGAGGACCCTGAAGGTCTTGTGTATTCGCTGAAGCAAGTTTTGTTCAAAATGTGCAGCGAAGGACTTTCCCACGACGTCCCAGTATAGTCTGCTTTCGAGACTCCAATCGAATACAGCAAGCAGGCAGAACAACAACCCGCATATCGAAGCGCCTAGTTCCAAGTCTAGCTATGCATGCGTATTTCCACGTCTAGCCTCATCTAGATGCTGAACAGGTATAGATTAGAACCGACATAGATGTAGACGTATAGGTACAATAATGACGCTGGTGACTTTCTCCAATCAAATCTAAATCTTCCCACCAACTCTTCCTCTGTTCAAACATAATAAATAATTAATTCCAAAATCCTGCCAAAGGTATTACACGTACTGTCTGCGGTTATTATTAATAATATTTTATATTCAATACCTATTCGCGGCAATGCTAGCTACCCCAACCGTGGATTTTTTTCCATGCCCCCGCAGAGGTTTAAGTGAAGTGTTTTGGTCCAGTAAGCTTTACCTTGATACGGATCGATGGCTGTGAAAGCCGGCTCGTAAATGTAGGAGTACGCTGTCTTTTTTGTAGGCGATCATACCAGCTGCACACGGGTCGAGTTTGACTACGAAGTCGTGGTTCGATAAAATGTTCCAGTCAGTGCGCACGGTACTCGTTAAAATGAGGCATATCGCTAAAGTTTATTTGAATTTGTAGAGGCATGGTGCACCAAGCTATAACATATAAAATGCCCCACTTGAATTAGAAATCGAAAATAGGTACAATCTTCAAAAGCAGTACCAATTGTTGTACATGTAGGTGTAAACAAGTCAACTACACTAATTAATCTCTCGTTAGCTATTTCCCCCACATCTCCTAAAATACTGTTACATTCTTTAATGTGCCCTCTCCACATGATAAATGGTTTAATACAAACCTCGGTGTGCACTGTTACGATACAATTTTAAATGCAATTAAAGTTGGTATAAAATTTACCGATGTGGTTGTGATGACCCCAAAAAAAACCATCAATGGTATTACGGGCAATTATTTATGCATGTAATTTTTGTATACATCCTAAATACAGACTGGTTGAAAAAAACCAATTGATTTGTAGACAATGAATGTCCAACCAATATATTGGTCAATTTTAACCAAAATATTGGTTATTTTGACCAATAGTTTTGTTAAATTGACCACTATTTTGGTTTTGGTTAAACGTGACCAATATCATTGGTTGGACATATATTTACCAATCAGTTGGTTATTTTAACCAATCTGTTTTTAGGGTGTACATTGCATCAAGCAGTTTTTTATCGGGAATAAATTACACTTGGACTTCAGTATGCTGCATTCACCAAAGGTCAAAGGTCAATTGTTTACGAGCTAAAACGGGTTGCCACACACAATACCCGATATCATTTCGGGTTTGTATAAGGGTTATTTATATCACATTGCAAATACACAGTCCCAATTTAGAACGCCAAAAATATGAAACAAAATGTGTTTAAAAGTTCCTTGACGAGAGTCCAGAACCATATGAATCCCGTCACTTCTTGCTAACAATGGTGTTGTTTGAATTACAGTGATCGCCCACTTATTAACACAGGGCAAGAAACACTTCTTACTTCTTGTATTGCAACATCTACAAGATGATGCAGTCTTATAGTATTTCTGACTTTTTAACATGAAAGACATACAGATATCGAGTTTCTATTGGCAGTTTGAGTTTAAAAGGTATCAATTTAATTCAGAAATTGTGTTTTGCTGAGATACTAATTTCGATGTCTCTATAAGTCAACATAACACTTCGAGAGAAAACATGGACCCCAAAACAATTCATTTTAGACCCGAGGCATAACAAACCTAAAAAGGAATTATGAAAATCTATAATTTTGACCCAACAAAAGTTCGCTCAGAAAAAAGTTCACGACCCAACACTAGCCGTTGCTATCTCAAGTATCAGTTCCAAAGATCGTTGTTGGCTTGTCGGATCGGCAGAAGAAAGACAACGCATTCACAGGGTCAATTCTGCCAAGACCAGCACAACACGCAACAACTCCGAGTAGAGTTAACATCTCACCGAGCAATTGGAACTCTGCGAAGGGGGCAGATTGATCAATTTCACGGCAGGAGCCGATCTGTGAGTCACGGTATATCACCATGGAAACCGCGGTTGAGGCAATCCTACCTTCTTTTATCGAGACGCGGCACATCGTAACGATAGCCATCGCCGTTTCGATCTTCTTTATGATCTACTTTCTGACCCCTAAGAATCTTCCCCCTGGCCCGCTGGGCTGGCCCCTGGTCGGGTACCTTCCGGGGTTGTTTCCCGACCCCCTGGTGTCCTTCAGCAAGTTGGCCGACAAGTACGGGAAGATTCTAAGCATCCGGATGGGACCGCAGCTCGTGGTAATGCTGAGTGATTACGAGACGCTGCGGCATGCCTACGTCAGTATGGCCGAGGAGTTCTCTGACAACATGATTATGTCTTGGGTCCTTGAAAGCAAACGGGACGTAGGTAAGGACTTAAATAAATGGAGGGCAAGGGTGACTAACAAGGTAAAACTCTTGACTAGCGCCAGAACGCCAACATTGAACGAGATTAGCTTAGTAATTTTGATAGAGCGGGGGAACCGAATGTCGAAGGTTCAAATCCAATAGGTTCAAACTTTTTTAAATTTTGTTTTATCACCGATATGTGAAAATAGAATCCAATCCTAAATAAATCCAGTAGCCCACATCACAAAGAAGAAGATGACAAAAAACAACGAAATAAATTCACACTCTTTCTGTTCGATCTCTCTATACTAAAAGAGACCAATTTCCTAAAATAAAATTACACCTCCATTGACACAGTTAAAGTGCGTAATCCCTTGAAATTGTCTACACTATAAGCCAAAATACGGAAACTTTATCTTGAAATCGTTAGTTTCCCAAAAAAATTATCGTCCTAAATTAACACCTTTTAATAATAATAGGTATCTATAAAGTCAGTCATAAAGCTCAAATCAGCTTCCAGATGCAGTTGTTTACAAGAAGTATTGTACAGGGCTCAATTGGAGGCTAATTCCGGAGAGGTTGTGACCGTCTCTTATTCATGCAGGGAGTCTCTTCTGGGAGAACGGAGAGAAGTGGCGCCAGCGCCGTCGCTTCTCCCTTAAGACTCTACGGGGCTTCGGCTTTGGCAAGCGGAGCCTGGAGTCCCGCATCAACGAGGAGGGCCGCTTCTTCTGCCAGGAGATGGAGCGCCTCAAAGGCCAGCCCGTCATCCTCAACAAACTCCTCTTCAACGCCTCCGCCAACATCATCTGCACCATCGGCATGGGCTGCCGGTACGACTACCGCGACCCAGCCTTCGAAGAGCAGCTTGGAATCATGATGGAGATCATCGAAGGGGTACGGCTCCTAGAGCCGGCCAACATCATCCCACCTCTCTGGCACTCACGCTGGTACAAGCGCCGACGCGGAATGTTCAAAGCACACGAGGACTTCCTCAAGGAGCACTTGGAGCACCACAAGGCGACCCTTGACCCTGACAATATGCGGGACATGATGGATGCCTACTTGGTGGAGATGAAGAGGAGAAAGGACACCGCTGACCCCATACAGCACACGGAGGAAGGAATCGTTCACAGCATTTCGGATCTGTTTGGTGCGGGTACTGGAACCTTGTCTAACACCACACTTTGGATCATCATCTACATGCTGAGATACCCAGAGACCCAGACAAAGGTACGACACTTTATTTTGCCTTGTTAGGCTCGCCATACCTTTCACCAACACGTCTTCTCGTATCAGCTTGGCTGTATTTATAGCCAACAATTAAAGATTACAAAAGCCAGATTAGAAAATGTGTTAAGTTTAGTTTGGGGCCGTTTTCCAAACCCTTCGACGGTCTTTCTCCGACGGACATGTTTGGCTTCGTTCATGCAGTTTGGCAATGGTGATAGAGCCGGAGATGATGCCTAAGCTGGGGTTTAGAGAAACAGCATAGGTTTCCAGCCCTTCTGAACCGTAATAACCACACCACGTCAAACAAAATGATAACCATCAGTAATCTATGCTTCTCGTTTGCCATGGCAACAGATCCAGGAGGAGGTTGACCGCGTGCTGGGGGCAGAGGGCGTCCCATCGACTGTCATGCGAGAGCAAATGCCCTACACCTGCGCCTTCCTGATGGAGATCCAGCGACTGCGCCCTCTGGCGGCCATCATCTTCAGACACCTTAGAGTGCCCGGAGTCAAGCTGTGCGGCTACAACATCCCGAAAGGTAACAACAGCCACGCCTCCTTTCATGAATATGCATATACTCATATACTGGGATTGTGACTATAAGTTATGACGAGATTTAAATATTATATATCTTTGAGCTTGCAGAATGTGGCAATTCGAAACGGGAAGAAATGCTCCCGATACAAAAGACGAATATTTACATTCAAGAAGACGAAAATTATAATAATTTAGTATACGGATCATCGGTATAACCAGGCCAACAAGTGGACATCTGAGCTTCAAGTTAGCAAACAAAATAACCAACTTTCATTACCATGAAAAATAAATAGAATCGCTGAAAACTTTCCTTCCCAAGAACACGACCAACACACCGTTTGGTTCAGCGCACGCATTAAGGAATGCGATCGCACGCTAGCTATCAAGTCTGACGTCATACACTTCTTACTAATTCTTCTTTGCAATAGCTTTTTTTCTACAAATCTTTTTACAAGTTATCGAAGGAAAATCCCGAAATAGAAAAATAACTCGTGGGCACTTTGCATCCTGTGATATGCTTTGTCTAGAATAGATTCCCACGTTATAACCTAATACAACGACGCCAAAAGAGACGTTGCTTTGCAAGTATAGCTGCGTGCTAAGCAGATAATGTGCCCAATTCAGCGACAACACGAGTCTCCACTAAACTTGATAAAACAATCAATTAATTACGCACTCCTGAAAATGAACAGCGAAACAATAATGTTCTCAGGCCGTTTGGCACCCTACCAAAAGGACAACGTTGATGTGCAACTCGGAAAGAAACAAGAAATGGCACTTTCAATAAAATTCTGAACAAAATAATAATTTACATGTAATAAGAAATTAAAACAGTTAATCAATTTTGAAGATATAAAATATATATTGAGACTCCGGGAACACATTGAACAACACAAAATGGGGCGGGGTTCCTCTGCTTTATATTTTGCTTCATAATGCTGGGAAAGCGGACTGAAAAAACAATCAATTAAGTAACAATATTGGGAATAAATACAACTGGAATAAACACATTATTTGCAATGTGACATTAAGCCTGACAATGGTAATTCTTACCCTTCCTCATTTCCCTGTCTGGTTCTAGATACCCCAGTGTTTGGTAACGTCTTCTACATCCAGAACAGTCCCAAGTTCTGGGATGACCCGATCGAGTGCCGACCAGAGCGCTTCCTGTCCGCCGACGGCAAGACGCTCGTGCCCAGGAAAGACTGGATTCCGTTCGGACTCGGTAAGTCAATCGTGAGGATCTCGTTCGGACTCGGTAAGTCAATCGGGAGGATCTCGTTCGGACTCAGTAAGTTAATCGTGAGAATCGCGTTCGGATTCGGCAAGTTGATCGGGAAGATCCAGTTCGGACTCGGTAAGTCAATCGTGAGGATCGCGTTTGGATTCGGCAGGTCAATCGGGAGGATCTCGTTCGGACTCGGTAAGTTAATCGTGAGAATCGCGTTCGGATTCGGTAAGTCGATCGGGAGGATCCAGTTCGGACTCGGATCCATTTGATTTTGTTTTTCGATTACCTTTCCGACTATGCCTACCTACCTAACTCAATGCTTTACGTTAAACAAAATGTTAATGCCATAGGCCTATAACCAACGCTTACTGATAAAATATTTTGTGCAAATCGCCCTTCACAAGGCCAAAGGCCACTCGAGATGTGGGCTACAGAGGAAAGTGTGGAAGAACCAGCCCCTCACACTAAAACACGACAATACGATCTCTTCAATTTACAAAGGGCAATTTTTATGTATGAACATACAGAGATATTATGGGAGTTTGGGAAATTGTTGTCGCCAATATATAAATAAACAACCCCATGCTCTATGATGGAAATAATTAATATAAAACAACGCTGTCAAGAAAATAACAACAAATACACTCCTCATTCCCAAATGTAACATATCTCTTTTAATAATTTAAGATTTAATCCTATGGTATTTGATGTTCTTCGTCTCCAGGCCGTCGCATGTGCCTAGGTGAGGCACTCACTAAGATGGAGTTGTTTATTTTCACGTTAACCGTCATGCAGCGCTTCACCTTCAAAGTACCGGAAGGCGACCCACTACCTCCCCTGGATCTACCCACGGGAGGGCTGGTCATGTACGCTCCCAGGTTCCGGGTTTGCTGCGTCAAACGCTAAGTTTCGACAGGACATAGGGAGTCTTGGCACCGTAATATTACAGAGATTTCACTCAGAAAATAGATTTCTTACCAAAAACAAATGCATTGCTTTGAATACTATGAAACACACAATACGCATAATATTGGCTCAACAAAATAGGAACTTTGCTGGGAAAAAAATGATAAAAACAATAGCCTAGGCAACACTCAGTATTTAAGAACAAAACTTTTATTTGGCAGTTACGATATTTCTGAATACGCAAAAATAAAAGAAAAGTGTTTGCATAGTGTATATATATTTGGTCGGTGGAAATAGTTAAATGTTTAATTGTTTATAAAACATAAATTCTGTAGTGTGATATTTCTCTATTTTGATGGTTTCTTTGACGGAAAAGTTTGGATAAAATGTTTTCTTGATCTTTTGGGAACATTGGGAGAACATTTCAGAGTGTTTTTCAATCAATTTGAGAAAAACAATTTGATTGTTTTCAACGATTTGTGTGCTAAGATTTTATCTTCTTGGTAACTAGAATTTTGAAAATGTTCAAAACAATGATGTTGCATTTTTGTATGTTTATTGATTTCCATGAATGACTATGCATCATCTTATTTGACATAACCATGGAATCGATATAAAAAACCGAACAAATTTCCTTATTTAAGTACTAAAAAGTGGTTTGAAAATGTAATTATGAACTCCACAAATATATGTAAATCATGTTTTGAATTGTAATAAATGTACACAGTGATATACGTGATATTAACGGTGAACCGTTTTATGTTGTTTCCAAGGCAACATACTGCACCAGAAACCTATAAGATTCTTTATTTTTTACTTGATTGAATATGTTAACGCAAGAATGGCAACAAAGTTAAACTATTTTGTCAGATGATCTTCTGAAAAACTCAATTCTTTTTGAACAAAAACAAAAACTTGAAAAGAGACTAATGTTTAACTGATTCACCTTTGACCCTGATGCGTGTCTATATCCAGGGTTGCCATCCAGGAAACAGCCTGCATAGGTTCTTGGGATCTCTAGCCTCCTGTATCAGCCTGTTGACTTGCCCTTTAACACTCATCGCCACGCCTTCTTCCACACCCTGCAGTTTCTGACGCAGGCGCAGCACCACCCGCTCGGCGACCTTATTGACCTCCGTGCCCTCGTCGCTGCCGCCCTCTTGACCTTTGACACCGAGGTCGCCGTCGGTGAGGTCGGTGGCCGTGGCCGTGGCATTGAGTTCGGAGGCGTCCGGGTCGTTGCGGTCGCGATGCTGCTGCAGGGCCATGGCTTTGAGGGGAGACATGGTCCAAATGTACAGTGGATCGTACAGGAGAACCTAACGGGAATATTAAAGATTTTCAAATTAACAAAAAAATATCAACCAAATGTACCAAAAATGTACATTTGCAGTGTGGACGGTGAATACAAATATGTCGGTAAAGTTTATTCAAATAAGCACATCGGTTCACCCCTATAATTCAACTTCTGACATGACCTCGGGAATTAACCTTTTAACCTTTGACCTCACCTGCAGTATCGTAAGCAGTGCTTCTTGTGAGTTGTGCATTACATCCATGGTTTTCTCACAGCATCTGTAGGAAACAAAATTGACCAACGGGAAAAACACACAAACTTTATAATTATCCCTTTTATACAAATGAGAAACAGTTCCTGCCCAATCTCCGCAAAGAGATCATGCATGGAAACAAATGCAACAAAGAACCTTCAAAAGATGCTCGAAATGAGCTAGTGGATTATAAAACCCAATGTCCTGAGCTGCTAAGCAGATGTCAATGCTAAGCGATAACGGCTACGAGCTACGGCTACGAGCAATAGACACCACACGAGAATTTGGCCGGTAACCTAGTTTTGCTAAGCAGATATATTTTGCACTTAGCAGCTATTTTATACAGATGTTACTTGCCTTCTGAAGACGCCCTCGACTCCGGCTATGCCCATCCCATCCACCAGATCACGAGTGAGTCTGAAGGGAACCGTCTCTGGGGTCGGGAGGATACGCCCCTGCTCAAATGCCACACCTGGAAAACCAACAAATTGCCCGGCAAAATATAAAACCTTGTCAAACGTTTTGTCAAATTGTCTGTAATTCCAATATCTTGTGAAGACAGGGAACCAGTCAAGACTGTGCATACTTACCCAGATCGATGTGAACCAGCTCAGCCAGGTTGCAATCGATAAGAATGTTTTTCACATGTCTGTCGCCGAGGCCGACTACATATCCAACTACAAAAAAAATTTGCAAATCACACAAGATGAAAGACACATTTTGCAGAATTCTAATCTGAACACATTAAACAATTGTTTTAATTTTAACTGACTCTACTGTAATTCTCAACACACTCACCTTATAGAAAGGCGGTATTGAGAAATTTAGAATAAAAAAAGAAAAAATAGATATAGAAATACAAAATGTTGTGATTTTACCAATGGAGGATGTGGCCACACTTCTGGTGTAGGCTAGTCTCCGTTCCAGCCACACGGCCGGATCGGGAAACTTCTCCAGGAAGAAGTGACGGAAGACGGGCTGAAATCTCTTCATGACTTCCAGGTATTCTTTGTACTTCTTGCCTTGCTCGCTACTGCCATGGGCCACCTTAAGAAGAAGGACACCAAAGCAACATTTCAAGACAGTAATACCTTTATGATAGGCATACTTTTAGCAGGGTCAAATTTCTAAAGGAAAATTTACAGACTGCAGTAGAAACAGGTTGTTTTTTATCACCATCATCTTTTTCCGGCAGTCTGCTGATGTATAATCTTGCGGCCGGTAGTGCCTGTGAGCTCCAAAGTCCGTCTTCTGATTCCCAACAAGGTAATCACCGATTGGCATGGTACCCTCACACCATTCCAATAGGCCGCTACGCTGAGACAAAGGCACTATCTGCACAAAAGAGTCAAGAAACCAGACATCAGAATTCTTGAAAAACTAAAGAAAGGCAGCTACATCCTTTAATTAATATTTTCATTGTTTTTTTGTGTTTTTTAAATAATATAAAGAAAAAAACACTTTACAAAAATATTAATTTACTTTATAACTTCGGATTTGAAGTCTCCGTTTCCTTGTTTCTTGATTTCGCTGAAGGAGTTTATTGACCAATGTGAATACCTGTTGCATGACGGCATCCTGCCTGAGGTCGTCCTTGCCCTGAGTAAGAAGTATTCTGATTGGTTACAATATTATAATGTGTTAATGATTGGTTTAGATCATTAAGGCAGACGGGGCCTTAATGAAGTGAAAGGAAAAAAATCCAAAAGATTTATAAAAATTGCTAATATTTTTGACTACAAACTTTAACGAGTTGTCTTCGCTGGATGCCGTCAGACCCGACACAGGTGATTATCTTAGGAAGGTTGACCCCTCCTGCCAACTTGAAAGTCCCCTCGAAGTGACTGATGGAGACTATGTTGTCATAGCGACAGGATGCATCAACTGGGATCTCCATGGTCGGCATGGCAACATGCTCCAGGTTTCTCAGTCGCGTCAAAGGCTGATTTGGAGGAAGTTTTATTGGGCCTTGAAAAAAAGAAAAAGAACGCAAACATGAAAGTTAATTTGAGTTCATTTAAGATCTTGAAATTTTTTTAAAAGAGGATTCCGTTACAGAACACGAGTTTGTGGGTTGGGGCATTAGTTACCGATTTCTGTCTTGCGGTCTGAGACGTCCCAGTATGCCAGCTCGATGTATGAATCGGAGAGTTTCTCTAAGTCATTTATGATCTCCTGACAACGCGTCAACCTCAGCCTGTCCAGCATGCGTTGGGCAGCCTGCATTCGGGACTGCAGATACAAATATTGATTACATTTTGTAATCTATAAATACAAAACTAATGCTGCAGCAGTTTATAATGAAAATGAGAGTTTGTGGTAATTTGACGTTTCCTCAGAATTGCATCGTGTCCTTAAGCATCATACATTGCAATGATTTTGCTGACCAAACTGGTATTTGTAACAAGAACATATTTTTCAGCACATCCCTTCTACATATTAAAAAGTCAAATTAACATGATTATCTTTTTTAAATGGTTTTACAAAATTGAAAATATAAAAACAAAGAGCACTACAATGATAATTAACTATCATTTTACAAAATTAAAACAAACAACAAAACTGCATTAACTCCATCATTATCGAAAGAAAACAAAATTGAAACAAAAATGTGGTACTGACTTCGTCGGCATGACTGGAGTCGTCTCTCATTGAGTTGGTGCGGGCAAGTCGACCGGTTCGCTTGGAGGTGATAATCACGTCTTTATTGGCGTTGGCCAGGGCAAGAATAATAGGCAGGGCATGGTGGGGGTGGTCTTTGGCAGTTCGCTCGATCAGCTGGTGTGTACAAAAGACAGAACCATGGAATTCTAGTCTGGTGAGGTGCTCCATGAGGAAGGGTCAGGAAAGGTCAAATAAGCAACTGTGGAATTGTAAGTTATTTTTATTTTTATTAAGGTGAGGCTCTCCATATTAAAGAGAGGATTGTATACAATCTAATAATACAATTTTAGTCTGATCATCTTTTGTCAGACGAGGCATTCTATACAAAGAGGTCAAGAAAAGGTCAAATCCAAGTTTTTAATGGAAATGTACATTTCTTTTCTAGTCTCACCTCATTAAGGACATCATGGAAGAGTTGATTCTCCTGTGTTTTAGTGGTCATTCTGGCAGCCAGTTGATATAGCAACGGTAGTAACTTCCGACTTTCAATTCGCTCAAAAGAGGACTGCTCCCCCGAAAAAAGAAAGTTTGTCACAGAACCTTTGAGACTTGAATTTTTCCTTTAACCCTAACTCCCTACACAACAAAGGAAGTTGGAGGATTTTGAAGGAATTGTATTGTTCAATAACAATGGTGAGGGAGTTAGGGTTAAAAGACTTAAAACATTTGTAAGCGCAAACTAAATTTGACAGAAAAGCATGGGTACTGCGAAGATGGCTTTTCACAAGAAATTAAACAAACATGAACAAGATTCTCCCATTATTTGCAGAAAATCTTAGCACAAAATACACTTTCTTTCGGGAAATCTTTTCGTTAGCTCATAGAATTCAAATACTAAATAACATTTAGAAACGAAAACAAAAATCATTTAGTTGTACCTGGATGAGTTGGTTGATTTCCGCCTCACTGGAGTTGTCGAACCACAACGAACAAACCCGGAAGACCCTCATATCGTGTTCCGCGGCACCAAACTGCAGACATTTCAGGTAGCATTCCACGGCTTTCTGCAGGAAGTTCTCTCGGTCTTGCATCATGGAGCCCAGCTCTCGCTCATCAAGAGTCGATTGTTTCTTTAAAAGTCGGGCGTAACGACTGTTGGTAGAAAATAATTAACAAAATGTGTTAGTCTCAAAGTGGTTTATTATGAAATAGTGTCCGAGAACATCAAGCACATAGTTGTCATGTTGACCTCTGATATGGGGTCAACTCATTTAAATATTCACCCAAGTATGGGAAGTTACTGTGAACGCATACTTAGGCCATAACCTAGGCCAATTAGTTGACCAGAAAAAGGCAGCATTGTCCAAATGCCTAGCAATTAGGTGATACAATTTTAGAAGGGTGTATCCAAGAGCAAGACACTTTGTCACAATCGTTGGTTCTTATCCAGGGACTAGGTGGCTGTGAGGGCAGAGATGGTTACTGTGCTTGATTGTAGCTATTTTGAACCAACATGGCAGAATCAAGCTTTTTACTCCCCAGGGAGCTGAGATGATCCTAGGAGGTTCTTTTTTTCAAGGCCCAGTGAGCAGGGGTATTAGTTTCACCTGATCCCTTCACCCATGGCCAGGAGTTCTTCATGTTCCTTCTTAGCCTGTTTCATTAGGGCTTGCTTGTCCTCATATTCGCTGGATTTCATGTAGTTGACGACATTCTGGTACTGGGTGTCGGCGAATCGGCCCAGGGAGAGCTGCGACTCGATGGCCGGTGGGCTGTTGTCGTCCCGGAGTTCATAGATGTCAAACGCCTGGAGGGTGGTTCAAATCTCACTTCAGTGGGTTTTTCTTTTTATATCGTTATAATTGCATTTCTAGTGCAAATATGGACTGAATTTAAAAAAAATAAAAATGAACCAATGTAACCTATCAAATTTAAAATGCCGCAAAGAAAATGTAACATTTGAAATTGGAACCCGAGACCAGTGAAATGTGGGCTTCAATTTTGGCATACTCTTGGGTTTCAATTCTAATGAAATATCAAAAATGAGTAAAAGTTCCAAATCAGCATTTACATTGAAGACCACAGCAAATTTTATTTTGGGGATTCGAACCCAAGACCAATGGAATGTGGAATGATTTTTTGTTTTACCAATGGGTTACATTTCTAATGCATACTGAATAAAATATAAAATGCGAATAGGCACAAATCGAGTAATCATCCAACTTGACAGACTAAAAAATCAGGATTCGAACCCAAGACGAAATCAGGACTTCAAAAATGACAATCACCCGTTCAAAGTACTGCTCAATGATGACGTTAGGACTTTCCGAGTTCGTCTCGGCCTGCCAGTTGCCGTAAATTGTCAGGACTTCCGGTTGCAAGGATTCCGCTACGGGATCCTCCATGGAAACCTGCGATGTATTAAAAAAACAAAAACTACAGCTTAGAAAAATCCTGCTAAAAGTAATCAAGAAAGGAAGTCTTCAGGTTTCAGACAATTTGACAGAGTGACTTGAGACGGAGACTAACCCTACTAATCTTATCCAGCAGTGCCTTCATGAGATGCATGGCGGTTGTCTTCTCATTGCGAGTCCAGTACACCTTAGCCTCCTCAATCAGCCGCCACCACGTGTGATCGGTCTGGAGCTCCTCTGGTCTTTCAAGAGACTGCAAGGTGGCCAGGGCCTTCTCTGCAATCTAACAAACAAATTTTACGAAGATAAATTAATCGGAATTATAAAACCTTGGTTCAAAGCCCATTTTCATGGCACCTTAAACAAAACTTCGTCCATTTCAGGAAGGCTGTGGGTAAAAAACCAAAAACAAATAGCATGCTAACTTTAGAGTACACTGTCAATATATACTAGTCAAAACAACTTTAATTAGACATACGAAGCATAATTTTGACTAATTTTAGTTAAAATTTGGATTCATATGACAAATTTATGTTATTTTGACTAATGTATGTTAACAGTGTCACAATTTGCTTAAAACAGTAACACAACGATTACAATTTAAGCCTGTGCAAACGTGAGCATGTCTTCGCTGTGAAATATGCTTAAGTTAAGCACGATTTGTTTGCTAAGCATTCAGCATCAAATTGGTCCAAGATATTAGAAAGATAATGACAAATTTGTCAAACAAATTTGAACAACAACCTGAAAGCTTTCTGCTTTGCGGGCCATTTTGGTCTGGTTCTTGAGATGCGCGACGAGTCCCTCGTAGGCTTGTGTGCGGTTGTCTGTGCTGCTCTTCTCCAGTAAGAGCTGAAGCAGCACCGTCCTGAGAGCCAAGGTGGGTTCTGCAAACTCAAAGTCGTTGTCCATGAGGGCCAGCTGAGAGGTCATGCTCTCAAGAACCGAGTTTGGCTGCTGGTTGCTGAAAAGTTTTTGAAATGTACAAAACAATTTTCACACTAAATTTTGTTGAAAGGAAAAGTTTACCTTTTGCAACTATCCAAAAAGTAACCAACCAAATTATAGTTCAAAAGCTTTAATACTTGAGGTAAAAATATTAATGACTATTTAAAACTCCTTCTGGCATGCTGTCATTTTGAAGAAAATAAGTCCAAAGATGCATCTGAAAGACACATTTTTGGATATTTCCACAAGTAGTTTGTTTAAAATAAAAATCTGAGAACATTATTTTCTCAGAGCATCCACAGAGCTAAAACTTTATTGGGTTCGAGTTGTCAAGCCCCTGTCATTAGATTTGGGGAATTTTTGCTGCTTCAAACGATAAAAATGCACAACTGACAAAGGGTGTACCATAACTTTAAAGGTGTCGTCCGTGCGAGGTCAGAGTTCATGCTACACTTACTTCAGTAGCATGGAGCCAAAGTCTTCCAGCTCCACCAGGCCCTGCAACCTGGATAACATCGGGTACACGCTGTAGGCACTCTCAATGCTGACATGGCACAACTGGTGCAGGGTGTCCATTCGTGCTTGTTGCAGGGCCACCGTGAAGGACTCGGACTCTCCGTCTCGCAGACAAGAAAGAGCAGTATACAGCGACTGGTGGTAGCCATTAAAATTAGTCTGGTTCCTGGACAACAACAAAATGATTCTTTGTTTATTGGTATCATATCATCTTCAGTTTGATTAATGAACAAACACCACAGAAAATGTTATAATGAAAAATATTTCGACACAAAAATAAATTTTTGAACAATTTGTTTTTTACCTATCGTCCAGTTCCATATCCCAGGATGCATTTCTCCAGGCGGCCTCGTATTGGAATTGTGCCATCTCAGGACCGAACGTGACCTCTTCCGTCCTCAGACCTTGCAGATACACCGTCATGATGTGACTGAGACCAAGATTCTGCATTGCCTGAGAGAAGGAACGCAATTCTTAATGTCAGGGTTGTAGTCTGGTCAATTGTCAGCCGCAAGTAACAGATAGAAGATTAACATTTGTAAAGAGACGATTTGTCAAATGGGGACCAGGTTACTTGTGAGGGACTTCTCACCTGCAAGACTCCGACTTCTTGTTTCCCCGTCTGCGAGGATTTGGCGTTCAGCTTGAGATCGTAGGCACTGAGTGCTTTGCTCCAGTCTCCCTCATGCTCGTAGGTATGGATTCTGAAAGGGGCGCAAAGCACAAGACAGAACGAATAATACGCAATCTCTGATAGTCAAGTCTATTGCAAGTTATCGCAAGTCATCGCAAGTCATCACGAGTCGTCGCAAGTCATCACAAGTCAACGCAAGTCTTTTTACTTGTGACTGGACTTGTGATTTATGAACTTATGACTGGACTTGTGAAAAACCTTGTGAATGGCCTTGTGACTTACTTGTGATGAACCTTAGAAAGGATTTGTGATTTAGTTATGACTGGAATTTTGACTGTACTGTTAACAAATCAACTACAAAACTGTTACAAGGTACCAAGTTGACCAATGGTTCGTCCACCAGCTTGCCTTTCGTCCCTACCTCGCGTACGTGTCAGTCAGCCTTCCAGCCCCACACCCATACACCCCATCAGGCTCCCCGATGCTAATGTAGGCTTCAAGGAGCAGGCTCTGAATGTTGATGTTGCAATCGCTAGACAACGAGATAAGAGTCTCGATGTCCGAGGGTTGGCTGAAGGACTGGCTGCCACGGCCTGAAGACGAAATCTTGTGGGACCTATAAAAAAAGGGGCAAAAACAGGGCTGAATTTGGATTTTTTTTCTTGCTTAACCCATAAAAACACTTGAACTACATTTTATAAGATTGTAATGATTTCTTAATGAATCCGTAGAAATGAGAGAAAGTTTTTGAATTCTTACCTCTGTACATCACACCATATTTCAGTGTATAGTAGGCACGTGAAGTGCGCTCTGCAATTCTGAGCTGCCTTGGCCACCAACAAGTAGTTGACGTCAAGCCAGAAATTGTTGTCCCAAGCTGTACTCTTTGTCCGGCTTTAAAAAAAAAAATATGTATATATTTGTTTGGGGAAATCAATGTTGACTCCATTACAATATGTTGCTTTGACCTGCCGTTTTTCTAACTTCAAATTCAAAAAATTCAGTACGTCTATTCAAATTAAGCTGAGAAAGTGGTTGATCCTTCGGGTCAAAATTCACGACCTACCTCTGTGTGGGTCTCTCTTGCGTCCTCAAGTAGTGCATGACATCAAGTAGGGTGCGGATTGACCTCTGACCCAGCTGACTGGCGGAAACATCTGAAACACCACAGACAAATATCTACAAAATTTAAAAGTTGTCCTTACACAAATTGTTTTCCAGGCCTAAACAAATCATTCAACTCAAGTAAGATTAGATTTTAAGATTTGCATGGTGAAAAGGCAATAAGATAAGTAGTTTGCGGTAACATCATGATAATAGTGAGATGTGTGAGATGAAAGGAACCGGAGGGAACTCAACGTTTCAGACAGTATGCTCTGTTCGTCTTCGTAAGATTGTGAAAAAAAACAGACCTGCAAAAGGCACTGGTGTTACGGCACGACTGCTGGTGACGTTATTGCAGTGTTCAGCAAACACTGCCTCCATGCGCTCTGATAGGACCCGTTTATACAGGTCGTTACCAGTGCTCAGTATATCATGGAACAGATAGGGAAGAACTTTCTCTGCAAATTCCACCTATATAAAAAAATGTAATCAATACGTTAGCGATCCAGAAACATGAGGAACAGTGTGAAATTAAGATTGAAAGTTTACGGCAGTCGGTGTTGATGTTAAGGTTATTGTGACAATATTTCCTTGCAACTACTTGTTATTTCTTGTGATTGCTTGTAATACCTTATGACTACTTGTAAATCCTTGAGATTACTTGTGATACCATATGACTGCTTGAGATACCATGACTGCTTGTGATACCTTGTGACTTACGACTACTTGTAAATCCTTGTGACTACTTGCAATACCTTGAGACTACTTGTTTTGTTTTTTGACTGCTTGTGATTCCTCATGACTGTTTGTAATAACTTGCAACCATTTGTGATCCATTATGACTATTTGTGATTCCTTGTAACCACTTGTGATTCCTTGTGATCAGTAACAATTCCCTAGTTAAAACAATGACCAAAATGTTACTATTTACGATCATATCCTATTTGTTCTTCACTGGAGAATCTTTGTGGAAAAAGAATGCTTCCGCACCTTGACTTTACAAATTGGTTCCAACAACTTCAATATCTCGTCCTGCAGACCGCCACTCCGGATTAGGGCAACAGTCAGAATCCTCACCCAGTCGCTATGGTTACCCCCAGCTGGTTGCCATAGCAACAGGTCTCCAATCGTCTGCGCGAAGGAAGAACTGGAAGGGCGGGGCGTCTGTTTGCCAACGGCCTGTTTAACAAATTGACCTAAAAAGTTGTTGCGTCACATTGAAAGTTTCATGATTTATATTTTAATGCTTTTCAGGTTTTTGAGAAATGACAAATGACCAGATAGTTCCAGATATAAAACTGAAGTGAATTCATGTTTGTTTTACCTTCTTTTTATTGGGTTTAAATGGACTCAAATAGTAGAACAGTTTATCAATGTTTCTGTCTTTGTACATATCAAAGCAGCGCTGACCCGACGACGTCGCTAGAACGGTCTTCAAACAGTTGGCTGCTGCTTCCACTGTATCAACACTGAAATACAAAATAAAAAACACATCAAAGTTGTCTTTGATTTGACAAATATTCAATTTGCTGTTTAAAATGAAGACATGTAATAAGATAATGTGACCTACTTGGAGTCCGTGAGGTAATCTTTTAGCAGATGAATGATGACGACATGTCTAGACATGACTGGGTCTTTGGCGAACACTTTTAACGCCGTTGAGTAACTGGCGTTTTTTTCCATTTCTTCGCAGTGCAACGCCACCGTGGATAAATTTGGCGCTCCTATATCTCCAAGACAACGAGCTAGAAACAAACATGGCCGAGTTTTAGTTATCTGCTCAAAAGAGAGAGAGGAAGGTGGTTGTGGGGAGAAAAGAGAGGTAGGTGGTGGGTGGGAGAAGAGAGTCTATTTGCTGTCATTTTACCTGCGTCTTCCTTCACAGCTTGCGCCATGTTATCCGGGGAATCCAGGCGGCCGTCCTTGCTTCCGCTTAACTCTACCAGTTCCGTTATAAGTTGAATGAGCGTCCTATCAGAACCCTCTAAATGAATAAAATAACAAAACAGTTACCACGGAAACACTGTATTAAGCGATGATCATGATTCCTTATAACTGTCCAAACACTGGTTTTATGGATTCAACACAATGCACAAACAATTCTCTTTTATTTTGTTTAATACCGATTGACAATGAACATTGATTTTTTACCTGCGCACTGTTGGACCATGACAGACAATTCCTCTTTTCTCGTTGCCAATTGGTGATGCAGATGCTTGAGTCCCTCCACTCTTAAAATGCCCCCCTGTTGGCTGCCGAGCATCAAGAAATGGTCGACCTCCTAAAAGAGTAAACCATTTATCGCCCAAATTATTTTGACCAAAGCCGATTCCAACCAATTTGCGACCGACTGGACATTTACAAAAACTACTTTGTACAGAAAGTGTTTACCTCCATCAGAGTGAAGTCTCCGTCGGTGTACTTGTTACACCTCTGGGCCGCTTTGGCTCGGGCAAGTCTGGGCGAATCTGGCAGAGGGTCGAGATACTTCAGCGCACCGGACAAGCTGGCGGCATTGTCAATCACAAGCAGGTTGATCAACGAAAGGGCCTGTTTTCCCACAACAAATCCAAAATTGTAATATTGTTTTGAAAATTACTTGTGAAGTTTAGAATTAGTATAAAAGGTTCTTCTTTAAAAAAACTGCATTTCCGAAAGGATTACCATGGTAACAGCAATAAGTAAAAAAAAACACCTGCCACAGATAGATGTCAAAATTGTTGTCAAACAACAACAACAAGTTGGAGGGGGGGGACTATTATTAATTCATTTTTTCCGTACCTCATTGGCAACTTCGTCATTTGTCTCCACTAAGGGAACCAACGCCCCCATAATTACGTGCAGATGTTTTCCAAACTCCTGCAAAAAGTTTTTAAAAAAAGGGAGAACAAATCTTGAAGTAAGTCTTTAAAAACTTTACCTAGCTTTTTACAGTGAAACAACAGCTAGATTACCAAATAGCAAGCTGCTTAGCAAGAGCTGGTTACCGGCCAAAAATTTTACGCTGTTTTTTTTTTACATTCATTACTGGTTTCAACCAAGTTTTGCTAATCCAAATTTGGCCGAGAAATTCTTAAAACAAATTGAGTAAAACTATCTTAAAAGAAATATTAAGTTCCAAACCTCATGACAGGTCTCCAGGCCTGTGTCGCAGACAGCGTGCAGCAGATCCACGCAGGGCCGGGCCAGACGAAGCCTCTCACCCTCTCCAGACCTCGACCCCTCCTGAATGGTATGGACTAGCGTGTAGATGACATCTTGCAGCACCATGGCCCAGGAACCCCCAAGGCCTTTAGGCAGCTCAGCTAGGAGGAGAGACGCAAAGAGACGGTAGGCTAACACCATGCGATGCTTCTCAGGAGCACGGTGAGATTTGGAGATCTTAACGTGGAGGGCCAGCAGTATCTTCTGAATGTTGTCCTAAAAATTTAAATCATAAATCCCAGTAAAAAGAAAAATGTGTACGTTGGTACCACATACTACATTTCTTGTCTGTCACTCCATTTGTCACTGTCTCACTGTTTGTCGGGGTGTCTGTGACCTTGTTTGCTATCCACCCGAGACAACTATGCCATGTCAATAATTAAGAAAAAGGTCGTTCAGAATTGTCTTAATCAAGTTACCACATCTATCTATGTGTTGGCATTTGTCACTGTTCATTCACAAATCTTATCCGTGTTTCAACAAGCAAATTCGTTAAAATGTCACAAATAAAACTTGGTTGACGGTATAAGAATTGCTTCCAATTCACTTGAAGTAAAAACTAGCCTCAAAACTAAACTCATGTTTTGCTTCACCATGTATATGTTAACATGTCCGTCATGGTATCTGTCACCCTAACTGTCACCGCCTCTGTGTATCTTACTGACCTGTGTCTTGGCAAGCAGTGAGACCAACGTCAGAGCCTTGCTCCCTGCGTGACACTTGGTCAAGTAGTCCAGGGTTGCGTTGATAGTGTAAGTTGTAAAGAACGGAGGGTTTGGTTCCGGATCGGTGTCACTACAAAATGAGAGAGAAAAAGTCTTCCGATAAAATGATAACAAGTGTAAACAGCTAAATATACAAAACAGGGAGGAGATTGGCAATTTAAAAAAAGTCTAAACGTCTAAAAGATGCATTTCTTTCAATATTTATAATGTCTTTCAGATTTATTTATTTATTTCCTTTATTTACCCAGGATAAGTCAAATTAGTAACAAGGCTTGTTTCCATTCAAAGATTCAAAAAATCTGACAAATCTCATGCCTGACGAAAATATAAGGCGCAATAGTAATGGGATTTAATTCTGGATCGCCAGTTCCTCGTTACAATCCTTTAAAAAAGTTTATGGATTTAAATTTCTGTTCGAAGATTCTGTAGGTTTCCATTTAACTTTAAATTATATTTTTTTCTCAATATCTGTTTTTATTCACAGCTGAAGCACAACTAATGAAAAGAACTACTTAGAATAAATAGACAGGCTGACAAACAAACAGCCAGACACAATAACAAATGAGTAATGGACAGGCAAACAAACAAACTGACAAACCAACAAGACCAGTCACGTCATTTACCTGGTGAACTGAGCCACGTCACTATCGTTCGTGTGAGGTTCATATAACATAGCCAGTAGTTCCACAACGATGCTGTCTAGATGGCCTTGAATCATGTTGTTGATAGTCTACGAAAAAGGCAAGAAAACCTTTGCACGATTTGTGACAATGAACGATGTAATGCATGTCAGATACAAATGATTGTTTGTGAAAATACCACAACGTGATTATTCGTACCAAAAAATATCATTTTCAAAAAAATCACGACAGCACTATAATTTCAGTCACCCAACTAATAAAGGTCACATGACCGATGGTCAAATGACCGATAGTCACATGACCAAAAGTCACTTGACCAAAGTCATGTGACCCAAACTCACTTCCTTTCCGAGGGCATTCTCGAGTGCTTCAAAGCACGACACCGCCAACATGCGCCGTTCCTTGTAATCAGCGCTTTCTACGTCCTCATCTGCCGCCCTCGTGTGACCAAACAAGGGCAGAATGTGCGCAATGGATTGTGGGAAGGCGTTCTTGAGCAGCTGGATCCAATCGGTGTCGAGAGCCTGCGCGATGTCGCGTATGGTACCCAGGCTCTGCAAAGTGACCAGGTGGGGGATGACCGCTCCGTGGTACCGTCTGGAAACACGTTTTGGTAAATTAGTTGGTTTTTTTAATAAATACAAAATTCTGTACTCTCTTGTCAACTTGCTTTTTTGGGAGGCATAGATCTTGACTATCTTTTCTTACCTGTAAAAATCTACCTCAGTCGGGCATGCCAGGAGCTGATAAGGGAATTGTGGGAGGAGATACTTCTCTAGGAGCCATTGGTGAACGAGGTAACTCAGATGAGACTCAAGGAAAGCGGTGACAGAGCTGTAACACAGACTGTCCGATATACTCTCAAGAACCTGCAGATTGAAAAACAAAATGCGATCAATTGGAGCAACGGTTGGAATTTTGGTCAATCGCAACAAATCAGCACATACGAACCCATCGTGCCTGTTGAACAAACAGTGCGCACTGACCAATCGGATCGCACCGTTTGGTCAGGTGACTACAAAAGATTAGTTGAACGAGGTAAGGCCAAATGTGAGATTTGTAAACAAACCATAAGTAAGTCTACCCAAACAGTCCTTTGTAATAATAACGTTTGAATAAAAAGAACCTTTTGCATGAGGGTGACCTCGATACCGTTGAGCTGAACTGCCTGCATCAGAGCAAAGACGGTCTTTTTCTCACACGCCGGGCTGCAACGAGCCACGGTGGACAGCGTGGCTAGCAAGCTAGCTGTACGATTGGCCAATTCCTCTGCCTTCTCCTCAGTACTAAGTCGACCCTGCGACGGCAAACAAATGACTCAGTTATGGACTCCATGGCCAGGGGCCCAATTCATAAAACTGCTAAGCACAAACATTTGCTAAGCACACACAAATCGTGCTTAGTAAAAAAAAAAGGTTACCAGCCAAATCTCAATGTGTTTCCATGCCGACCGGCAATCGTTGAAAATTGATACAAAATGTTGACAACTACATTACATCAGGTGACGTGATTTTACAAGAAACCTGAGACCGATATTCACTTACAGTCAATTAAGGTATTTCATAATAATTCAGCAGTTTTTGTTTTTTTATGTTTGAAAATAGTGTCAGCTACCTTTAACATATATTCCCAACAAAGTCCATCACCAGAATTCTGAGGAACTTACAGGACTAAAAAAGAAGAGAGGTCTTGGCAATTTTTACTTTGCTTAAAAAAGGCCCACCTCAAAGGTAAAATTTGAAGAATTGTCTGTGAACATTACCTGGAGTTCCATCGCGTCTTGCACCATCTGGTAAACGGTGTCAAAGGAACGATTTTGAATCTCTTTAGTAAATGCTGTCTTATTTCCAGAAAACAAACTGGAAAATAGAATCAAATCAAATATTATAATCAGACAAACTATGCATGCAAATGTGTGGTTAGTCTTTGCAACTATATATCCAAAAAGTAACCAACTAAATTATTGTTTAATAGCTTACTTGATGTAAAGATATTAACCATAACTCCCTGAAGATAATGAAAATCGTATTGAAATTGGAGGATTGAGGACCGCTGGGTTAATGAATATAAATCCATGTCATTTAAAAAAAATTAATACAAAAAATCTAAAGATTCATCTCAGAGACGCATTTCAAAGGTTTAATCCATTAGTAGTTGGTTCGAAATCAAAATTCTTAGATATTTATTTTCGCGGAATATACAGCATTCTTAGAGCCAGAACTTCGCCAGGTTTGTTGTCAAGAACCATTCCTTAGATTTTAAGAACTTTTGCTGTTTCAATCGATAACAGTGTACCACTGGGGTGGGAGATGACAACCTTCACGCGGTCCACCCTGTTTCCACTAATGTCATCAAACCGATGTATGTAGTAACACGTTAAGCTGCTCATCATTATACGAAAGAAGACGAAGATATTGTAGGGGTGGGAGATGACAACCTTCACGTGGTCCACCCTGTTTCCACTAATGTCATCAAACCGATGTATGTAGTAACACGTTAAGCTGCTCATCATTATACGAAAGAAGACGAAGATATTGTAGGGGTGGGAGATGACAACCTTCACGTGGTCCACCCTGTTTCCACTAATGTCATCAAACCGATGTATGTAGTAACACGTTAAGCTGCTCATCATTATACGAAAGAAGACGAAGATATTGTAGGGGTGGGAGATGACAACCTTCACGTGGTCCACCCTGTTTCCACTAATGTCATCAAACCGATGTATGTAGTAACACGTTAAGCTGCTCATCATAGGTGTACTGTAACTTTGAAGCTAATTGACACTCACCATTTAATTGCCGATGCCATGTACATCCTAACGGAATGACTGCCGTCCGTCAGCAGTGAGCAGAATTCACCAGACACGGTGGGGTCGTGGTCCCCCTGACCTTGCTCTCTGACCTTGGACCTGAGCACAGTCCATTTCCCAGCTGGGTCGATGAGGACGAGGGCATGCATGCACTTGGCGATAGTAAGTCGAACGGTTGCTGTGTAGTCACCCTCCTGTTGAAGTTTCCTAGAAGGGGGGGGGGGGGGGGGGGGGGGGTTGTTTCGAAGTAAAACCAGTTAGCTTATCCTGCACGAAGCTGCTTAGACGGCATTTGCTAAGCCAAGAATAAAACTGCTTACTAAAAATAGGTTACCGGTCAAAAATACACATGTTGCTTGCAGCTGGTTCTCAGCAAACTTTTCCTGAGCACGTGAATTTTTAGCAATTATTTTCTATTTAGTTTTATTTTTTTTATTTTTTGGGTGAGAAAACTCCATTGTTTATATAAATTGTCCATATGTAGTCGTTTGTCTTATTAATATTATAATCACAGATGTCTTGATGTTACGGATTTTTTATGCCAGTTTATTGACTTACCAAAAAGCAGCCAAGAGACGCAGCGTCACTTCCCTTGAGTCTTTCAAATCAGCGGAGGCTACCAGTGTGTCGCAACGAAGGGACGGTATCAGCCTGGAGAGAAGACTAAGGATTGACGCACATAATTCTTGGTCCTTCCTATTGGTGGATGCCACAGTCCTACAAGCAAAAACAAATAAAACCAGCCAATTGTATTACAAATATTTAAATTTTGTTATGAATATTTATTTTTTTTTATAAATATTTAAATGTATTATAAATATTTAAATTGTATTATAAATATTTAAAGTTTGTTAAGAATTTCAAATTTGTATTATTAATATTAAAATTTCAGGCACACTTAAATTTAATGAATTTAATGAAAATCTTATAATTACCGCAGAGAATAAAGCAGTCGCGACAGGATTTCATCTTCTTGTTTCTCCCTTGATGCAATGTAGGCTTCCGCGATGGTGAAAAACTGTAAATGGATATAAAAAGTACTGAAACTACCCAACATTTACAACAATTTGTTTAAGGTTTTAGGACAAAAACTACTTTACTGTTCAAGAATATATCTGATACTTAAGAATATGATTCCTTTTTTAAATAAGTTAAAACTATTATTTCTTGTCTTTGTAAATGACAAGGCTTACCAACTGGGCATCAAATGCTGCAGAAGCATCAAAATCCTGCAAAACAAACAACAAACTGTTACTAAATGTTACTATTTTCTCCAATATTGTTTAAAAAATGTCTCTGTTCACAAATAACTTTCTCTTGTCAATTTCCGAAAATGAAATTTTCAATTAAAAGTCACAAAAAACACAACCTTGTTATAATGGGTTAACAACAATCTCAAAAAATGTATTTATTGATTTACCTTTTGATCTATCAGCTCTAATAGTTTGTCTTGCACATCTGATGTGCTGAGTGGTATTTGACCTCTGCCTGACCTTTCACCCTGAGGTCTTGACCTTTCACCCTGAGGTCGTGACCTCCCAGTGAAGCACCATGAGCAGAGTAGCTTAGCTGACTTGAGGGCGAGGTGCTCCGCTTCACTCAACGCATCGGAGGAAAGCAGACTTTGGCAAGCTGGTTTTTCGACAGAAAAAGTTCTAATATTGTAAAAGAAATACCAATAACACAATGGCCGAGGAAAAATTAACAGTAAAATCTGTTGCTTAAAAATTTCTGACAATTTTTGGGTAAACAAATTATTGACCCTAGATCAAGTAGGAAAATTCTCAGCAGACAACCAGTCCAAAACAATGCCCAACTTATACAATGTTGGCCGGTAACCGGTTTTTACTATATTTTGTTAGTGCTTGACAAAGGTTTCTTCTTAGAAGCTATACGAAATTAGTCTGTGATACGTAAAGTACAAAAATATAAGTAACGAGAAAAACTGAAAGCTTGCCACTGCTATGCTGTACGTTAACTATCTGACCTTTGTGACCCGAGCTGTCGTCGGCAAGGTTACTGTTCTCGTCAAAGTCATCTTTGCCATTTTCGTCAAATTCGTCGTCCAGCCCCGTATCCATGAAGTCATCAAACGGATCCTTGGCTGGTGTCTTAGCTGGTGTCTTGCATGAAGCGCTTCTAGTGGAGGTACTGTTGTTTCCCTATTCAAGAAAAAAACACCACTCTTTTCTTAACTTTCGATTGATAATTGCTTTTTGTTAAGAAGGCACCTGATGCACCGACGGCTGAAAATCACTATACCGAACGATCGATATACCAAACAAAATCTGTGAATCCCATGATGTTCGTTATAGCGGCATTTATTATGAAATATAATCCATAACAAAATTAAATTTTGGATGCTGGTTGCTGACTTTTTGGAAACATATTTTATTCCAAAAGTAACTTTAAAAAAAAAATGTATTATTATTTCTACTTTCAAGGGCATTTAGTCGATCAAAGAAAATAAAAATTTGCTTGAAAAAAAACCCCACCTTTTTCTTGATGATTTCAAACAGGGCGTCTAACAGCTCGTTTGACGTGATGGACCTGCACGTTCCTGCCAGCCAGCTCACAGACCCCTCAGCCACCTGACCGGCAAGTGAGTGGTCCCAGGTTAGCATCCCGTCCAAGGCGGCGATGAGAGATGACAGGGACTGAAGTCTGGTCTTGGCATCGGTGCTCACGTCGCTCTTCTGCCAGAGGGTTCGCAGGGCTGCGGTCACCCTCTTCAGTAACGTCTGTTGTCCAAAGTAAAAACCTTTTTTTTCTTCGAAATTGTCTTTTGCCCCTTGCTGACGTAATTTTATTAACTCAGGTGGGACTCGAACCAACAACCTCCAGGGGCCAATTTCACGGAGCTGCTAAGCACAAACATTTGCTTAGCATGAAAATATGTCCTTACTAAAAACAAGGTTACAGACCTAATTTTCACGTGATCTTTATTGTTTTTGATTGATAATCAGCTGTTTTTTTGTTAAGCATGAAAAACACGTAGAATTTTGGCTGATAACTTGTTTTTAATGAGCAAGACTTTTTTGTGCTAAGCAAATTTTTGTGCTTAGCAGCTCCGTGAAATTGGCCCCTGCTTACGAGTGCAGATGTCTTAGCACTCGACCACTGAACTAGCCGGGTCAGCTGGTTGGTTCGAATCCAATATAGCAGCGACATTACAACCATCAATAATTTGTATGCCGACATTATTTTTTAGTAATTTGGTTTTTTTAAATTTATTTATGGTAATGAATCCACAAAAGTCCACATTGCACTGCTGCTCAGAAGCCTGAAAACCTGATGAAAAAGCTGGATAAATATTCGGCCTGAGCGAGATTCGAACCCGGTCCACACAGAGACATAAAGCGAGCAAGGTATCAACCCGACATAAACCTGAACACGCAAGATAAACAATGCTAACCTTTAAACTCTCCGTGAGTTTTGACTGCTCAATCTCTCGTTCCGAGACAACAGCAGACTCCAATAACACCGCTAGCGTCTTACACAGAAGGCTGGCATAGTGGATCAATGCTTCTACACACGATGCCTGTAATATACATGTAAGATCTAAAATAAAATCTCTGCATTGAACCAGTTTATGCTGAGATTGTTTCGACATTGACTGGAGATGGTTTTTCATAAACCTCGATCTGAGACGGGTTCAGGCCAGCATCTGTGGGTAGCACACCCTGATATTTTTGGCCTCGTTAGCTGTGAGACAGTCGCTGCTTGATATTTTCGGCCTTTCACGTGATGTGTATCTGTCATTCGTTTTGAATTCCGGACAAACTTTGCGTGTCCTCCAACGCGAACTGGTTAAAAAGATATGTTTTTAACATTCAAATATTAAAATTATTCGTACTGTTTTTAGTGAATAAGAAAAATAATGTTCCTTTTCCAAAACTTGCCTCAGTACTTGAAAAGTCCAAAACTTGCACTCCGACTTTTTCCAGCCCTTGCAATAAGTTTTGCTTCACGCTTGACACAATGCTAGACGACCTGATGACAGAACTACCAGCGTCACTCACGACGTCCAACGGTTTGACTTTAGAGAAATCAAACGACGATCGGAGGTACAACGCCTCTGCTTCTAGGAGCGTCCTATCTGTCTTTGTGACGGTAGTTGCTGGCGGTCTGTTGTGGGTTGTGACACAGGGTATGCTCTGGGTGGTGCGCAGGGTAAGGGCACCCAAAACATGGGCTACCAATGTCGTTGGAAGACTGAAAATCCATTTTAATGGTAGATTAATTTAGAAATAATCCAGAAATAAAATTATAACCTAGACAGACTTTTTTATCTAGGAAGGATAATTCTAATCACCATTTTAGAAGTTTTACAAGTTGTAGTCTCTCTCCAGGCTCATCTTGCTCCTCTGTCGGCAGCAGCCAACTTAAGAGCTGATGCCTCATTGGATAGTTGCCCTTCGTGACGGCTGATCCTGAGACTAGCATCGCACTCCCCTTGCAAATGTGGTTCTCTGGTAAGGAATGGCGTTTCAAGTAGGTCGCCAAAAACTGAACAGAATTCCTGAAGAAAACGAAACAAACTCCTTTTATAGTAAAGATTTTTTGCTTAAAATTAAAGAAGTTAAGATTTGTTTTGTTTTAAAACAGTACCCCGTTGGTGATGTCGATTCAGGCAAAAACAGCCGCCAGTGTTCTCTATCGGGGTTGACTATCCCATGATGCAATAGGCAGGTCAAAAGGTCAAATCCATCCGACTCCGCAATATGCAGGCTGACGGTTCTACAAAACATTTGAGAGAAATATTTGTATTACTGACAAATAAGATGAGCACTCGCAGAAAAGTATTTTTTTTACAGTGAAACACTTTCTGAACTTCAAAAATGTAATTTACGTCCTTACCTTATGGCACATGACCAGACTTTTATCCATTCTGTCTGCAACGCCATTCTTATTCCAGTGGGTAAATGCCTGTGTTTGCATTGGCACATGGCTAATGCCTGAAGTGTCTGCAAGATCCAGGTCTGTATCTCGGCTCTGGAAATTGATCAGCAGAGGTGGAAATAATTACAATGGCATTAAAAAAAAAAATAAAATCTCAAATAACTTCTCCAAGTTAGTTCAGATTTTAGACCGTTTAAAATTTCAGATGTACCGTTTTGTCTCTGCCTGTACTTGTTGCAGCGTCGACACCAAAGCAAAAAGTTGGTCATCGGGCACACTGGTGGGGTACTTGTGCAACAGCGCCCTCAAGAGTTGAAGCCTGGTTATAAATCACCCAGAAATAAATCATTATGTGGATGAAATCTGGCCATAAAAATGACTCGTTACCTGACACAGCAGGGTTCAAGTCGACTTTATTGTTAATTGTAAATTTTACAACTTTAACACAAATTTTGAGAGAAATCTGTGACGCCAACAATTTGAGAGGGTTACCATGGCGTTACGTTAGCACTCTGTCCGAGTGTCGTAACCGTGTCGCACAGCATCGACCAACCAGGTTCTACCTTACGCCGTTTGGCCCCGCCCCCTCCCTGGGGGAGAGTGCGAGAGCTGCTTGATGATTGGCTGGACTCGGGAACGACTTGGGTCACTTCGATCGCGGAGTAGCTCTCTGCAAAAACCTTTAAAAATAGATTTTACTTTACTGAAATTTTACTTTAAGTCAAACTCTGCAAAGGTTAGATAACCGATACTATAAATTTGTATTGAAACGAATACTGCTTTATTGAACATTTGGCATTAGCAAGCATCCAACATAGGTACCAAAATATTATTTACAATTTTGAAAGCCAAAAATAAATATAACAAATGACCAACTTTGTTTGTTAAGTTCTACTGCACTTGTTTTGTTCAAAATTATTTTCTTGTTTTACCTGACGACAGATATCTGCAGCTAAATCCACTAAAGCGACCTTGAAGACGATCTCACGGGTTCTAAATAGAAATAAGTTGTAAAAACTATTAAGCAGAAAAACCTGGACCCAATTTCATTGTTTCTGCTTACTGCGAGCAAACAATCCCTGCTTACTGTAGCAGATAAATATGTGCTTACAGTAAGCGTATTCCACAGGTTAGCAAGGAAATTTGGGTTCTGCGCATGCATACATCTCGTAACTAAAGATTTTGTGTTTACTTGGTTAGCGCAAATCTTTTCTGCTAGCACAGTTAGCACAAAATAGTGAGCGTAAGTGTGGAAATCTGTGGTAAAAGCAGAAAATTAAGCCTAGGATTTTAAAGCTTCTGAGGATTTCCCACAAAGGTTAAGAAAGCACTAAAATACAGTGACTACTACATTTACTAATTAATCAACAATTAACAATAAGATTTTAGAATCTTAGGCCGTGTTTGAATTACTTGGCTGCGGCTTCAAATTGCACACAAGTCTATGGGAAGTGGCTGCAGCTGCTACTATAGACTTGTGTGTAAATTGAAGCCACAGCCAGTAATTCAGGCACAGCCTTACATTCTTTAGAACTCACCCTGTGCCTTTGAGTTTCATTCGATTACCAGCCTGACGCCACTCATCATAAATCAACTCGTACAGTTGCTGCAAATGGCTCTAAAAAATGATTACATTTCAACGGTCTGTCATCAATTTAACATTTAGTCTCTGAAGAAGATCTTGTTAAGATATTAGGCCCTCTTAACTTATTTGATTTGTATATTCCAGGTCATTCCAGCCAGTAAGCAGTTTGCAGCAGTTTTATCCTTATTCATCAAATTAACATTTTTGTTGCAGATAAGACTGCGAGGTCTGAAGATGTTGAAACCTTTTGTTGGAACGAAAACGGAAGACAGAAAGGAAGACAGTCTGTTTAGATGAATACCTTCCAGATGGTGAGGTCAGCGGCATACGCCCCCTCTCCCTCCTTTAATACCCCCTGGGGGTGGTGCAGCCTCATCTGAAGTCGTAGAAAATCAATAACCTCATCCTGTAACATCCCAAGACAAATATAAAAAGCAAATAATTAGTCAAAGAAAGGTTGTTCCAACCCCCAAAAAACAAATTGTCTCGTCTCTACTGACACTAACAAATAAAAAAATGATGAAACTATTCATCTTCCAAGGTAGCAGGTTCAAATCAAACCATGGTCAATGTTCTTGATTCAACCGAAAATTGGAATTACTTCCATCTAAAGGCCCAGTCCCACTGCACTTGCGCACGAATTACTCATGAATTGCGCATAAAATTTTCTTCGTGCGTGATTCGTCAGTGATGTGCGTAAATCCCACGTGTTTCACACGTGGAGCATCAGTTTTTGTAAGTGATTGTACGCGGAGACGGGTTTGTGCGCGATCGCCGGTTTTGAACGGTTCAAAAAATTTTCCACGCACAACGTGCGCGATTATACGCAGTTTATGCGCAGTTTGTACGTAGTTTGGACGTGGAAGGTGCGTGATATGTCCGTGTTCTGTCAGTGTTCCGTCAGTGCTTGTGCGTCAGGAACTGGCTCCTAGCACGCACATCACTGACGAATCACTTACAGAACACGCACATATCACTTACAAAACACGCACAATCCACGTATGTTCCACTTACAATCACTTACCAAAATTATTATTGTGCGTGGAATGTTCTTTGTCAGTGATTGTAAGTGATACATGCGCAGTTTATACGCGATTCATCGGTGATTCTGACCATGCACAACCCCAGAAAATGACCAATTTCTCCACGAACAATCCCGCACAAACCAATTTTATGCGTGATTTATGCGTGATTTATGCGTCATTGGCAATGGGACTGGGCCTTAACTTGTTGCACTTTAGCCAACTACTGTCAGCAGCGAGCAAGGCTGGAAATGCGTGGGTGTGCTTCCCGGTACTATCGGCCTGAACCCACTTTTGATCAAGTTTTGTTAAAAATAATCCAGCGCCTCGGCTCGGTGATGTTAAAATAATCCCGGCGCGAACTGGTTAAAGGAACGTATCGACCTTGACAGGAGCAGCGGAGTTGTTTCGCCACACATGCATCAGGTTGCTCATGGAATCTTCTCCGAGTTTGCAGATCTGTTGGCGACAATCGCTGGCAACGGTCAAACAGAACGTGTTCAGAGCCGCCAAAATGTTCTCTATCACCGTAGCACTCTGTTCGGATCTATTTGATAAAAAAAATAAAAAATAATGAGAAAAAGAAAAAATTTCAACATTTTTGATAAACAAAACCAAGAAATGTAATTTTAGTCTGCAAATGCTGGACCACTTTTACCTTAGTTTGCTGACCATGCGATTGAAGAAGTTGAACATGGACGAGCGGCGGACGGTACTCTGCACCGTGGCACCAGCTAAGATGGCTCGGACGATTCTTGAGAGGAGATCTTGGCTGAGTCCTGAGGTGGGATTGTGCAATGCCTTGCAGAACTGGATCAGAAGTTCTTGAGGGAAAATGGTCAAAAAATATTTTTCAAAAAAATTAATAAAAATAATAATAATTGTTTTAAGGCAATTTTGCTCAGTTGGACAAAATGGGCACCATTCTCTACTTTAAAATTAGCCCCATGTGCTGAGGAATTGATTGCCCAATGACCACTAGATTTGTGCTAAGCTAGAAAGTTGTTAGGTATTCCAAAAGACGCACCATGCCAGGCTGTCTGCGGCAGCTCGCAGAAGTACTTTCGACTTCGCAGCAGGTCCTTCTGCAGCACACTGCAGCAGTCCACGCCAAACGCACTCGCCGTAAACTCGTCTTTCATCAACTCCAGGATATGATGTACCACAGCACTGCATTTCAGACACTCCCCACCTGCAAGAAATCAACTTGCAGGTTTTACCACGCGAAGTATGTGATATCAATTTGCAGAGATCTTTCGTTAGCGATTCTATACATACGTTGGTTCGCGACGCGGACGAACCACTTAAAGACGGCCCCAACTTCTTGCTTCTTACGATCCCTGGTGCTGATGCTGGTGCTCGAGACTATGAAAAAAAAAAAATTATGGTTCAAAACTCGAGCTGCAGAACAAGGCAAGAAAATAATTTAAAGTTCAGATCATAAAGAGATGAGACGTGAGACGTGGAAACAAGCAGTTAATAATTAAACTATCGGCGTAAAAAGAAATAAGAATAAGGTTTACATACAAAAGTGGGGAAAAAATTAAAAAACAAGAAAATAATATAAGGTTGTATAAAAGAGCACCTAAGGTTACAGATCAAAACTTATTGTTTGTGAATAAAAACATACAGGTGTAATAGATGGTGATGAGCCATCTTAAAAATCAAAACGAGGAGAAATACACAAACAAACATGGCGACGTGAATAGTTTGTATGCTCACTGCGTTGAGAGTGAGTGACGTTCGCAAAGTTTCAGCCGATTGTCAATCTAAGGCGTCTACCCACCTCCTTTGTTCTTCTTGAGGTACTCCGCCTCTTTCAGCATGTAAGCGCTCACCGCCTTGAAGGCGGAGTCCCAACTGAAGCCCCGCCTCTCATCGGTGTTGCGGTCTAATTGACGCTGCACCAATGGACGATTCAGTTCTCGTTTTAAGGACTCAATGTGTTTCTGATGCAAATCGTAAAAAACAATATTTCTGTGAAACGGGTAAAATCTTCAAACTCGATAGTTATTAAAATCGGTAAAAGACAATATGTTAAAGTTATAAACATATAAATAGATAACAAATCTTAGGAGATTCATGTTTTTTAGTTTACTTTTCGTTCAGTTACTCTTTCCGAGTCAAGCTGATCGCAGTAGTTGCGAAGTGATATCAAAACCTCTGATGACATGCTGATTCATGGGCCGGGTGGACGTTAAAAGCTGCTCGACCTTTCCTTCAAACAAAGAGTTAAAACAGTTAATATTTTAATGACAAAACAACAACAGCGATTTCGCAAAATATTTCAATAATTGCAAATTGGAATAGGAAAATTCAATTTCAAGATTGTTTAAAAGTCATCTTCAAAGTCTAAAAGTCTAATTATGCTTTTGTTTTAGTTTTAATGTGACACTCAGTGTACATGAATGTGACAAATGGGATATATCAAATACACGTTTAATTAGCATTGTGCCCTAAAGCGGCTGCAGTACCACGACTCGAGACGTCGAGTAAAATCTTAGCATCAGGCTCAGCTCTAAAATAAGACAATGACATTGGGGGATTCGCATTAAGAGAGATTCGCCAAGGCTTTTAGCAACTAACACGAATACGAAAGTGGGTTTGTTTTGAACATTATCACTCAGAAAACAATGATTAAAAAACAATCCTGTGAAAATCAACGTGTAGCACGACACGAGCAAGTTCAGGTACAAGACACGTGCATTTAGGGCTGTTTTTTATCCGCGTCAAGCTATCCAGACATTCAACCACATCCAACACCGCCTCGGCTTCGTTCGTGCAGTTTGACAATAGTGATAGAGCCACAATAGAGCCTAAGCTGGGGTTTGGAAAACGGCCCAGGTACCAAAAAAGTTTCACCGGTTGATTGAAATAGCGCCCTCATTGTTAGATGATGACAACACAACAGCCCGGCAACCTGGCAACATGCAACTTAACTGGATGGCGTCAACCACTTGTCGATGTCAACGTGCAATGAGCACCGCGTGCATATTGGTAAAGAAATTTGTTTCTGTAAATGAAAAGTTTTAAGCATTGTTTTTACTTGGAACAAGAAGGAAGTAATTGGAATGTAAATAACCTTAAAATTGTCTAAGAAGTATAACTTAACAACTAAACTAGTTGAGGGGTCCTGACTGACTATCTCTTCAGCGACAGCGTAGCTCTTGACCATGTTGACGACGGGGTACCGTGCCAAAGTTCAATAAGATGTGTACAAAATAATTAACAGCTAACTTAGTGTGGACTGTGGGTTTAAAAAACACCTTATCATTCCAAAATGACTTTTTCAACATAAAGCAAACTTCTCTTTATTATAATGACAATTTTTGTTGTAATTGTGAACAGTTTCTTAGCATAAAAAATGTGGAAATTAGATTAAAAGTTTGTGACCCCAATTCCGTATTCTAATTCTATCTCAATCAGAATATGTGTTTATTAAACATTTATAATTCCTCATTTACTTTCATCTTCATTTTGTTTGAAGTTAGTTTCCTGATCTACAACTCTCAAGATGGCCGAAAGGGTCAACGAGCGGCCCCTACACCACATCTTGGAAGGGTTAATTATAGAACAGAAACAAGACATTGACCTTTTGACCCGGGGTCACCTAAACCACAATCGGTTGTGGAAGCCGCCGGACAAGGCTACCCACGCACCTTGGCAGAGCTCAGGAAAAGAATCTCCGTTGATGCACGAGCCCTCAAAATTACCCTCCTCCCACGGTTCCGCGGACCACCGCGTTCAGATGATGGGTGCGGTGTACAACTTTGGTGTTGGGACATCGGGCAGCATTCACGTTCCCTCAAAACACAAATCTGTCGAAAAATTGCGGAAAGAGAGCCCCAGTCCGATTCCTCCAATTCCTCCGACGAGTCACGGTAAACCACCGCAAACAGAGCAAAGACCGAACACGGCAGCTTCGTATATCAGCGATAACGTCTACGTAGAAGAATTAAGACTACCAGAACTCATGCTCCTGAGTACCTCCGGTGTGAGACCAAAGTCTCCCCTCCGAACCGGTTCGCCGAAATCCCTCACCCCTTTGAACGTAGACGCCAAAAGATCCGCCAGTGTGCCCCCTCCCTCGCAGAAGAAGCACCAGTTCTACGAGAGTCCCCTGGGCGGGGTGACAAAGAAGGAACAATTCCAGCGATTCTTAGACTTTCAGAAGAACGTGATGAAGACAGCAGAAATGTATGAAAGGAACGTACTCTCAGGACAGAAGGTGGTTGAACCTCTGGAAAGGAAATTAAAGGAGGTAGGCGAAAAAGAAAATGGATTTTATTTTCTTCTAACATTAGGGGGGACAATACAAATTTTAATATTGCTTTTAGGAAGTTATTTGGGACTATTTCTTGAAGGGCTTGGTGAGTAGATTGCAAATCTCTTTCAACTTTCAAAATCGGTCAAAGCGTTGCCAAGTTATGGTCCGATAAACTTTTCAGATTGCGCTTTTTCCTAGACAACAAACGTAACAGTAATTAAAAAGTGTTTTTTGAACCATCTCATTTATTCTATTTACATCTTTCAAGCATTTCAAATCATCTTTTCTAGTATGTATGTTGCTCATATATTTCATATAAGTCTTTCTTTTTCAGATGATACATTTCATGAGATCTGCAAATTCTCATGTTGTTACTCGTTGTCTAGTGGGTCTGCACGGTGTGTATGACACCCCTACTAACATTAACCCTAACCCCCTAGGCCCTTTTGGCTATCAACCATTCTTAATCCTCTAAAATCTTCCAAACTGCAAGGAGGATCTTGGATGATTGAGGAGGGTTAGGGTTCATTAAGGCTTCCATTGTGGCAGCTACAGGGTTGCAAATATTATGTGGCCTAACATAACATTTAAAGGCATTATTTTGGGCTCTTTTGTGTTTTTCCTTTTAAGGAGTTGATGAAATTGGACGACGCCCATCACTCATCGGGACCTAACTTCCACCGTCTTCAAGTCTACAGCAATATCTGGGAAGATCTGATTGCCGCCTTGCCAGAATTTGGGCAGCCCCTAGCTTACATCAAGGTAGGAATAATGACCTTCAAATTAATTAGAAATCAATGAAATTGTGCAAATAGCTTAAGAATTTTTAAAGTTATTTGTGCAACTGATGAGTTATGTACTGACAAAGATCCGAGTCGGTTGTATTTGTTCTGATGTAAAACAAAACAAAACCAACAAATCAATTTAGAATAAAATTTACAGTTTGTTGTATTCTTTATAATGATTCATTCATTCTTTGTTACTTTTCGTAATATCTGAGTCGTCAATTTAAATCCAGCAAACATCTGTCCGCATCTTTAAAAAAAAATATCAAATTAAAGGTCAGTGACACCCGTCTTATTTAACCCCAACAGACATTGTTTTGTTTTTAACGGATTAGTCCGGTTAGCCACGACAAAATCTGTCTGTTCCCTCCTCGAAACCTGAAGCCCTTTAGAAGGCCGTACACTGCCCCGGGTCAATCAAGCCTTTTAACCATCTGAGTGAGCAATATAACGATGACCCTGAAATCTGCCGGTCCTTTTCATGAGGAGGCGTTGAGATAATTGCCGGGCTTGTCTCCGCGCTGATCCAGGACTGTGAAAATTACGCAGATTGATTCTTGTTTTTGCCCGCCCCTACGGAGCTCTGTAATTGAACGGGTCGTGTTGGTTTGAAACCAATATAATGGAAATGTACGGTTGGGTTTCAGTGTGCTGTTAATTATCTGCATTACAGTAATCCTCAGTCATACGTGATCGTAGACGGTACCTTAATAAAAAAAAAATGAAGGAGATTATGTTTTGCCGGCATTTGGGTATTTGTTTATTTGTTGGGGTGTTTGTTTGTTTGTTTGTTTGTCACTGAATTTATGTAACGACATTTAGCAGAATTTTGATTGGAATCAATTTGCTACCGTAACTTTTTACTATATAAACAACATTACAAAAGGGAAATCTGATACTTAGAGCTTAGTACAGTAGGTAGAAATTAATAACAATTTTATTTTTAACCATTGAAAAAAAAAATCTTTTGTAAAAAATTGAAACACATTTAGTTTGATATTAATATGCAACAAAACAATACTATCAGAGAATTGAAAAATTTTGCATTTGTTTTTCTTCTCCCATTTAAATTGCAAAAAAAGATTATAGAAACGCAGTTTATTTCCACTCTGGCTTCCTCAAAACAAAGTTCCTGGATCGGTTTGTTATTGTCTCGGCTGCAGGATAAGCGAGTCGTTTGAATGCACACGCACAGAGACACGGTTCTCTGCCACACGCTCATTAGTCCAGACACAGTCACTCTAACGCGTGTTCCTGACAGCAAAGCCTAGTGTGTTTACATTCAGATTGTACACACAATCGACGGGCAGTCACGACTCGGATTCTCAATACAAACGGAGCAGTACTTGTTTTTTGGAGAGATTGTTTTTTCGGTCAGCTTGATTTTAAACAAAATTATTATTATGGTATCAAGAAATCGAACCGTTCAGGGCATTCCGTGCGATTCTTGTAAAGTCACAATTCAGGTAATAATGACTTGCTATTGTCTTGTTGCGATTTGACTTGTGATGGTCTTGTGATTTGACTTGTGATTTGACTTGTGATGGTCTTGTGATTTGACTTTTGATGAACTTGTGATTTGACCTGTGATGGTCTTGCGATTTGACTTGCGATGGTCTTGCGATTTGACTTGCGATGGTCTTGCGATTTGACTAATGATGGTCTTGCAATTTGAATTGTGATGGTCTTGCGATTTGACTTGTGATGGTCCTGCGATTTGACTTGTGATGGTCTTGCGATTTGACTTGTGATGGTCTTGCGATTTGACCTGTGATGGTCTTACGATTGACTTGTGATGGTCTTGTGATTTGACTTGTGATGGTCTTGCACTTTGACTTGTGATGGTCTTGCGATTTGACTTGTGATGGTCTTGCGATTTGATTTGTGATGGTCTTGTGATTTGACTTGTGATGGTCTTGCGATTTGACTAATGACTTTTTTTTGTAATGACTTTGTACTCTAGAATGGCTATGATGAGTACATAGGCTCCCTGCTGGGTAGCCATAGCCATAGCCAGACCCAGAGCCAAGTGCTGGCCCAGCAGGTAGAGAGCCTGGCTAGCGGCACCCCAATCGCCCCAGGGGAGGTAGAGCGGGCACGGGAGGAGGTCCAACAACTGGAGGCCAAGGCTAAGGAACTGCTGGATGTCAATGACAGGTATGTACAACAGGGGTGGATCCAAGTGGAGTTTAGTCTCCGTTCAAGGCTGACTTCAAAGACTCGCCTTTTATCGGGTTTTCTGTAGCCAGTTGTTGCATTACAAAAAAAACACCAGCCAAATCGACCAATCAACATCAGAGTCCTCATTTCTTCGATTGGCTGACGCGCGGGGTCGCATAAATATTTAGATAAATCAGACAAAATACGAGGGCTCTGCATGCACACACCCGATGTCTGATTCTTAGACTAGGTTTTTTCGGGGTCCAAAGCAAAATGGCAAATTGGTGATCCCTTTAAAAGTCTCCAGCCCTACCCATTCCTCATTCTGACGGAGTGGCTGCTTTACATTTAACGATGCAAAAAATGAATGAGGTTCATGAAATAGATGACTAGGAACACCCTTGCAAACTGAGGGTTATGATCGAATGATCAAACCTATGAAATTAATCATATCTTGATTATCCACTGGCTACAAACTGTTCAAACGCTTGTGGCAGTATGAGTGATCACTGAGGATTTATCTTAACAAAATCTGGGGCAGATACTCGGAACACGCTGTGATAAATTGTGACACGGATAACTAGAATAGTAAAAGACTGCACTTTTTGATTAAATTTATGACTTTATCTTTCCCATTTTGCTCTCCATATCGTACATTTATTTTCCAAAGGACGTGCTTCTCAATTTGTTTTTTAAAGAATTTCCATCCAGTCTTAGATTTTGTCTTTTCTAATTTGTCCTCTTTTTTTTAACTGAAATTGATGCTCTTTTTAAAGGGTCTGCTTAGAATCAGCATGCATTAAAAGAAAATGTATTTTGTTACAACTTACATCTAAGTATTAATTAACCAGTTCGCGACGGATGACGTATATAAACGCAACAATTTTTCCAAATTCAAAACGGATGACGCATAAACACGCCAAGTTCAAGTTCGGAAATGTATGTCAGATGCGAGCAAGGCCGGAAATGCGTGGGTGTGCTTCCCGGCACTATCAGCCCGAACCTGCTTCGGATCGAGTTTCGTTAAAAATAATCCCGCCCCTCGGCTCGGCGATGTTAAAATAATCCCGGCGCGAACTGGTTAAATGGAATTTGAAAATTTGTAAGAATACGCAATTATCTTTACACAAATATTTTTTTGTTAATAATATTTTGATCCTACAAATTTAATTGTGGTTCTACAAAATATGTTGTTGGCTGTATCGTGAAATACGACCGGGCAACTTCCGAATCTGTTTTTGTGCCGGAGGGTCACAAATGGTATTAGCCTTGTAATGGAAGATATTATTGACAAAAAGTTACTGATTATAATGTAAAACCACACACCTAGAGTGCGAACACGCACCGCGCAGAACCACCCTGAAACCGTAACGTTCGGTTCAATTAGAACTAATGGGCTGTGACGTTTTGGGTCCTAGCTAGAAATTTCTCCCAAAGCCTTTTAGAGATTCTAATCATGTCATGCATATTTTTTCTGTATTTATTTTTTTATTTCCATCCCAGATTTTGTTTAATTAAAAAAATTGTATGATTGGCAAACGGACTAAAACCAAATAAAAAAATATGTTGTTGTGTCTTAAAGTCACGACGCTAGCAACATTAGCGACGTTAAAGATCTTAGTAACGGCAGATGGCAATATCTCTTGTTTGATAACAATTGGCAGAAAATGATCGCTGTGGCTCACGCACACAACTGCGTTATAGTATTAGTGCTAGTGATTTATAAGAGAGCATGGCAGAGAATATTTTATAGGGTAACAGAATAATTATTTTTTTCTGAAGGCTTTTAGAAATTGTTGTTTAAATGGTGCATTGCCATCTAATTTTTCTGGTTAATTGAATATAAATGTGTGTGCGGTTTGACAATGTTTGGGATTTGAATTCTGCCAGTACAGTTTTTAAACTCAAGTGCCTTTGAGAGAAATTATTCCTATTTTAATTGTTTTACTTGCAATAAATTTTTAGGAAAACAGAGTAGGTTATTTTGACTGTTGTTTTCTATTCGATAATAAATATTTGGAATTGTTTTGAAATTCACAAACAAATTTCTCTTTTTTTCTTTCCCAAAGAGGATTTACAGAACTGTACAAAACTGTAGTAAATGGTTTAATTTCATTTGTAGAGTTTAAAATCGTATTGTATGTTTGAATAAAAAAAGATGGAAAATGAACGATATTTTTCGATCTTTAATATATCAATGTTCTTGTGGAATAGCAGAGAATGTCTATGCATTATTATGCCTAATACTGTATGGTCACTAGATTATGAAACATTTGCCCCTATATAACACATCGGGATTTGGAACTATTTATGATGAAATGGAAAGCGTTCATTTTTTTGTTATGATGGTTTTATTTATTTAACATTTATTCCCAGGGCAGAAGAAATGATGATGAACTTGTCCAATCGAGGCATAAATAAAACCAAGTTGTGGTTATTGTCACCTCGCTGTCCCTTCTGTTGACAATCGCAAGGTGTTTTCTTGTATAAAACTCTTGGAATTATACGACAGTCGTCTTAAATATTCATTGGATTGGGCCCCACAAGTAGTTTCTTGGCATGGAAAAAATCTCTGTTAATGAATGACAGTCGGTCACATAACCCAATTGCTTGAGTACTTATGTTTACCACAATTTATTTTTGTTTTTTCGGGGTCAAATTTGAAAGATTAAGAAAAGACGTTCGAGATGAACGAGAGGTTCTGGGCAACATGCCCGCCCCAGAACCAGAAACAGAGACTCAGAAGGCTTTGCGTGACTCGCGGCAACATCGAGAAGAAAAACCCAAAGGTAATTGAAATTGTATAGGCATTTTAGTTTTCTTGCGTCAAATTTGCCGTTCTTATTTGCACGAGCTTTAGGTTCACTTTTGTTGCTGACGACTATGACTTGTGATTGACTTGTGATTGACTTGTGATTGACTTGTGATTGACTTGTGATTGACTTGTGATTGACTTGTGATTGACTTGTGATTGACTTGTGATTGACTTGTGATTGACTTGTGATTGACTTGTGATTGACTTGAGATTGACTTGTGATTGACTTGAGATTGACTTGAGATTGACTTGAGATTGACTTGAGATTGACTTGAGATTGACTTGTGATTGACTTGTGATTGACTTGAGATTGACTTGAGATTGACTTGAGATTGACTTGAGATTGACTTGTGATTGACTTGTGATTGACTTGAGATTGACTTGAGATTGACTTGAGATTGACTTGAGATTGACTTGAGATTGACTTGAGATTGACTTGAGATTGACTTGAGATTGACTTGAGATTGACTTGAGATTGACTTGTGATTGACTTGAGATTGACTTGTGATTGACTTGTGATTGACTTGTGATTGACTTGTGATTGACTTGCGATGACACCTTCTGATTTGTGATTGCTTCTGATTGACATGTTATTCACAACCTTTCTTCCTTATGATTTCCTCCTTCATCTTATTTTAGGCATCGCAGAGCAGATCTTAGAGCTTCACGCTGGCATCTTAACCCAGATGGACGAGTTGCAAGCACTACGCCAGGATCTTAAGGAGAACTACGTGCCCGTCTCAGTTGTGCAACACCTGGACCAGTGTGTCCGAGACACGGAGGCCGATGTCTTAAAAGTCCTCAGCACTAATGAGTACCTGGAGAAAACTATTCAGGTCAGTCCTGAGCCGTGATCTGAATTATTAGGCTATGGCTGACAGTGACACACAAGCATTGGTAGTGGCTATCAGCTGCTTCCATAGGTGCGTGTGTAAATGAAAGCCATAGCAGTGTCAATTGGATGCTGCCTAAGGCTGTGTCTGAATCACATAGCTACGGCTAGTTGTAACACGCGAGTCTATGAGACGTGGCTGTATAGCCGCTAGCTAATGGCTTCCATATAGGTCTACGTGTTATTCCCGGCCAAAGCCAAGTGATTCAAATGCCTAATTGGTTTTTTTAATCTATCGTGAAGCATCCTCTTTGCCCTTAAAACCATACCACTCACATTTATATGCAAATGCAACGCAAATTGAAGTCACAAAAAATATACTCGCATTCCTTAGTTTGCTATACGAATTACGCGATGATGTCTTTAATTAATGTTTGCATCGCATGTTTTCATTTTTTTTATAAAGAAATTTGTGAGAATTTTGGTGGCAATTAATGGTGGCAATTGTTATTAAAACAAAAGCTAGAATTAAAAAAAAAAAAAAAATCTGTGATTAGGAAATGTATGTGTAAATGATGGCAGGTTTTGCTAAATTGAATTCTGCAAATGCCGTAAATATAAAAAAATAGATAATTTGGAGTCCATATGGTCGTTGAAAGCCTCGATCGGTTTGTCAGCTCACAAAAGTCACTAACAATCAACTCTAATGCAAACAACCGCTGAGCCTCTTCAGAGAGGCTCACGTGTTTTCATATTATTAGCGCAGTCGTCCCACAGCCACAAAACCAATTTAATACAGTGTACGTGTACTTTTGCAATCCCACTGTCGACAAAGGCACTTTTAAATCAATTCATTAGGGAAATTAAATATTCCAGCAGTGACAATGTGGCTGCCCGCGGGAAATTAAGAAAAGGAAAGCTTGAAATTATTTATCTGTTTTTTTTTTTATTTCATGGTTTTTTTTGGTGTTTTTTTTGGGGGGGGACTTGTGTTTATGGTTACTGGCCAGAGAAGTAGAGTTTTTCGTTACAGGGGCTTCTGTTCTTATGAAAAATTGACGAGATATATTTGAAATGAGAAAAACAAATAATCAATTTGAATGACATTGCACAACCGTAGTGATAGCCCATGCACTCTGATTTCCAGTAAATTAAAGTAACATTATTATTTTCTTTTTAATAAATAAAGTTACAGTGATTGACAGGCTTGATGTTGAAGGAAAAAAATGCAAAATATTCTTTGTAATTTTTTGTTAAAATCATCCCTTTGTTGATAAATATTCAAAATAAATAAACCTTATAAAAACAATTATTTAAATAAATCAAATTTTATTTACACATTACTCTGCAGATTAACTCTTAGGTTGTGGTGTGATTGTGATGTTCTTTTGTACTTCTTTTATAAACATTGCCAACCGAGAGATTTTTAATAATGATCATTCGCAGACTCCTGCAGACTAATTTTGGTCCCTAGTTACAGGCTAGTTGAAAGAACAGCAGGCTCATTTGGTTAGGACAGTTGGCCCTTAGCAACGGCCGAATTCCATGGAATTCTGCCGACAGTCTGCAGAGTTTTTATTAAAAAGAACCCAAGCGAGTCGTAAATGTTTCAAGTAATACACGTTTCTCTGTTGATGGCCGTTTCCTGTGATATTCATTTTTATTGTGTTTTTTTTAACAGCAACTGGAAGTGGACCTGGAAAAAATTATGCAGAAAACCAACACGAATCCTGAGGAATCCAGGTGGGTTGTGCTTCAAGTGCATTTATTGGGGAGGGGGGGTCCAGTTGGGTTCGAGACTAGGCGATTGATTAGTGCTTGATTTGTAACATCTTGCAAAGACTTGTGATGACTTGTGATGTCTTGTGATTGTGATGACTTGTGATGTCTTATGATTAGTTGCAATGACTTGTGATGTCTAATGACTTGTGTGATGGCCTAATTTCTGCAGTCTGCAGTGCTCACATGCTCCAAATGTTTGCACAAAAACTATCTTTGCCGATTAAAGCCATTGCTGACTTACCAAAATATAAAACATCCTTTTTTCTCATCCGCAGAAAAATCTGGAACAGCATTAACATGTTATCCGCCCCGCCGCCTCTTGGCGATGATTAGAGACGTTGGTTTGTATAGAAATCTCAATCAAACAATCAAGCTCACAGAGAGAGAGCGTGATTTGGTTTACCTCTGTCAAGGGTGTCATTTTGTCGGCCAAGCTCCCATCCTGATTGTTTGTTTATTACCTTGGCAGGGAGGATTTTGTTTTTTGTCTTGTCCTAGAGGCATAATTGGAAGATCTGTAGTAAGCCGGAATGGGAGGACTGAGAAAATTGCAATTAGTTGGGTAGTCTGTCATCCCATCAAGTTTCTTTTGCATTAGGATTAATTTGCCGACTGGATGTAAATACACGGAACCAGAGCGGATAATTACAACTGTAAATCTGTCAGCAATTCTCCTTGGTAAGAGAAGGGGGGGGGGAGTAGGTTTCTTTATAAAACAGCTTGCTTTAATAAACCCTCAACTCTCTATAGTGCATGAACAATCTTATTGAAATTTGAGGATATACAAAACTGTTGGTGTTAAGTGTATTTAAGAATTGCATTAATAGCTCTAACCTTCTGAGCTTCATTCACATTCACCCCACCCTCATTTTATGAGACACCGTCCTGAATGGAGTATGATGAAAAATGATAGACTTGGGTTTGGAGGCCTGAAGCGCTGCTGGGAATCTGATTGATTTTGTCCATCTTTAAATAATGCCGTTGTCTTATAAGCCATGTGTACCAAATCAACCAGGACTTCAGTAGTGGTTCCAAGAAGCAGAGCGAGTGATGGATTTTGATGGACGTGGCCCTCTCTTTAGTAAAAGTAACTAGGAAGTTTTCCTCTGACATTGATGGATGAGGTTCGATTCCCACCAGAGCATCTTCTTAACCTCTCTAGGGCATTATGTTCTTAAAGATCACTGGAAACGCAATGATGATGTTCCTTTAATGTATCAAGTTTGGATGTTGAGACGTCGTTGACAATGATTAACGATCGTTTGTTGATTTAGCAGCTGGCTAGGTGAAGGCCAGACAAATCGATAATTTTGTTCCTCTCCTCTAGACACACAAAAACAATTCATGTAAAAATAGAATGAAACAAATTTGTAAATATGTATATTTAAAAAGTGTGCCGTTATTAAAATGTATAATCACGATACATGTCCAAGTTATTTTGGACATGTGGTTATAGTTCAAGTTTTCAGTCATTTAATCGAAATGTAAATATCTGAACGAAACAATATTTATATAAATAGATTTTAAGAAGTTTATTTACAAAGCAACTTAAACGGTTGCCCTCGTCTTTGAAATGATACTGGAAAAGTCAAGACAATTTGAAAACCCGAAACACTACCCATTTTATTGGAACATTTTTTGATTTCGTGTTAAATAAAAACTGCTAACAGTATCGGAGAAATTTGTTTAACCTTGTACAAATACAAATTGCTTCTCTGCAAAAAACGGGTAGAGTTCTGATATACATCAGACCCCAGTTAGAAATATCAACCGTCTTGAACCTTGGCCAAATCCCTATGTATAAAACTTCCAGTAACTTTTAAATTATTGTGTGTACAAAGTTAATAAATTACCTTCACTTCTTACTACAAACTTCCTTGGTGCGACAAGTATTAAAACTATTACAACTTACAAATGCCTCATCGTATTCTTCAGTTTTATCAAATTTTCAAACAAATTAATTATCATTGTTTACTGCACTTCATCTCTTTTTTGTGCCATTGTTTCCACGGCAACGTATCAGCAGATTCCACATCTCCAAGAATTCCTGATCACAAAATGGTTTGAAGAAACTTTGCCTAGATACAATGCCCTCGGTGAAAAAAAAAAGTTGTGTTGGCACTAACATAACCTGATAACTTCTCCAATGTTTACGGCCTTCAAGTTCCAATCCTCCTTCGCAGAGCTTTAATTGGACCATTCCTGCCTGTCAATCAAACAGTGCGCACTGACTAATCAGGTTTGGGACTTTTGGTCAGGTGACCACAATAGCCAAGTGAGCAATGTGCATCAACCAAAGGTGGGCGGGGCTTATGGTCAATTCCAGTCACTCACAACAGTGTACATTGACCAATTAGGTCACTACTTTTTAGTCAGGTGACCAAAGTGGGCGGGGCTAGTAGTTTGCTTCATCGAATGCCTTCCTAGCCTTCTTGAGTTCCTCGTTCATCATCAGCAAGTCCTTGACTCGGGAGAGCTTGCGAGAATCCTTGCGGATCAGGAAGATGATGTCTTCTACTTGGACGCGGCCCGGCCGGCCCACTTCCATGGCTTTCAACGTCTGGGTCAAGAAAGTCATGGACAAAAAAAGGGAAATTAGACACCAAAGTGACAAGAGAAAGTATAAGCTCCGAGCTACGATAAAATATTTATCTTCAAATGAATTCCGTCTTCAAATGAATAACCATTTGTGAACATTAGAACGGCCAGCAAAGAGGGGGTCAAAGTTAAAATATGTAAGAAAAGTCAAATTACTATAAATTAAAAAGCTATCCATACTTTTTAACTTTTACAGTGTATCTGAACAAACCCTGGCTGAAATCCTTTTAAATTGTGTTTCTCTCTTCTTCTTTTTTTTTTGGGGGGGGGCAATTAAAAATGCTCAATATTAGTTTTGTCCAGTCTCCCAAACTCTACACCTTTTTTCTTACCATATCTGTGATGAAGTCTAGTACTAAATCATCAAGCAAGTCCACTGTCTCTGTGTAAGGGTTCTGATCGTCACCAAAGCCGTACATCATACACCTTACTGTAAACAAAACACAACAAGAGTAAATAAATGAATGAAGAATGAAAATTTATGTTCAACAAAATAAACGACACAAACATACATTTCTGTTTTGTATGGTTGAGAACAGTGAACTCATTTTGTTGTATAATGCGGCTCTGCCAACAGCAAAAAAATAATGTTTTCCGCTTGTATGACAGGACTTGAGAGGGCAAAGTTCAACCCTTATAACTTACGCTCTTTGGAGAACATTCTCTTTTTCTTGCCATCTGGCCCCTGTTCCGCTTCGCTGGCCGACGCGTGGTCGCTGCTCTCCTGTAAAATTTCATCTGATTCCTTTAAAATAAAATAAAATAAAAACTGACAAAGTTATAAACTTCTTTATTTATAATATTATTATGATTGATGGTTAAAATTATAAACAAATGAGGGCGCTGCTGCATGGTCGACCGCGGATCATTTTTTAAGAGGCTGAACAGTGAACGTATTGCTCTTAAATTCTCCTTCCATTTTCACTTATACAACTACAATTATTGACATTTTAAGCAGCACAAAACACTGTATAACTCCAACTTTTAACATAAATTTTCTTCTAATAAAAGGTACGTTATAGAACCGAAAAAAACGGGACGTTATCCTACCTCGTTTGGCTCGGCCATTTTGTTGTTTAGTATCACAAGAGGGCGCCCTTTGCGCACACCGTTAATGCACGTGTTAATTCAATAATTGTATTGAAATATTGAAAATAATATCCGCTCTATCTTGTGTACGTCGTCATTCGTCAATCAAATTAAAATCCAAAATGCCGGAGCCGGTAGCTGCCCCCACCGAAGCCGTTGTGCCACCACCGACAGGGGCCGGGGACAAGCCGAAATTGAAGGCGTGCTGCGCTTGTCCAGAGACGAAAAAGGCGAGAGATATGTGGTGAGTTGTTTTTGCAAAACTTACAAAATCGAGGGGGTGTGGGGGGGGGGGGGGGGGGGGGGGGGGGTGGTGATACAGTAATTCTAACGACACTTATTTGTTATCTATTCATATTATTAAGTTAATATATCAGAATTATTGCCAGTCACTGCAAATTATAAAAATAAATCATATATATCATTTTGTAGCCTATTTAATTATATTGCCATATTTTTGTATGACTAAATTGCCACATACAAAATATTCTCCCATGTTTGTGCACTGCAATAAGTGTCAAAGTGGTGTGCTATTGTGACATAATTTCCCTTTTAAACTTGATGATAGGAAATCCTCATTACTGCATTAGCACTAGCAAGGAATTTGAGAAAAATTAATGAGTCCGTTGATTCTTAACTGAACAATTTATAGTAAGTTATTTAAATTATGCAAATTTATGCTAATTTATTGAATACTTTCTTTAATAATTGGCTTATACAGTATAGTGGAGAACGGCGAGTCAGCGTGTGGTGATTTTATTGAAGCGCATAAAGACTGTATGAGGCAGATGGGCTTCAATATATAGCAACAGGACAAGTGTTCCTCAAGAAATCATCGGTGTAATTTATGGAGCTGTAGCTAGCTCTATGGGTAAATAGTTTTCACTAAATTTGATGTAATAAAATTCGGAAAGAATGTTGCAATCTGACGCTGTTTTTTCTTTAATCTTTGTGATATTTATTTCTCTATTTTATTTATCTTTTCAGTCTTCATAAACTTACAGTTGAGCCGTGAGATCTAGAATGCATGGGAGATACAAGATTATCTGGGATTAGACAGGATTAATACAGATTTAAAATGGATAAAGAATATTTCAATTTTTTGTTTGAATAAAACTTTATATCCTACAGAAAATATCAATTGTTTTTGGCGAGTTTCAAAGTTCATTTATCTATTAATTAAAAAAATAATGTTTCGTTTTTCTTCTGTTTACTTTTTCAAAAACAGCTTTGGTCTTTTAACTTGTGGATTTCTTGGTGAATTGTGGTGATCACCTTACAATAACTATCGGCCTACTCCTCCTTTTGTTGATTGTTCCACTGGACTCTGTGCTTTTTCTTTTGTGTTTCTCCCGCCAACCATACTGTATGTTGCCCTTTGTTTGTTTCTTGTACACAGCCATTTAGTCTTTGAAGAAGATCTTGTTGAGATCGAAATATTAGGCCCTCTTAACTTATTTGATTTATGATATACTTGTACATGTATCGGGATTTAGGACTGCCTAGTGTACTGTGTATGCTATGGGACATGTTCCTGTGTTAGTGGTGTTTCTGTATAAAAATGGATGCTTTTGGATACCTTTTTGTATTGACATTACACCTTTGAACTTTCATTGGGTTAAAATTCATGACTCGGCAAAACAGTTGAGTAAACCATGTGTTTTACTTTTATGCTTTAATTTCAATTTAAAAACAAACAAACATAACTGCTCAAGTTGGATCAAGAAAAGTTTTCAATTAAAACAAGTATGTTTGTCTGTATCCACTATTTAGGTTATATTTCTAAATTTTGATCCACTTTTTGGGAGAGTGATAGGTATAAATTAGAATGTAGATAAATGTTTGACTATGCAATAAATTGGATTTTAAAAAAGGTGTCTCGTGATTTTGTGAGACTTTTTTTCATAATAACATTTAAAAGCGGGGAAATTGTCTTTACAAACTACATGTACTGTAACATCAGTTATTTATCCGGCTGCGTTTTGGAGTAAATCCCTGAAACCTGCGAACAAAAACTAGCAGACGACGCAATTAGTTAATTGAACGGCGCGTGCGCAATTGAAAGCCGCATGTTTAGTACCTGAACTGGTTCCCCTACGTGTTGCATAAAAACATGGCCGGTTACCACACCATAAAACTGGTTCACGGCGCTCCTCTGTGGAATTCGTACTGTTGAACGAGATCACCAGTGCATTCTTTACTCGCAAAAACCGGTTGCTAACCGAAGAAGTTTGATCAAGAATGAGACGGAATCCTGACGCTGATTTTGTCCTCCATGGGCGACGGACACCAATAAGGTAAATTGTTTTCCAATTTCTTATGTTCCTTCAATCATTTTCAATATTTAGAGATTAAATCATTTGCAGAGAAGGGAGATATTTTGGGAGTAATTTAGGGTGTTGATTTTGTTGTTATGGGCGCTTTGATTTATTTACATAGCCTAGCCCTAGCTGAGATGTTGAGTTAGTTCTGCTGGTTTATAAACCTTGTCGATATTCTCAAAGCTTTATAGGATTAGATGACAAATAAACATTGAAGTTTATGCCCAAACCTGGCTATAGTGGTATGGGACCTGTCAGTGTCAAGCCTTGAAACATTTTGTATTCAATAAAATGTCAATATCTTTCCAAGATTAGGCCGACCAAAATACTTAACACAACTCGTGCTGGTTCTCTATTCTGATTGGCTGAAACATAGTCACGTGTGGTTCACTATATATAGACTAGTGCATGAAATGTGCGTCAGCGTGAACTAGACACACGTCAAGATAACGCGTGTGCGTAATTTCTGGAGTATCAGGCACTATACTCGAAATAGTGCCTGATCTATTTGCCTCATCAGGAAATAGGCCCCTCTTCTGATTAGTCAATATTAGCAGCATCATAATATTATTAATATTCATGTGAAATGAAACAAACTGAATTTGAAATAAATGCAACTTAAAACCATTGCATTGGATTGTCAGACTGTTGAAAAATAATTGTTTGTCCTACTTTTTAGCAAACCTAAAGAGTATCTCACCAATTCCCAGCGGACACTCAGCACCCGAAACCTGTCCCAGAATACCCTATACCGACCGGATAGTCGCAGCTCAACCAGGTTCAGTGAGTGCAGCTTTTCAGAAAGACCGCAGAGGCAGGACAAAACCCCTCGAGGAAATCGCAGGTTGCAGGACTCGACCTCTGAGTCGGTGTTTGATGCCGAAAGCCTCTTTGGGTCCATGAACGGTGGGACAGCCTCGCGGCTTAAGTGCAGGGAACGAAATCGCAAGCCTAGGGATAGTAAGTTCAGCCTGGATTTCACCGGCTTGGGCAACAGTCTCAGTAAAAGCCTTAACAAGAGCGTTAGCTTCAGCAAGCAGCTTGAACAGTACAAGACGAACGGCTCAAAGGAGAATGATAATGACGACGACGATCTGGAGGATACGTTTGAGGAGGAGTTACAGAAGCTGATTGACAACGACATCAAAGAGAATGACTGCTTTGAGCGGGATCTCGCTGGAAGGCCTATGAGCAAGGACGAGTCCGAGTGGTTTACAGAGCCAGTCCATCTGACCACAATGGCCGACTATCCCGTATTCCAGAACCTTGGTGTGGACACTAAATTAACGTCCCCAGTCAGCCGGACTGCCGGAATGCTCGGCACGGAGCTGGCGCAGCAGAAAATTGCGAACCAGATGCTGCTAAACGACGACGCTCGGCAATTCTTCCCAGTGACCCTCGGAGAAATGCCCTCGATTATGAGGACAGTGACTCCCCAGCCTCCAAACTCTGTCGCGAAAAACTATGCACAGGCTCTGTCGGCTGCGGAATCATTATCGAGAAGCACCTCAAACAGAACTGGTAGAGTTTCATTGGCTTCAGCATTGTCAACAACTCGACCACCACGAAACCAAAGTTCTCACAGTTCTTACAGCAACCCCAAAGCAGATGCCTTATACGATTACAACTACCTCCGCGCCTCAAAGCCGTTTGTGGACGAGACAGTTACGGCTTCGCCGTATCAGTATGAACTGGCACAGCTAAAGATGGAACGGCTACGACTTGAAGAGCAGCGACTTCTAGAATCCAAGAGACAGGAGGAGTTAGAACGAATACGGGGGCCGACGCCTAAATGGTATGGAGAATGATAGGGGAGTTCTGTCTCAATTCAAAATTGTGTAACACACAAGATTTTTTAACTTTCAGTTTGCCTGGTTCACATGTGTACAGCTCAATGCAGCCATTACACCAAAGTACTAATCCTTTCTAGAAAGCAAAGGGTGACTTTATGAAAGCCCTTAAGAGACAAGATGGTAGAGTTCTGCGCTATATGATCTTTGCTCAAAAATTTTCCCTTCCAAATAAACACGGACAGCAGTTTTTACCATTAATATCCCTCTGTTTTGTCCTGAAGGTATGAAATGAAGTCACCGCAGTTTACTTACGAGCTTCACAAAAACAACAAGCTCCTCGAAAGCAAGAAAGACTGGCAGAAGCTGATGGACTACAGGGAGCAACTCACCAGGTCTTCCCAAGACTTTGCCAAAACGGAACTGGGAGGATATTTGCACTAAACCCTGGTGATTTTAATTGGATTTGAAGATCTTGTGTCTTACATCCCCCTCTTATTGGCATAATCAAAACTCAATTTCAAAATGGCTTTCTTTTCGTAGTTCATAACTCATTTAATATAATGGTGCAAGACCACATTAATAATCTGTTTTTAATCACATTTATCTAGGTCTTTAGATCACAGATTTGTAACTTTTACTTTTATTAATTAATAGAAAGTATATGTGGTTATAAATAATTTTTTTAGATGGAACAAAATACCAATATGACAAAAAATTCTTTGTTTCAACTTGTATTATTCTAGAAAAAAGATTGGGGAAATCTTTCCATAAACTCGAATGATCAAGAATAACGAAATTAAAAGTAGCAATTCAAAGGGAAAAAATTGTCTTAAAAATAACCACAATGAAATTCTAAATTCACCAAAATGCACTTTGATCTTTTTTACTCTTTAATACCTGTTAGTCGGAAATCCTTGCAACTATTATTTGCTTTTTATTTAGATTCTATGACCGGCCTTATTGACCGACTTTGTACATTCCCTTTCGCCAACAGATTTTCAGCTGTCAAAACTTTCCTGAAATGTTCACATGCGATACCACAGTTTTAGTTATAGCTCTTAACTGTGGTTTTGGAGTCAAGTTGACAGGATTTAGAGACCCCCAGACTGGAATTTGTACTCGTAGGTGACGTAGAGCCTTCTTCCTAGAAGAAACAGTATGATGATGGTCATAATGATCATCGAGACGATAGCCCACCTTCCTCCTGAATTGTCCTCATTTGCTCCCTGGATCCTTTGGGGGTCTGTCCTAGGTTGTGTCTGGTTCACCCTTGGGGCCGCTGCTGCTACACGCTGTCTTAGTTGAGGTGTCACCGGTGGGTTGGTATCCGCCGTTTGAGGCTGGGGGTTTTGTGATTGGCTGGCTGTAGCCTGACTGCTTTCCGATTGGCTAGCCTGTGGCGTCTGATTGGTTTCCGGTGGGTTTGCAGCATTCTGATTGGCCAGTGCCTGCTGGTTAATGAAGTTAGGCGGGTAACCTGGCAACATACCAGGCTGGAATTGCATGCCCATGGCCGCTGGGTTGAATGCGGCATACGGATTAGGAGGTAAAGCTGGATTGGTGGCTGGTGAGCTGACGTTGGTCTGAGGTTGTGATGAACCTGACGCAAGATTACTGGAAGCACCTTCACCCTTCTTGTCGTCTTCCTTCTGCATTTTTTAAAATCAAAATCAAATGCCAAAGTAAATAATTGGGTATAGCATGCTAAATCAAGCATTTACGAAAACCAATTGGACAATTTCAGGACATTGTGCCCCTTTAAAAGCTGTCTAACATCAAGCCCACCTTGAAGCTGATCTGAGATGCCAGCTTTGCTGCCTCCCTCTGCATCTCCTTGGACTTCTCCGAGGAGGTCTCCTTGGGCAAGATGGTCTTGTTGGCTTTCTTGCAAGACGGGCACGTCCACTCCTGGGACCTGGGAGAATCAGACATCAAGATACAATATTCAGTCATTGAACGACTCATTATAGATGTTTTAAATATCATGTTCCCCAACAATGACCAATCAAGTCTTCAATTACCTGATTATTACCTGATTAGTAATTATGTTAACAATCAAGCAAACCAAGGAAGAAAATTCTATTTCTCACTTTTTGGCCAATATCTTCCGTTCCTCTGGTTTGTAGTCTAGAGATCCTATGGCCCCTTCTCCTTTGGTCGGCATGAATCCGATGATGGCAAGCATGACAGTGCGTACTGAAAAGTGGTAAAAATTGTAAAAAGATAAACAAATGGTGAGGTAGCACAACAATTGAAATTGACATACAAACTAAAAGCGAAATGTATGTCTGACTCTGATCAAAGCAAAAAAAACCCAGCAATCCACTAACTATTTTTAATTTAAGTATTTTTCTGTATTTTTATTAATAATAATTATAATAATTTTATACTATTCCCATTGTAAAATATGAAATATTTGGTGTTTTTTTATGATTATCGAATTTGGATATTTAATGGAATTTTCTGAAATGTTTCTTTTATGGTAAATTGAGCAAAGAGATGCCTTACTGCTCCAGGAAGGTTGCCAGGTTTCAGGATGGTGACCGGAGATTGACAGACAGATCTTAGTGCCTACCTCAAATCTTCCAGTGGGCTGCAAGAAGTAATAAAGACAGCGGAGTAACAGACCAATGTTTTCAAGAAATACAAACAGAAAACTGTCAAAAGACTAAAGTATGTGATAAGAGACGTGAACGTTATATTGTTTTCATCTTACTGTCAGGAGCATGATGCTTGGTGGTTTCATAGGGTAGTCTGGTGGCAGGGTGATCCTGCCATGGTACACACCACCCTGGAAGTCCGAGTCAGGGGGCCCTCGCACAGTGAAATGCCACTCAAATAGATTGTCCTGTAAAATACAGCAGTGGGAAAAAGACAACTAAAAGTTTTACTTAAAGTAAAATAGCCAGTGGCTCCTCCCCTATAACCAATTGCTCATCCATTATGGCAAGTGGCTCCTCCCTCAAATTAATGGCTCCTCCCCAAACCAATGCTCCTCCCCCAAGCATGTTGCTCCTTCCCCAAACCTATGGCTCCTCCCCCAAACCCTTGGCTCCTTCCCAAATCAATGGCTCCTCCCCCAAACCCTTGGCTCCTCCCCCAAACCCTTGGCTCCTCCCCCAAACCCTTGGCTCCTCCCCAAAACCATTAGGTCCTACACCAAACCTATGGCTCCTCCCCCAAACCAATGGTTCTTCCCCAAATCATTAGCTCCTCCCCAAAACCAATGGCTTCTTCCATAATCAGTGGCTCCTTTATCTATGACCAGTGGCTCCTCCCATATATCTAGTGGCTCCTCCCATATATCTAGTTTCTCCTCCCACTTTGCCAGTTTTCCTCCCCTTTGGTCAGTGGCTCCTCCCCTTTGGTCAGTGGCTCCTCCCCTTTGGTCAGTGGCTCCTCCCCTATGGCTCACACATATATATCCTGCCCCATTGATCATTACCTCCAAAGGCTGTGCATAGCACTGTTCTGTAGGCTCGCTCAGCTCTTGCGCTTCTTTCATCAACCGTTTGACAGCTGCAACAAAATCCAAGATCTCAGCAATGAAAATGAATTTATATTCATCCCCCTCACTGTGCACAACGTTTAATTAGTTCCGTGACATGTCACAGTGATGGCGCCGTTTCAGTCTCGTTAATATTAAACTGACCGACTTTTTGGCCATTTTATTAACCCCAGGATAGGCTCTGGCTCCATCACCATTGCCAAACTGTCCGCATGAACGAAGCCAAAACAGAGACGAAGCTGGAAAAAAACGTCGCTTGGCCTTTTCCACTGCCCAATCACAAAAGTAACCCACCAAGTCTTACAGTTACACCCTAAACAAACCTCTTACACCCTAACAAGTGTAAATTTACCTGGACTCCTCCTGGAGTACTGTCCTTCCATCTCTTTCCTGTGAACGTTTTACAAACAGATAAGATTTGTTGGAATATAAACGAACGCACATCAAAAGTCTATTCACATTTCCCGAACTCTAATTTGGAGTGTACACACTGTACCTGACTATCAACCACATCATATTCCTTCGTGCATAAACCGATACTGGGTACCAGACGTACGTAAATAAATGACGTGTCGTACGTGTTTTTTCTCGTAACTAACGGGCGACCGTGGAACCGGAAAAGTGTGTGTTTTGTACTGTAATTATAAATAAATACCGAGAGCCGGGGACGAGGTTTTATCATGCTTGCAATTTAGCAGTTTCTGATTGGTTGCTTGCAAAAACCCGGAAGTATTTACGTGCTCAAAAACGAAGCACGTGTGTTGACATTATGACAAGCGTAAACTATAAATAAAATGGCTCCTAAAACATGCAAAATAGGGGACAATTGAGATGTCATTTTGGAGGTGTTTCGGGGCAGTAAACATCCTCAGTCGAGGAGGAACACACCAGGTCATGCACGTTCCGCGGAGGTGGAAGAAAACCAAGAAAAAATCGCAAGCAGTAAGTCGTGAAAAATGAAAGTTAGTTCAGTTTGACTTTGAAGTTTCAGTGCGCAAGTGTACAGACAGAATTAATTAATTATGTGCAAATTATTTTCTGTAAATTTAGTGTACAAAATGATATTGTGAGCAACAATGGTCAGAGGATAAAGGTTGACAGGAGAAGAAAGTTGGTAATTTCTTTATATCTGTATGTTCCATGTGTAATTTCCAAAGGCAATTTGAGATTTTTTTCCCTGCCATGACATGTCCATGAAATTGAAAGAAAATTAATGTTTGGAAGAACTTCAATTTTAATTTTTTTGAAGCCCCATCCTCTATGAACATATTTCATAATTTAACTACATCTTCACATCATACTTTTTAGTTAAAAGGTAAATCTTTCGTTTTATTTAAAAAAAAAATGTGTGTTTTCTTTGCTCTATGGTTTGTCCTGAAGGGTTTTTCAATCGTTTTGTCACTAGATTCAGACACAGCGAAAATCAGAACCTTCTTTTCACGCACTGCGTCACTTTGATGAGAACTACCGTCACCAATTCGGCGACGCTTGGCCCTCCATCCGACTGGCCCTGCTGTCCCCACAGAAGTATGGCGCCCTCGTTAACAACTACAGCATTGCGGAAGAAACGGAGGAGTTTCTGAAGTCATTGGGGGCCGAGGACTTCATTCAGCCTGCTGCTAGGGAGTTAGTGAAGACGATGGTTGATCAGAGCATTCATGAAGACGCTTTGACATCAGAAGAGGAGGACGTCTCAGACAACAGCTCAGAATCGTCAGATGAACTTGAAGAGAGCGATATTGATATTTCCAGTTTGTCAGACGACGCTCTGCAAAATTCAGACCATAGCGGTCAGATAAATCCAATTGAGGGTTTTGAAGAACTTGAGACAAAGTTGGAGACTGGACAACCCAAGAGGCAATGGGAGGAGAAGTACATTGTAACGCCTGGATACGAGGCTAAGATGGAGTATTTAATGAGCGCCCATGCTGTCAGCCACCGAGGGTTAGACTCCGCTCAAGCCGTCCCGGAGCTGGATTTGGAGCATTTACATAGGCCGCTGACAATCAGTCGACATGTGAAATGTTTTGTGTTTGGAAACGGGAGTCTGATGCGTTTTCCGCCGTCAAAGATGGACTCTGGAGGGCTCTTTGTACAGTATTACGCGATGGATGCAGCATCCGTCTTACCGGTGATTGCGCTAGATGTCAGACCCAGAGACTTGGTACTAGACTTGTGTGCAGCCCCCGGGGGAAAAACGCTGGCTATCATGCAGACCATGCTGGCAGGTTGGTGGACTGGGTCAAGTTTAGTTAAAACTAAATTGATTACAAGTGGGTGTGACTGGTCATTGTTTATCCTCTACAAAATGGACAGTTCCCCTTTAAATACCACCAGCCATTCATTGATTCCATCAACGAGACTGTGACAGAAATGCTTAGGATATTAAAGGGGCAGTCTACAATGTACACAATTTTCTGGTTTTATTGTCGCCCTCAACATTATTTTGGATTTAAAAAGCTGTAAATTGATTTAAATGTAGTAATTAACCAAACAATAAAGGCTATGACTTGTCTTCAGTGCCTGTATATTTCATTGGGTGGTTACGGACATCCAGGAATATACATGCCATTAAGCCTTACATGCCATATTGACTTGGGACATACATTACTTTACTGTTTACCTTCTCATTTCTAGGTGGTCTGGTTGCCAATGAACCCCAGACTACTCGCAGACGAAGACTTCAGAATGTCCTGCAACAATACGTCGGCTTTGACCGTCACAGCAGCAGCGAAGAGTTGCGAATCACGGCCGAGGATGGACGACGATGGGGCGAGATGGAGCCGGATACATATGATAAGGTACAACATCGCGACGACGATGAGTTGTAGTCGAGTCCCAGCAAGCCAGACCTAAGTCATTGATAAGATCTCCCTGGTTTCCCGCAGGTTTTAGTTGATGTTCCTTGCACCACAGATCGACTGTCGGTTACCAGCAATGATAACAGCATCTTCGCCGTGAACAGGACCAATGAACGCTGGGATCTCCCAAAACTCCAAGGTGAACTACTGTGGTAAGTTTGTATTTAGGTATTTTGTTTATTTACAACCATCTAGCCCATCCAGCAGAAGCTGATCATTTAGGGCCCTCAGTTCAATAAAATCAGGTCATCTTAAGGACACTTAATAAAGAAATATATCTAAAACGACCAAATTGCACTGAGACAAACAACTTCCATTCCAGCTTATCGCATTATTTAAAATCATGGCAAAAGACGTGATGTTAAAAATGATAAAATTGCAGATACCAATAATAAAATTGCTCTAAACGGCTTGTTGGTCAGAAACGAACCAAGTGCCACAGATGAGGACATTTCTTTTTCTTATTAAGTGCCAAGTATATGTTCCCTACTGATTTTAAACTGCGTGAAGAATTGTTAGCACACTGCTTGCTGTTTGGCAAAATATTCCGCGATATAAATGCGCTGAATAATTGCTATTTATCTAAATGCTGCGCTGAATAATTGCTAATTATCTGATATCTGTGGGTTTTTGTGTAGTGCTGGATTGAAAGCTGTGAAACCAGGAGGCGATGTCGTCTACTCTACGTGTTCACTCTCCCAGCAGCAGAACGACACGGTCATAGAGACCGCCCTCTATCATTGCCAGTCAGAAGCAGACATGGAGGTTGCCGTGGTTGAACTTTCACCCCTGACCCAGTGCCTGGGTCACGTATTCAAATTCTGTGACCGAGTGAAACACGGACAGCTAGTTTTGCCAACTGTGAACAACAATTTTGGGCCGATGTATTTTTGTAAATTACATCGAGTGAGCTGAGGTAACTGGGAAAACTTGTTCACTTTTTTTCTTTCTTTCTTTACTTTAATTACTTTAATACAAGTATGGCAATTGTTTCATTTTAAAATATATTTCCAACATAACTGACTCTCTATACTATTATTACCTAAAGCAACTAACCCTAAACAGAATTCCTGAGAAACTACAATTTTGAAATATAAAATTATAAGGGGTTAGCCTCGCTTTTTTTATCTAAAAAAGCCAAAAGTTGGCATTTCCCAAAAAAATTTGAAAACAATTGATATAATTAGATATAAAAATTGTTATTTTTGATGAAAATGCAAATCAAATATTGTAAGTGGTTAGCCACCCCTTGCAATATTTGATTTGTCAAAAAAGTCACATTTTGGCCAATTTACCTTTAAAATGTCAAATGTAGGCTAGCCTTGTATTTTTAGCCTTGTATTTTTATTAAATTAGGCCAAATTATGATTTTGTTCCAAAAATGTCACAAATCACCCCAACATTTATTTGTAAGGGGTTAGCCTTGTATTTTTATTAAATTAGGCCAAATTATGATTTTGTTCTAAAAATGTCTTAAATCACCCCAAAATTTATTTGTAAGGGGTTAGCCTTGTATTTTTATTAAAATAGGCCAAATTATGATTTTGTTCAAAAAATGTCTAAAATCACCCAAGAATTTATTTGTAAAGGGTAAGCCTTGTATTTTTTATTAAATTAGGCCAAATTATGATTTTGTTTCAAAAATGTCCCAAATAACCCCAAAATTAATTTGTAAGGGGTTAGCCTTGTATTTTTATTAAATTAGGCCAAATTATGATTTTGTTCCAAAAATGTCTTAAATCACCCCAAAATTTATTTGTAAGGGGTTAGCCTTGTATTTTTATTAAATTAGGCCCAATTATGATTTTGTTCCAAAAATGTCCCAAATCACCCCAAAATTTATTTGTAAGGGGTTAGCCTTGTATTTTTTATTAAATTAGGCCAAAATATGATTTTGTTTCAAATATGTCCCAAATCACCCCAAAATTTGTTTGTAAGGGGTTAGCCTTGCATTTTTATCTAATTAGGCCAAAATATGATTTTGTTCCAAATATGTCCCAAATCACCCCAAAATTTGTTTGTAAGTGGTTAGCCTTGCATTTTTATTGAATTAGGCCAAAATATGATTTTGTTCCAAAAATGTCCCAAATCACCCAAAAATTTGTTTGTAAGGGGTTAGCCTTGCATTTTTATTGAATTAGGCCAATTATGATTTTGTTGCAAAAATGTCCCAAATCACCCCAAAATTTGTTTGTAAGGGGTTAGCCTTGCATTGTTATTGAATTAGGCCAAAATATGATTTTGTTCCAAATATGTCCCAAATCACCCCACTATTTGTTTGTAAGGGGATAGCCTTGCATTTTTATTGAATTAGGCCAAAATATGATTTTGTTCCAAATATGTCCCAAATCACCCCAAAATTTGTTTGTAAGGGGTAAGCCTTGCATTTTTATGCAAATTAGGCCAAAATATGATTTTGTTCCAAAATTGGTTTGTAAGGGGTTAGCCTTGCATTTTTATTGAATTAGGCCAAAATATGATTTTGTTCCAAATATGTCCCAAATCACCCCAACATTTGTTTGTAAGGGGTTAGCCTTGCATTTTTATTGAATTAGGCCAAAATATGATTTTGTTCCAAATATGTCCCAAATCACCCCAAAATTTGTTTGTAAGGGGTAAGCCTTGCATTTTTATTGAATTAGGCCAAAATATGATTTTGTTGCAAAAATGTCCCAAATCACCCCAAAATTTGTTTGTAAGGGGTTAGCCTTGCATTTTTATTGAATTAGGCCAAAATATGATTTTGTTCCAAATATGTCCAAAATCGCCCCAAAATTAGTTTGTAAGGGGTAAGCCTTGCATTTTTATTGAATTAGGCCAAAATATGATTTTGTTCCAAATATGTCCCAAATCACCCCAAAATTTGTTTGTAAGGGGTAAGCCTTGCATTTTTATTGAATTAGGCCAAAATATGATTTTGTTGCAAAAATGTCCCAAATCACCCCAAAATTTGTTTGTAAGGGGTTAGCCTTGCATTTTTATTGAATTAGGCCAAAATATGATTTTGTTCCAAATATGTCCCAAATCGCCCCAAAATTAGTTTGTAAGGGGTAAGCCTTGCATTTTTATTGAATTAGGCCAAAATATGATTTTGTTCCAAAAATGTCCCAAATCACCCCAAAATTTGTTTGTAAGGGGTTAGCCTTGCATTTTTATTGAATTAGGCCAAAATATGATTTTGTTCCAAAAATGTCCCAAATCACCCCAAGATTTGTTTGTAAGGGGTTAGCCTTGCATTGTTATTGAATTAGGCCAAAATATGATTTTGTTCCAAATATGTCCCAAATCACCCCACTATTTGTTTGTAAGGGGTTAGCCTTGCATTTTTATTGAATTAGGCCAAAATATGATTTTGTTCCAAATATGTCCCAAATCACCCCAAAATTTGTTTGTAAGGGGTAAGCCTTGTATTTTTATGCAAATTAGGCCAAAATATGATTTTGTTCCAAAATTGGTTTGTAAGGGGTTAGCCTTGCATTTTTATTGAATTAGGCCAATAATGATTTTGTTCCAAAAATGTCCCAAATCACCCCAAAATTTGTTTGTAAGGGGTTAGCCTTGCATTTTTATGCAAATTAGGCCAAAATATGATTTTGTTCCAAAAATGTCCCAAATCACCCCAAAATTGGTTGTAAGGGGTTAGCCTTGCATTTTTATTGAATTAGGCCAAAATATGATTTTGTTCCAAATATGTCCCAAATCACCCCAAAATTTGTTTGTAAGGGGTAAGCCTTGCATTTTTATTGAATTAGGCCAAAATATGATTTTGTTGCAAAAATGTCCCAAATCACCCCAAAATTTGTTTGTAAGGGGTTAGCCTTGCATTTTTATTGAATTAGGCCAAAATATGATTTTGTTCCAAATATGTCCCAAATCGCCCCAAAATTAGTTTGTAAGGGGTAAGCCTTGCATTTTTATTGAATTAGGCCAAAATATGATTTTGTTCCAAAAATGTCCCAAATCACCCCAAAATTTGTTTGTAAGGGGTTAGCCTTGCATTTTTATTGAATTAGGCCAAAATATGATTTTGTTCCAAAAATGTCCCAAATCACCCCAAGATTTGTTTGTAAGGGGTTAGCCTTGCATTGTTATTGAATTAGGCCAAAATATGATTTTGTTCCAAATATGTCCCAAATCACCCCACTATTTGTTTGTAAGGGGTTAGCCTTGCATTTTTATTGAATTAGGCCAAAATATGATTTTGTTCCAAATATGTCCCAAATCACCCCAAAATTTGTTTGTAAGGGGTAAGCCTTGTATTTTTATGCAAATTAGGCCAAAATATGATTTTGTTCCAAAATTGGTTTGTAAGGGGTTAGCCTTGCATTTTTATTGAATTAGGCCAATAATGATTTTGTTCCAAAAATGTCCCAAATCACCCCAAAATTTGTTTGTAAGGGGTTAGCCTTGCATTTTTATGCAAATTAGGCCAAAATATGATTTTGTTCCAAAAATGTCCCAAATCACCCCAAAATTGGTTTGTAAGGGGTTAGCCTTGCATTTTTATTGAATTAGGCCAATTATGATTTTGTTGCAAAAATGTCCCAAATCACCCCAAAATTTGTTGGTAAGGGGTTAGCCTTGCATTTTTATTGAATTAGGCCAATTATGATTTTGTTCCAAAAATGTCCCAAATCACCCCAAAATTTGTTTGTAAGGGGTTAGCCCTGCATTTTTATTGAATTAGACCAAAATATGATTTTGTGCCGAAATTGTCCCAAATCACACCAAAATTTGTTTGTAAGGGGTTAGCCATGCATTTTTATGCAAATTAGGCCAAAATATGATTTTGTTCCAAAAATGTCCCAAATCACCCCAAAATTTGTTTGTAAGGGGTTAGCTTGCATTTTTATTGAATTAGGCCAAAATATGATTTTGTTCCAAATATGTCCCAAATCACCCCAAAATTTGTTTGTAAGGGGTTAGCCTTGCATTTTTATTGAATTAGGCCAAAATATGATTTTGTTCCAAAAATGTCCCAAATCACCCCAAGATTTGTTTGTAAGGGGTTAGCCTTGCATTTTTATTGAATTAGGCCAAAATATGATTTTGTTCCAAATATGTCCCAAATCACCCCCAAAATTAGTTTGTAAGGGGTAAGCCTTGCATTTTTATTGAATTAGGCCAAAATATGATTTTGTTCCAAAAATGTCCCAAATCACCCAAAAATTTGTTTGTAAGGGGTTAGCCTTGCAATTTTATTGAATTAGGCCAATTATGATTTTGTTCCAAATATGTCCCAAATCACCCCACTATTTGTTTGTAAGGGGTTAGCCTTGCATTTTTATTGAATTAGGCCAAAATATGATTTTGTTCCAAATATGTCCCAAATCACCCCAAAATTTGTTTGTAAGGGGTAAGCCTTGCATTTTTATGCAAATTAGGCCAAAATATGATTTTGTTCCAAAATTGGTTTGTAAGGGGTTAGCCTTGCATTTTTATTGAATTAGGCCAATTATGATTTTGTTCCAAAAATGTCCCAAATCACCCCAAAATTTGTTTGTAAGGGGTTAGCCTTGCATTTTTATTGAATTAGGCCAAAATATGATTTTGTTGCAAAAATGTCCCAAATCACCCCAAAATTTGTTTGCATTTTTATGCAAATTAGGCCAAAACATGATTTTGTTCCAAAAATGTCCCAAATCACCCCAAAATTTGTTTGTAAGGGGTTAGCCTTGCATTGTTA